>OY730478.1:61060104-61739507 GCA_963422695.1 Xylophagus ater | reverse complement strand
AAGCTAAAAATGTATTTTAAGAGAAAAACGAAGTTAACAAGCAAGCACTTAAACCATGCTAATATAATTACAATAATATTCCAGATTCTACCTCAAAATCCATTTCACGTTTATTAGGTTAAATTTTTCTTCATAGATATAGATTTTTCATTTTCTCGTATCTTATGGTCGGGATTCTATATTTGTATTTGTCGAAAGCTCATATTTTTCTTAAGCATTAAAATATAAGCAAGAAAAAAAGAAACAAGATTTTCTTTTTCTTTTTTTCTAATATAAAATCAAGGAAGACGAAGAAAAAAAAATCATATCAAGAAATGGTTCTGGTTTATCTCTTCATACAAATTATTTCCACTTCCCTTGTCACATAATCCTCTTAAAAATTTCTTTAAAAGGGCTTTTACCAGAAAATAGAAATTGCGACCTGCAACAAGGCAAAAAAAAAAAAATGAAAATATTGTATAGAATAGCATAGCATAAAAGTAGAAGAAGAAGAAGTACAAGCCAAATTGAATTGGGAACGTTAATAGAAGATAAAAGCTTTGGAATATTATTTCATCGTGAAACTTAAGAGCTAGAGACGGGTTTAATTTCATATTTAGACCATGAAAGAAAATACAATAGAAAATAGTATCCTGTTTTTTTTTTTACCTCGAAATTAAAACAATAATATGAAATGAGTTATATTGAAAAGAAAAAATATACTATTAATATAGGTACGGTCATTTCCGATGGGATATAATAAGAAAACCAATTTGGATTAATAGTTGATGAAACGAAAATCTTTATAATAAACAGTTTTATTAGAAAACCAATAAATTTATTCCATTTTGCAAACAATCGCGGAAATTGATAATGGTTTGTTATATTCATGTGCATAAAGGAAAGTTTCTTGTTATGTGACCCTAAAAACTTAGCCGCGTGTTAGGAACAAGTTCTTACGAAACAACCAAATCTATACAACTAACCCCAAATATGATCTAGTCCTTTTATTTTATTGAGACAATTCATTATTCTTTGCTATGGGTTATTCTCCTGATATACAAACACAACTTAAAAGCCCAATTAAAACAAATATGATTTGATTAAAAGTTAATAAAAATATATTTCTTTATTAATCATAAAAGCATAAAATCAAATAAATTGAATAAATTCAATTGCTCCCTTCTTCCTATTGATTCTGTTTCAGAACAAATATAAAGTCAAACATTCAAAATAATATATTTTATTTGCCGTATAAATTTCTCACGTATTCATATATATATATATTTATAACTTCTTTTTTTACATATGAACAATAAATTATATACATATATCATATATCATACACAGACTGTCATCGAAAACCAATCCATTTTGATACAAATATAAACTGTTTATCACAGATAACTGAGCTTGCAATTCAATTTCCTTCTCTGAAATTTTAATTCACCGGCAATATATCGATGATTGTATATAAGGATATCATTGGAACGCAGGTGAAAAATAATTCTGCACCCATAAAACTATGCTATATAAACAGAAAGCATATATTATGAAATTACATATACGTACATACTTATTTTGATGAGTGGAGAATTTTCATTCATAACTCAAGCAATATAATCAAAAATCAAAAATCAAAAAAAAATCCTTATTCATTGGACGCGATATATGAAACTAATGCTATAGAAAAAAAAAACACCCATAACGATTGAATCATCATCCTCAGGATGCAACACCTTTAGATGATGTTTACCTTTGATAAATATAAATATTCTACACTTTCATATAAACCCGTAACAGAATATTCAAGTATAAAAATCAACTTGAATGTCCTGCGATTACTTGATATCGTATTTTCTGATAATAGTTTTGAATTGAACGAGGTTGACTGGAAATTGGTAAAATTGAAAAAGAAAAAAACGTCGACAATTTTTTTCAATATATAACATTCAATACAATCTCTGCAAATATTTTCATACTGGACATCAGAGTTTCAATTTGAGCCTTTTGGTAAATATTTGATGTTCGAGTAGCTTTTTAAGAGATCCTTTTTTTTTATGCAATTCTCTACACATATATAAGCAAAGTATACTATAGTTCCAGTTTACATAATACATCATGTTATTGTTATTATTGTCAAGGACTATGAGATTTGATTGATTATGGTATATAAAAAGAAATTTACCACAGAGTAAGAAAGTACACCGCCAATGAATACACTTTTAGACAGCTTATCAATAAGAAATAAAGAAATTAGACTCATGTATATTGATCAAATAATTTTCCATATCCCTTTTTAAAGTCTCAGATTTCTTAAATCATCCTGTATCTGATCTGACCTCATTTTTAGATCGATACCAAAAATAATTTCAATATATTCCTACTAATAACTAATTACTTCTCCAAATTTCAATTACATCTAATAACGCGTTTTAGAGATATAAACTAAATTTTAGCACAAATAGACGGACAGGTAGGCAGACATGCAGACAGACAGACAGACAGCTAGACAGGTGAAAGGGCATTTCCGAAAATATGTTTTATTGAATTTCATTTCAAACTATTAAGATTCATCAAAATCTTGAGGTCACGTTTTTTTTACCATCACAAAACTTTTCTCACATTCTATGGAAAGAAAGCAAAATTTAGTAATTTAAATGGAAATCTTTTCTATTCAAAATTTGGATATACATTTTTTTTTTTCGAAAAAATCGATATTCTTAAAGTTTCCTTAAATAATTGTAAAAAATAAAAGAAAAAAGAAAAAAGAACATATTCCTATTTTAATAAAAGAAAAAATAAAAACGATCTTTATACTGGATATAAGGTTTTTCTTACATTTTTAAAAGGCTTTCAAAGAAATTAAAAAAAATGGGAAAGTAGAGACCGTACCGCAAATACAAAAAAAAAGAAAATAAAATAAATACGGCAGAGAGTTTTCCAAAAAATAAAATTTTCGTTAGTTACTAAAAACATCGAAAAAGGGCACAAATTCTTTACAACTTTTAAAAGAATTAAACGCCTGAACGAACATAAAAATAAATTGTATAGCTGAAGGCTTTTATTTAGAAAACAGAAACATTTACAAAAATATTAACCAAAAAGATAAGGAACAAAAAAAAAAACATATTCGAAGAATATAAGAAAGCTTTTAAAAAAGGACACAATAACATTTGAGAAATTATGATATTAAAAAGAAATTTAAAAAAAAAACAAAAAATAATATTTTAAATTGTTCATTGACAATTTTGGCAAATTAGAATTTAAAACAGTTTTTGGTGCCTCATTGGTTAAAAGTTAAATGTTTTTATAGATTTATTAGTACAGGCGAGTGTAGAACTGTGTATTGTATATTATGGTTTACAGGTACTTATTGACTTTTTATTTCATTAGACTGGCTGGGCCTGGTACCCATACAAATGAACAAGATACTACCGAACTGCTCAACCCAGCCTAAACTACGCTTTACAGGCTACATGTATCAAATGGGCCTTTATTCATGAAATATAACCAATCCCTACATATTACAATTTTATAGTTCTAAGATAAACGAATAGGATATTCCCTTCTACTAGATCTTTTGACAATATGAAAAAATTAGGTCTGACATGAAGAATTTGAAAGAGACTTACTATAATCTGTTAAGTGTTTTAAAAACGAAAGAGTAAAATAAATATTTCGCATAAAACAAGTCTTTTCTATAATAAAAAGAAAAAACAGCCAATAAAACGACTGCAAACGATTTTCCTTTTTCATAATTCAAAATGATAATTTAAATTTAAATTACCCCAAATAATTGAACATAATACTATACATTCTTTTCCGTTACTATCACAAGAAATTTGTCTAGTTTTTGTTATAGATCTTTAGAATCATTTTATTCTTGTCAATTCCATTCATCTTTTGCACAGATTCTAATCTAAGACAAAAAAAAGAAAAGAATCCTAGAATTATTACCCAACCAGAACACTAGAGAAAGGAACTTTTTGAAAGGATTCTGATGACATTTTTGTTTTGTCTCAATTCTCTTTTAGTTTTACTTAAAAATCTCATTCTAAAATAAGACTTTAAGACTTTAGAACATGAATGAATGTGATGCACTTAGTCAATTACATCCAGACAAGAATTCATTTGAAGACATTCGTCGATCTTTTCTATATGCACTTTTAACGTGGAAAAAAGGACTAAAAAATGAAGAAAATATATTTTAAAATGAATACAGAAAGAAGAAAAAAAAAACACGATTGAAGAAGGACGACTTTTAATTAAGTTAAAGACATAAAGAATAGCTTCTGAAATGGAATAATGTGCCAATAATCTTCACCCGTATTGTCCTAAGTAATAGCTTTCGGAAAAAGGAAAATTAATTAAAGAACTCTTAACACCATATCTGTGTCCCTCTTAAATTTTCCATTGCCACTTTATATTTTATTTTTATTATTCGGTCTGTGTATGTTATTTTTGTGGTTTTGATATCTATTCGCAAAAAATTATACAAGTAATCTCTAAACATCACCATAAAAATGTATATAATAAAAAGCTATCTTCGATGAAGATTTTAATTTCCAAGAAAGTTCCAGTTTACGAAACTTTTTATATGCAATTTTTAATTAGTTTTACAAATATATATATAAAAAATCATTTTCTGGAAAAAGTCATTTTCTATTTATTTTAAAAGTTTTCGGTTAGTTATGATAAGATTTAAAGAGAGAGTGTATATGTTAACATTTGGGACTGGATGTATCTTTCGTATATATATAAAGAAATTATGCTTTTCAAAATCTCATCAAACTATCGAAAAAGAACGTAATCCGTACTGTATTAATCGATAATTAACTTCGTTTATATCAAATGGTATTAAAACTAATACTTGGGTGTTTCGAAATGACATAATAACTGCAGAAAAAAAGGAAACATATTCAACATAAAAATTAATGGACATATCCTGTTTCTACATTTATTTGTTCACTAATGTATATGCAGTATATATAGAACTATTCCATCTCGAGAATGATATGTCTGTATTCATATAAGTTCTAAAAGAACAATTTTCCTACTCATGCTAGACAATTTTCAGATTTAATTTAGATAAAGTGAAACCGAAATGAGGAAAAAAAAACCTTTCAGTAGGAAAAACCCACATGCGAATACTCTAATATTATTAAGGATGAGGAAATAAAAATGTTGTTGAGAAGCAAATTTCTGAAGCACATTATGAACAATTATGTTAGCTAAGAAAGTCTCTTTCTTGAAGGCGACAAAATTTTTGTCTCACAGACACTTTATATAATAAAAATCTTTCTAGATTCGTCGTTTTTTTTTTCTAGCTTTCTTGAATATTTTCTTATAAAAACAAATCAAAAAAGAAAAGAATTGACCAACTTTTGAACAAAACGTTAGACTATTTTGCATATGAATATATATTTCTTTAAAAACTGATTTATGGGAAAATTTGCATATCTTGATATATTTCAATAAATCGTATGCATTTAATATACAGAAGAAAAGAAAACCAAAACTGAAAATCAAGAAAAACTCGTAAGTTAGAGAAGCGTATTGTGACACTTTTAAAATATCTTAAAATGAATATCAAGCGATACTGTCATAATAGTAAAAAAGTTTTTCTTTTTTTAAAGAAGAAAGTACCTAGAAATTGTGTTATTTTGAAATAGAAAAGATGTGTGATAACACATATCTTAAATGCGGAAATTTTTTGATTTAATTTTACAATATGAAAACGAAAAGTCATATTTGTTAAACAAGTGGAAAATATTCGAATTTAATTTGATTTGATTTAAACTTTTTTATGGTGTTATGTCCCAGAATGTCTAGACAAGTTTTTTTTTTTACTAATAAAATGAATTTCCATACTCATCGCGAATTTGTAAGGAAATTAAATACTTTTTAAGGAAATCAACAAACACTTAAAGTCAGTATTGATAAAAGAAATAAAATTGAAAAGAAATTTGTGCAAAATCTTAGTTCTTAACTTATCTGGGCTCTAATTTTATCTAAGATTTTCCGCCAATCAAATCTGTGTCTTTTGGGTTACTAACGCGACACATTTAAATTTTGAAGATCATTTCAGCAAAATATTTATCATTTCCAAGTATTTAAATAAATGCATTGGTGGTATCCAACCAGCGTTTAACGGCATGAGACATTTCGTAAAGTCTTAACACACCGAAATCGGTCGTTAAAAACTATCAAATAGAAGCTTCCAGAATTAGTAAATCGCAAAAATAGTGTGTTTCATGATGATAACGCTAGACTATACACAAATTTGGTTACTCGTCAAAAATAGTTGTAGTGTGTAGTGTTGTGGCTGGGTTAAAAGGAAGCCTTTTGAATTGATGAAAAATTGAAAAAGTTCTACAGTGACCGTATAGTGGACCTACAAGGAAAATCTTAATCAACCAAAATTCCCAATATATTGTTTAATAAAGTTTTTATTTCCCATGAAAAACTCGATTGTCATTTACACACAGACAAAAAAAACCACAACTAATTTTGGCCCATCCAATATTATTTCTCATATTGGGAGTTAAAATTTCAACGCCATAATTCCTTTTTTTCCCACAAAATATTGAATTATTTATATTTTAATTCAATAAATTCTTTTGTTGTCACGAATTTTAATAAAATGAAATATTTAAAAAATACTGTTTATGTTCAGAATGAAAAAAAACGTACATTTTTTGTGGAAAACAATTCCTTTTGAAAATATATAATCCATTTTTATTCAGTTCTTTTTTTAAATATTAAATAAAACTAAACCTATTTATTATCTGAAATAGACACCATAACATTTTGTGAAAAATATGAAATATCATAAAAGCTGTGAAAATGAACGTTTTTTTATGAACCAAACAAATAGTTCTTCAGAGCCTTTGGTGATTATATCCATAGCAGTTCCAATTGAATTATTTTGGCTACTGTAAAAAACGAGCTTTTATATTGATGAAGTTTATATATAGCATAAAAATGATAAACGTAATCTGGGACTAGTAGTACAAAATAAAGACTTGAACATTTTGAATATATCTTTAAAAATGTTCTCAAGATTAACTTATGCACAGGGTTTGTAATAGTTCTGCCAAGTAATATATATAATATGTAAAGTTATATGTTATAAATAGGAAGAAAAATACAGTCACTGTTGTAAAATTTCTAGCAATAATTATATTATCTTTTATATTACACCCGAGGGAATAAAAGAATTTGAAATAATTTAAAACCATTTTTATAAATTATATATTACCAATATCAGTTCCGTTAAAGAATATTACATTTTTACGTTAATATTCAAAGGATTTACGTAATTCTTAATAAAAATAATACTTCAAATAAATCTAAAGTTTTATAAAATTGACAAGAATATTTACATTTAAATTTTCAGTTGCATATCAATTCAATTTAAGAGTCCTTAACTTTTCTCAGCCAATTACCGATCTATACAATAAAACACAATATCCTTGTCAGTTCAAATCTAAAGAAGAAAGTAATTCAAACGAAAGATCACATTCAAAATTGGAAATTTTCTCAGTTGTCGGTACATAATATATTGTATTTTAACAAGAAAAAACCGATGGATAAACCAAGTACAAACCGAAACTAAAAATTTATCTTCTATTAGAATATAACCTAAAGCTGTTGCATTTCATATAAGCAGCAAAGGAAACTGTACATATCCTTGATATTTCTGATAGAATAGTTCCTAAGAAAAAAGGGAAAAAACTGCATCCATCCGAGAGAAATATATATTCTTAAAATATTTTAAGATAAAAAATGTAACAAACCGTGTATCTCTAAAGAATACTTCTTGTGTATTCGAGTACCTTGTATAATAGATACTCGTATATCTTAGAAAGTTTTACTTTCTTTTTTTTTCTGTCTCTATTATTACAAGAAAGGGATATGATAAAGAAAATTGGAAATGAGGATAAGTAAACAACTTGTTTCGCAATTATTTAGAAACACTCAAGGCTATTGACTTCTTTATATATTTTCAAATATTTGTCGAAAAACTTTTGGAGACAAGATCGCATCAAAAGCAAGTTCGAAAAAAACATTATTTTTCCAAAGTGAATTTTCATTTTCCTTAATAAAATATACTTTTCCAATATTATATAGTAATAATAAGTGGCTGGTCTACCAATTGGAATAATTGAATTGAAAAATTATTATAATAGTTTTGAACTCGTTAAAAACAGTTTTTAGCGTTTAAGAAAATAATTGATTATAAAGTAGAAATTTATAATAAAAGGATTGTAAAGAAACTCATGTTTTTATAAAAAAAAAAAAGCAAATACCCAAAAATCACCAAAATAATATATTTTGTGTATTTAGCAAGTAAATGAAAGTTTAATCCTTCTCAAGAGTTCAGAGTTTCAACATTTTACTAAGTTTCTGAATAGATGTACGCAAATATTTGAAGTCCCTTTTGATGAAAATGAACTAAAAAATTAAGAAATGTTAAGGATATGTATAAGTTTATGGACGTAACATTACTTTAATCCATTATTCTGTCAAAATTCTATACGATTTTGATTTGTACTTATCAGTGAAATGGTATATTAAAATTTTGACGTGTTAAACTATTTACACAACATTATAGTCTATATTTAGGCAGGTCTACATTAAATATTTATTTATATAATATAATAAACTGAAGTTACCAGCTCTGACACCCTAACAAAACTCAATTTTAATCAGTCTCTTGGAAGTTGGAATTAACGAGGTAACAGCAGAGTTAATATATTTTCTTTAAAAATTCCTTTTGTTAACAATTACAAGAGGAATTCCATTCTGTATATAACACAGGTTTGAAATTATACTATTACTATACTATAGCAAATGAATATTGTCAAATTTAAGTTTTTAAAGCACTGAAACGAAAGCTAAAGTAAAAATCCAAAGTTCACACATTTTTTAATTCAGTCTTACATTGTTACATTGTTTGAGCCGCAAATTATGTAAGACCTGTAAAATTCTATAAGCAAAATATAATTTATGTATAATTTCCATGTGGCTCATTAACAGCAAGGTAAGCATGTCTACACTAGCAGTCCTCGTTATTTGTATTAGATAGAATTTTACTCCTGAAATATACTAATGGGTGTTAATTATAATTTTAAAATAGTTGACTCATACGAGTATGCTTCTTCTCTAATTTCTAATTTTTTTGACTAATTTTAAATTATAGCAGAATTTTGTAGTGTTCTTTAATGTTCAGAGTTCATTCACCTATTATTTTTTTTTCTTCTTAATATATTTATTTCATAAATATACGTAATTATTATTAAATTTCTTTAATGTTCGCATATATATGAATATAATGAAATGACATTCATACATGGTTGATACAAAAACCCATTCTAAATAAATATACATTTTGTGATTGATGGTCTACTAACCGGGAAACATCAAATTATAACTCTAGCTCATCAATATAAAATGACAGATACATTAATATTGTCGTTTAATCAACCAAGTGGATGAGTTGGATATATTTTGATAATAATCTATATACGTGCATAAATAGTACAGAACAACATTGAATAACATTAAAATTCAATCAATAAAGTATATTTCATATAATTTATAACATAAATTTGGATATATAATATAAAATTTAAACACTTTGATTAAACATTATCTTATATAATATTATACTAGAAACTCTGAATAGATTGAAGAAGACTGAATATTATATTAATTTTGAATATTAATATTTCATTTTTAATAGATTCACTAATATATGATTTCCATAGCTACATTGAAGTAAAGATTACGTAAGTTAAATGAACTCCTTTGGAAAAAAAATGATTTAGTTCTTTTATCGTTAGCTTTAATTATTGTATCAGATATGCTAAAGTTGCAAATGTGCCTAAATTATCTGCTTTGAAGTATTAAATGCAATTTATGCATAGGCAACTAAAGAAATTGTGAAACCATCGAAGAGTCTGGGGCTTGAACTAGAAACTCCTCACTACTAGTAATAGTTTCTAAGCGATTTGAACCAATATTTTATTTGCCTCATAGACTAATGAACTTAACTAAACCGTACAAACTAATTATTTGAACTTAAAACCTACAACTATATCAGACGAATTGAGTTTTTGCTTTCAATTTCTTCCAATTTAATAATATATTTTGTTCTGCTATTTGAGAATATTTTGAAATATATTTGATTTTAGTTATTCCTCATGACTTTTAGCTATCCTAATACGTCTAATTTGATAGTTTGAGAAAAAGTGTTTCTAATTCATATCCAAAAATTGCGCAATAACTACTAAAAGAGCAAGTTTAAGATATCTCCACGTAACAACGAGACTTGAATATACCTTAGAGATAAAAAAACAAGCTTCTTTTGTTATAGTTTCATGAAAAACAGATTCTTCGCTATTATAACTGATAACGTTTTCAAGTAGTACAAGTATATGAAACTTTTTTAACTTTTGTGCATTATCTACAAATATTTTTTAAGTAACATATTCTTTGATATTGCTCAGTGTTTGTCGTCCTCGTTTTATTTTCCATCATTTTATGAATAACTATATTTATATGAAAATTCACCTTTTTATGGCGTCTTGTACAACCAAAAGTTTCCGTATAGCAAAAATAGAATATTATCATATTCAAAGGGTAAAAGCATTTCTCGTATATACAATCTCGTTTTTATATTTTTTTAATTTTCTTTCTTAAAAATTTTCTTTTGTTTAAGTTCAAAAAGCTTTTACAAGAAAATATACATATTATAAATTTTTTTCTAACTCTTTCGTCTTTTCTTCAACAAAATTTACATAAGTTTATGTGGATTTTTTTTATAGTAGAAGTTTTTTTTTTTTAATTTTATTAGTTTAACACAAATTTTTCAAGATAAATTTTAAATATAATACTTTTAAATAAGAAATATGTACACCCAAAGAAAAGACTTGGGAACAGATGCTTTTAATATGACAAAACAGATAATCTGAAACCACTTTAAATATATGGAACTACTATCTGAACTATTGTAAATGTATCCAATACCTTTTTCGATAGTTGCTATAACTTAATTCTAGTAGCGATAACGATGCGATTACTAAGTTTTTTCTTTCAGTGTAAATGCAAATTATAATAAATTATTATAATTAAGTTCCTTTTTATACAAAAAAAAAAGAATATTTCTATTTGGGCCTTTGAGAGCATAACAGATCATTTCATTACAAACCTTTGCCGAAGGTATATTTCATTAAAGTATTCTTAGGGTTCGCGCCTTTGATGTACAAAGCAAGTTGTACGAATATGTACTATATAAATCTTTGGGGTATTTTACCTTGTTAGACGAGGTTGTGGAGTTGTTTAGTATTGTGTGGAAATATTAATTAGCTTTGATAGTTTGGAATGCAACTATAGCCATTGTCATATTTACTTAAAAAGTATAGAAAGTCTCTGAGTTTTATTACAAATAGAATTAGCAGTGATTGTTGTTGTCACAGGTTATATTAAGATTGCTAGCGGTTAAAAATTCTTAAGTTCAATCCAGGTTTTCAAATTTTGTCAGTCACCTAGAATTAGGTTCACCTATTATCCGAATAGAAACCGAATAAAATTCAGCTCAATCAGACAACTAAAGGTAAGCGTTTTTCCAAATTTTCCAATTTTTTCAAATTGTTTTGCTATAAAAACATCCATTGTATATTTTCTCTGATATTTCCAATCTTGCAGACATTTTTGTCCCCAATATCATTTACTCCCAGATGGTATATTAGTTTTAAGTTACTATATATTTCTAACTTAATTTTTTGCTGATGGATTTGAATATATCCACCAATAGACTTGCCCATCTCTTTATTATTCTAACAAAATATTTAAGATTTTAGAAAATTAAAATCTGCTTAATTTAATTAATCGCGTTTCCAAAAGTTCTTCAAAGTCTACAATTCTCCTCAAACAAACTCGTATATAGTTTAGAACGTTTGTAACGCAGTTTAATTTGTTTTACTTTCATGAAATTAGAAGTAATAGTATGAATTCTTCTAAATAATATTTAAAAAACCGAGAATATAAATTTCTATCCTTCAAAACGATGATCTTTTACATTTATATTCTTTTTTAAAATTTACAACCAATAAAGATCATGAAAATTTTTCCGGTATGTAAAATTATGTGTCTTCTTATAAAGTCCATTTAACATAATATAAAAATATATAAATTTTTTTTTTTTCACCCCCACAAAAAATATGAAAGAAAAAACAACACAATTTTCACATTTTCCGTTATGGCTTAAGTACCATTTTCTATGGAAGAAATGATTATTACCTGTAAGGTGAAAATTTAACTACTATCTTTCTCATTGAAATATTTCATAAAAATATATACTATACATATATTTCATATTTTCATACAAATATGAGTTTTCTTTTATCATCCTTAGAGCTCTATATGTTGAAGCAAATTTTTTATGTTAGGTTCGTTGTTGTTTCCTTTTTTTTCGGTGCGAATGAAAAGTGCGTGTACACCACTTCATAATAGTAATCCTATAGAAATATTTATGGTCTTTCAAATTTACATTTTTATTCTGAATGTTTAATGGTTGTTTTTGTGAAAGACAAAAAAGGAAGAAGGACCAAAAAAATAAATTCATTCATACAAACATAAAAATTATAATAAAAAGAAAATATATGTAATGTTTTTTTTTTTTTTTTTGCTATTTGTTTTATGTTTCGAGAGATACGTTTACAGACGTTCTTCCTTTCTCTAGGTAACCAAAAAGCACAAGCTACAAAGGTATACTATTGAACCATTTATTTTAAAAAATATGAAAATGGTGGTGGGTTCATTCATTTTTTGTGGTACTTTAATTCTGAACATATCAAATAAAACATGCGAATTAATTTGACGATCATAAAATAGGCATTAACTTCCTTTTTATTTTTAATGTAAAATATAACACAATTTTTTTTTTTTTTGAGGAATAAATCTATATAACTTTTAAATATGCTTCATATTTCAAGTATATTAATACCGCAAACAAATAACACTAATTAATTCATTATCTCTCTCTATTCTCCGCGTTTATTATTAAATAAACGCGGAGTGGAATCGTGTAACTCGATTTGAACCAAAATCGTATCGAAAAAGTATAGAAATGACAATATTTGTTCGATACAATTCAGTCGAATTAAGGCCAATCTCCACACAGCCGACACCCTTTTCTGATGAAAGTATGGAATACACTTATGCAAAGTTTGGTTAAACAGAAAGTGAGAAACAATCATCCTACTAATTTTGTCGGCTTCTGCATTTCTGATTTCCCCATCTAATTTTCGATCTGCAGATGATTCCCTTCAAAAACAGATAAACATGTTTATCTGATTTATATGGCACTTCATCTGCGGGTGCATACTCTCACAATAATCACACACAATACCGTCGCACACTACCAATTTTTCTAAATTGTGTGGGGACACTCTGATGTTTTTATTCAATCAATCCTACCGAAAATTGCAAAAGTCCATCTCTTTTTAGTTTTCTGATTTTTCTCGTCAGAATAGAATGTCGGCTGTGTGGAGATTGGCCTTTACACAATTGCACTCCTGAGTGAAATCGCGTACTACCATTCGACTGAATTTTCGATTCGATTTGAATTTTCTTTGGCATCGAGTATCGTAATTATTGTGGTTGTTGAGACGAGACGATTGCCAGTCAACAAGAAGAAACAGTTAAAAGTTCTTTATTCTTGTATTGTAGAAAAATTTAAATTATATTGAGACTCTTTTCTTTTTCGATCTCGAGCATGAAGTTTTGTGAAACTTATTTTTCGAACCATTTTATGGACTTTGTAATCGACTTAAGCTTTTGTTTTCTAGTACAAACCAAAAAAAAAGTCACACTAACAGAAATTAAAAGTTTGTCAGTATTTATGATACCTCTACCTTTTTGTTATATGAAGAGATTCAGTTCTTGTTTGTTGGTGTCATCATTTCTTCTTTTTTCTTACCCGAAAAAATGGCAAAATGCAACAAAAAAGGAGTAGAAAGTTTTTCATTTTTTTTTAATCCTGTTGCAAACATACTCTGGTTGAGTTTATGAAATGAAAACTGTCTATGGAAAAATGAACAAAATAAAATATTACAAAAGAAAATTGTTTATTATATATTTGTAAAGGAAATCGCGAAGAATTGTGCAAAATGGGAAATCTTTTTTTTTTTTGGTTAGAATTTCATCTCTTTACCATGAATTAATTAAAATTTGCCTTGCAATAACTTTATAAAAGTCTACCATCTGGATTTTGATATATTTCTTTTTAGGATAAAATACATAATAGAATAAAAGTTTTTTTTGTATTCATCTTTAGATTTTTGATGTATAATATGTTTAAGTAAGTAGATGAAAAAAAATTTCGAAAAACTAGGCCAAATCCAAATATAAGGTTTTCAATTTTGAAACTATTCAAATTTTGTACGAAAAATTTAAATAACAAACGAATAAAAACATTTAAAGTTCATATAATACATTCCAACAACTAATGATAAATGTATTTAGAAGGGTTTAGATAGGATGTGAAATTTTAATGTAGACAAAATTTATTAACTTCTAGAAAAACAGGAAAATTGAATAATATAACTTTAGCTACACGAACAATGTAAATAGAAACTTCACCCCAATTAAAGTTTTTCTACATTCGTAAACAGGAACAGGAATTGAGAAGTCATGGAGAAGTCTATATTGGAGGAATAAAAACTATACATGCTTATCATGAACATAATTTAAGGCTATTCTACCATATTGTGTCCATTTTTATGTTAATACAAAAAAGACAAACTTCTTATAATAAATATTTTGAATTAAAATAAAAAAAAAAATAACAAACGATGAAGTGAACAAAATTATGTCCATTCTTGAGAAAAGGAAAAGATACCTCAAAGACTGGGAATGACTCTATTAAGTACCTAACTCTAGTGTTTCGACATATAATAACAATGTTCTATTACAGATTTTCACTAACACTTAAATTCGTTTTGAAAAATTCCCTTTCCAACTAAATTTTATACTTATTTTTATTTGAATCAAGTTTAAAGTCTGTTCTGTTCCATTTAATATAATGAAAAAGTCATTAAAGATAGAGTCCTACACGAGAAGGGAATAATTAGTATATTGCAAAGTTCAATTTTAATACAGATATTATATAACTATATTATATACTATATATATTTAAAAGAAGTCTTTCGTTTGGTTCAGTCTGGGCTACCCAATTCGTATTCATTTAGTTCGTTTCTTCTGAGTATTCCCATTTCATATCTTTCAGTTTAAAGTTCGAATTGCCACCCATATTTTCAGTTTTCTGTTGGGGATTGTGGTACTATGTGTATTTCATATATATTTATATATAAAGAAAATGAGGAGACAAAAAGGATAATCGCATAATTTTAATCACGCCGGATGGGAAACAAATTGGACTTCTACAAATTACTTCTGTCTTATATTGGTTTTTACGCCTCGGTGAATTTTTTGATTAAACTCCACTGAACGTAAAATGTAAACTTTCATGGGACAAATTAGGTTTTTTGATTGACTTTATGAAGAGACAATTTTTTTTATACTTTTTATTTTCTTATTTTTTTTTTCTATATATAAGGTATGATACCGAAGATTCGTCTTTAGAATCGGATAACGACAAGACCAAGTAAGGTAAGATATTTTATTCCAGGAGTGTTCAAATATTTACTAAAATTTCAAAATTAAATAGAAAAGAAAAAGTTTGTCCCCTAAAAAAAAAATAAATAAAAAAACGAAATAAGAAAGTTATTTTTCTTCTTTTTTTCTGATATTTATTAATATTTCTATTGCTATGGTTTTTTTTTTTTTTTGAAGAAATTAATTCAACGATCAATGATGTAGCACAAAACATTTTCCAGACAAGATTATTTGCCTTTAACAATTTCCTTGCCGCAAGCATATTTTTATTATTTATTATTAAAATCCTTGGAATCGAGTTTTTATCCATTGCCAAAGATTTTCATCATACTCCAAGAACATTTAAAAATATCAGAACTATAGTAAACATCTAGTTAAAATAATAAATAAATATATTTATGACATAATCTTAATATGGAGTTTTTAATGTAGTATATAAGTTCCCGAAAAAAACAACAACCAAAAAAAAAAACAGAATAGAATATGAATGAAGCTTAAGCAGAATTTTTTTTTTTTGGTTGAACTTTACCAAGTATCCTCTGGTGACTCTTTTTGAGTGGCAACAAGCATAAAAGATGCAAATCCTTTTCCAAGGCAAAAAAAAGCCAGTAGAAGAATCATATACAAAAGGAGAAAAAAACATAGAAATTAGATGCATACAGGATACACAAAAAAAAACAACAGCCAAAGAAGGAAAAAAAATATGTATCCAAATATATAAGTGTTTAAAGGCTGTGAAAATCCACTTGACACGTAATACAACACTGTCATCATGAAAAATCTTGGCTGTTTATTATTCTTTCTATTCCAGTAGTATGCGAGGACATGCAAAAATAAAATAATGTTGACAAAATCTACATGAACATAGAGAAGGAGAGTGTATGTATAAAACTCTAGCTTATACCATAGTATAAACATAGATATGGCGACAAAAGCCACTACAATAACGGCGACAAACATGTCAACAAAAAGAAATGACGAGGGATTTAAGGATTCTTCTATATATAGCTTTCACCAGACCCTATAACACCTATCAGCGTACACATTTTACAATCACTTTTTTTGTGGGTAACCTTTCTTTTTCATATTAAAAAAAAAAAAAAAGTCGCGAAGAAAGATGCAGTTTAATAATTTACCGCATGAAAATATTTTTGTAACTATAAGGACTTGATCTTCGCATATATAATATCACATCGTTACAATTCAGTTTGGCTATCCTTTTTGTATTCGGTGTATCTAGTTTTCAAATCTCTTTTAGAATAGATAAAACGTCAAAATATGGTTTTCCAGAATTATGATAATATAAAATTTTATGGAAATTTCCATTTTGAAAAGCTTCAAAAGCACTTTGAATGGTTTCAAATTATCGTGTCAATAAACCATGCAAACTATATTTTGAAAGTTCACTGAATCAAATTCGATTATACAAAATTAATTAGTTTGGATATAAAAATTGGTCGAATATTTAGTAGTGATTGAGTTTTCTCAAATTGTTTACGTTCTCAAAATTTGGGAATTCCCGAAATAGTAATTAATATATTTCTCGAGATTAGAGAATATCTTTTAGCAATTCTCGAGAATCTCGAAACTCTAAAGAAAGTAGTTTTACTAAGGCTACTTTCTTAAGACCTGTTTTACAATTCCTTTCTTTTAACTTAGAAAAGATTCGGTTACAGACTCTTCATAGACGAATTATATAAATTAAAAATAATTATTATTCATCTCGTGTTACTGTTTGAAGTACTTTATGGGCCGTAATTCGTGAGATAGAGTCAAGATTATGCAGAAATATGATCGAAAATTTTGGCAAATAGAATCGATCTCTGGAAACGTAGTCGTGGTAGACATTTACCATATATTGTTTTATATTCATAAATTGTAGTCTATACAATACACTTCAATAAAGAAATCCAGACCTTTCATTTAAAATGTGTGTTTAAGTTACAATTTAAGAAAAACTTCTTATTGAAGGAGGTACGTACAATGGTGCAATAAGGCCCGCAACTGTACGGGCCCGTCCACTAAAACAATCTTGAATCTTCTTTTTCAATTTTAGTTATGGTGATTTTTCTTATATTAAACATCTACTTTAATGATTATATTTTAAATTTTATAAAGCTTATAATTTACTAAAAAAATGTCTTCTCTTGAAAAGTATTATAAAGATTAAAAAAAAAATGCTTTAAATTATTTCCAAGCACAATCTTATATAATTTCTATAAGAGACTCCATTTTTTTCGTAAATACAACTTTTCTAACATAATTATATCAGTTTTAATACCTTGTAATATTCTCATTCAACTTTTTAAATCTTTCAAAAATAAAATACAAAACAAAATCAACACAAAAAGTTGAAGGAAAGTTTTTTTTAGTCATTTTCTTAAGTTTACAATTCATACAATTATCCGTAGATTATGTTACTGCATTATTATGCATCTCGAAAACTTAATATATAAAAGGAAAAACGACCTTTAAAGTTTTATAAAAAGAAATCCTTTTTTTTAAAAATATTTTTCGTTTTATACGAAAAAAAAAAACAAGAAGCAAAAAAAGTGGAAAAACTTCTTCAAGAAAATATATCTCTTAAGTTTTTCTTTTATGTTCCTTAAATACAAATGAAAAGAAAGAACATTTTTTCAAAATTATTACACTCATTAGACTAATACTAATATATGGAGTGTTTGAATGGAAATGTATATAACCTTCATTTTCTGAATCATGTATACAAAATGATGTCGTTCAAGTAATTCATAATAATTTAGGTCTGGTTCTTTCGTATATAATGTTTTATAAAATACAGGGCGGAACACAATTAAATGAAGAGATCAGTTGAGATCTCCAACAAGAAATTCAAAGCAGATTGACAAGTACGTAGAGAAACACAATTCCGTACCATTTTTAAGTAGTACAATCTTTTCTGAGATAGTTGTCAAAATTTGAGACATTTTTGTTATTTAGAAGTAAAGCTACAAAGGCATAAAGCAAACTACTATTGACTTTTTTTTTTGATATGGAAAAAATGAAAATCCTGCCTGGATAAAACATTGTTTTTTACCGGAAAAAACACCGTCCAAACTACAATGACTTCGTAAATGTTACGGCCAATCTTATCCACCTAAATCAACCATAATTGGTTTTCCGATTTCAACCGTGGTCGTACAACCGTTTATGAGGACGAACATCTAACTTGGTTAGTTGAGGTGACCACTGAAGAATTGGCCCTCAGCAACTTTTATCTGTTTCCAATCTTGAAAAGGCAAAGAGATTTCAATTAAATGAAGAAGTAGAACGTGAAATTGAGGCGTATTTTGCAGGCCTTTAAAAATCATATTATACAAAACGTGTGAAAATATTAAAATACCGCTAGACTAAGTGTATCGTGCTAAAAGAAATCTATGTAAATAAAAATGATTTTTGTTTTAAAATAACTTGTTTTTTCTGTGTTTCCCAACGTACTTATCAATCTATGTAATATTTGGGACAAAGTTTTACTATAAACAAATTTGTAGCTTTTTCTAAAAAGCAAAAAAGTTATCATTATTCTTCGGACACTCTAATGTGTCACCCTGTATAAAAAGAAATATAAAACTTCAGTTGGAAATAGGTTTTCTTTACTATATAAAGACAAGTAGTAGCTTTCACTTCATATTCTTTAAATAATAAGATTCTAAGTTAAACTGGGTTATTCAAATAGATGTGTTCTTGTATATGGCAACTCATTCCGCCAACTTATTTGTTTTTTTTTTTTGTGTTTCCAGTAGAAAATTTTCTAGTTTTTAATTTTAAACAAAGTAAGGATAAACTTTTTAAGTATTCTATGCCATCGTGATAAAAATATAGTTAAAAACAAAACCAAGCTACACTAAAAGTGTGATTATAAGGTCCTACAAATGTTTACATATATTTTATCATTAAAAATAAGAAATATATAATATCTGTTATATACATGCTTTATTTCTATACTTAATATACATTAGTGACGAAGAGGAGTTTTTGATGAACGGAAATGGTGTTGGCTTGCAGGAACTAGTAATATCTCCTGTCCCAGGACGGATGTGAAGATAAAAATCGGAAAACAGAGATTTAAAAAATCAATGATTCTTCTTTTTAATACCATATTAGACATCAAAGAATTATAAAATTTCCTAGGACCACCAAAAAACTTTCAGAAATTCTTGTACTTCCGTAAATTTACTAACAATTGCATATTCTTAGGCGTATTTAAATTATTTTTACTCATGCCAGCCAATATAATGATTTCGTCAATTTACAAGAGTTCATTGTGCACTAGAATTTGTTGCTCATAATTTCGAATTTTTAGGAACACATTGGGACCGAAATTTTCATTATTTTGAATGAATAAATAAAATTATATTTTAATTTATCTACGGAAGCACTCATTCCCTTCATTCCCCCTAGTTGGTACATAGTTACATTCTATTAATGCATTGGGGATTTGTCCGGAAGACTCAAGAGTAATTTCATTTAAGTATACTTAGTTGCTTTGGGAATTACTCCTGGAATCGATTAATATGCATATGTAGGTAAATATTATGGAAAGATAAATAAGAAACAGAAATTTGACAAATTATAGAAGCTTAGACAGATGTTCTTGGAGAACCAATTTCATTAAATAGACTTCATATTTTCTGGGTCAATTGTTCAATGCAAATGTTATACTAAAGACATAATAGCAGCGAAGGATTATCTAATTTTAATCGAGAATCGTGAGATAATGTACATTATTGCTGCTAATGTGTCTTTAGTATTAGGTGTTGTTAAAATAATTAGGATTTGACTGATTTCAATAGGAAGAGAATATATTGTATCTTCGTAACTCCTGTTCTTTAGAAATACTTTGTAAGATCTAGTCCAAGCCCGTTTAGAATGTTTTCAGATTATTTTGCACTTGCCTAACAATCAATCGAATCGCGTCTAATTCTGGCGAAAACAAAACCATTTGTCAGATGGTTTGAAACTAGTAGAAAATAGTCCATATATCTTTTATATATATTCAAATATATTCTTTAGAATTATTTTCTTATTTCATATTAAGCAAATTTAATAATCAAGAGTTTGAAGAATTCTCGTCAACATATAAGAAAAAAAAGCTTATTTATTTATACACGCTTACATCAAAAGTCATAAAATTAATAGACATTTTCGTTTTTCAATTTCATAGAAGATTAACTTTTATGGCATTAACCAGGAATGTATTAGATAAGTAAAAATTCAAGAATTTTCCAAAAAATGAAAAACAAGTCTAATATTTTATATAAAAAAGAAAATATATATATTAATTTTACTAAATTTCCTCAATATTTTCATATATAATTTTTTCATTTTCATAATCAATTTATTTTCAAGTTTATGAAGTTTTTAAGCACTTTTTAACCAAAAACAAAATTTATTTTATTTTTATTATAAATTAAAATTTGAAAAAAATATAAAAGTTTGATATTACCATATAATAAGAATTGTGGTAATTGTAATTGTAATTGTATTAAGCAAATACTTCCTTAATTAATATTTGAAGAAATCAAAGAAATTATGACCACTTAAAATATGAACTAACAAAATTACGAAACTCAATATTTATGATTAGATATTATGATTGAGGCGTATAGAAAATTTCAAAAGAAAATATATATTATATAAATTTATATAATTAAGAAAATTTTCTCATCAAAAATTAACCTAATACATAATATTTGAAGAGGAAGTAAAGAAAAAATAAAAATCTAATTAAAAGTTCCGCGAATATTCTTTGTCCAGAAAAGGAAAAGTTTATTTAGTTTTCATTATAAACTAATTAATAAGTTTTAGTTTTATTTAATAAAATGATAGAAAAAAAGAGACATATTTTTGTTGAATTTGTTGGGTAAATAAGTCATAATTATATCGATGAAAGGAAATCAAATTATGGAACAATAAACATTGATGGGATATCTAAGATAATATATAGTATATAATATAGACCGAAAACTTCTCATTTTAAATGAATGACTTGTCCTTATTTTTCTAGGGGATATAGAATTTGTTCACATATTATTATTAATTGATAAGTGGGTATAGAACAATTTTAGTGATATTAATAATCCCAAAAGATTTATACAGGCTCAAATATTTATCCTAAGAAAAATATACTTTGATGACCAAAGTAATCAGAAGATCATATAAAATCATAGAAGATAAAAGATATAATATTATTCAGTGGTGGAGAAAATATTGGTACATAAAAAGGTTCTTTTAAAATTTTGATTGTTAGAATTGTCATAATTAAGCTCGGTTTAATTTTCTTAATATCCTGAATTCCCTTTCGGAATTATCGGTGACCACTGTATTTATCTCTAATAGATCCGGTTAGGTATAATGTGTTCTCCACATTTTATTCATATCTTGATAAGAAAGTGATATTAGTCGAATCAATATTATTCTATGAAAGCTGAATGCCGTCCATCTTTTTCAGTATAGAAATCACTCCAATTTTAGATCTATTATTTTCATATCCATGCATCCTACTTCACTGGATTTATATTCTATTTATATATATCTTACGAAATTTAGAAAATACATATACGGTTCATATATATAGAGGTCTTTAACTTTATTGGGATATAAGACAATTTCCCAAAGGAAAATTAATTAGGTACTACTGAATACCTTCTTATAACCATAATGACTTGTTGACAGGTCACTTGAAGTGGTAAATTGTTTACCAAACATATTCTACTATAGATATGTGCTAACATACTTATATAAAAAAAAAAGAAAAAGAAAAATTATATCTATGTATAAATGATAGACTACAATTTCTTGGAATTGACATACTTGAAAGATCTTTAATTAATATTGAAATCAATCACTGATTTAATCATAACAAAAGGAACTGAGTATAGATTCAACAAATATTAGATTTATTATAAATTACATACAATATTATGATGTGATATTTTATATGAAATATCATTTCAAGTTGATTGAATACAATATATTAGAAAGTATACACACTTAAAGGCCTAAAGGCATTCGAAATATAATGTCGTTAAGATAATTATATTTAAAAGTGTTAATCAAAAATGAGCAAAAATTTTTACTTTATTAAATAGTTTCGGCTTTATAATTATTAAGAAAATTTAATATACATATTTCTAAAGGAAACTTTTCAAAATGAAGAAATTTACTTATTTACTTCAAATTAATTAATTCTTAATTAAAATGTTTTCAAATGAAAATTTAACAATGTTTCTTACACCAAAAATAATGCATTTTCTGAAAATGTGAATTTTCGTTTGGTATACAGAAAAGTTTCTGTGGAAACCTTAACTTAAAATAAATTTCAAGATAATTAAAAATGAATCAAGAAAAGTTCCTTCCATTTTGATAATAATAATTAAAGTAAATTCAGAACACAATGCTATGAGTCAAATAATTTAAATTATCATAAAGTAAGTGTTCCAATTACCAGCCTAGTACATAGTAACAATATAGTTTACGTATATATTCAAATCTTCAGAAAATTCGTATTTTTCTACGCTATTTAGTGGGAAATTCAATGTACGAAACGGACTTAAACAGTAGTTATTTATTCAACAACCACGCTTTATTATATTGATTATTATGTATTTATTTTTTATTTATTTATTTATTTATTTATTTATTTATTTATTTATTTATTTATTTATTTATTTATTTATTAATTTATTTATTTATTTATTTATTTATTTATTTATTTATTTATTTATTTATTTATTTATTTATTTATTTACTTATTTACTTATTTATTTATTTATTTATTTATTTATTTATTTATTTATTTATTTATTTATTTATTTATTTATTTATTTATTTATTTATTTATTTATTTATTTATTTATTTATTTATTTATTTATTTATTTATTTATTTATTTATTTATTTATTTATTTATTTATTTATTTATTTATTTATTTATTTGTTTACTTATTTACTTATTTATTTATTTATTTATTTATTTATTTATTTATTTATTTATTTATTTATTTATTTATTTATTTATTTATTTATTTATTTATTTATTTATCTATTTATTTATTTATTTATTTACTTCCTTTTCATTCAAGATCAAAATTTCAATCTTTGTTTTATTAATATGTGAACAATTGGGAAGTAGAGGTATCCAATACGAGAATTCCAATAACTGCGTTTTTTATATGTAGATAATAGAGGTAGGAGGAAAAAAGAACATAACATTATAAACTATAATATGAAAATCAAAGCTTTTATATCTTTAAAAAAACATGTAGTAACTGAAAATCGACCTATAGCTATAGCTGATTCCCTATGGCAGAAATGGTACAGAAAAACAGTCAAAACTAACAATATTTCAAAGATATTTCTTTATAACTTTCTTGCTTTATTTTTAAAATTTTTTCTACTTAACAGGTAACCTAGATCCTATTAGCATTAATCTTTTCTGCAAATTTTATTCAAATTGGTTTATTAGTTTTAAAAGTATATCAAAAAAACTTTGGCTAACCTTGAACGATTTAACTGAAATTTGACATAATATCGTCCATTTATACAGTTATCCCATGTAAATAATTTTAGCAAAATTGCTTCAAAAATTTTCAAAATGAATCTGAAAAACTATTAAATAAACGACAATATTTTCTGATCACCATGGTTTTTGTTTAATTACTTCGTTTCCCCTCCGCTGATTTTGTTGAAGTTCAATATCGAATTGAGTTAAGGAATAAGCAACTCACATTGTAAATTTCATAAAAATCGAATAACGCGTTTTGAGTTATCTTATAAACGGATGGACGGACTGTCGTACCGACATGTAGAACTCGATATAATTTTTGATTCTTTACACAGTGACAAAACTAATATACTCTTTGGTAGTACCTAACACAGGGTATAAAAATCTACTAAAATTGATGAATTAATATTTAACTTTCCTTATAGCTTATACAATCGATAATTGACACACTTTCCTTATACACATAAAATAATTGATTAGAAGTCATCATTGAATAAAATATTTCACCTGTATAAAACTATAATATGTAATTCTATTAGAATCAGCTTTAGGAACAATTGTGTTCGACCTAATAAAAATTAATTTTTTGAGAGAAAAATCATCATCGTTATTATGCACCACAAATCGTAAAAATACCGCATAACAATTATCATAAACAATTCTAATTTGAATATTATGAGATTATTATTACACGAACCATCATAAAAAATAACGATTAACTCGTTTCGTGGAGATCCTTTTTAATTTCGGTATCATTTAGTTGTTACAGGAACATATATTTTGTTTGTGCTAGCCTTTCACTCTCAATTTATTACAGATAATTAGAAAGTCAATTATTTTATTATTGTTAAAACAAGACTAATTCAATTTGTAAACAAAAAAAAAACATTATCACCAAAAATTAGTAGCTTTGCTCGTATTTTTTTAATTTGTTTTTTATGAATAAAGTTACCTTTTTGAGGGACTTTCATCTAATATTTAATTTTGTGAAATTGTAATACATATAACTTAATAAAATGTAGAAAATCACAACATCCAAAAAACTTCTCTCTCCAATCTCTTTAACCATTGATTAAAATATAAATTGAAGAAAACGAAAATATTGTAACGACTATGTAACTACGTTAGGGCGCTAGAGGCAACCAAAAAGTTTTTATCATTTAACAATACTTAATTTCTCCCCTTTCCAGATTGTAGTTTGCAACATGTATCTTACGATATTTTTCTTGAAACATGTATCTTCTACATATCTCATCTGGGAATACATTTTTTTGTAGTACTTTTGGGCAGCTTTACGCTTCTTTCACTAGTGACGAGTACATTAATAGGTAACAGGTACGTAGTAATGACATCCCTATTTTAAATGGTAATCTCCAATATATGCATTGAAAAACTTTTTTATATCATTTTTCTAACAAAAAAAAGGAAACCTATCGAAAAAACGTTTATAAAAACCCGATGCGTCTTAAAAGAACAATTTTTCCATACATTTGATTTCGAAAGGATCCACTCAAAAATATATTAAGTATTTTTATTCAACCGAATTTTTTGGTTTTGTTACGATTCCCATGAACTTTACTCTCTATGTGGATAATTCTATAAAAAGATATGTAATATGAAAAACCCTTTCAGCAATTTAACCCTTTATTTTGGTTTAATGATTTTTATAGGATATAATTTTGTTAAATCTCTCATTTGTTTATTGTTTGAATAAAACTTAATGGAAAATTATTTTCAAATTTAGTACAAATCTTAAAACCAAAGTTTTATTTTTTCATTCTTTTTTTTAATTTATATAATTTTTTATTGTTTATAAATAGAAATTCGAAATAACTTACATAAAAGATAACAAATTTTGTGGCTGCCAAAGTATTTAATAGAAATGTTCTAAGAAAAATTTCAATAAAGCTAAAAAGGAACATATTCAGTTAATTGATTCTTGTTTTTTTTGGATTTTTCTCCAAAATTGTGGTAAACCTAATCACACCAATTTTATTTAAATGCTGATTTCTTTTCTGTGCATAATTTTATATTTAATTTTCAAGTATACGCTTGTATACCTTTTAACTAAATAACCGAAATTTGAAAACTTCTATGAGCTTCTGATGGTTCTTTTTTTTATATATAAATATTTAACAAAAGAGAAAAAATTACTGCGGCCTTATTTTTGAAATAGATTGAAGGAATCCGACCGAATTTCACATTAGTCCTCAATTGTATGTTACTAAAAAAGAGTACCTACGTATACCTATTTTTCATTACATCCCATATTCAAATGAATATACATATATATATATCATTCTAATATAGAATTTCCTAAGAATTATTATGTAGAACGAGAATTTAGATAGGATATCCAAGGAGTAAAGAAAGTTACGAATTAAATGAAACGAAAATTTCCGGTCGAGTGACCGTCCCTAATAGAATTTGACCAAAAAAAAAAAAAGGATGTACACAACCATTGCCAGTCTCTGGATTACAATTCAAGATTGGGCACAATTTTACTTCATACTTTATATATGACTATATATGAATCCTACATAGTGAACAGCCTTTATACCATTCAAAAAATAACGGTTTTGGATATACGTATACCTACATGTATGTAAGCAAGTGTATAGTAGATTAAATGTGAATAGAATGGATCTCATAGGCTTCCGTTTTTCTTTTTTTATTTGCGAAAAATGTTTTCTTTTTTATTTTTCTTTTTTTTGTCTAGGCTTTTAGGCATAATATGCATTTACTTTTCGTGATACTTGAATGAACTCCATTTGTATGTCATATAACATTGGGTAATGAGGGTTTTAGCCCGTTGACACTAAAAACCAAATTTATGGGTTCTCGTTTGTGGCTTTACTTCCGTACTTGTATAATACAATATTCTATATATGTTTTCTATGTATATGTTTATTTGTTTGAACCTTTCATATTATATAAAGAGGAATGAGTTAGGACAAAAGGTAGGAATTGTCCTTTTAACCAAATTTATTACGATAAAAGTCGAAAACTTTCTAAAGTCATACGTAATATGTGGTAAGGAAAAAGTTGAATTTTAAACCATTTCTATAAAATAACTAAAAGATAAATGAGGTGAACAATTTTGTAAATGAGTTAACCCTATTTTTTTTATCTTATTTTTTTAAATATATTTTTTGATACATATTTTCTTTTTTGTTGCTTTTTACTTTTTACATGTGATAAATAAAAATTCAATTTATTTTACGCAAAAAATAAAAAATAACTACCAAAACATTTATTATATATAATAGAAAATGGCTAAAATATGTTCATTCCTAAAAAAAAGTTAATGCATAGCTATTGAATGGGCCAAAAAATCATTGATGATTACAAAATAAAGGCACTTATCGAATCCGATCAGTATTTAATGAAACGATAGATTGCCCAAAAACTTAGCATATCGAAATCGAGCCTTGATGAAATTCATCAAACCATCAAACAGAAGCGTCAAGAATTGCTGAATCAAAAAGTCTTGCGTTTCATCATGATAATGTAGGCCACATACAAGTTTGATAATTCGCCAAAAATTGAGTGAACTTGGCGACTTTTTATGACCTTGCATGATGCAACTACCTATTGTTTCGGTCTTTGCAGAATTTGTTCATTCGTTGTAATGTAGTCCTTGGAAGTCGGAGCAGTTTAGTCCAATGTAACGTTTTTAAATAAACATTCTTTATTAAAATCATGTTTATATACAAATAAAGTCTTATTAAGCTTTACTTAAAGGAGATTTCTTGATGATATTTAAAAAATTTAAACCGTAAGAAGTCAACACCAAAGCCGATTTCAAAACCATTAAAAAGTTTTTCAATGTTGCAAATATTTGCTCAAAAAATTTTATCATAAACTTCCTAACAAATTAACCATAAAATCAATAAATATACATTTTATTTAAATATTCATAATTTCATTATACATAATCAATTTGTTCTGCTAATATATTAATTTCCAGATATTTGTTGGTAGATTTTTTTTTTATTTTTTGTTTTTAATAAAATATTCATAATGTAAACACATCAAAATACAATCATCTCCCATTATAGGCTAATATTTTCCATCAAATTTTCATTTTTTCAGTTTTTTTTTTCTTCTTTGTTCCCTAAATTAAAAGAAAAATCCCACAGGAAAACCGATCAAATGAAAATTCGAAACTTTATCCTTTTAAAAATTTTTTCAAACAAAAACAAATCTTCTTATTCCTTCACTCTGACTCTACTAAGAAGTTCATAATAAAAAAAAAAGAAAAAAATACAAGAAAATTTACATTCTAACGAAAAATTCCGACAGAGAAAAAAAAAACTTTTAGAATAATTTCTTAATAAGTAGCCGCATGCGGTTGGGATAATGGTTTTCATCAATATCCGAAGAAAAATATAATTCACGTAGAATCAATTTCATTGGGATTTTTGTTCGAATTTCCAATAAATCAGGACATTCATTCTAACGAATAGAAAATTGTTTTGCAACATTTTAAACTTTTATTTTTGCCATAAAAAAAAAATAATACAATTCCATAGCCAAAAAAAAAAACGAGAAACTGAAAAAACCCAAACCGAATATTATATCCTTCTAGCAGGACGCGTATCTTTTATTTTATTATTTCTTCCGTTTTTCCCAAATTGTATACATTTTTGTGCTACATCTTTAAAGTTACTTTTTTTTTTCTGTAGTATATTAGAATGTTGCTTCTCTCGGTTACAACTAAAATACGCTTATCCCGAAAAGAAATTATATATACTGGTAGATATTTATATATATATATAAATATATAGAAAACTTTTTCAATGGTTCAAAGAAGAAAATTGTTGCCTGCGGGTGGATACGGTCCCCAAGTAAATATTTAATCAAGTTTCACAATTATTTATGAGAAGCCACTTTGCTGTCTGGGATTTAGAGACGAATATTGGTAGGTAGTATGTATATATACTAACTAAAAATCTTATATATGTTGTAATTTTGTGGGTATATTAAGAATTTCTTAAAAGTATACCGAAAGAACAACAACAAAAACTATGGTTTTTGTGGTCAAAGAACTTATTTTGTGATGTTATATAACTTTAAGAAGTAAAATTTTATCCAAAAAAAAAAAAAAGAAAACAACAAAATTTACATAGTTATCTTCTAAAAAAAAAATAAAAAAAAATTAAATATTTGCATATCCTCAATAATATACCCCGATAAAAAAAAACATCCCCAATCATAAAATACTTAAATTATATGTTTAACAAGAAAATTGAATATAACGAAGGTTCTTCTTTTATCGTTGAAATAAAAGCAGTATTTTTATTCTTGTTTATATAGTTTTTGACGTATAAGCATTATGGGGCTATACAATCGGGAATTTCATAGAATATATTAAAAGTTTGGGTATGTTGAAAAAGTAAAAGGTACCCGTTTCCATAGGATCGGTCCTATAAAATAAATCAGATAGAATACAAGAAAGAATCCTTTAATTTCTTAAAATGCTCTCACTACAAAAACAGTCCGACAGACTCTGACATGAAAGACAAAAGATACGCAGTTACAAACAATTACTACTCTAAAATTAAACAGTTGCCTAATAGTTGCAAATAGTTACCATATTTGCCTATTCTAACATTAGTAGTAAAGTCCCATTCGCTGCGTTTTCACAATTTCGCTGTAATTGTGCTAATAAAGAGTTATAAAATTAAAATTAAGATTTTTGTCAACTGGATAGTTATTCCCATTAGAGTTAACCCTTTGCAGTCGTATTAATTTTATACATGGGTGTCATGCTGAAGCGAAAATGCCTAATTACACTTAAACACAATTTATAAAATATTATTTCGAATTCTACGTATCTCCGAAGCTTGTCGACTTAATATAATGTAAGATCAGTATGCTTCTTTGCTGTGGTGGCTGAGAGCAGGCATATGACTGGAACGGTAAAAAAGTGTTGATAGCTGACAGTAGACATACGACCGCAAAGGGTTAAACCTCTATAATAGGCATATTTTGAGAGTTATGTCACTTATCGAATGAAGTGACTAGCGGTGAAAATTATTTCATTTTGTTCGTTCATCACCTAATTTGACAAGTGACGTGACTATCAGAATAGATCTTTAAGTATCTGAAGTAATCCAACAAAATTTTCTATTTGAAAAGGTTTATTTGTACGAACCTAAAAACAAGTAACAAGTTTCTGCCAGATGCAGGTTCTATCTTAGGCAGGTTTGCCTGTATTATCAATGAGATTAATAAAATCATTTTGTTTTTTCTTTTTTCAAAATTTACTGTATAAATTTTCAACTGGAAAAACAATTAATCGAACAAAATATCTGATTTCAAATAACAATTTTCAACGAATAAAAGAAAAAATTTTCATTAAGGAAATTACGAAACATTGATTGCATCTAAATTCGTTTTTAATACGCAATTTTCACGTTTCACATTCTTTGGAAAACATTATAAGTGGTATTTTCTCCTTTTTCTTTTTCTTTTTTTTGCTTTGGGTCAAGGTGTGAAAATTTATAGCAATATAATTCACATTAATTGCCTATTCGGGGGTATCCTAAATAAATGTACTTTCGATTTGAATTCATTTCAGAATAGGACATGAAGAAAAAAAACATAATCAATTATTTTTCCAAAGTGGACAAACACAATAAACGAACATCAGATCCTGAAGGAGGTAATTACCGATCTAAAAATGTATCCAGTAAATTTTGTAGGTTTTTCTTTTATAAGAGAAATATAAAACTAATCCGATAATGGATAATAATATGATGATATTTATCCTTATTGAGATTTTTTAATTCGTATTTTAATTGATTTAGGTTTTATAAAAACAAGTATTTATAAAATAATAAAATATTTGAACAGTATACACGAATTTATACTGCAGAGACTTGACTTTGTATCAAAATTTCCACCTATCAGCAAATTACATATAACTAAATTGTTTGGCCTTGCTGTGGGATCAAATATTATGCGCTTTTGATAATTTATCGACTCATTACGATAATCCATACTGAATGGTGATAAGGCGTATATAGTCAGAGATAAACAATTTTACTTCTGAATTGTATATTTCCCCATTTTTTCTTTTTGTAATTATGATAATTAGATAATTAAATATACTGCAAAAGAAATCAATTATGTCTACATTAAATATCTAATCAACAGTCTCAAATCATTGTACATATATAATGGTTTCGATTTATCCGTGTTTTTCCTGCTAGTTTATACGGTGATAACTTGAAAAGATTTTGACTATTTTTGTTGAAATTTTAAATCTCGACTTTATGTTGAACTTCACAAAATTCCATACCGAAGTAACAAGGATATCAAAAGTTATCTATTCTATAGGCCTATTATATATTTCCGTATGTTTATTTCGAATCAAATTCGATCTAAATATTTTTTCATAATACGATTTAAGTTCATTAATAGTACATAAGTATGTTTATATTTATTTAGAAAAAGATTTAAGAAGGATGTTCTAAAAAAACATAAACAAAAACAAAATATTTCACTAATTAGCGTACTACACGTTCTGACTTTAAGGCATTAGACATACTTTGATTGATGAGTAGGATGACAAATTTGCGGTTGTCCTCATACGAAGGATGTCGTATCCATTCTTATATATTTTTCTTACATTTTTTTCTCGTATTCTAAGAACAACATAAATGCGTGTTCTTAGTTTCGTAATTGGCTTAGTGTAGAAAGAAATTCAATTCCATCTCTTCACAGACTTTGAAGAAGTTGTCTCTGCTAAAAAAAAACAAAAAAGCGAAAGGCAAAAAATAAAATATTTCATATGGCAAAGCATCCAACTTTCTTAGACGAAGTATTTCAAGTTTAATTTCTTCCTAAATTATGAAAGAGAAGTACAAAAAATATGGTTTTGGAGAAAAGTATTTCCAGTCTATCTTATTCAAACCTATCTTTAAAATTAATTTCAACAGAATTGTATTAGTCGTTCTGAAATTATTGTAAAACCAAGAAAAAAAGTTATCATACACATCATAGCGTTCGCTGTCACTTCAGATTCAAAGAACCTCAAAATATGTATTTCTGTATTTCAAATTTTTTATCAAAATCAAATACTATCTAATAAAATTACTTTAGTTAAAGTCTAAGAAAGTAAATAAAAAAATAATACAATGTATTATTAAGAATGGAGAATTTTCATTGCGTTGCCTGAAGCCTTACTAACATGAGTTGAATGATAAAGTTACAAAATCTATATATGTGTATGTTTCTTTTTCATATGTAGTTTTGTATTAGCTTAAGCTGAAATGTGTTTTAGTCCTTCAACTTTATTTCACTCTTTTTCTTTCTACAAAACATCTCATGAAAACTTTTAATAAGTACCTAACATTACATTTGTTTTGTATTATATCCTAAATTGTTGCAATTAGATATATGTTAGCATGTTTTAATATGACTTAAGTACTTCAGTTGAAAAGATAATTAGGACTACATAAGAGAGGGTATCTTTAAGCATCTTTAATGTATTTTAATATTACGCTTTTAATAAAGATTTATTGATTTTGACAATCTAAACAGGATCTAGCTTAAAAGTAATGCCGAATTATAATATAGACCAGATAGTCTCACATTTTAAAGGATTTAAACTAAGTTTTTAATTCAAAAGTTAAAGTTTAGACAATATAGAAAGAAGTAAGATATACAGTCCTAGGATAGGTAACAGGTTACCTATCTGAAACATAAAAAATAAAATTTAACTAAAACGAAGTTTTATTTTTCAAAATTATAAAAAAATATTTATTCATGGTGTTTCCGACATTTTCCAGTGTTCTCCCATTATTCCCCATATTTTCTTAAATTTGTATTTTCCCACTTTTTCCCATATTTTCCAGTTTCGGGAACATTTCATTAGTTTCTAATTTACATGTCGAATATCTCATGTTTTATCCATTCTCGTGGGAGAAATATCCTTTGTGATGTCATAATTAAATTTTAAATCGAAATTATTGTTGATTATTAAAACACATTTAGGAGTAATTGACAAATACGAATGTTCTACATGCTATTAAATTTAGAATTACTCACTTTATGGTTAATATCTTTCCCAGAAATTCATTAAAATTTTATACCTTAAAGGTTATAAAAAAAAGACATATTTTGATATTTCAAATCTTAAATTTATAATAGTTATATCTCTTTTTTCTCCCCATTTAAAATATATTCAATACAGATTCAGTTTTATCAGTACAAAAATAGATAAGTCGAATTTAAACCCGAAAATATACTGATAATGAATGGAAGATTCAACCCTTGATAGTGAACTAAAAATGTTTCATGTCGACTATATTTTTTAGGCACTAAGATAAAATAAGAGATTTAACATTTTTCAGCAGGCATCATTTTCTTTTTACTCTTATTCTACGGTCTCATTTCTTGATCGTCACCAAATTAAGTCTATTCTATTTCTGTAAAATTACCCAAGGAATCAATATTATTAATTTCGTTACAATCGGTTAATAGGTTTCCAAGATAAAATTAGGTTTCAGATTTTATAAATTATTCACCCGACTGCTACTAAATCGATATATTTCTGCTAATAAAAAGTTCCAGTTCGACAAATATAAATTACATCGAATAACTTATAAACAAAATTCAGACATGGACAGACAGACGAATAAACATTTTATAAAAATATCTTTTTCTTTAAATTCAGTAGACCTCAAAACGTAGAGACGCATCAAAATCTTAAGGTCGCAATTTTGTGGCATCATGAGAAGAAAGGAAAAACTAACAAAGTCATATGATTTTTCATTATCACCAATTTTATAACATAAAAATCCAAAATAAAAAAGAAAAGAAAATGCGGAAAATATATATTTTTATAGTCTTAACATGGATTTTAACGATACCAAAAGGAGTTCTAATAATTGTATAACATATTTGTAAAAATACGTAGGTATACACTACCTGTGGGAATGTCTATATGAAAATCTTATATCTAAAATTGCCCAAAAAATAAATTATTTATATATGTTATTTATTTATTTATTTAATTTTTTTGTTTTACTTTTTGTATGTAGTCTAAAGAAAACTGTATATAACGAACGTTAGAAATGTATCGGCATTAAATACAAAGGATCTGTTTTATGGTACAGTCGTGACACCATTTCATTAGGTGGCACATGTCATGCCATATGCTCCCTGGTAATTTTCTTCTAGTAAAATCGGAATTTATAGCTTATTCCTTGTAATAACGCTGTATGTATAGACTTGTTCTTTCTCTATATAAATATATATATTCTGACTTTATACAGTTTTGTTCCTTTTTTCCTTAACTCAATAACATTGTCATATATGAGATGACTTATCCAGAATCCATATACGTATAATACAGACTCTTCAAAATATGTATTTTCCAGGGTTCATCTTATTTTACTGTCGATTTTATTGCAATCAGTTTTTGTATGATACGCGAAATATAATCCATTCAAGAGGAAGAATATATATTTATTTATTTTTTCACATTTTTAACATTTAGAATTTTACATTACATACAATATAGGAGAATTCTTGGAACCAGTAAAAATATGATGAAAATTAATTTATCGTCTTAAAAAATAAAAGAACAGAAATTGTTAAAGGAAATTTTTATAGTATTTTCTTCTTTTTTTATTATGAATTTTATGGATTTTTATGTTTTATCATAAATGAGTTAATGATAAAAACCACAGAATATAGACCCATATTCTTTATCATAATATTGTTAGGTATATTCAATATTTTTCGTTTTTTCTCTCTGTTCTTAAAATATAGCCTTTAGATTATTTAATATTGAATATAAAAATTTTATAGGAATTTTATTTAAGCCACAGATATTATATCTGACTTAAGAAAATTCCGAGTATGTATATTTTTAATTGACAAAACAATATAAATATTTACTATATTTCTTAAAGTTTTCATATTAATAAACAATCAAAATTGGCTGCAAAGATAGAATCATTTAACTGCTGAAGTTTTCTCAAGTCCTTTAAATAAGTCGTATAATAAAATTATGATAATATGAACCATGTTAATTCTTCATTTATAGCAGAGCTATGAAACCGGTGTGCCACGAGATGATGTTAGGTGTACCAAGGTTCTAAGTCTCCAAAAGGAGACAAAGCACGAGTTTTTATTAGGCACGTAAAAATGATTAAAACATGTTGATTTTTGTATATTTCTATATGTGGTGAATCAAGGAGTTTTCAAAAGTTCCTAGGTATACCATGGAGGTCAAAACTATGTCGAGAACTGGTGTATAGACGACTTATTTGAAACTTAAAATTTGCGATTGAAAATTATAACTAGCTTTACTATTATATTAACAATTGTACAGTTTAAGTCAAATCAAGTTTATCAAGTTTAACGTATATAATAGTGATCTCGTTTGGTTCAATTCATTTACATACTCTTTCCAGTTGCTTTACATTTTATTGTAATGAAGTATTTTTTTTAATTAAAAGGTTAAAAACAAAATTTTCATTTGAAACAATTATTTTATTGTTTATAGAAAATGCAATTTTCATTTAATTATTTTTCGATTTCCATTCAAGCGAGCAAAATTTACGTACAAAAAATATTATATAAAACTAACGAAAAAAATAATTACTATAATTTTCCCGAAGGATATTTACCCATTGGAGTCCAAGGAATGAATGCAAAACAAAAGAATAAATACATTTGAAGCCCAAAAAAAAAATTATGTACACGTTGGTTGGCTATGCTATTATCTTTTTTCTTTTTAGGAGCCACTACATGATCATTTCTCGTGAAATTCGCCTTGTGGCCACTTCAAATTATTAACTACTAGTAGTTCTCTCTAGAATAGATACACGTACGGTCTAGTTATTAACTATTCTGTAAAAATGTATTCGATTTCATATATACTTTAAACATTACTATACCATTGTGTAAGTTAGATATTCTTGATTTTTTTCTTCCTTTTTTGTTTGTATTACTTTACCACAAAAATACTCATTGGGTCGATTGTTTCGAACTTCAATTGAAAAAAATTAATATTGTACATATATATACTAATACTTATTACGTATATACGAAATAGTTTACCAAACTCGATATTATATCGTGGTACAACTTTTTTGAACGATGAAAACTTTCCAGTTTTAAAACCATCCCTTTTGGCTATTAACCCAGTACCAACATTAACATGTACAATTCCGTATAGACTCATATCAGGAACTATTATCTGATGGAAAATATAAAAATTTTTATACGTATATAACGTAAGCAACTAGTTCTTTTTTTCTGCATTGCAATTTTTCTCGTATATATTATATATAAAAGAATTTGTTGAAACATTCTCGCGTAAAGTTTTATCCTTTGGTTCATGTTTAATTACTCCCTGTACAGGTGCATACGTCTGCATGTATGTATATATAAGATTAACTCTGATAACCATATGCACTCATGCAAGTCTATCTGGAATATTTTATGAGACTTTTTATTTTTAATTTTTATATATTTACATGAATTTAAATTTAGTTATATAGAATAGGACGTCGTTTATCCGAATATAGTTAAATAAAGCCGGATAAATATGAGATAAAAAGTATAACACGGTATTTCAAAATTATGTTACGTGGTTTAGTAATACTCCACACTGTTTTTGTTTGATATTATTTACTTTAAAAACATATTCATATACAAATGAATATCCATTATTAATTTGACGACGACATTTTCATTGATGTGGTCATTTTATATCATAATTTTGTTTTATATTTTTCATTAAATATTTAAAAAAAATATTTATCCCCAAAAGGATTAAGTTGAATTTAAAAATTGAAAATTTTATAGAATATCCTAATTAAAATTAATATATTTCTCGAAATTATTGTACCCCCACAAGACTTGATTTTAACTACAAGTTTTAGTATTAAAAAAAAACCTACTTAAGCATTGAGTTTAGATTACTTAAATCCTTTGAAAGGACATATCACATGACCTACTTTGATGCTAAAATTTGGACATCGTTTTTATAAAAAAAAAATTTAACTTGCATATAAATTTTTAACCTAGCTTGACACTATTTAAAAAAAGAAAATCCCCAATTTTTTGGAAAAAATTGAATATATTAAATCTGTGAATGAGTTTTTACGATTTGATATTAGATAGCGTAAGGCATACTATTAATGGTGTTGTCTACCAATGGCAACTAATGCTTTTGAAGCTAGCTGTAGAGGAAAAACGACCAAAATGGGTGAATAGACAGAATAAATTTATTTTTCAACATGATAATGTCAGACTACATGTTCCTCAACTTGTTAAAAACTACTTAGAAGGGCAGGATACCAGACACGGCCCCTTCAGTTTACCACTTATTCCGCGTCGATGCAATCAGCCCCTACTGGAGAGTGCTTCACTTCTTATGAAAATATCATAATTTGGCTGGATAATTCGGTTGCCTCCACAGATCCAAATTTCTTCAGAAATGGAATTCGTAAATTACCTGAAAGATGGGCGAAAGATATAGCCTCAGATGGAGCATATTTTGAATGAAATCAAAATATTGTAAAAAAATAAAGGAAAAAATTCATTCACAGACCTAATAATTTCATCATGAACACAAATTTTTATTTGTCCCCAGTTAAATCCTGATTGAAAATAATACCATTTCATTCTTAAAACTCTATCGAAACTAAAATATTAAACCAAAAAAAAGGAGGAACTGATAGATATTCAAAGGATCAAATTTTTGCCTGAAAAAGATCATCCTGCAAAGATAGAAAAACTGCAGAAAAGAAATGGGATTTAACCAAAAAAAACAGAAATTAAACCGCATAAATTTGTGCAACGTCCGCATCAGATGATAAATTTTTAGAAAAAAAATTTTTTTCTGTTCATTTAAATGCCGATAACATCTCAAACGAACTATCACCAACAAAATTCAGTCCACATAGTGATGTGGTTGACAAATTATCACGCGGTAAACATCCCATTCGGTTTTTGGGTTTTTCATTTTCCTATTTCTTTTAATTGTTTTTCATTTATATTTTCATTTTTCTTCTTTTTTTTTGTGTTCAGTCAGTCATATATATTTTTGTCATACATGAATGTTTTTCTGTTCTGGAAAATTTGGATTTGAAATCACCAACCAGTAACTCATAAAAACCTTTTTTTATTCATTCGCCGTTTTAATTCAATTCCTGACTTTAATTTATGACCAGCTTAACGAATTGAATCACAAATAAATAAAACAAACGTATTCACAAAATGTACACACACACATATAGTGAAACCGCTGCTGTTGAAAATAAAGGACCCGTCACTGACCAAATAAACAAAACAACAACAGAAAAAGGAGCAAGGATTTTTTTTTTGTACAATAGCAGAATTTGAACAATCGGGGAAAAAAATTTTTTTTATGAATTTCAAAAGCAGGAGAAAAAAAAATGTTATACATTTTATACGCGTAAAATTTTATGGAATACGAAATTCCTTCTTTTTTCGCAGGATTTGCATTGAAATAAAATGCATACTAAAATTCTGAAAACAACAAAAACAGATATAAAGATTCACACACAAAAATTTTAACAAATATCAATTTCCTTGGATTTAGTTTGATGTTCGGGATTCCGGTATTAGTAAAAAGTTCACCTGTTAGCCCCATTTTTTTTTTAAGGTAAAACTTTTTTTGGGGAATTCTAATTACCGGTCATAGTTGAAACATTTCCCACAAATCATTATTTTTATCCCTAATATGTTTTTATTATTCAAATTAATTGAATTTTTTTTAGTAGTCTGATTAGATTACGGACCCGGAATCGTAACGACAACTGGTTATGTTTTATCGAAAGTAATTTTTATAATAACATAAAATACTAAATATAAATTTAAAATGAACAAATGATCCCTTAACTTGAATTTTTCCCGAAATTTGATCTATTTCTGAATAACTTTTATAACGATATTAAATTGTATGACTCTTAACGACACATAATGGGAATAACTTAGTGATCCGATGCATATTTTTAAAGATCTAACTGCCGTATTCTCAAATCGTATGCCTATCTAACTGTAACTTTGCATACAGAGAATTTTGCAAACACAGTTACATAAACGCCTAAATCGGTATTTTTAATCTGTGCCTATTTCGCTTATTTTACTAATGTGTCTTTTATTTGCTTACATCAAAATTATTATTTTTTCTCTCAAAGAATTGATTGCGTCCAAGTTTTTTTAAAAATTTTACTATTCAAAATCAGTTAAAAATAAGAGTTTTGAGGAATTATTGATTTACTTTCATTTTTACCTGCTTCAAACGTAATTTAAATATTTTCCAAGTCGACTTTCCTTTTATTAACATAGAAGTTGGAATTTCTTTTTCACTTTTTAAAGAGTTCGAATATTTCAAACCCAATCGTCATAGATTATTATACCTAGATGTCCTATCCAAATGAGCAGCGTGATCTTCACTGTTATTGTTGTAGGTGAACTTAAAGAAGAATGGATGAAAAGAAGTTTAATGTGAAAGAAAGAGAAGAATCTATATTGTACCGGGATATCACTGTACAAAAAGAATCAGTTGAATGCACAGTCGTTGGAAATCTTTATTATTAGTCTATGCAATCGTAAAGATACAGACGATTTGACAGAAACTTATAAAGTTACATAGTCAAATAATTTCAGAATGCCAATTTAGGCGTTGATCGAATATTTATGATTACAGAGCGAATTTACAGTTTGTGAATAGCAGCCTAAGTTTTATGCATGCACTTCTTTAGTTTCATCAAATTTTAGATATCAAGTGTTTCAAATTCCTAATTTTTAAAATTGGAACCTAATTTTAGTAGGAACGCTTAGTCGATTTTGAAGTTTTTCTTTTAGCGTACAAAAATTAACTTTCCCAATTCAGTTTATGTTATAAAATTATAAATTTTTAGGAAGTTTTAACTAAACAATTCTCATCCCTTCTGAAATGGATACGTAAAAACGTCTCTTATTATCCTAATTTATTTTAATCTAGCAGAAAAAAACAACTAAAAAAAATAAATAAGAATGTGAAAAAACAAAAAAGAAAACAATATTTTCAACAAACATTTCGAAAAAGTTGCAAAAACATCATGTTGGAATTTCACACATGCAAACAAAACATGGTCTCATATATTTATTGTATATAAAAGGTATCTTTAAAATTTCGTAAACTATGGAGCATTACTGGCATCCGAAGTTGTCACGTATATTTTCTTCTAATATATAAATATATTAAATATAAATATAAATATACATATTCGCGTTTAAATATGCGAAAGGAAACAATATATATGAACAGAACTTTTACATCGTTCAAATTCCTTTATTTGGATATTGTGTATTCGTTCTTCATGTTCCCAAGCCTGATTATCCTTCGAATTGAATTTCAGTTTATTTTATGGCAAAAAGTTATTCGAATTATTTTATTTGAAGTTATCTTTTTTTTTTGACAAATGGACAGATAGACAGACAAGAAGATATGCACACGTTTTGTCGGAGAATTATAAGAATTTTGTTCCTAGAAATTACGAAAGAATTTTATTGCATTACTTTTACCTCGTGATTTATTAAAGAGATTCATATGAATGTTAATTTAAGTAGACTAATCCTGGATGCAAGGTGTATTAATTATGTGAGCTGGACGACATTAATTTAAAAAAAAAAATTTGTATTATAGGAGGCGGGTAGCATAGATATAGACTTCAAATTATGATTTTATCATTGATTCTTTGGAAAACTTGCTTTATTAGAACGTGCAAGTATTTACAAAGCCTTTATATTAGACCTAATATTCCCAAAAGGATGTTATTTATTCTTCTATTGAAAATTTTGGGTGATTATTAATTATTTTCTGACGCCTAAAACGGTATTGAGTAAACATTAAAGAAAATCGTTTATATAGTTTTAACTTTTAATCATAATATTTCTTATTAAAATTGTATTCTTTTTTAAAGCAAACGTCTGCTCTTTTCACACTCAACTAATTTAATGTCTGAACTGAAAATTCAAGTAAAAAAAAAATTTTTTTTTCCAAATTCTTTACTTAATTTTACCACAAAAAGGAAAAAATTAAATGAAATCTTATTAACTTAAAAGTTTTCTGAAATATTTCGCAAAAAAAGCAAATTCTTATTTTTAAGAAAAATAAAAGATTTTTTTTTTTGCTTCGAATAGAATTCAAAATCAGCAAACCAAACGCACACATTTACAGTCATAAAAAGCTCTAAAATCCAAGTGAAATTTTTACGGATCTCAAACCATCTGAAAATTTTTTTAAAAGGACAACAAAGTTCTTATCTTAACGACCCAAAATCAATCTGACTAATTTTACAGTGGCTTATTGAATTCAATGTTGTATCAACAACAACAGCAACAACAAACTAAGAAAAACGCCCGTAAAAAGCGCACACAGTATTTTTATTGACCGTAAAAATTTGTTGCAGGCATTTTATGAGTTTAAAGTCGTTAATAAATGGAATTAATCAAATTTCGTTAGAAATATAGTAGCCAATAAAGATGATTCTTCTTGTTTCTTATTATCTCGATATACTTTGGTCGTTTCGAATGATCATGATTGGGAGCATGGTGGGTCATTAAATGATTCTCTCTCAAATATTATTAAACACAGATTGTTTCTAATTTCTTGTCCTTTTTCTGGGAGTTTGTTTTTTTCTTTCCTTTTTTATGTAATTTCTAAAATTTTTCTTTTAATAAGATGTGACTAAACGATGATGATGTCCCCGAAATGAATCTTTATCAAGATCAACAGACCAACTTATATTGAAGGGAAAAAAATGAACCGATATCCACTAAATTAAGTTCGCGATAGATTTGTCATCTAACAAAAAAAAAACCAAACCAACCTGAAGATAATAAAATCAAAAAAAAAGAAAAGAAAACGTTTCAGAACAAAACATGAGACAAAGTTTTCAAAACTTTTAATTTCGTTTTTTCTTAGATTTTACTTTTACGTTTTTCTTTTTTGTTAAATGAAGAAAATTTTTATTGGTTCCACACACACACAAGAATTCTTAATTTCGATCATCATTATAAACGTTTCCAAGAAACGACCAGAAAAAGCTTTTCCCATTGATGAACGAATTTCATTAAAAACCAAAAGTTTCTATATTTTTTTTTTTCGTGTTTGACCTTTTCGATTGATTTTTTAGTGTTCAAAGACACAAAAAAAAAAGTAGAGAAAAGTAAAACAAAATCGATTTAATATTAAGAAATTAAAAATCAAAAATTATACAATATTTTTATCAAAGAGACTAAAAATAAATAATTTTCAATTGAAAACTGATTTGTATAAAATTTTCTCAATTTTAGAGAATTTGAAAAGAAATTTCTAGTTGAAAATGACATAAGATTTTTTGGAAAAAAAAGTGGTCATGATATAAAATAAGTTAGGACCTCTAATAGCGTATATCTTCATCGCATTTTCATAAAAGAATCTGCTTTAATCATGCGGCATGGAGCTATTTACTTATCTTATAACTTCACTTGGCTAAATATGCATATATATGAAGAATTCAAAGAACATAGCAATATATCGGATGTGAGGGCACGATATACAGTTTCCTGGTCTGCACGTATATTTTGTCAACTTTCACGGTACTCCTAGACACATAGTCGCTCTTATAGTGAACAAAGCTAACGCAATGAAGAAAACAACACTGGACAAAGAGAAAAAATCTTAATAAATTGAAATTGTACTTTCCACTCAAATATTGTATAATTCATGAATAATACACCACTGGATAAATCTCTACACACTTTCCTATCTTTCTAACTAATGCCACCCCTTATATAGTACGCAAAGCATATAAGCATAAAATTTAAACGTTCTTTTTTTGGGAATATTATGTTCCTGCAAAAATAATTACTATTTGTAATTGGTTCGATCCATGTTCCCATTTGGCCAGAATCGATAGGAAATTATGTAAACTAATTCTAACTGATTATCTTTATTAATAAAATTTTTGGATTTCAATTTTGGTTTTAATTTGCAAACAATACGAAAATTTTATCAAATTATAAATAATATTATAATGTAAACTTAGTTTTAGCAGAGCAGTCCAGTCATCCCCTTTTAGATTCCACTTGCTCTGTGTACAATTGCATAATTGAATTTATTGAAAAATGTACTTTAGTTTGTAATTTTGTGATTTTCCATTTTCCACCGAATTATTCGCACATAAATTGATTCTCGCCCACTTCAATAACATTAACTATATGAAAACCAGTCCAGTTATGGAAATTAATTTCCCAAAAATTCAATATCAAAATATTGCCGATATCATGGAATTTTATGTAATAAATATTTGTACAAAATATTTTATCAAAAAATTTAGAAAAATATAGAAAATATGTTGATTGTAAAATTTTATGGGAAACCATATTTTCTAGTTTCCTTAATTATGTATAATGCATTTCCCATTAAAAACTTTTCATAATTAAATTGTTTAGTATTACATAAACGTTTTAATTCAATTAACACACACATTTTTTTATATAAAAATTAAATGAAATAGTTTAGAAGAGATAAATAGAAAGCAGTTAAATACAAGTACAAGAAGTATCGTCCAAGGATATCCACAGGTCACTATCGTCGTTAAAATTTTTACAAATATTTAAGAAAGATATAGATTTAGATGCGTGTTGAAACAATGTTGATTTAATTGTATTACACATTCTAGTAAACTTAGTTAAAATAGCATTTTTAACTGGTTTAAAAGGGAATTTAAATGTCGAGAAATCTTGGAAGAGTTAAAGTTTTGATTCGAATAAATTAGATGAAAGCAAAAACTAAATATATTAAGAAATGATTACTTTCGCCAGCAATATGATTATTTCTTGAAGAAATTGCCTTATTATTTATTATTTTTAACAAATACATAAATATAAATTAAATTTAAAGTGTCCAGCCTTCTATTACCGTTCCATTGAACAAACTTGCTCTTGAACATATTCCAATTTTTGTGCATTTTGTTCGATTACTTCGTATTGATAACCAAGCTGGGTTCTTATCAATTCCATTTTATGTAAACTGTGTGCATTATTATCCATTGTTGACTCCAATTGTGCCATTGTTTTTGCAGCTTGTGCTAAAATCTGTTAAAACAGTTACTAAAAAAAAAGCGTTCTTTTTCAAAATTTTCAAAATTTCAAACCTCATTCGATTTAGATCCTCTTACTATTTGACGCGCCACAGAACTTATGTTGTTTACATTCACACTAACCCTATCCGCCAATCTTCGTTTGCTGTCACTGAAAAGGTGACGAGCACTACTACTTGATGCTGATGCCATCTAGTAATAAAAAAAATAATTATCAGAAAATATACATAAACAAATCGATTTAAGAAAAAACAACAAATACTTTGATTCTTTTTGAGAAAATAGCAATATTAATTGTATTTAATTAATAATTTTTGGAAATTAAACTTATATTTAATTCACGAAATCGAATGCCTTTTTTAAGTTCTTCAAAAATTGAGAAAACTAGAGAAAAAGCAAATTTACATCACTTTTGACTGTCAACAAAACAAAACAAATGACATTTCGAAAGGCACAGCATAATTCAGCATTCATAATTAAGGGTTGGTAAAAGTATGTTTTTTGATTGAAATTTTTAGTCTCTTTTTGATTTTCATTTCCGGTTAAAAATATTATAAGGGAAATTTTTATTATAATTTGAAAATTTTTGCATTTGTTTCAGTTTTCATTATTACAATTTATTTATTTGTTTATTTAACTTCATTCAATTATTAAAGAAAGAAGAATTTGTTAAGAAATTTGTTACAAGAAACGGAATTTTTCTGTAAAATTTTAAAATGGCGACCTAAGTGCATTTTAGTTTTTAAATAAGAACTAGAATAAATTTACCTAAAATATAAGATTTAAAAAAAACAAGAGACATTTCCTTAATTGATAAAATAATGCACACCCAATCAAAAAAAAAATAAAATAATACTAAAAGAATAACATTTCCTATTTACATGATTTAAATATCATAAATATAATTATTTCGCAAATTGGACCTTGATTTTTCGTAACTTAAGTCTGGATGATAAATGAATGAATATTTTATCCATCTCTATTTTGAAATAAGAATTACTAAAAAAAAAAAATATGATTTTAATTTCAGTCAAGAACAACACGTTATCCGGAAGCGCATAAAAAATTGTCTTCGCAAACACAAAATTTTTATGTTGACTTTGTTTTTCATTATTGTCATAATTTTATGTAAAAGAAACACAATTAAATTCGCGTCTCTAGTAATGATGTTTTTTTTTTTTTTGGAAGTGCGTATAAAGCGTTAAATTTTTTTCCGTTTTTTTTGTTTGTTTCTTCAATAATAAATAATTTTAATAGTCAAATTTATGGCACACAACAAAGATAAACGGACAAAAATTACAAACCGTACAACAATTCCCAAACAAAACTTTTCAATAAAAATCGAAATACAAATATGTATTTGGCATTCGCCTTTTATTATTTTATTAACGAATTTCAAGACTTTTATTGCACAGCAAATAAAAACTTTGTGACCAATAAGTATGACTACTATCTCTGTACGTGCATTTGACAGAGAAAACTTTATAAATGAAATCAAATTTAGACAATAAGTAAATCTAATATATTATTTAAGGATAATCACGAGGCGCATAAGGACGTATGATTAGGAAAAGAAAAAGTAAAACTCTTACATATCTAACGTTGTATTACACCGTAGGAAAAAAAGGTAATTGCCTAGTCTAGGGCACCCAATTTTAGGGAGCATCAAATCTGCAAAAAGTCAATATACTATACTACCAGAGGTAATTTTTTGCATATAAATTTTTGATATGATTACAGCGCTGCAAGGCGAGGCTCCTTTTTAATAGTACTTGTAAAAAAGACTGTGAATATGTTACATGCATTTTTATATCACAAAGGGTCTTTTTAATAAATACTATTAATGAGATGGCGGTTGAAGACGTGCCTAAATCAGAATACCAATTGGAAACTCTCATTATTGTCTGCCTGTTTTTACTACCTAATAAATTTAAAGAAAAATTTTGTGGCAGTTTTGTTCTTCCCATGTAAATTTTGATCCGCAAAATGCAACCTCAATCCAAATGGTGGAATCAAAAAAATTTATATTATACAAGTTTATCGAGTGGAGCTATATGGAAACCGCGGTTTAAGCATACCGTATTATTGGAGGGCTGTCGCAAACCTTGCAACGCGTTATATCGAAATCGCATATTTAGAATAGAGTACCGTGTTTATTGGAGAGTTTGTAAGTATAAAGCAAAGTGTAACTAATAATAAAGTCCGGAAACTTCCTAGCCTTATCGTGCAGTCGCTTTTAAAATTTTGCCTGTTCTTTTTCAAACAATTGTCTATCTACTGCTGACGTAGATAGAGTTACATATTGTACGTATGGGTGAAAGAGAAATATAATCTAAAAGAATCACGTGTTGAAATTTATATGGCAATGCACAAATCCAAGAAGAAACATAAGATTTTTAAGAGTTTTTCATGTGCTTTTATAAGAACATTTCATTCTCTCTCTTCCTGATGGATTTTGCCTATGAAAACTGTATGTACTCTTACCTATTCTTTCGCACTTATTGCCACGTGTCTTTTCTGGCTACTTCGCTAGCTTTCCACATTTTATCATAAGTTACACTTTGGTATAAAGATAATTCAAAAAATATGAAAAACAAATTTCCAACTTTACTATCTCTTTCTATTTTGATTCACTATCTCCATCTTTAGCCATATTTATGAACAATTTCTTTAAAAAAAACAGAAAAAAAATAGAGAACTGTATAATTAGTGTCGTTGTCTGAATTTTCAAAATATTTCGAAATTTTTGTGAAAAAATCAAAAACCGAAACCGTATTTTTGTATTGAAAATTATTATTAAACCAAAAAAAAACTTAAAAGCCATCTTACGAAAAAAAAAAAACTAATAAAAAATTCTTGCGCGAAAATTTTGCAATATTATTTTTCTTTCAAATTGATTGACCTGCATGCAAGCCCAAATTATGCTTCGGTGGGTCACAACATAACTAGATCAGGCACCGCAAGTTATTCGCTATAAAAGCATTGTCATTTCGATTAGCACAGAAATTAAATTAACTTTAATTTAGTCACGAAAATTGAGTCTATTTTTTTCTTAAGACTATTGTAAAATTACATAAAATTGGTAATATCAGAATTTCCTAATAAATGGGCACATATTTTTAGACTTGCAAAAATATGTATTCCTTATGTTATGTTAAAAACAATTCAAATTTAAGAATCCCATTATAATACTTCAGATTCCAGGAAATTTGGTTAGATCTTTACATTATTCCATAAATTCGCGTCCAAATTAAATTAATTAATTAAAAAATAAAACAGAAAACGACGCCCAAACTAAATTATTATTATTCGCAAATATTAAGGAAATGTTCACCTTTCAATCAAAAAACCAAGATAAATATGTTTCAATTTGTCAAATTTAAACAAAACTGAATTTTACAAATGATATCATATAAAATGTTTGTTAATGAACTGAAAAGACAATTAATTTCCGCATAAAAATCATGTATTCACGAAGAAAAACACAGGATTGTATGGTTTCTTAGTAGCCAACATTTATGTACAACTGACACTGATAAATTAAATCACGGAAAAGGTTAGTCAATCACCTTTTTTTTTGTATCCGTAGTTTTCGCACGAGCAAATCTACTAATTAAAAATGTAAAGAAAATAATATTCTATCAATAAAATTATTTAATAAACAAAAAAGAAAACAACTTTTCAAAGTCAATGTCTTAGAATTTCATGAAATTAATTTAGAGTGGATGAAATGTGCAATGTATATAGAGAACATGGACGTTTCATCCTTTTAAAGTTGTCCATCTCTACCCTAGTTCAATGTATTAGGCAAGTATTGTTGATTGAATTTCAAGTCACAATTTTTGACGAGTAACTGAACTTGTATGTGGTCTATCGTTAGCATGATGATAAATCAGACATTCTGGACTTTACTGAAGTATTTCACTTTTGAAAATATTTTATCAGGTCTAATACAAAATTCAGACAATTTTAAAGGTATTTAAAGTTGCGAAAACATATTTGTTTTATGGTAGACATTAGACACATACTTTAGTTTGGATATTTTTGTTAAGACACTTTAGTTGAAGCAATTTTTACTCATTTGTTACATATTTTTCATTGCGACATTTTGTCATGCTACTATTTTCAAAGGATCGACCTCTATTCATCGGTTATTAAAACCTGAAATTCATTAAGTTCACCAATTCCATTACCCTTGGAATTATACGTTAAGCTTGGTTTTAAAACAGAAGACGATAGTGGATTTTAAAGGTTATAGTATCCGCGCCACATGAATTTGATAATCGAACATAAAACGTTTATAAAAAAAACAATTCTAGAATTTCGGCAACAAATTACAAAATTTATGTTCGGCGCTTGTCATATGTCTCTTGAACTCTGTTGGTCACCAATCAAGTACGTTACACCGCGAAATTTTTAAATTAAAAATTTTTGAGTTTTATGAAAATTAAAATGATTTTCAATGTCACCAAATTGATTCATTGTTAAAGCGTAAGTAATTTTCTTTTTTTGTATTATTTATTTATTGTAAAAATGTTTATTAATAATAATCGCGCGAATTCGTTAAATATTATTACTATTATAATTTTATTCAATTTTTTTTCTTTGATTTTTTTTCTTTTTTTGGTGAGAATATTATATCACATGCAAAATGACACTAAAAAAAAAATTATATTGTAATAATAAACTTTGTGTTTTTTTTGTTTTTCAATGTTATACAAGTGAAACCGTGAAAAACCGTGAATATGTGACTGTTAAAATTCATATAAATCACACATGGTTATGTTCTTTTTTTTATGCTTGCGTAGGTGAAATTCGGGGTTAAAAAAAAAATTGGATACTTAAATATTAAATAATAAAATTATGTTTTATTTTTTTAATAATTGCCATAAATCATAAATTTGCAATAAGATCGTGAGAATCATCAAACTATGCTTTTTTCTTTAAAAATTCAAAACTTTATGTTTTTTTTTTCTAAACCACCTAAACATCAAGAATTTTGAGATGTTCTCTAAATAAAACAAGTTTTATAATATTTCATTTTTGAGTAGAACGAATGAATGAAAGAATATACAAATTACGCTTTCCCATATTTCAATTTGGTTTTTTCTGCCCACCTACGTCACGCGAGACCCGGAATACATTGCTTGTGTGAAAAATCACTATTCTAGATAAATGAAATGAGGTCACATATGATGTCATAAAAGCATGAAAATAAAAATTCTAAATGGCCGACATGAGCAATGCGTAATCTTTATATTCTTTCATTCATGAGTACAACGTAAATATTTGAAGGGAAATCTAGTGCCTCGATCGATAAAATTTAAATTAATTACAATTCACTGAACTTTTATAAACACAATAATTAAATCATGATACTGAAAATCGTTTCTAATTTCTCGAAGTATAGTGTAAAACCTTAATCGAAAGTATAACATGTGGGGTATCGTTTCAAAAGATTTTCTCAATCTTAAAACGGTGGTGAAATCCTTTTCTTAATATCTAATTTTATTTAGTTAATAATCGATTTTCTCATAAAATATAGATGACTATCCTTACTAATAAATATATTTAATGACAAACTTGATAATTAAAATACTGAATTGAAAAAGCGATATAATATTAGTTGTTTATTTATATTTTAATAATGGTTTGAAATGTAATAAAACTCTATTCAGTGTCAAGAAATTCAGTTCACTTTCTCTATATATAACTAAATGTGGATCGATATGATCGTGATGACGTTAATCTGATCAAAATGTTTATTTGTAAATAAATAGAGACAGTTTATATTAAGGTGAATATACGAAAGCCGGAAGGGCATACTCGAATCAATCATTTTAAGTTTAAGTTTTAAAATTTTAATGACAAGAAATTATAATATTCCAAATGTTTTGGTCAAACATTATTTTATTTTTCTCATGGTAAACAACATAATCCATCTAAATATGTGATATAAGTGATGTTATAAGAAACCATGTACCTTCGAAAATGTATTTTATAAAATTTTTCAAAATTAGACTAAATATGTTACAGTCAATAAAATAAGGAATTAAAATATGTAGTTGCTCAGTTATATGTATATGCCAAGAATAAGTTTACATAACTCAATTGAGTTAGAGTTAGATCTTCAAACCCAACATGTATTTTTATGTAACACCTTATTAAGATGAGTCTGTACTTAAAGTGACGCCATGATATAGAGATCAACAGGAAAACTGGTAACCAAATTTCTGAGGCACTTTAGTATAGAAATCAACGCGATTTTAGAGGAAATAATTCGAATATGATTTAATTAGAAAGGTAAATATTGATAATTCTCGGAAACGGATATGCATGCTGTTTTAGGAGAACCTTCAAAAGAATTACAACCTCAAACAAAATACTCATCTAATTATAAGATTTTCTCTCTTGAAGAACCTTCAAAAAAATTTAAATTGATTTCTTATGCATTTCAAAAATTCTAAATTCTTTCAAAAGTTATTCAACTCAGCGAATGGCTTTTTCTTCTAAAATTCTCACAAAAGAAATAATTTTATATAATTGATTTTCTTTCTTAACAGTTATTATTATAGTTCAAAAACAAAAAGAAAGAAAAAAAAAAGAAATGTAATCAAATCACTTTTTTATACTCAATAAATTTCTTAAAGATTTCAATTCTTTCTTGCATTTAATTTGAATGCCTTTCAGATAATAATCCAATTACCAATAAAAATTCTGAGTGTTTTTCCAAATTTGATTTCAATTCGATTCATAATTATTCAATTTGACGGACTTTAGTGGACGACAAGATCTTTTAAAACTGACAATCAATAAACAAAAATTTCGTGGTTTAATTAGCCTTGATGTAACATAACGTTTATGCTCTGTAGAGTACATATTTAGAAAATCGAAAGAAACTAAAAAAATAAATATTTGTACTATCTCGTCGCGGTAACACAATGAATTCATTCATTTGTGATGGTGTTAAATTAAAAAACAAAGATTTTGTAAAATTAAAACAATGCTATTTGCCTCTTAGGCCTCGTATAAAATGCTGCAGAAGTTTTTCTTTTCTCATAAAACAATTTTCTTTCTGTTCAATTTTTTCTCGATTCCAATTCAACACAACCTTCACCCGAATTTTTTTTCTTCATTTGATTTGATTTCTTATGTAGGTACTTAAAGCACACTTTGATTTCGCTTTTTTTTTTTCTTGAAGCTCTGGAATTAAATTTTATTTTCTTTAACTAATTAAATAAAAGCAAAAATAAAAATAGAAACAATAACATTTAAATCTCTATCATTATTTTGTTAATAAATTTGTTTTTTGGTGAATTTTTGATTAATTATTTTGAGCGATCTAAAGACTATTTTAATTTGGTCTTTAGATTCGTCTAAATTTTTTGATACTTAATACAAATTTCTTGAATACCATAGAATTGATTGTAATATTTTTTTTTAATTATATGGCATTGACAGAAGAAAAAAAATAAACCACATAAAATAATAGGTAATGTAGATTAATCGTTATAAACCGTACGTGATTAAAGCTGCGTTTAGACACATTTTACATACGACTTCAGTTGGTCTTCACAAACTATAAATTCGCTTTGTAAAGATTCGATCAATGCCTAAATTGGCATTCTGGAAACATATGCCTATGCAACTGCTTTGTAAGTTCCCGTCAACTAGTCTTATGAATGTGTTTCAAATGTTCGAACTCTTTACAAAATGAAATAAAATTCAAAATTCATTCAATGGAAGCAAATCAATAATTTTCGCTTCTTTTGTTGAATTCTTTGACAGTAAAAATGATTGTTTTGATGTAATCCAGAAGAAAACAGATTTCTAAAATTATTTGGTTTCTTAAGGAAATCACTAATGACATTATAACAACTGCAGTAGAACTTATTGTAACTAAAAAATATATTTTCCAACTGTTCCGTGTAACTTAGTTATGGGACTCAATAGTTAATTTAAATGAATAAACTTAAAAAGGCTGGCTAGTTCTGGAGTTAATCTGCTCGAACATCAGCAAAGAAAGTACTTTGGAGCAGTTTATCCTGCTAAGGTATTTAATAAAAACGAAAAACTATAACGAAATGTTATAAGGTAAATCTAACCGATCTCTTCTCCTTGGTTCTACTAATATATGTATTCTAAATCGAACTTAATAAACTATAAAATGAGAACGCAGAATACCAAGAGTGTTCACATGTCTAAACATCGCTTTAAATCATATATGACATAGGTAAATTGTAAACAAAATGACTCGAAAATGGTTGACATATCACGTCCCATATGTTAACAAAAAGATATACTACTCAAATTGGCAGTGGAAACCTCTTACGGTCTTGTTTCTTGATTTTTTTTTTTCGTTTTTCAAAAAATTAAATATATACAAAATGTTTATTTTTTGTTTTTCCAAAACTAGGTTAAGTTCAAGCACTAAAACTATTTGTTTTTGTTTTTGCTGGCTTTATTTGGGAAGCTAATCTATTTACATTAATCCTCAGAGAAAATATCAATTCTCCACCAAGATTGATAATGGCATAATTTTGTTCAAGACAAAACCAGTAGCATTGAATTTGACAGAAGGTCAAAATCGTTAAGATTTTTTAAAGTTTTTAAAGTGTTAATTTTATATTAAAAAGATCAAAATCTAGACAATAGATGATTTATATCATATTGATTGATATACAAAATTTTCAATAATATTGTTTTTAAAAATACATAATTAAAAACGACGAATTTCCTGAAGTCCAGAACTATAATTTTAGGAGACTGTATATTTATATTGAAATGAAAATCATTGATTTCGAGGATTTTCTTTTGAGCCTTTTGGGCATAAGCTTTTTATTTGTTTTAATTTAATTAGTTAAAAGCGAGGTCAATAAAACAATAATATTCGATAGAAATATATAACTAAAACAAACTAAAGTTTTTTATAAACCAAATTAACATTTTTAACATCATTGAATTTTTACGACAAAATTTAATCAACGAAAATCGATTATAAATTATTAAAATTTGCAAATATTAAATGATTTTTATAGGATTTTAATACGTTTTAATTCGGGATTAATGAAATTAAAAGGAATATAATCATAATTCGATCATTTGTGTTCACTAATATTTTAGATTCTGTCATGTTTTTAGATTGTCCTTCTGGGAATGATCACCTTTAGATCTAAATTTGTCTATATATTTTGATATTATTTGTTTAAGCTTCGGTCCATGTTAAAGTTATCAAAGTTATAAAGTTATAAAAGCAACATATGCAATTTTCTTATGTAAAATTCCTTGAAAAGTTTTTGAATATCAACAAATTGAATTAATCTTAACTTGAATTTTATGTTAAGAATATAATCACATATCATTATTTTAAGCTCATTTATATTCGTTTCGTAATTAAATATACATAAGAGTTTTAAAAATATTACAAAATAAAATCGTGAATATATAAAATGCATAGCGGAAACATTAAAAATATGTCGTCTTTGTAAATGAATATTAGATTACAAAAGATTATTGTTAGATTCAAAGAAATCTTTGTAAAATGCTGAAAATTCTCAGTTAACATAAATTGTACTCGAAAATTTTGAATTTGACTTTTATTTCAGCACTGATTTTTCATAGGACAAGAAAACTATTGCGTTAAACGCGAGTTAAACAGCTTTATAAATTACTGTATTAACAAAAAAATTTAAAAATTTAAAAATTTAACAATAAAATACATTTATTTAGGTATATTAAAGTTAATATTAATTTTGTTTTTCATACAAAATTGTCTTCAATTTACACAAATTCAAGGCGAAATTTGAATTTTCAGAGGTAAAATAAATTAACAAATAATTGTCGAAAACAAATTTGTTGCTTTCTAAATATATAAAAAAAAGACTGTGTTCTATTAAATTAAATAATGTTTTTTTTTTAATGAACAAATCATATTTAATTAAATTAATTAATTAATTTCTTATTCCAATGAAATTTTGAATTTCAAGGAAGATGTTCGAACCTTGCATGTATATAATTTCTAATAGCACCTACAGTACTCTCCTCTCTCATATATTATAGAATCTTATGTGGGAAACTATATGCCGGAAATATTTTAAATTTATGATGTCATTTAATTAATTCAAGTTCAAAGTGCATAAAATCCAATTCGAATAGCAATAAATTTATCAATTAATGATGATTCGTTGTGTTTAATACAATATCTTAAGTTCATTGAAAAATTAATGAATTTATTATTATTTAAATGTGTTTAAATTTAAATTGAATTATTAATATATTTTTAAATGGAAATGCCGTATAATTTCGGGTCTAGCATCTAGTATTTAACTAAGTACTGCCGGGATAACAAATTTTGTCTATATTGTACAACTTTTTAATTTGAAGACGAAAGGTCCTGTATCTCAAAGCCGTGAAATGATTTTGTTAATTTGTTTATAAAGGCAGGATTTCGTCTATTTTGTATGTTACTTTTTTTGGGAGAAGTAACCACGGTTACCATACATTTTATACTCGCTTATTAAGAAATATGTTATTTATGGAGCTCTAATTTTTGATCATTTCAGGGAATGGGCATGGGAAAGTGTTGCATCAAGGTGCAAAATTATATGAATAGAAAAAAAGGTGAGGACGAAAGTAGCACCATAGCTTCTTTGATGAAAATTTAATACAAGAGCCTATGAATCGTAGATCGACGCGTTATCATCTCGATTTTAAAACTTTAGAACTCGTATTACTTTCACGTATAGTCAACTTCTACATTTTTTTTTTCGTATTCATGAGAATCTTAATTTCACTTTAACTTGTGTTTTTGTTCTGATTGCTGTCAAGACTCCTCTCACTATGAATAATTGTGACACTGTTGGTGTCTTCTTAATTTGTAATTTATTTATACTCCAAGATAAAAATGTACAAATTGAAAACATTTGAATAAAAATTCAAATAATGTCGCAAAAATTATGAATGAGACTTAAATCTTAACAAGAACAAGAAAATTTACACTTTTATGTTATTTATCAAAACATTGAAAAATCCGACAAAAAAACCCCCAAACACAAGATTCAAGAAAATAAACATACTTCAGAAGATAGGATCAGAATTAATTCTAAGAAATTGAAATTTAGAACTTGAATATAGCAAATATATAGGCATGACATGAATTTTCGAGAAAAACAAAAAAGTTCCAATTCAATAACCTTCTTTTCTTTTGGACAAAAAGATCCATGAGAAAAAAATAACTACATTTTCTCTTATCTCACGTTTTTAGTGCATCTTTTTCACGGTCCAACATCGGTCGAAAGTTCTTTGACACATAAATCGTTTCACGTATGAATTTTCGAATTTCTTTTTTTTACCCAAAATAATAACCGAAAAAGCATAAATAAATAATTAAAAAAAAAAAAACGATTTTCTAGATTATATTCGAAATTTAATATTTAATGTATTTCATTTTTTTTGGGGTTTCTTTAAGATTTGGTTGCTATTTTAAATTTTGCAACAAACTGCATTTCGGATGGTTTTTTCTTAAAGATTTTTCGATGTTTCCATTTTCAGGTCGTTGCATCATCATCTTGAATAAAAAATGTTGGTTCGATGATTTTTTTATTATTCTTAAATATAAAAAAGAAAGAAAGAAAAAACAAAAGGTTTTCATTTTTTTTAAATGTCTTTTTCTGCTGTTTTATTTCTCATCGAAAAAGTTCGATGACCAAATTCGATAAATAAATAAAATGGCATCATAAATTTCCAGAAAACATGCTGAAACAGTCAAATTTTTAATGTTGTTCTTTAGTTGGAGTTTAAAACAATTATAAGACCTGTATAAATATGCAAAAATAAAATATAAAATATTATGTAAATATCATGATTTAGTGCTGACCAGCTGGAGGATTCATAGATTATATTTTATTTTTACATCATTTAAACGTAGTTTAAAGCACTTCAAAATGAATCTGAATTTATTAAAAGATAAACCAAAAAAAATAAACATAATCTGAACTTATGATGTTGAAGACTTAAAGTCGCTTTTAAAGTTTTACGCCTTCCCAACATGGGAAATTTTAAGGAAAGTGTTTTTAATAATTTTAGCTTTAACTAAAATTGATAATGGAATGGATTTTTAGAATTAGACACAAATATGAGCAAGGTGTCCTTTAAAATACAAGCGAACTATGGTTCGAAGCCACATAAAAGCGTTTGTTAAATAAATCCTATTCAAATACATATTCAAATTAAGGTGGGTTTTAGTCGTCTTCTATCAATCATGCTTCTCGATGTTATGATACAAATCTATCCCAAGTAGCACATTTCAACTATATAGCAATAAACGACTCTTTAGGTCTGTTTTATTTGCCACTTGCTCTGGGGTAGAGCATATTTTTAAATTGAAAACAAAAACAACAAAAGTGCAAATCCGGCACTACTTTCAGAGCAGGTGTAACTATTACACCCGAATTAGTTCAGTTTTCTACCATAAAAAGTGTATTAGCTAAAAGCTTCTCATATCATTACAATATGGTTGCTAAGCAGCGCTAGAAAGATTCGAATTAAAGCTTTCTCTTACTCCTGCTCGTTTTATTTGTCACTTACCCTGCTCCAGGCTTAGGTATGGCAAATAAAACAGACCTTTAATGTCTTAATAGAGAGTCTCTAATCACTAAAGTGTAGTTAAAATCTATATACGTCAAATGTGTTGCTTGGGACTAGTTAGTGTTGGTGTACGATTTAACCAGTCATTCTCATATATTCTAGAAAGAAATGAATTTTTATAATGATTTTTCATTCTAATGAAATAAACCAAAAAAAAATATAGTAAAATATACCAAAATTTCACGACGACGGAGTTTTTTGTTTAACTCTTTCTAAAAAGATTAAAAATTAAATAAACATATAAATCTTTGATGACTTTCAAAGATGCAAAAAAGAAAAGAAATGACATACAACAAACACTGTTTCCATATTATTTTGTTTGATATTCGCGAAGAAAACAGCAGGAACGTCTTTAAATTAAATTTATTATATTTATTCATGAAAATTGATCAGAAAAATGAAATTTAGAATTCTAAATAATATCGAATTTGGTTTTTTTCTTTAAATGTTTGAAATTAAATTAAACAAATTAATCACAGAAAAGTTCACAAGAGCATTTCTTGAACTTGATGATAACCTTTTTCTTTTTTGGTTGTGGTTTTTTTTTATTAGAATAATATCATATAAAACTTTTCAGGTCGTTAACTTTTTAATATTTTTTAATAGATTCGATTTTTTTTTTAGATTAACAAAAAACAAAAATAAACTTAATCGATGTAATAAACAATTTATAAAAGAAAGAAATAAATAAATGAAATAAAAGAGAGTTAATTAGTCATTTTTTAATAATTCAACACCTTTTAAAATTTATATGAACAAATTAGTAATTCATTGAAACTCTAAATTTATGTGGTTTGGCTTGGTAAGCATCATTACAGTGAATATTTCAGACAATTGAAAGGTTAAAGGTATTTCTTATGTAAGAAATTCTTAAGAAATTTTTTATATTGGTGTTATACTATTGTAGAATTACGTACTCTACGTCAAAATGATCGGGACTAAATATTTTACAAGACTAACTTAAAACGATTATCCTCCATTATTTCAAGAGCTTATTGACTTTCTATTTTAGAGACAGAATATACCTTTTATTCGTAAGAGATGAATTTTTACTGATGATATATGTCTTATGATAGTGTAATAGTCTAAAGGACTAATGTAGTTATTGTAAACCCATCAAGAATCCAAAACTTGGATGCTTTGTCGCAGAGTAATATGTTTCTAAATTGTTCCAAAACAGTTAATACTATATTCACAATAGTCCAAAGTATATATCGCAACAGAAATATAGTGGTTCTTGTTCCTAGTTCGAAATGGAATACATTATATAACAATTTCAAGTCTGGACGCTCTTGGATACAAAAATTTTGTATTGCAGTTAAACACAAAGTTAGTATTTACATATTCTCATTCTATTAAATAAGAAAAATATGGTAAAACTAAATTTATTAGCTAATTTAAAATATTATTTCATTCATAAAACGTAAAATTAAATCCACTAGTTTTCTCATAAATTTGATAGGCGAGATAATTTCTTAATAACAAAAAAATGGTAACCTTTTCAAAATTTATTTCATCATATTTAATTAGTTTATAACACCAAAATTTTCTAATAAATTCTACAAACTAATTAATTGCCTTTTATTTATAAAAAGCTTAAAAGACATTAATAAAAAATAGTTTCAATGACCATCATATAAAAAATGCTTTTTTTCTGTACAAAATTATCAATTTTTTCCAATAAATCTTTTCGAATATTTAAAAAAAAAGAAATAATAAATTAGATTAAAACATGAATTACTACCAACAAATGTTTTCGTCCTCTTGAATTCAACCGAAAGCCGTAAATCCTTAGCAAATTAATCGAAAAAACAACACTGCACACCTGAAGAAAGGTTATTCCAGTACAATATTGTGGTTGGTTTTCTTAGTAACTCTTATTTACTCTGGCGATATACAAAAAGAAAAAGTTAAAGCATATATTTCTTATTCCAAAATAAATTTGTTTTGGATATTTTTTCAAAACTGGCCAAAATTTACTAGAACTTTCCTTATATACAAGATCAAAGATGCGCAAGGCTTCTTTAAATAATTAAAATTAAAGTTTTCGTTTATTATTTCTTCAAAGTTTTTTCCAGTAATACTTATTTCGTTTACATGATCTAATTGAAGTAGACTTCAATCTAAAAATCGTGCATGGAAACGCAGATCAACTTTAATTCGACTTGAGTTTTGAGTAGGTCTGACTTGAAAATTTAAAATGGAATACCTTAGTAACATTTTTGGTAGCTGGCACGTTTCTGCTACTAGTGGTTATATGTGAATAAGTAGCTGGCACGTAGAAGATACTGAAAATGTTACTTGGGGAGGCGAAACCTAAAATTTAAACTGATTTGAAATCGATTTCAAGTTAATCCTACAATCTCTTAAAGCTAAAATATCCGAATTAAGTTTGTAAACGAAGTAATAGACTTTAATAGTGAAATGTTTGTAACAAACGAAACGCGTCTTGTAATAATCATTAAGTGTTGTGGTTAGTGGTTACATTTTAGTGGATAACAGCAACAATAATAATTATTTAAAATAGTGCCACAAACAAATATTCAATAATGGCTTGTAAACATGTATATAGCTAATGAAGCTTTGTATGGTTTTTGTATTCGCATTTTAATTACTGGTGCTGATGTAAATACTGCATGAACTGTAACCACCTTACAAATAAAAGTTTATGGAACACCTAGGCTACTAAATAAAACCATTTTGGAAGTAATTTTAAGTAAATCTCTAAAATATTAGCTAGAATTTTTTTTTGTATCAATATTTTGTTTTCTATATACAATATAGAGAAAGTTGGATTTAATTATTAATTTGCTAATATCGCAAAAATATATTTTTTACGCAAAACAATATTAAAAAATCTATTAAGAAAATTCAAAAACATCTTGATTTTCTCTCCAAAAGAAAAAAAATATGGTCAACGTCAGGAGTTTATTAGCTTAAAATTAAGCCTCGATCTGCGAGAATAAAAACAATATCGACGTTAAAAGCACAAAACAGTTTTTAATCATAATTAAAAATATAAATATCTTTTATTTGGTGTTTTTTTCTTTCCTAATACATAATTAATCAGTTTTAATATTATTTTTTTTATAAATTTAACAGTTATAGAATAATAAAGCTAAATATATTCTAGTCAGAGGCGAAAAGTTCATAGACGCGATTTAAAAAAATGGTTCTAAATAAAAGACACCGACACAAGTTTTTGTCTTTAAAAGTTTTTAAATCTATTTACTATATAAAGTGTATAGTTTTTCATTTTTTGGTTTGTTGAATCATTATTTTAAGAAAAAAAATTGTTAAGAAAAAACATCGCGGATTTATCGCAGTTGGTGCTGTTTATTTTTTATTTGTTGTAGGCGATAGAAATCTACAGTGGCCATATACCCTATTGATAAATGGTTCACAATGTCAAAATTAATAGAATTTATTATAAAAGTGTTTGAAACTAAATTAAAATTAATTGTTCTTTTCAAGAGCTTAATGAAAGTTGTTTATTTGTGAACGAATTTTTGATTTTCACCTATGTTTACCTTCTGAATAATGAACTAGCGAGTATGGTCAATGTCAAAATGGACATTACACACATATGATATCAGATGCAATTTTCAACAACTTTATTTATTAATCGAAATTATATTTTATGTTCTTTTTTGTTTTTTAATTAATTCGTTTTTAATCGACTTTAACTGGCTAATGTGAAATATCATCTTAAACTGTTTTAAAAATTTGGTCATATATATTTGAACGAAAGCAAATATTCGCGGTCAAATTGATATTAAACTTGGTTAAAGCCTTGTACAAAATCAAGATAAAAAAAATCGAATTGTTGTAAGTGAAACTTTCAAAATTTTTAACTAAAAAATTCTTGGATATTCGATATCTTTGAGCAAATTATCAATACGCTTTTTTATGTTAGAAATGAATCTTCTAATGAACACATTTTCCAATGTAAGAAAAATCAAATCTAATAATATTTCAATTTCAATGTTTTCTGTATAAGATTGTTAGTTCTTCTTCGAATTTGTTATATTTAATTTAGAGGTAATTTAGAGCCTACATCTCTGATAGCAAATACTCAAAAATTCGGGGATCTCATCAGACGAAACTTTAGTGGAGTCCATCCGTTTTCGACGTATGTTATTAAGTGCAGTTTTATTTATTATCCCTTCAGTTTTATTATCTATATTTTGCATGTTTCTCTATGATTTTGACTTAAAAAAATTTAAAACAACTGAAATCTGAAATTCACGTGGCTGGGATTCGAACTCAAGACCAATCGATACTAAGCATGAGACTGTCACTGAGCTCCAGCTTACTGAAGTAATTAAGTTTCATCACCAAAGATTCTTTGACAATTTTATTCAAACCTACAACGAATGCTTAATTTACTGAATTACAAGAACACTGATTTCGATGGTTTTGAAGAAATAATACAATTTGTTCCAGAATTAACATTAGTTGGTGTAAAATAATGACCTACTGGACAAAACTAAAGTTAAAAAAGTTTTAAAATTTCTTTTTAACTTGTTTACAATTTTTTCTTTCAATTTTACAAATCAAATCGTAAAACCAACAAAAAAATAAGACGATAGAACTTTAAGGGTACCCTGATTTTGGCTTTAAAGATTCATACCCTTCGCTTGGTATTAAAAAATTTTATAAAATCTGGTAAAATTTAAAAATCAAATAAATTTTCTGTTAATTTTAAATACTGCAGTGGAAAATACTTGTTTCGATACGTGCCACCTATTTTATAAATATAAAATTAAATTACTCTGTTAAAAATAAACAGCGATAAATGACCATGTATCGTAACCGTCGATACATCTAGTGTCTTGAGACCATTCTCCGATGATTACTTGAATGCAATTTCATATAATTGAAACTTATTAACTTCAAATCAAGACACCACATGACATTTTGAAATTATAAAGTTGTTTTTTTTTCTTTCTTCTTTTTGATATTTTTAATTAAAAGATGGCTAATAAAAATTTTTTTTCCAAAATTTTGATTCTAGATAAAAGCTCCACGAAAAGTTATAAATTCGATTATTTACTTAATTTATGCAAATTTTTGTGGTTTCTTCTTAATTTTTTGGCTGCGACTTTAACAAAAAAAAAAAGAATATTTCTTTCTCATAAAATTATTTCTTTTTTCGAATTTATATGAAATGATGAACTGGTTTCGGGGGCACTGTATCCAAGCTGAAATCCTGCCTTATCAAAACTCAAAATTTTTTTTTTGCGAATTAAGTGCTTCAAAGAAGGTAAATAAAATATATTCAAACTTAACGTGAGAACCTTTAATTGGTTCATTTAAAATATTCGATTTTTTATTGAAAAAGAAATTACCATATTCTAAGACTTAGAAATGAAATAAAAAATATATATTGTCTTAAAGATTCTATTAAGTTTATACTAAAAATTAAAATTAATGAATTTTGTCAACACTTTGTTAATTATAGTTTCGTTTTTAAAGACGTGATCTTGACCAAAGAAATACTGATTGAAAAGTGAAAAATCGTTCTATTGAACTACATTTCTTTTTTTCTTTTTTTGTTTTTCTCACACGTGGAGAACATCTCACTTAATGTTCTAAAATGTTCTTCTATCTGCAAATAGCAATCAAACAATCAGGATTTAAGTTTAAACATGTTGATCGATTGGAAATAATTTTTCAAATCCATGAAGATGGAAAGCTAATAATTATAATTATGTAATTTCTTTTGTTGCGGATTTTAAATTGACTACAAGCAAGCCAAAACTGACTCTGTTAAACTAGTAATTTAGTAAAGGAAGCGATTGTGTTCACATTGTTAAATTAATCACTAATTAGAGTGGTAAATGTGAATTTTTGAAATGTTAATGGTCAAACTCAATTAAAGTTTTCCATAATGTACAATTTTCATTAGCGTAACAAATTTGTAATTATATAAAATTATATAATTTTATTTAATAAAAGAGAACATCAAAAAGGTTGTATATTCTACTCAAGAATAATAAAATACAATATAATTGTGGGTGTTCTTTACAACAGGATACATAATTTTTATTCTAAAATACTTGTATTAGGAAGAGTTTTACTTAGTGTCCTCCAAAAAAGGTGTATTCAAAGTATTTCGAGAATTTTTGATTACAATATCACAACTTGAGGAATGAACGGGAATATAATCAATTAATTTAATAAACAGAATAAAATAAACTATTTAAATTAAGTAACATTCAGGAATATATCTCTTATAAATTAGAACGTAGAACATTTATGATCAAAAAACAAAACTCTTTCAAATTAATGTAAAATATACAAAATGTCAAAAGAATTAACTAGTTACAAATATATTTAACCAGTTTCCTCTAAAGCTTACAAAATGTTCGTTATAAAGCTTAAAATGTAAAAAAAAAAAAACAGTCCATAAAGAATATCATCCAATTTTCTTGTTAAACAACTTCGAAACATCTAAAATCTGAGGTCAAGGTGAAAATATCTAATCAATTAAAACTTATCTCCAAGTGACAAGAAATCGAACAACATCGACGAAACTATAAGTTTGATGGAAAGGTTTTCAAAAATAACTTAAAGAAAGTTTTAAAAACACTATTCTAATTGATTTAATAAATACCTTTTCTTCGAAACTTACCAACTTCATCGCATGAAAATTAATGCGTGTTTAATTCGTTATCAAATCTATGATAAATTTTAAACTGGAAAAATTTGAAGAAACTAAAATAATTTCCAAATTATGAATGAATTGTTTAAGAAATTTCTGAGAAAAAACCCTCAAAATGAATTCTTAATTCGAAAACCAGAATTTGAAAATTTTATTCGCGTAGACACTTTGCCGACACATTTTTTTCTCTTGCCTTTTGGGTAGTGGTGGGCCCAGCGAAAATCTGTTTTTTAGCATTTCACAATTTTAAACAAAAAATAATTTACGAATATCTCAATATTATTATTATGATTATTATTATTTGTATTGATCTTCATAATTAAGTAAATATCTTGTTTTTGAAGGCAAATATTTGTCCTCTGGATGTCAACGAAAAGGTGTTCAGAAATATTAACTGAGAATATAAATTTAAGATTTTCAACGATAATCAACTAAGTATGTGGTAGAAAAAATCCAAGCAAAATTTTTAAGAAATTTAAAAGAAAGCTATCAAGCTTGTTCATAATTAATGGTATTATAGGACCTGTTAGTGATTTTATGCAAATTAGTTTTTGTATCTTTATGGTTAAATAAGTTTCTGTTTCACCATTAAAGGATAAAATCAATGTTTTCATACCTTTCAATGCTTTAAAGTTAAAAATCTTGAAAATAAAATTTTGAAGGAGAAAAAGGACGATAACCTTTTTTTATGTATATTTCCCATTTGTGGACGTAAAGATCAGTGAACTGTAGTATATTTTAGCATCAGTAGATTATTAAAATTTAAACATTTTTCATTCGATCATTCTAACATTTTATGATTGTCGGAATCACTTGATTTTCTACGCTGTACATCCTATTATCCCGAATTTCCTGGCTACATTAAACTGGAAGTATATTCAAAAAAACATTCTGACTTTAGTCTGTTATTAAGGAGTTATGTGTGCATTTAAATAATCAGAAATTTGTTTTAAGTGAAAATAGTTCCCGGACCCATGAGGGTCTTTATGAAGTTTTTGCCCTGTTAATTTGTTGAACAATTTGTTTAAGTGTGATTCCTTGCTGTTTATTTTTAAAGTGGCTTAAGTCAATTTTGTTATTCGACCTATTATCGTATTTATAAAATGCTGCTAGTATAAATTACATTAGACAATTTAAATATATTACGTTTTTCAGCATTTATTCCCAAAATGCTTAACAAAAAATAAAAATAAAAGAGTATTACCAATTGGTAATACTTCGCCGTACCTAGTATGCTGTGATCTGTTAATATATCAAAAATAAAAAAAGCAATTAAATTATTAAGAAATTACATATTTTCTATAAATAAATAAAGTTCATATTAAACATTATAATTTTCTTTTTAAAATTTTTATTTACAAAACAAACAAAATAAAGAAAAATTATTCAATTTGAAAATAATAATTACCATAAATTTCATTGAGTGAAATCTTAACGATTTGTTATACAAGATTTGTTCACAATTATTATTGTCATGTCAACCTTTCACCTACCGCACCTAATACATAAAAATGCAAAAGAAGGAAGTTATCATCACTAAAATTCGTATTTATTATTGAAATATTCTTCTTTTCGAAAAATTAATATATTTTTCTAATAGTACGATTTCCTCTCGGATTAGTCGCTAATATACCTGCAACGAAATTTTTAAGAAAACTAAACTTGTCGAGCTTTCATAAGGTCACACAAATATCAAGTCAACGTGTAAACATGGAGATCTGGCTTTATTGAATAATAATTGAAGTGGATGCTTCTTTTTAATAACTTGCTTACCTTTTAAATATCGCGATGCGTTCAATGTCCAGAATATTGATTTATGATTTATATTAAAATAATATGAAAAACAAAAACAAATGTAAGATATTAAGAAGATATAAAACTTTTGTGAAAGAAAAACTATTAATAATAAATTATTTATTGAAATTTAATCACTTCTCGTGAATGTCCGTATTCAAATTCATTGAAAGAAAAACAGAACTTTAAGATTATTTGCTTTATTCGTAATTATTTATTCTCAATTATATAACCGAGTAGTTTTTATTAGGTATTTTTTTAGTTTTACAGAATAATTTTTTTAAAATGTCATTTAAAAGTAAGTAGTTTTTATGTTGAGTGCGAATAACATTGCGTTCATTAAGAAATGAATTGCTGTTATGATGGCTAACACTTTTGTAGTGACTTCACCCTTATTACCAATGAGAATTGATTGCATGTAGTATTCAATAAACTTTGAAATTCTTAAAAATAATATTGCTGAATAATAGCTAAATCACAGCGCATTAATATAAACTATACTGTAATGCCCTAGACATACTCTACGCTTTAATCCAGTGGATTATTTTTTAATCGAGAATTGCGACACATTCTGTTTTTCTGGATTAAAAGTCATTCTCAATTATTTTATGACATTTCTCAAAGGTGTCTATAAAATCTTTTTGTGGTTAGGAAAGTTCGGAAGTAAAATAAAGTTATTTATGAATATGCGAACATCTGAAATCTAATAGAAAAAATTTAAAAATATTATATTTTTTTAAAAAAAAAGAATCATTTCCTTCAAAATACATAAAATTAGAACCGCCAAATTCAAATCTGTTATTTTGTACTATGCCTTCTTCTTATTTTTTTCTTTTTCACGGTTTATATCTACAAATATGAGGGGTATTACCAGACTTAAAAGCTAAAGCTTTAAAATTTTTCACACTCAGCGAGCGAAAAGTTCTAAATTATTCAATAATTTAGATTAAAATTCTCGGTTATTCTCAATAATTGAGAAAATCTGGTCTATTATCGAATATTAACCGAGAATCGTGAGATAATTGAGATTATCGCTGCTAATATGTCTTTAGTATAATAGAATTTTGAATGCAAAACGGTATGAGAAAGTGATAGTTGTGATTCATTTTGTTTTTCGGTAGAAGGTAAATAAATAAATAAATAAGCCATTGATTCCAAAACTACTAGTGCCTTCTTTAACACTAGGCAATCGATATCGTGCCTAAAAAAATTGCTATGCACAAATTCTTAATACAGATTAAAATTATAACATTTGGATTGGCTTGGCACACAATTTGAATCATCTAATCGAAAGCGTATTTGAATTAAAATTGCATAAAAATTTAATAGTTTACATAAATTCAATTCTTAATGGAAATAACAAAAGATTTCAGACTTAAGAACTGAAATTTATTTCAATATTTTTATTTTTTATTATAATTCCATTAAAAATAATGTTTAAAAATGAGTAAATTAAAATTCGATTTTAATTTGATTTTACTCAAAAATATTTTCTACGTCTCTAAAAAGAATAACTAAGAATAAAAGATACGAATTCGATCAGACACTAAAATGAAATATAAATTATAATAATCAAATTGTTAATAGTCATAAATAATATCAATTACACAAAATGTATATATTTTTGAATTTTGAAATTTGAAATTCGTGAGACTGTCTCATGGGTTTCTTGTTTCAGTCTTTTAAATATCATAAAAATATTTATTTTTTTCATATCATTTCTGTATTAAAATTGATATTATTTAAAAATTTTGCATGGTTGACGATAAACAAAAATTTGACACTATTAAATGTTTAAAATATAAAAATGAATTTTGCTGTAAACAAGAGGTCAACAGAATAATAGTGCTTTATGTTAATCTCGCGATTTTCTGAGTCATGCCAAATCGGATTTAAAAGAGGATAAATTAAACATCTACAAAAATACTTCGAAAGGATATAATGACATTATTCTTCTTTCAAGGAAAAACTTGAACTGACGAGAAGAAAAAACATCGATATTTTTAACTTATATACAAAGTATATAAGTTACTGGAATCATGATCGAAATCTCCATGTTTCTGTCGTATTTTTGTAATAAGTTCAACGAAAATTGGTAGAAGTGGTTTCTTCCATATGTTCGATCGGCCTCAAATTTCGAGTAGCTGCCGCACAAAAGTTCTAGGATCTAGGGATAAGGATCCTACACAATAAAATGGTTTTTGGCTGAAGAAAATTTCACAAGCAAATTTTCATGAAATCTAACAGGAGGATCGATAGAAAGTATCGCAAAATTTGAAATTTTCATATTAGACTTAATATAAATGTCATAAAGGAAAATTTCCATCGTGGCTCAATATTTGTAGCATACCTTAAATGAAATTGAACATTAAAATACTGCAATCTCCACAAAACTCAGTTTCACAGCAAAGGTTTCTTCAAATAACATTCAAAATGAAGAATCAAAATCAAAAAACAACAAATGATGTCAAATTGAATTTATTTCTTAAAAACACTCTAAAAGAACAATGAACTCGTACTTTATGCTAATAAGTTGCACGTACTTAAAGCATCTTTTATATTTTTCTTACAAAATTTTTTCTCAATGATCTTATTCGCGTTCAACAACATATAAAATATATTATAAAAAAGAATTTATTTACTAGAAATGCAGTCCATTGACATAGAAAGAAACTCGAAAGTGGAACCATTTTAAAAACATTTTTTAAGCTAAATATTTTAAAAAATAATCTAGATTAAAGAAAAAAAAGACTCTTGAAATATTTTCGAGAACTTTTCTCATCCATTCTAAATGAACGTTGGATTTTAGAAAAATTAGTTTCTTGCCTTGGCTAGAATATTAAATATAAATAATTGCTTCACATAAGTTACTAATTCTGTTCCTTTTTTTTGTGATTTAAGGTTTGTATTAGTTACAATTCGCGATTCATCGACAATGATGAATTATATCTTGAAATCTTGTTTTATGGTCATTGACATAGTCTTTTCTGGAAAAATGTGATCATGTCCTAAAAAAGAGATGTGATAAAATTAAGATAATTATTGCCGTATAAAATATTGACCATATATATCACAATGAAAGATAGTTCAAAATCCCAGTGCCCACATATGAATCGAGGAATCGAGCTTAACCGACACATGATGTTCCCATCATTTTGATGAAACGTTACTGATCGTATATTTGATTAATTTTAATTAATTCAATATATCTCCAAATTGTACACCTACTCTTCTCTTTTAAAAAAATGTAAACAATAATATTAAAAATAATTTATTAAATAGATAGAATTTTGTTTTTCTTTAAGGATTCAAGACAGATTATTGACATTCAGATTTCAGAAATAAAACTCAGATTTTATACAATAATGAAATAATTACATATATGGAATTTACATATATGTAAAAGTGGATCATTTATTCTGTTCTCATTTCTCTTTTTTTGAAGGTTATCTCTCACGATCTTTGTACGTGAGTGATATTGAACTATGGATCATATAATATCTTGCATTTATTTGACCTGTAATTTTTGAAGAAATAACATCATCTTAATTCTGTTTGAAAAGAATTCAGTACAATCGAAATGCATAATAGTCAAAATAGTTCAATGACAAATCATGAGTAAATCATTAACTTTTCTTTTTCAATAATTAAAAGTAAAATGCTTTTGACGGTTCACATCATATAAACTTTTCGAAAGTCCTGTAGAGTTTAAATATGATTGGAACCAGGCAAATCATATTACTCATACTGAATAAAGCAAATACATTTTCTTGATGTAATTACGTTACCGACAGAGAGATGGTATTCTATTGTAGTCTGGAATAATTGGATTATTAAGTTTCACAGACTGAGAGAAATGGAATTAATATTTTTTCTTATAGAATTTAGCTGAGGTTTTCTTACTGCCATAGCCATTTTTTTAGTATTTGGTGATATTTAAATCACATTAATTTCATATTTTTCGGTTGCTCAGTTTTTTCAGAAGTGGGATTCTTATTCAGAAATGCTTCCCAACTTTGCTATTTGTGTGTGTGTGGTATTGTGTCTGTTAAGAAGAGTTATGAAAAGGTTAGAAAAATGATCTCACTTGTTCAAGTGGGTTAATAAGAGCCTCAACCTTTTAATATCGCGAAGTGTCCGGAATTCATAACACGCAGTTTTCACTTCGTTTTTTGTGTCTTAGTTTTTTCAGTATATAGTAAAATGCGTAACTTGTAAGAAAAATACTCAATTATTCATTTTTAAATAATAGTTTCTTCAGATAGAAATGTCAGAAATCTAAAAAGTGTAATATTCTTGTTAAAATAACAACAACATTTATCTATTACTTTATATTAGTGTATTAACTATGACTTGACTTATTTAGCGAAAAAAGCTATGTATTAAAGTTACCGCAATAACAAATTGATTGTTTTCCGAAGCTATGTCAGTTACAGAAATTACTACTATATTAATTATACCAACCAAAAAATATACCATTCACTATTATTCAAGCTTATCACAAAATATAGATGTATTAACAATAAAATTCACAATCTCGAAACCAGCAATATTTACATAGAGTGGGGAACGTGAAAATAAAACAACAGACACAGTAATTAGTTTTTCTATAGAGTACTTAGGTTACTATGACATAGTAAACGTCGAACAGCTAATTACAAGAAACAAGTCTCTATGAGAACTTGATCTAATGAATATATTCATATTCTTTCTTTAATATATTGCTCAATTTCGAACCAAGCCCTTTAACACTTTGATTAATATTATGTCAAAATAACAAATATGTTTTTGATTCTCGGAAATATGCTTCATCTCTTAACACATAAAATATATTAATAACAAATATTTTTCTAAGCCAAAATTAACATAGGTCTATGACATAAACATAAAACTATATGATTTTACAATAAAAACGCAAACATTATATTTTCATAGTAAATTTTTCAAAATTTTTGTCAATTCATTTAAATAAGTTCAATATTCGAATAAAGTGTGCTAAAATCATTTGTCATAATTTTAAAATCGATTCGTTATGTGACATGATTAATTACATATTGTAAACTAGTTTCATATTAATTCTTCTTGGAAAATGAAGAAAAAAAACCACCATCAAAAATATTTTTAACAGGCACAAAATTTTGTTTTTTGGATTCCCTACAAGCAAATTTTGGTATTTTTTTTTTTTTAATAAATCGCCAAAAAAAATAAAATTCTTAATTAGTTGACATCATGTGAAGCAACATTATATATGTTGTATCTTTGATATTCCCAGAGGATGAAAAAATACTAAATAAAAACTTTATCCTCTGATATTTTGATTCAGTTTAAAAGTTTATTTTAAAGTGAAAACTACTAGGATATATTCAGTGTTTTTTTTATTCTTGAATATTTATTCAATATGTTTTAAAAAGACACAAAAAACTAAAAACTTAAAAAAAAGGCGAACCTAAGAACGGCAAGCTGTGATTTAAAGAAGAAGAAAAAAAAAGTTCGTCGCTTAAATCTTTCGTTTCCAACATTAATTGAAGACTCGTGTCAAGGAGTTCAATAGCTGTTTCTAGCTTTTATATTCTTCTAAACGGTTTGTAAATTATTGATTCAAAAATAAAATAAGAAAAAAAGAAAACACATTGATTAAAAAACTTCCTTTTATTTAATTAATTAAAAAGAAAACAACTTTTCTTTCTTGTTTTTGTGATTTTAGAATATAATAGAATAAAAACATCTTCTGATGTGGTTTTAAATTATTCTTTTCTAAAATCGCGTTGAATATTTTTGCATATTAAAACCAGTTATCATTTCATTTCTATTCTATTATTTATAATTTCTTTCTTATAAAAATTATTGATCATTATTATTTTAATTAAATTTAAAACAATCAAAAAAAAAATCAACATTTATCAATAACAAAAAAAAAAAAAAATTCGATTTCGAAATTTATTCATGGCTATCGGAAAATATATTTTTCTTATTATGTAAAATTTATTCATTTTCCAAAACTTTTCATTTTATATAAAAAAAAAAAAAAAAATTTAAGAGAAAAATATCTAAATTAATTATGAAAGATTTTACTTGTTCCGGTTTCGAATTAAAATAAATGAAAAATTTTCATATTAAATCATTAGAAAAAATATATTAAGATTCATAATAAGTATTTTGTATCTTTAAACCATGTCTTTATCTATACCTACGTGTAAGAAAGTTGTATAAACGTTATGAACGCTCAAAAGCAACTTCTCTTTATTCTACTTCAAAGCTTATTGTAAGCAAGTTATGATTATGCTTTCTTCTTAACGAAAACTAATTGAGTTATCTTGAACATTTTCTTTGCTACAACGCCGAAACTTCTCAGAGATTGTTAAAATTCTACAGAAGATATAGAAGTTTGTTGTGTAGGCAAAGAAAACTAAATACATGAAGAACCGTGCTCTGGATTTGAATCAGAGCCTCATGAGCTTCTAGAAACGAGGTCTTAACTAACTTGAACATTCAATACTGTATTTATCAATCTGTTCGATATGACTTTTTTAAACTTTATTCAAACATTACAACTGCCATTCGAAATTACAATTATTCTAAAACCTTTCAATTCTTTATGCCAATTATTTGTAATAATTATTTATTCAAAACCTAAACTAAACGAAAACACCTATACTACTATAATTGTTAGGGTTTAAATAATATTCAATTTATATTAATTGAATATAGGCAAATGAACAGAGCTCGTCACAGTGCTCAATATGTCCTGTTGATTTAGGACTCTCGTTGGTAGTAAATTGTTACGGCAGTTATTTTTATTTGCTTACAAAAATGAGATTTATATAAGAATAAGTATTAGAAAATTTAATATTAACAAAATTAAATAAAACTCTGTTTTTAATCCCATATATGAATTTCGTTCAAAATATAATAATTTCTTAACCATAGTATAGGGAAAGTTGAAAACTGAACTTTTAAAACAATGACTCAGTAAAATACTATTAATAATCACAAAAAAAAAGTGAAAAACATAATTCAATAAAATGCGTAAGCAGTCATGCATTACGAAGTTTAAACGCATTTTTAAATTCACCTTCCAGCAAAAGGAAGATTTTGAATATTTCTTTTTATAATACTTGAACTCAGAGTTTTTTGTATTCAATAAAAACACGTAAAAATTAATAATGTTTAAGAATAATAATTAACAGCAAATAATAAAGAAATTAAAATATTCCGGAAATCGCAAGACTTTCACACATATTTTTTGGTATTTCTTAGTCAAGTGTTACATTTTAACTATATCGCGTTCACTTCTCTCATTATTAATTAAATATTATTTATATTTTCGCGTATTTTAATTAGAAATCTTCACTTAAAAATTCTACGAATTTTATCAAAACAAATAAATATTTCTTGTTCAACAAGCTTGTGTTTTTGGTTTCTTTTTTTTGGAAACATTTACATTTACATTTTGCAAAAAAAAATTAACAATTAATTACATATAAAATTTACGAACTTTACAAACCATTTAACACTTAATGATAAACTATTTAAAATTTAGAGGAAATGAAAACATTTTGCGTAATAATATTTTTTTTTATCTGCAAAATAGCAAATTATTTTTAAATTTAAAGATTTTTAAGTTTGTGTTTCTAATCTAACTCAAAATATTTTTCTGACAGACTTTTTTTTTGTTTTATTAAAAGGGTTCAATTAATAAATTTAATTAAATAATTATCAAAATGGACTTTCACTATGAAAATATTTTTTATTGAAAGTAAAAATTTTTCTATCAAAAAACCAAAAAAAAAAAGGAAAATAAATATTTTTTTTGGGAAAACATATTTCGTGATTAATTGGTTTACCTCAAATAAAAGTAATTTTTAATTTGGTAAATTCAAAATGGGTCCAAATAAATCTGTACACGGTAATTCGTGAGTTTTGAGGGACAGAAAAGAGGTCTACTCTAAATAGAGAAACGCTATGTTATACAACCTTTGACCTTTACCTCTAACAATATGAAATCCAAGTCCAAATTACTATCATATATTCAACTTCAGTTTTAATTTAATTTTTAAATTAACTCCCGATACTAAAGCTAGGCAAGTTTTATAAACTTGTTAGGATGTTTGAAAAGTTTGGGAATTTACAAAACAAAATTACACAAATTATTTGAAAAAAATTAAAATGTTATAACCACACGACTCCATTGTACTTATTTCAAGACATAATTTCAGTGGGACTGAAAAAAAGTCTAATGGAGATTCGAAAATTTGGACTTTTTCTTCAGTCCGACTGAAAAAAAGTCTAATGGAGACTCGAAAATTTGGACTTTTTTGTCAGTCCGACTGAAATTATGTCTTTAAATAAGTCCAATGGAGTCGTGGGGTAACTTTTTGGAGACGTGGTTACAAGTTCGACAAACTTATTGTAGTATCTATGCTAGAGCTTAAGACTGTCACTTAAACTTAATAAACAGAAGTGGGATTTAAAATTGGTTGAATAAGAATTTTCTGTTTAAAACAATATTGAACTCAATTTCAGAATACTTGTCGTGCTAATAACCAATATTTGATCTTTTACCCTATTCTCTTTACGAAAAGGTGTCATGTATTTATTACAAATCATTAATATATTCCATAATTTGCTTTTTAGACAAGAAAAAAGGCTGATCATCTCTGATCTAACTGCAATTCAATTATTTAATATTAAACTCTACGATCATTGATTTAACTTAAACTCTTTATGTTTATTATTTAATTTAAAAATTGTATTATTTCTTGTTTCATGTATGTAATACAAAAATAATGAGAAAAATGTTGTCGTTAACTTTTAGTCTCTTTCATTGTCGCTAAACTGTCGTTACATATATTTATTGTCATTAAAATATTATATTCATCTAAATTTTAAAAATAAAAACTAACAAAATCAATTCCTATACGAAAACTTGCTGACTCGAATACTGAACTCTCTGAAATCTTACTACTTCGAAGACACTATACTGTTGTCTCTTAAGCTTAAAGTAAAACATATATATTAAGTATCTACCTGTAACAGCTTATATCTTTTATTTAGTTTGTTTTTTTTCGTTTTGTTTTCTGTACAATTTATATATATATATATACATATATATAAATAACGACTAAAAGTTATAAAGCTTTTATATACCTTCGTAATTTTGAACGATACGAAAAAAAAAGTAAAAAGAAATAAATTTAAAAGACAAGAGTGGAGGCCGTCATGTATAGAGCTCACCTCACCTGAGCTGTGAACAACAAAAATATATAAAAAAAAAATATATATAATAATAATAAAGAATTAACTTGCGATTTCAAAGATTTCGTTTTCAGTGTGTGCCGACCAGTTTAAGTAGACGGCCACAATCGTCAAGAAGTGAAATTCTTCACTCAGCATCATTTCCAAAAAAAAAGAAAAGAAAAACCTCTTATCCAACAGTAGCAACTGCATAAACGTATTTTGAAAATTTTGTTAAAAATTTTTCTTTTGCGAAATTCGAGAAAAGTTTGCTATATTTTTTTTTTTTGGTTTTGTTTTTCTACAAAAAAATAAATTTTGCGAGTGTTTAATTATTAAATTTCTTGACGTTATTTTTTGTTCGTTAAATTTTCCTTTTTTTTTGTCTTGGAAAATTCGTTGTCTTGTGCGATTTTTGTGAAGAAAAGTTATATAATTTCGGTTTTTTTTTTTTGGAAAATTTTTTTCACAAAAACTGTTTTCGTGAACATTTTTCTTTGTAAAACGAATCGAAAAGTTGATAAAAAATAAAAGACTTGGTTTCATATTTTTGGATTTTTTTTTTTTTTTGTTAAAATCTAAATGTTTTTGATAAACTTTAGTGCTTTTTAAAGGTTTTGAATTTCTTTTATATGGTTTTTAAAAAACTTTGAACAAAAAAAAAAACTTCTTTCGAAACATGAATCCGTCGTAATACAAACAAGAAATATATATTTTTTTCTTATTTTTGTTGTCGTCAAATTGCTGCCCGTTTGTAGTCGTAAGAGAAAGTGAATTTTTCATATATAAAAATAGTTACTTAGTTTTTTCTTAAATAAAATAAAAAATACATTTAAAAAAAAATAAAATACATGTTTTTAAATATGAGTGCTAAAAAAACTGGCTAATATTTTTATACATAATATGCAATATTAATGCACTTTGTTTTCTGGGTATTGATTTTTTCGAAATTTTGTGAGTGAATTTTTAATGAATTTTTTTTTTTTCTACAATTTGTTGACGGAATTTTTTTGAATTCAAATCAAAAACAATATTTATATTTTTATTAGTTTTTTTTTTCGGTTTTTATTTGTTTATCTCTGAAAACTAAAACAATTTTTAACAGATTGCTGTGATTTGTTTCTAATTAAGTGAAATAATTGACATAAAAATTTGAGCCATTTTTTTGAAAAGAAAAAAAAATATATATTTTATTTTTTAATTTTTTATTGAAGAAAACGAAAAGAAAAAGTGAAGAACTTTTGGGATTCTAAACTATAAATGAATAGGATTATTTTCGTTACTAAAAAAGGTGAATATCAAAACCGATTTTTGATTGGTCTTAAAATTAATTTATTTTTTTATTTTATTTTGCAATATTTTATAAATTTCGATGATGCAAACATTAACATAAAAATAAATAAAAACATCATCATTTCGCTAAGAAAAAATATATTTTTATTTTTAAATCTTTCGGAAGATTTTTGTTTTTTTTTTTAAAGCTTTTATTTTAAAAATCGAGTTATCCTTGATACTTTTTCAGTTTTAAACTAAATTGAAGAAAAAGAAACATTTAAGTTTTTTTAAAAATTCATATAAAATCGTGTATTTTAAAGATTTCGGATATAATAATTTAGCCTTTAAAAAATAACGGATTATCAAAAGACCCGCAAAATCAATGCTGTTTGAATAAAAATATTTTTAGAGGTAGTAAAAAAAAGATTTGTTTAGGCACATCCTATAATCTTAATTCATAAAACGCATAATATAAACATTTTTCTCATAGTTAAAACTGTAAAATTTCGAAATAACGAATATTTTATTATATTTGAAATGGAAACTTAAATCGATTGCGTTATTTCAAAAAGCTTAGAGAAACTAATACAAAATTTAAGTGGTTTGAATCTTTGATGATCAGATATCCTAATTGACTTAATTTTTACATTTTTTTCTTCCTGTTTGGAAATTTGGGAAATATTTGCCTAAAAATTCATAGAGAAATTCATGGGAACTATAACTGTTACTATTTTCTATGTTTTTTTTATGTTATGTTATTTTAACGTTATTTATAAAATTGTTCATAACATTTCTCAAAATTTCGTATTCTGAAAAAATTCTTTTATGATATATTTTATACATTTCGAAAACCTAATAGGATTTCCTAAATTTCTAGTAAGTAGGAATTTAACGTAAAAATATAACACAACATAACAGAAATTTCCCTTGTAGAATAATAATATTTTATGTGAAATTTAACATAACATAAAATGTAAATGAAAATTTTTATGAAGAAGATTTTTTATTCAGTTTCTTTCTAATGTGCGTCTTAAACTAATTTCTGATTGACGTAGATTTCCAGTTATTCAGGAAAAACTTACAAAATATAATAAAAAATTTGATAACCGAACTTCTTAAATAGTTGCTAACAAAACTCGATTCATTCTACTAACTAAAATTCTTCTTTTTCTAACTAAAAATCTTAATATTTATGATTTTATCAAAATTTCTGTTCTTATTGAATATTTATGAAATCTATAAAAAAGTTTTTTTTTGCAATATAATTTTTAAAATATTTAAATTATTAATTTTTTTTATATAAATTAATTTTTCAAGGCCAAATTAATTAATTCCATTTATATTTTTTATTATTAACAATTATTTCTCTTCAAAAATTTATTTAAGTTCATTAACATTAAAAAGTCAGCAAAAATTCTGTTGTTTTTTTATTTGTATATATTTAAAATATAAATTCTTATTTTTTTTTGTAATTATATTTAATATAAAAAATTATCCGGTTTTTATATTTTCAAAATTTCGCGAGTCGTATGCTATTTTCGATATTTAAACCGCCTTTTTCGAGTCAAAAAAATGATTTTAGTTTTGAACTTTAAACTCTGACATGATCGTAACTAAAATCTAACTGTTGTTAATAAAAATTGTAATTAAAAATTCTAATATAATAATCACTAAGAAATCAATCAAAATCAAAGAAAAAGTTATTTCTATTCAAATAATTTTGCTACGTGTTCCACAATTCGAAATGTTTGGAATTCATAAAAATGCAGTCTCATGCAAATTTATCCACATTTCACTAAAATTGAAATATTTTTTTATTTTTCTTTTTGCGAAACCATTGATAAAATCTGAACATCTTTAAAAGTCCTACATGCATGTCATTAAAAGAAAAATGTGTGTCTATCAACTCTTTTAAATGATTTAACATAAAAATAATTTTTTTTTTGTCTTTGGCTCTAAAAACCCATAATATTATAGATTTTCTATATTTCTAAAAGTTTGATTAAGACTTTTGGAAATTTTCTTATTATTTAGACATTTTGAAGAAATTTGTACAAATTTTTTTTTTTATAGTAAAAATAAAACTTTCTCCGAAAAATGCAAAAAAAATCAAGAAGAAATTTTTTGATTATTAAAAGCTATGATAAAAAAAATACTGTTCCATAAAAACAAAAAACAAATTTTGTGGGAGAAAAAATATTTCTTCAGAAAAAAGAAGAAAAACGTTAACAACAAATATATTATTTAAGAATTTGTCTTGTTAATAAAGTCTTTGGTTGCCAACAAACCGAAACGAAATTCAAATAAAAGATTTTCTTCACGTATTCCAAATATTTTGATATATAAGAAAATTTTTAATAAATTCATTTCTTTTCTTTTTGAAAAGAAAAATTTAACTTCTTGAAGAAGAAAAAAAAACATATCACTCAAATAATCAAAAATTCAATTAAATTTTCTAAACACGTATCGATATTTTTTTAATAAGAATTTTGGTAATAAAATTAATTTGAATTTAATCAGTTAAATAAAACTGTATTCTAATTGTTAGTACATATTTAGATTTTTTTAAGGCAGAAAACCCATGTAAAAAGAAAAAGGATTGGTTTTTATTCTTCTGAATAATTTATTTGTCATATTAAAAATATATCTCTTAAGTTGTAGAATGAAATTCGGAAAATTCGTTGTCGTGCTAGCTAACTCAAAAACTATTAATCCAATTGACTTTTCCCTTTGCATGTATCTGCACAAATACTTTTCTCATAATTTAAACTTATGTTTATAATAATGTGGCTTAAATAAATTTCTTTAATTGCATAATTAACACAAACATTTTTCATCAAAATAGCAAATTTTCTTTTTCCAAGTATCGCCATTGTTTTAATTTCGCATTATTTTCTCTATAAACAAATTCATTTTCTGCGTATAATCATTTAAAAGCTCTTCATTTTTTATTTAATGCTTTCGATGAATACAATAGACGCCAGACTGCTCACTGACACAAAACTTTGCGAATTTTTTCGGCATTTTAATTGAGTTTCCCCCCGTAATACAAAAACTTAACAAAAATATGAAGAATGCTGAATAAAGTTTTGTGTCGAAAATTCTAAACGACACGGAATTTTTTTTTCAACATATCAAAATGTATGCGGATTGACGGCATAATAGCATAAAATTTTCATCAGCATTATTTTTGTATGCTTTTGATTTCCTTGTGCTTTTTTAATAAAATTGACTCTCATACAATAATGTGAGCACACTAATTCTTATTTAAATTTATTGCTATTATATCCATTTTAAATCACTTATTATATTATTTTATAAATTACATATTTGATCCCACAATTCCTTTTGAAAAACAGAAAATCACTTAAATAATTATTTCAAAAGGTTATTTATAACTAAAAAAAAGAAAAACTATAAACTTTTGATGTTAAAAAGGGGTTTTCCATAAATTTCAAATACCCTGTGTTATATAAAACATGTTTAAAATTTGTCATTTCTTTAAAAATGAATCAATAAAAAATTTTTTTAGTGCCAATCTTGAACCAAAAGCTTTTTTGTTTGTAATTTTTATCACTCAATAAATATATTTTTTTGATTTTAATTAAAAATATATATCAATTCTTTTAGACACGCGTACAAAACTAATGAAAAAAAAGTTTTTTAGAGGATAAAAATTGGTATATTTTTTAATAAGCAAGAAAAAAATGTTAGTTCAAAAACCTTGTAAAATCTTTGTCTTGCAAAGTTGTCAATAGTTTCTGAGTAATTTGAATAAATCGACGGTTACGTAAGACATATGTCTTAGAAACGGCAGTTTTTCTATTTCCAATTTATTTACGATTTTTATCGAATAATTTTCATTTTAAAAAACGTACGATATTTTTTTGTAAACAAAGACTTTTTGAATGATTTTGATCAGTTACAATATTTTCATTTTTATTTTCTTATTTTGTTTATAAGAATTGCTAATTCATAAAAGCTGTGTCAATTTAAAGTTTAAAAATATAAAAATTTTGTGTAAATAAAATTTAACATAAATATATTTAAAGATGAAATCATCAGCGTTAAAAAAAAAGAAAACAAAAACCAGTGAATACAAAATTAACTTTGACTAATTAAAAATATAATTTCTAGATTTTATGCATGAATGTGTTTTTTATAGAATTTATTTTAATATTAAATTACACGTGGTTTATGTAAAATACTTCCTCATCAATTGAAGATTGTGATTTATCTGCATTTCGAACGCCCTTTAGTTTGCAAAATTCACAGATTAAGTTAGTCAAATTCGTCCAAATTGGTTGAACCTCTTCAGGAACATATAGACATATGTGAATGGTTTGTTTAAATCTTGTAGAAAAGATACTTGCACTCGTAAAATTATTACAAAGCTAAATATAAAATTTTTACTAAACTATGTGCCCAGAAAATAAATCCCAATTATCATAAGGTGAATATCATAGTTTAAATGGCGATCCCATTTTTGTCTTTAAAAAATTGGAGTAGATTTCTTCCCGTACGACTGTTGAGCAGTAAAAAAGGAGGTACCAGCTATGTTCACAGAAATCCAATGAATGTCCAAAGTGTAGGAACAATTTTCATAAATAGTGGACCCTATTGACCCATTTGTGTATTTACTTACCGACTTTGTCCGTGTGTCTGCGTAAACTCAAAAACTGATTTGTAATAGAAACGTACGTCATTTAATTAGCGTACTAAGCGGTAGCGTTAGAGCGTGTTGTTCAAATTTATTTATTCAATAACAAAAAACTCTTTATTATATTTCATATTTAATTATTCATAATATTTAGAGCATTTCTAATGGTAAATTTTTAATCCGAATTAAGACGGTATTCAAATTGTATTACGAAATCCAAATGGCTTAAATTCATTCAACAACGAAAAATTTAATGATAAATTCCAATCGATCGATTTAAGTTAATTTATAATTACATTAAATTGATTTAATTTCGCATAAAGTGTTTACGTTTATCACTTTAGATGTGTAAGATATGAATATCCTAAAATTTGCATCGAATTTATATTATTTTATGGTTTTTAATATTCGATCGAATATAAACAATATAAGCTTTCACTAGTATCTCGAACTAACTATTTAGTTTTGCATACTAAAATAATAACGAAGATTATTTAATATTTTAATCTGATATTACATATTTCAATAAAATGCATATATTTTTTTTTTTCATTAACTAATTTTAATAATTAAAATCGATTTGTAACACCTGCGCACGCGTTTTGAAACACATCCTAAAAACTTTCTTCGATATAAATTCGAAGGAATCTGTGTTAAGTAACTTTTATTTTGGAGATGACATTTAAAAATTGTCTCGGAAAAGTTTATAAAACCGTTACGTTATCAGATTTTTAATTTATTTCGGAAGTATAGCAGTTTTCGAAATGAAAAAATTTTTAAAATACGGAAATAAGAAAGTATTGCGAGTTTGAGAAGCCTCAAGAAAACTTAACCATATCAAGTAAAAGTGAATTATCTGACAACAATTTTGATACAGAAAAATGGAAACATTGAATTTAAGTTATTTTCAAAAAATACAATTTTGTAAAAACTTTAATTTTTTATATTTATAATTATTGAAAACTTTTTTGTGAAATTCAACAATCCCGACTTCGTCACATTTCTACGAACAGTTCCGCTCTAAATCCATAAAGTTTTAATTTCAATTTCATTTCTTGTATTTGTTTTTTGTATTATTATTAATAATATAATAAATTAATTTTTATTTTTTGAACTAGATTTATTTACTATTAGATTCGAATGTTGTTTTTTTTTGTCTTTCCAAAAATTTTCAATTTCTTTGGAAAACAACTTTTAAAGCTTTCAACTTCTTTTAATTATGAAATACAAATAATTAGTAGCAATTCAATGGTTTACTAAAATACAAATAGCAATTGTATTGTTTGAATAATATTCAATTTATAGAAAGGTCTCAAACATAGTGCAGACTGGGTTGTTTACTAGTAACTGTTGAGACCCTGGTTGGACCCCAATCTCTCGGTTTTTCACAAATACAAATTTTCTTTCCCCATAAAATATTGTTCCAATACATACTTTTGAAATGAATAGAATGGAACCTTTCTAACTCGAAATATCTCTATAAGTCGAAAACAATTATTTTCGTTTATTTTATCACAAAGACTTTATTGAAATTTTACCTAATATGTAAATTGTACGATTAAGTAATTCCCGAATTAAAGACTAGGTCAAGAGCTAGCCTAGCAAATCATATCATTCTTTGTTTATTTACTAATATATAAGGCGTATGTAATAAATCGATTTAATTAATCACTTAAATTTTACATCAGAATAAAAATAAAATGATATAAAATTAAAGAAAAACCCGCATTAAAATAACTACTTTAAGACATATTCATGGTTTATTGTTTAAGGAAACTCTTTTTTTTAAAAAATTTATTGTTCACATCATAAAAAATATTTTAATAAATATAAAATAAAATTCAATGTTTAACAAGAGATATCTCTTTAAAATATTATAAAAATTTTTAATAATGATTTTTATACAACAATTAATCATTTCGTTCTTTTTTTTCGTCAATCAATAAAATAACATAAAAATTATTTTAATATGTAATATTTTTAGCCTTCAAAATATAACAGAAATATTTTTTTAAAAAACACCAATAATTTACAATTTTATTTTTTAACAAAATACTCAATGTTTTTTTAAATATTTGATTTGAAACCCTTTTATTAAATATGATATATTGAAATTTAAAATCGCCCTATAGACATTTTTTTGACACTGTATAGTAGATTCTTTGCTTTATAACCAGTTCTTTTTCAACTATCCGTGGATCGATTTTAATTAAATTCAACATTGTAGAGTTTAAATTAGAGTACAAATAAATTGGCATTGAGAGTTGAAAGGTTTTATGGAATAACTGTTGTATTGTTTGAATAATATAATATTTAGAATTTACGAAAAAAAGGCAAATGGACAGATTAATAACTGCAGGATTAAATGGTCAAGTTGGTTGAGACCTCGTTTCTAGAAACTGATGAGACTCTGGTTCAAATCCGGGTCTCGGTTCTTCATGTATTTATTTTTCTTTGCCTACAACACATTATCGTGATTTTTCTCAATTATAAAACCAAATCGAAGTAAGGAATAACCAACTAATATTCCTGCCAATTCCATTCAAATCAGACAATGTTTGAAGTGTTTTTATGGTTATCCTTAGCGTGTAAACGGACGGGCGCTAAATCGCAATTTTTGATTTGATCTACAAATCTAGTCGTTCTCTGAATGTAATAAAAAAACGAATATACCTTCTAGTATACTAATATAGAATATTGCATTGTATTTTATTAGAGGGTCTGAACATATAAGCCTAAAGGGTACAAAAATCAACAAAATTCTTCAACAAACCCGATTCAAATAAATATGATTGATATGAAATATTATAAGTAATTTACGAAAACCATTTTGATGATGATTTGTTAAATTTGGTCGGCTGATTGTTTAGATAAAATTGGTTAATGATTATGTTCGTAAATTGTTCTATCGAAATAACTTTATTTGTTTTTAATTTTGTATTTTGCATTAAATTTTAATGGAGAAAGTTTATAGATTTTATATATGTAGGTACGAAAAAACTGGAAAATATTAATTCATAAAATTTACTATTTTAATTATTTTCGCCAATTTAACTATAATTATTTATTTAATTTGATGTCTACCTTTTAATTATTGATGATTTCTTTCCTAAAAAGGAAAATTAAAAACAATTAAATCAATTCATTTACAATCTTTGAAAATTTCGTTTCAAGAGCATAATTTCACTAAAATTAAAAACTTTAATTGCTCAATCATCTATCTGTTTTTTCACATTGATTACTAAGCGTATTTGAGAAACTAGATGCATTAAAAATGTGTGCACACAAACTACACTTCAGTAGTTAATATAGGATAAGGTAGGAATAATGGAAAGATACTACCCAAGTAAGATTTTCTCATACGTTTTAAGATTAAAAGTGCTTTTACAGCTTATTAATATGCTGAAATTTAGCTAGTATCTACAATTGATGCTATTAAGCATTTCAATCTTTTGAATCATTTAATCAAAACGTCAATTTTTGAGTTAATGGTACTAGTTAGTGACCAAGGATGTTTTTCATCTAATTTCTATACAAATAATAAAGTTATAAACACTTCTTCCATATAAAAGTTAAGGACGAAATATGAATTTTGAAAATGAAAATTGCATCTTTAGGAAAATATTAACCATTATATAGGGTGAATCACGTGTGTTGTATATTGACTGGTGCAAAACTTGTGCCTTACCCTAAATTTCTATTTAAAAAGAATCAATTTATTTTAATTTTAATGCAAAAACATAAAAAAATGGTAATTTTTCAATTGAATTAAATAGAAATTAACTTCATTTGCTCTAAAAAAAAATGACTCATTTTAAACAAAATACCAAAAGTGTAATAAAATGTTACAAATTTAGTAATAGTCATTTATTTATACGGCTAAAAAACCCTTTCATAAAACAATCGTAATTTAAACTTATTATAAAATAGATACAGAATTAATTTCCTAATATATAGCACTGTTAATTTAGAAAAAAAATAATAATAATAGTAATAGAAAATTCATAAAATGTCGGAAAATGCAGCTTGCAATTGCAATATGTCTTGCAGAAATGCCACCAGCGCAATTTTTACTATATTCTATGATCATATAGGCATACTATATATATAATATTATGAGAATATGTCACGCCTCGTTGGCCACTTTTAAATTATAAACATATAAAAGAAAAACAAATCATATAAAGTATGTTGAGATAATGTGCACGTAATGAATAATATTTTTAAAAGAGAAATTACTTACCTGTACGCGTGTTGCACTATTCGCGATTATTTCACTTTCGGTTTCATTAGTACACACGGAATCGGAAGAGTTTGTATTTATATCAAACAGAAAAATATGTTTTGAATTGTGTTTCAGGTCTTAAATTACATACTAGATATCCACTTGAGATATACATATTTGTAGAGAGTAAAGTAGGTAAAAAGGAATTTTATTATAATAAATAAATATGTCTTTTTTGTGATTACATTAGAGACTCTTTTGATCAAAACATAATTATTATTTCTTTTTAATTTTCAATTTTTCAATTGGTTTTGTAGATATAGTGGAAGTATGCACTTCATTTTTCATGACTTTATTTTTTCCATGATGAGCCCAAAAATAACTCCAATCTATAAAGAAAAAAAAAGCGTATTTAGTGAAAGTCTTACAAAAGATAAATCGATTAAAAGTACATTCTTTTCATGCCCGTTTTTTTTCTGCTATTGATTACATTATTTTGTGGTCTACGGAATCGATATTTTCCGATATAAGATTATGATTTTTTTTTTTGTTTTTTAAGATTAAAAATATATTATATAATTTAAGATTATCTTAAATTTTTGTTAAATGATATGGAAAAAATTATTTTTTTTTATCATGATTTCAGTTTTTTGTTTTCGATAAACATATTTAGTATATTGCAAAATTTGTAGCAAAAAAAAAACAAGATCGAATGAAAAATTAATATCAATTTATCAATTCTCAATTAATATTGTTTATAAACATTCACCTTTTGTTTAGCTTTTTTTTTTAAGTTGTAAATATTAAACACCCTGAGTTTGTATAAGCTCATTTGGGCTACACCATTCGATATTTACTGCATAATCTATAAAAGATTAATAAGAAATTAAATTAGTGTAACATAAAATTAAAAAAGTTTAGTATTCAAGTATTAACACATCAGTTCATATGTTATGTATACTCTGACAGTCAAATTCAATACTCAATAGCTTGAGATTAACTAAAACATACTAAAAAGTGTTAAACAATTTCATGAATTCGTGAGAATTATTGAAATTAATAGTATTTTGGATCAGCACAGAATCAAAACATATAAAACTCATATAAAATCAGCCATGATAACCGATTTTTTCGTATGCTTTGGTAGAAATGGGACTAGTAGTTAAAAAGCCTACAGTTTCAATGTTTTTATATTTTTAATTTTGTTTCTTTTTCTTCAAATTTACCTTAATTTATGGATAACCTCTTAAGACCCAAAGAGCATACTATAAATCTATTCTAAAAATTATTTAAATCAGTTGTTGAAGTATATCTGAAAAGCTAAAGAAAAAAACGAGAAAACTTTATAGACAACCATTTTTTCTTCACTATATCTTTGGATCGATTTTATCGAAATTCAACCGAATATCATCTATTTATGTAACCAACTTACGTAATTAATTTAAACGAATTTCCTGTACAATTTTTACAATTAAATCTAAAAATAAAATGGAAAAGACAACACAACTTTGCGGTCACTCAAATTGGTCGATTTTGCTGAAATACAATATTGAATCGCGCTAAGAAATGGTCTCTATTTCAAATTTCATTAAAATTATCGAAACAGTTAAGAAATAAATATAAGTTGCTGCTGAACTAATAAATGTACAATCTTTCTTTTATCTTATCAGTAACACAAACAAGATGACAAAAATGTATTAGTAGCGAAATTCAGACAGTAATATAGAAATGTGATTAAACCAGTTACTAGTTCGTAACAGACTGGACAATAAATCTGGTTTTGTGCCTTAAACAAGTTTAAATACTGTTATCTGTAGTAGCTATAGGTTTCCCAAAATTCGATCTTATGCAAATCTAAAACCTAATGAATAATATCTCAAATTTTAATAATAATAGATATAAATAAATTTGAATATTACATAACAAATTATCACACATATCAATTGAATAAATTTATTTATTTGATTATAATAATTAAAAATAGAATATTTTTAAAATTTCCGATAAAAGAAATAAACATTTTTCTATAATCTTAAAGAAAAGATATGCCGCGAAACCTGAACCTGAATGACGACGATAAGAAAATAAAGAATATTTTGATGAATAATATTAATAAAAAATAAATTTATGATTTTATATTAATTTCAGTAATTATCAAATTTCAAAAGGTTTCATTTCTATCAACTTTTTTTTGTCCGTTCAGTCTCCGCGCTATTAAATTGAATTATTACCGGACATCGGATATTTTAAACTGGTTCTTTAATATTAATTAAAAAAAATGTATTAATTGATTAAGAAATTTTATGTTATCGAATCTTAAATATATATATTTATTGTTATTCGATTAAAAAAAAAACTCGTTTTAATTTTAATAAGAAATCGGTTTATTAAAGGTGTTCATGAATAAAAGGTATTTTATTAATATCACTTTTTTTTTAGTATTATTAAAATTGTTGCTATATCAAGAATAATAACACACAAAAAAAGTGGTGTTTTATTGATCAATAACAATATTATTGCTATTTCTCACTAATTTTTACATAATAGCTTTTATTAAGATTTGCAAAATTTGTTATTACAATTAAAATTTTTCAATATTTCTGTCCAACATTTTTTTGTTAACCCCACGACTCCATTGGATTTATTTCAAGACATATTTTTAGTCGGACTGACAAAAGACTGCAAATTTTAGAGTCTCCATTAGACTTTTTTTCAGTCCGACTGAAAATATGTCTTGAAATACAAGTAAGTCCAATGGATTCGTGTGGTAAGGAAACAAAAAGTATTCAATTAATATATTGGAAATATAGAACAAATATATATTTTTTGGAATTTGTTGTCAATTAAAAATAAATTTAACAAAAACAGCATTTATTAGATAATTTCTTTCAAAAAAAAAAAGATTGTATAAGAATTTAATAGCTTTAACACAATTTCCACATAAAATTACGATATTATCATTTTTTTTTTGTTGATTTTTTATTATTAACAAAAAAAAATATTGTAAAAAATCACGAAACAAAGTCTATTTAATAATAATTCGCTACTAAAAAAATGATTAACAAATGTTTTGTAGGCTTTATAGAATCTATCTCATTGGGCCTACCCCAAAAAAAAATAGGAAATCGAAGTTGTTATTCGCAAATTAATGAAAAAGAAAATTTGTCTCACAGCAGGATAAACTGAAGTAATTTTGTAACTCATGAAAATCGAAACGATAATTGAAGTACCGATCTCTTATAGCAAACAGGATGGTAAATTTAGATACAGTAATATCTTGATATAAAGAATAACTATTAATATAAAACCGATCTTCACTTATCAATCGATCCTATATAATAACTCTTCCCATATGGGAACCGATTGAGTCAATTTTGATTGTCACTTTTGATCAGTGATCGATCTATTCAAAAATGATGCAATTCTATTCCAAAACATCTTCTTCGAATGTATAACTAAATCGATCGTGTGAATCTGCCTTTGGCAATTAAAATACATATTTTTTTTTATATAAGAAAATTACAAATAACATGAACTATCTTCTTTGTAAGAAATAAATATACGAACCTGAATTAAGTTTGTTGAACAAATTATGACATAAACATGACAAATATTCGATTATATCATATGAATTATGTTATAAATTTATTTTCAGCTTTACTTTCTCTCGTTTTTAGGAAACGTAATGTTTTTTTGAGATCACCAACCAAAAAAAAAAAAAAAACGATCCATTGAAATTTCATATATCAAAAAGTTTAGTATTTTGATTGATATCATAACGTTAATCATTCGAATTAAAAACCTACATAATTATTTTTTTTTTTTTTTGCTATTTCTTATCTAATGAGCATCCTTTCATGATTGACTATTTTTCTTTGATTTTTAGAATGACATAAGATCAAACATTTATTATGTCTCCTGTAAAATTAATTTAGAGTTTTTGTTTGCACAGGAAATTAATTAACCTCGAAATTAGTTAGGAATTTTTGAATTTTATTTTGAAAGAAAAAAAAGAAACACACACAAAAAGATTTCTTAAGTTTTTTAAATAATATTTATTTTTGAGGTCTAAAAAACTGTTTGCATAAGACTTGTTTTGAGTTAATTACTGCTGAATAAACAAACATTTTTAAAGAAGTAAAGCTTTTGAGCTTTTAAATGATGATAAATTAATCAAAAACACTTTTTGTTTCAATTTAAATAAAAATTAATCAAACTAGATTTAGGTAGAATCTTTTTCAAAAAATTTGAATTTTTTATTTTAAAAACAACTTTTTAAATGTTTTTTTAACAAAAAATTGGGAATCTTAAAAATTCTCAGAAATTTAAGAATATATACTTTGATTAAAAGAACTAATACGCATTTAACTTTGTTTTAAAGACCTTGATTTTTTGAAATATTTTATCCTTTCTCCAGACATTTTTTTATATAAAACCCGACAAGCTGGAAATTTTAGTTTATTAAACTATGAAAATTTGGATTTCTTTAATCGAATTATGTTAAACACAACTCATTTTGGATAAAACATAAAAGTCATTATGTATGTTAATGCATAATTTTTGTAGGTTTTAAAACTAGAAGTTGAACATTTAAAAATATCTATAAAAATGTAGAAATTATTGGAAATTACGAACTGATTCAAATTTGACTATAACTAAAAACTTCTCAATCATTATTATATGTTATTTTTTTTGTTACATTTAAATACCATAAAGTTGTTAAATATTACAAAATTAAAAGGTATTTCCTACTTAAAGAATTCATGCATTGTTATTAAGTCTGTTAATTATAATATCAATAGAAATATAAAAGTAATTAGTATTGATTTTTCATAATGAAACCGCTTAAAAATCATGACTATTAACAAATTAGTTCAATTTTAAATTAAACAGCTTTCATAATTTAATAATCGATATTTTTGCATTATTATGCAAAATAATTTCATAATTTTTATTGATCTTGAAATATATATAAAAAAAAAAACCTTTTTACTATTACAACATTTAAAAATCTAGCACAATAAATTATTTGAAATATTCAGTTTTAACTCGTTTATAAATTAAAACTGAAAATCATCGGAATTTCGATCCAAACGTCGGCTTTTTAATGCCTTTAACGTTTCATATTTCGCTTATAACTTTGTTTTCCTTCTAATTTCCTAATATATAGAATTTTATATTATGAGTATGTATATACTAGGGCACGGTTTAATTAATTACTTTTCGAGGATTGTTAACAATCGAGTAATTAAAGTCTTAAGGTAATTAATTCCTTCCCATGTTTAAAAAAATTTTTAAGGCAAAATGACTGATTACGAAGAGAAATAAATTATTATATGAAAGGAAAAGAAATGAAAATAAAATAAGATATATTCTCTTAAAAATACATATAGTTCTCTTTAGCTATCTATCATTTTTTCAGATTACAGATACAGATACAAAAATTGAGTTAACAAAATTTTCGATTGCTTTCTTTGTTTCATTCTTTCTTTAGTCTAAAATCCATAAAGACTATTTATCTCTCGCTTGCTACAATTATCTTATAGGAAGCACGATAGAAAGTAGAATATATTTGATTTATAGGTTACTTCATTCTTTCTAATGAAAAATTGTAATTTTCTTTCCTTATTTTGTGCGGAATTTTTTGTTCCTGTCATTTTCAAACAAAGTATTGGGAAGATCGCGTCTAGTTGTCTCTTTTCAAATTTATTCTGCTCTTAAATGAAAGAATTAATTTTTTGGCGTTGATACTCAAAATTTTGGATTAGTTCTGTTTACTCAAGTAATTGCTTGTTCAAACCATGCCCTAGCATATACCATTTTCTTAATTTCAATCAAATTAGCCAAAACGATAAATAACAATTAAATTATTTTGATTTTGTATTCATTCTGCACCTCGAAATTAAAATACCCTATTTTTCCCGGATGTTCCCAAATATGACACCGAAACTAGTATATATCATTGATATTCCACAGCGGCACCACAAACACTTTAAATAAAAGGAATAAAACTATCTCCATGCAAATAATAGTATAAATTAAATTTATCCAAAAAGGATAAAGAATACATTTCTTTATTAATTTATTTTTTAAAAAAAAAAAGCCGAATTGAGTATTTCACACACGCGAAACTCGAAATGAATAGAACTTATTAAACTAGTCTCAAACCAGCGATTTTATCTTTTCAATCATATTAACATATATTTGCATATGATATATGGATTAATAAATATGTCGCACCAGTAACTAACCAAAACGTGAAACAATAGAAAAATTGATTAGTTTTTAAATTTTGTCATAGAAAGTCTGTTATTAATGAAAGTAATATTAATTTTAATGTAAATTGTTAAGTTCTGTTTTTTTTTGTGTGCATTTTTCTACATTTTTTTTTTTAGAAATAATGTAATTTTATAATTAGTATTTTAAGTAATAAGATTTTTATTTTCTTACTTAATAGTTGACCAAAGGTCTTTTTTTTCTACCTTTGGATGGCTCAATATTCGTTATTAATGTTTTTGGTTGAATAATATTTCTATAATTATTAATGTGGTCTCAGAAATTTCAAACTGTGACGATAAATATTACATAAAAGCAACAAATTTACATCATTTCTTATTATTTTTTGTTTCATTACTTCTGCCTTTTTAATAGTATTATTACATTTTCTACTTTTTTCTATATTTGCAGTTTTGAAATTACACACAAGATGACAAGGTTTACAGCATATTTAACGACATGGACGCTATTTTATACATGTTTAGCATCTCCAGATGTAAGTACTTATATTTTCCTATATTATTGTAGTAATTAAGTGTAATTTTTTGAGAAGCTTAAAGATAAGACAGAAAGAATTGCTTCACTAGCTTAGATTTAGACCGTTCTACTGAAAAGAATCCGATATCGAATCCTACTGAAGTCGACAATCTTTGTTTTTTTTTAAGAATTTTCTTTTCAATATGAAATTTAATAAAACAAACAAAATTTTCCGAATTAGTTAAGATTGGAAAAGTATGTGTAATCAAACCCAGCTAGGGCCAAAATTGTTTTTGTATAATAATAAAAAGAATTAGTAAAAAAAGAAGAGCTTACATCCGTTTGTAATACTTTTAATGAGTTCGAGAACGATTCCAGTTTCTTTAATTAATAAAAAAAATACAACATGAAAGATTATTTAGGAATATTTTAAATAAAAATTCTGTGAAATCTTTTAGAAGCTATTGCGCTCAGTTTGGATTCTACTTGAGAATTAATTGCATACAGAAAAATTGTGAAGTTATTGGCTAGTTGTGACAACTGAATTTTTTATTCTATTAACTGAATTTTAGTTATGAGATTTGAAAACTCAGTTGTGAGAACTAAAATTCTGTTGGGACAACTAAATTTAGTAGTCACAGTTGAATTTTAGCTGTGGGCTCTGAAGTGAAATTCTATAAGACGACAGGCGATTATCGCTTGTCGCTTTTCGACAATTCACAAGGTGATATCGCCGCATATTGATAAATTTAAGGTGATAGCTGAAACCCTGTTGCTTTCATATAATTTTAGAACTTAATCGCCTTCCATAATGCCGAAATATGCGGCGATCACTTTCAAATAGGTTACAAGTGATAATCGCCTGTCGCCTTGCATAATGCCACTACTGAATTTTCTGTGGGCAGGACTAAAATTTAGTAATCACACCTAAAATTCAATTGTCAAAACTAGACAATAGCTTCACAATTTTTCGGTGTGTGTACAAAATTATTGCAATAACTTTTAGGACATGTTCAAGTTACATATTTTTTTAGAAAAGTATTTCCTTCCTTTGTTTTATAATTTCCGATTTTTAATTGTTTTTATTTTGTTTATTATTTTTGATTAATGAATTTGAAAAATAATTAATCATCCAGAAAATTTTAATAACAAAAATAATTACAAATCATTTTGGTATTTTAAGGTTTTACCGATCTAAATTGCATAAAAATATAACCTTTTGAATGCAATAATTAAATTTTTTTTTAATATTTTTTTAATTTAAAACTATAATAATATACAATTTAGGATCAGTTGGTCACTATTTCAATGACATTACAATTGCAAATCATAAAAATAATTTCAATGACAAATTTATTGTTAAAAAATAGTTACTTTTTCAATCAAAAAAAAAAAAAATTAATAATAATATATTTCATAATAATAAACTTGAAAAAAAAAACGGTCACTCTAAAATTCGTTAGTCCCAGCAACTTAATTGCACCAGTTTAATAATTTTTACCATTTTCCACACGTCCAATAATGTCCAATGCTGGTGGATGATTATTTTGCGGTAGACCAATATTAACTTACCATGAATAATCAAAAGGAAAATTCATTGTTTTTAATTGTCATAAATTCATATGTAATTAAAATTCGATATTCAATCAAAAAAATTTTTTAATAATATATTTTTCATCATGGCCAAAATTCATTCAACACGTATTGTTAAAAATCATATCATTGAAAATCAATTTACATTATTAATCAAAATTTAAAAAAGAAAACCAATGTTTGTTTATCAAAAAATTCAAGATCAAAGTTGAAACATTTTGATTTTCAAGGGAAATTTTGCATTTCAAATTTTCATCCTTCTTGAATCAAAAATGATTAAATACCGTGAAATATTAGATCGTTTTTAATTTGATAAATGATCTTGAAGAAAATATATACATAAAAAATGAACAGAAGCTGATCTAATAACTATTTAAATAAAATATTTTGCATATAAGAGAGCCGCATTTTTAAGATCTTTTCTATTAAAAACCTCGAAAATTTTGATGATGGGAAACGATATAAATTGAAAAGTTTATTTCTTTTAAACAAAAGAATTATTACAGAATATTTTTGAATTTTAATTATGAAAATATTTTAAGATTAATAAGTAATAAATTTCATTTTTACCGGAACAATGTGTCTTTCGAAAGAAGGGCATTTTAAATGTAATCCCTAGGAAAAGAAATTTAACTTAATCCCGAAAGAAAGCCTTCATTTTTCTTCCTAAAATCGAAAATGTATATTTTTAAATATTGTTTTTATTTTTTTTTTAATAGAGTAGCATAAGTTTTTGTGGGTGATAAAAATTAGGCTTATTTTTAAGTTGACCTAAAATTTACATATTATCCGAAATGCTTGATTCCTGTGTTTCTTCATTTATGTAAGTCGTTTTCAGTCCCATCTTGATTATGCAGGCAAGGAAAATAAATGTGGAAGGAAACCTGAGCGCCTTCAGCAGTGTTTCTGTGTCATAATAAAATTGTGATTTATCTTAAATCGTACAAATGCTAATTATTAGCAGATTAGACTTGAAACTACAACTTGATAATTTTAGGCCCAATTTCATGTTTCCAAATATTTATAATACTTTGTTTTCGGTTACTATATCTATATAAATAAAAATTAAATGCTGTTCGTTGGTAAGCGCATCACTTGAGAACGGCTAAATCGATTTCGCTCATTTCTTTGCTGAAATGATCATAGTAATCCGAATAAGGTTCTTACGGAAAGAAAAATGGGAAAATTCGCCCGGAAATTGGAAAATTCGGGAAAAACTGAAAGTGCTTTTCTTCAATGGGATTTTTGTAGCAGAAATACGTTTTTCTCTCATTTCTACTTTGTTTACACATTTTCAATAGCCTTTTCCAAATCCACAAAATGATCATGATGATATTTGGACAGGACAACGTCTGTTGGGTCAGCTAGTAAATAAATAAATTGTTCTTATATTCAAAATAGTTTTAATTAATTTTGTCTTGTTTCACATAAATATTTTCATATTAAACTATGATTAATTCTTAAAATCGGTGACAATTTCCTATAAATTTTGCATGCCCCTGTTTCGAAAAGGTGTGGTTAAAGAAACACGCAAATTGATTTCAAAATTCAAATTTTTATCTCGTAAATCGCCGAAATTACAGAAATTGCAAAATCTGACGGAAAAAACTGGTATATTTTTTTAAATTGAAAAAACTGTCTGGAGACAACAAATCTTGGTGCAACCAGAATATGGTAGGCGTGAGAGATTTTCAGATCTCGCTAAAGTGTTTATATATGTTTTTATTGAAATATGAAAATATCATGCAATAACTTAAATTCTTTATAACACAATAATATATTTGATTTTAAAAACTAAAACCAAAACCAAAAAAAAATGTGTGTCAAGAAAATCTATACGAAAAAGCCACCAACCAAAAACTTCATAATTATTACGAATCAAAAAAAAAAAACATTACAATTGTCAATTGTAGTTGTTTGTATTTTGTTTCATATTGATTAAATCGATCTATGAACTAATTTCTGTTAACCTTCATACTCTAAACATTGGCCGCAAATAACCTTAAAAAATTCATTTATTTATTTATTTTGGTTTCATTGACAAAGTTTGAAGAACCTTAAAAATATTACAAGAGTTATAAAAATCTACATACTAGTATAGTATAGTATAGTATATATTGATAAGACAAAATAATGATAAAAACATGTCTTTTAACCAGCTTTAATTGTATTTATTTGTATATAACGAAACCATATATACAAATAGTTATTAACCTTCAGTAATTTCGTATTGCATAAGCTTTTCGACGTAAGTAAATGCTTATAAATTACAACTCAAAATAAAGTATTACATGAGTTTTATATATTAATAAAAGTCAAAGTTAAAAACAAAATAAAAAACGCATTACAATAGTACGATACCACGCGTCTCACAATGCAAGAACTTATGAACCTTGGTAATATAATAGTCAGTAATTTTAGTTAGATTCAAATAACTAAATGTAAAATTTTGCAATACTTCCAATTACATGGATATGTTTTTTTTGTTTTCTTTTAATATAAATATATTTGCGTGCCTATTTTTTAATATAATTAATTTTTATACTCATATGCACCTTCATTTTGTATTAGAAGAGGCGAAGAAAATTCCATAAACATCTTCGTTGGAGGAGCTGTTCTTGATATACTAGAAACTTTAACCATATTTACGCTTTTATGTTAAATTGAACTTATTACATGAGTTTGCGCCAACGTAATAACCTAAGAACAAGAAACAATAATTAATTAATAATAATTTTTAATAATCATGTATTAAGGTTACAAATATAAATAGTGTGACTCTCGTCTTTTGTGGTTGAATTTAAGAGTCTCAAGAATTTATGGGAATTTATTCAGTATTGTTGGTACGAATCCAAAATTAATTAGTTTATTAACGAAAGGTATCTGAGTGTAGAACCACAAAATTGTAATAAGCCTAGATTGGCTTTATTTGAAGATTTAAAATGTGTCTCATACATATAACCAATATCGAAGATACGTTCTGTCTTTGAAAAGCAAAAGTAGTCAACTCTGGTAATAACGAAAGATGAACGAATGAACAAGTATTTGATTGTAGTAATGAAGAAAGTTCCATTCTGACCGCTTTTGCGGGCGCCATTTTAATATTTATTTTCATAAGGAGTTTATGTAGACCATAGTGTAATATAATTTCATCTGCATTATGCTTTTACATATTCAATTTGATTATAGACCATTGTTATATCTTAATTATTGCTATTAGCCTCATTTAAAACCCACACACAGAAAATTTGTTAAGTTATTTGCTAATTGTGATAATTGAAAATTCAGTTGTTACAACTAAAATTCAGTTGCTGAAACTTCTTAATTTTCTTGTGAGTATGATTGATTTGATTGTAAATATAATTAATTAATAAACTTCGGAATTAAAAGTTTGACATTATAACTGGAATACTTGGTAACATTTAAATTACCTGCTTCTTCATTTCAACAATCTTACAATATGATTCTTTAACATTATAATAAATTATTTTACTTTTAATAAATTATTATTTACCTAGAAACCTTGAAGACTAAAATTTTTCATTTCTTATTAAAAGTTTCTATAACACTTTATTTATTTATTTATTTATTATTTTCAAACAAAAATCACAATTTATTGCGTAGACTCACGTGAATTATAAGAAGGTAAAAAAAAAAGTTATAATTAATGTTATAATATTTAAATGAATTTGTAATTATTAGAAAACGTGGAACTTTTAGGCCAATAACAAGTGCTGAAATTTTGATTTGAAATTGAGCAATTTAAAGCATGATTTGATACAAAGCTGTAATAAAATTTTGTAATTTATTATAAAGTATCTGTTTTCAAGTATAATAAATAGGAAATATCGTTTTAACAGGTATAGCAATTCTGTGTAAACTTATTCACTATCTTGGCTCCTATCCAAATTAACTTTGAATTGGCTTTATATAGTTAGGAATGTGAATTCTAAAGTTAGGATTTATATTTAAAGGTATAATACTTTTAAATAATCGTCAATTTCTGTACTATAACATAATTTTTGAACTCCTTACGTCAAAATACGTAATATGTAAAGCCTAAATTTAGTTTAAGAAATATTATTAGAAAAAGATTCGTTTTGTTTAAGGCATTTCATACAAATAATTATCACTGAACGGATTACAAAAATATAAATAACAATTCAAAGCTCAAACATAGATCTGAGAAGTTACAGACGTTTAAGGTCCTGTTGCTATTATCGGATGAGAGTAAAGTTCGATCTTTGCTCTTTTTTGGCTCTTTGCAATGAGTTACTTCTCGTTCACTACAAATTTTCTTCTTAATTATTCAAAAAAAAATGCTACAATTAAAGCACGAATATTTCTTTCTTATTAATTGACATTTTATCAAAACAAAAGACATATTACAATATAATTTTTACAAGAAAATCTGAGGCCATTTAATTTGAAATATTTAAATTTCGTGTCATATGTCATTGGTAAAGTTAATTACATCGAAAAATAAGAAATAACTTGGAAATTACGTGAAAATATTAACAAAAATGTAAACGTCTTAAAATCATTTTTAATAGGTATTTCTACTTTCTGTGCAGGTCATGGAAACATATATAAAAAAACAATTATTATTAAAACCACCACAAACCATAAATTTTAAAATAATTAAAATATTAAATCATATGCCAAGTCAAAGGCCTACAACATCATATGTGAATACTATATATGACTAAATATGACATTTGACAAATTTTCCATAGAAAAAGTAAAATATTGCAGATATAGAAATATTTTCATGTAATTGTCAAAGGAAAGGGAAAATAGGTTAGCAATAGAAAATCTTATATTCAAGAACATTCAAGACATTTTATAAATGAACCAAAACTAATTTTAGAACACATTTTTGACCTATTTGATTTCGTATCTTTTTCAAGAAACTTCGGTGGTGACTTGGTGGTCAAATAATTTGTATCAAATTTTTTAAATCAGTTTTCATAGTATCTGAGGTCAAAAAATTTGCAAAACTCAATTAATCTAAAAACCGTAACGAAATAATAAAAATTCTATAATTGCTTTCATTTCCTTAAATACATATTTTGTCAAGGTAAATTTCGTGAAAAAAAACCTAACAAAATTATTTAATAATTGTTTTAAAATTACTACAATATTTGTATTTTATGTTGGAAAAACAAAAAATACAAATAATTCTATTTTTTTTATATACGTTCGCGGAAAAACTTTAAATACAATATATGAAGAAAAATGTATTAGATTTCGTAAGTTTTTGTCAAAATTACTTAATTTCTTAATAAAAAGCTGTTGTCCAGTATTTGAACTAAACTATTTCAAAATTTCATAATATTTGATATACCTTCACAGCAATAATACCAATAATTTGTTTTCCGAAATAATCACAAGATAAACGCACGATAATCGTATTACGATACAAATGCAAAATTACAATCTCATTTCATTATTATAGCAAAGTTGTATCACTGCGAACAGCACTTCGAATATCGCCATTTGATATTCTTAGCCTCGATATTTAGATGAATGAAAATAGTACCCATTTTATTTTTGATTTTTTTTTACGAATAAATCATAAATAAACTGAATATTACTTAATATATATTAAATATGAAACTATTTATTTAAAAAGATAGAACGTTTCTTTTTTCTGCTTGTTTTTAAACCCCCATTGTTCCATTTAAATGTTTTATTCAAAATTAGTCGATAAAATTTTATGGGCATACAAAATTAGGATATTTTAAGGCCAAAAAACACAATTATAAATTCTTTTAATTTATATTTTATTGCAAAATGTTTGCAGCTCTGTCATATTTTTAAAAATTTATAAAAACTAAAATGGGTAACATGCAATGCAAAATTTTAATTGAAAAATACAAATGAAAAATAACAAACATTTTAAGTCAGGGAAGTCAAACTTATTTGAGTCTGGGCTATTTTCACACAGGCCGCACACTATCTAGATTCCTCAGCTGAGACTACATTATTTACCAACACTTTTAAGAACAGAAAGCCCTTTGACACCCACTTTATAAGTAAAAGCCATCGATTTTGAAAATAACTAAAGTGATAATAACTGTCGTCTTTCACAATTCGACTGCAGATTGTAAAAGCGTATTTATGTAACGTCGATGATTTAACCGCAACTTAAACCCAATAAGTTTATCACCTGGATTTGACTCATAGAGGGTCAATGGTATTTGCAAGTAAAGCCAACAATGTTACAAGGCAGTCAGTACTTCTGCGAATATTGGCAGATTACCTTGCTATTTACTGGGTTTTCTCTTAAAATAAAATTTGTCGAAATTATAATTTTTGGGATACTAATTTCTTTTGGAAATAAAAACAATTGAAGGTTTTTATTAAAACCAAACATTTCCGTTATACTAAAGAAAATTATTAATTAGCTGGTTGTCTGTTAATGAGAGTTTTCAACGCTATTTCTAAATTTAAAAAATACGCTTTACGCATGAGAAATATCTCAGAGAACATAAATTCTATTGCAAAATTTCTTTATTATAATTTGTGACAACTAAATTAATTATAAATTAAAAATTTCTCATAGCATTGAATTTTGTTTAATGAAATGCCATCGCGTTTTATGCAAAAAAAGAAAAACATTTATTCTAGCCTTCACGTTGATTTTTATATATTTAAAAAAATTTTTAATTAATTGATCATAAATTAATATAATGTAAATTTAATAACATTAACAGTTAAAAATATAAATTTGTTTTCCTTTTTTTATCATAGAAGATCCACAATCAGGATTAATAAATATTTTAATTTAGGATTCAGCTAAATGAATATTAATATTATGAATATTATTCAAAATTGTCTAATTTAAATCAGGAAATAGGAAGAAACGAAACTATTTTAATAACTTTTTTTTCGCAAAGCCAGAAATTAAATATTATTTTAAAAAATTAATTTTAATAACTCTAATCTATTACGTTTGAATATGTTTTATATAATGAACTAAAAAAATAGACTGGTAATTAAGTTAATTGAAGCAAAATTAAAATTTATATAATACAAAAAATTTAATTATATATAATTTTGCAATATTTGAATTATTAAAAAGTTCAAATGGTGTCATACGGCATTAAAGTTTTAATACAAGAAGTGCTGAAGTACACATGGTGCTGTTGTTCAAAGTTATTGATTATGGGATTTACTAATATATTAAATTTAATAAAATGTTAATGCTAAATAGAGCATTCCTGAATGTCAAAATAAATCCAATTATCCAAATAATTAACTTATGCAATAAACACCCAAAATCCTATTATCTAAATAAATAGTTCAAGTTTTCAAGGATTTAGAATTTTTTGAGTTATATTATCACAAAATAAATAAACTGACTTTTTGGAGCCCTTTTGAACTTTCTGGACTCTTCTGGGATTTTCTTACATACTTTCTAATTTTACCAAAATTTTCTGAATCTGCACAAATCTTGAAGCATCTGGATTAAGTGCAAATCCTCACGCAATTTCATAGGAAAGTGGACGAAATTGAAAAAATATGAACACTATCAAAGCGCAAACCCTGAGTTGAACGCGAGACCTCTCGACTGCCAGCAATCTCTAGTACTTAAACTACGTATACTAAACATATTCATCGATATTCCTGTTTCGATTTCTTGTCATAAACCTTCCATTGTTTTGATAAACAATACAATTACTAATTTGTATTCATTATTAGTAAAATCATTCATCGCTAATTATTTGCGTTAAACTATTTAAACAAACGTCTGAAACTCCTACAAAAGTTTCATAAAAATAAAATGGCTTTTATGATCTTATTCTTGTCTTAAAAAGTTCAATATGCTCGAATTATGAGTCATACTAAAAACACCATTTTTTATTATTATAATTTAAATCATATCAATTTGAGTTTTTTTGCGACCGCGCATAAATCTCCAAAATTAAAACTTTGAAATGGCCTTTTACAATACAGAAATTAAAAAAACCATAATAATTGTTACATGGCAAAATAAAATAGAACTGAGTACGATATTTTAGTTGTGAAAAAGTTTTACTTTCATTTCATTCATTTGCAAAAAAACTGAAATAAATTTATTAAAACAGCTGATTTTTTCTTTAGAGAATAGATAACTTTCTTTATTATGAATTCACGATTATTTACTGAGTTTTGTTACATATATTTGCCTTGTATAAAATTCGTGAAAAACACTTTTACTTTATTAAAATTTAGAATTAATTCATTTTCATTTTTTTTCCTTTTATTAAGTAATTTCATAATTTTTAACAATTGAATAGTTTTACAAAGTATTAGTGCTTTTTTATAATTTCTTTTTTTTTTTTAAGGCTTCCGAAACTACCTTCTATTAAGCATTTTTAGAAAATTCTTAATTACAGTGCATGCAGATTACCAACTATCATAAAAACAGTGTCCAGGACTCTGTCCTTCGTCATTATGTAGACCTTATTATATTTTATATTATTGTATTGCTTATTATTTGTTCATCCAATCCCCATTATATACATCTTGCCAAAAACACTAACTGAGATAATGTGAACTCATAAGCAACACTCATATGGAAAAGTCATATGAGAAAACATATGCGTTTTCTGAAATTAATTAGACATACATATGAATTAAAAAATCAAGATTAATAATTTGTTTAAAATATATGAAAACATCAATCAAAAAGCATATAACACGAAATAAATACTCTTAAGAGGTCTTAAAATGGCCAAAAATCCCGAAAATTTTCGTATGTTTTCTTAATTAATTTTTCCATTGTTTTTTTTCTTTAATTTCAGATTCACAAACAAATGTCAATAGATCAATTACAATCAATATTTCACGTAGACGATGTACAATTAGTACCGAATTATGAATTAATAAAATTAACACATCATGGCACAGAAGAGCACAGCATCCATAAAAGAAGTATAAATACAAATAATGATATAATAAATTCAAAAGAAATACATCATGTTAAGAAGGATCTTAGTAAATCACCATATTATAGTGAATTAAAATTAGCATCTGAACATAATAATGGTGGTAATAGTTTAAGTGATAATAATAATATTAATAATAATAAAAATAGTGATAAAAAATTAATAAAAAATCTAGATTTAAGTCAAATAAAAGAGCATAATGTGTCATTTAGTGCTTTTGGTGAAGTTCTTAATTTAACATTAAAATCAACGGAAGGATTATTTAAAGATGGGCCACAATCATTACGAATGTGGACAGTACGTAGCGAACCGAATTCAACACAAGGCGTTGAATATGATGAAATTGATCAGGTATGTTGGTTTTTTTTGTTTTTTATTGTATAAAAACATGTAATGATTTTTATGATTGTACAACATTAAATTTACCATAACATTCATTTTCATGTTGTATAACGAATATAATTAGCACACATTTTATATGTTAATATTTTTATCGGTTAAGTTGTTTTTAATGTTATTTGAAAATATCTATGAAAGGTATCTATACTTTTTATTAAAAAATACGTAAAAATAATTAATAAAAAAATTTGGATTTGATTACCAAATACTGTATATTCAAATGCAATTTATACATGACAGTTTAATACAATGAAATCAACTAAAATTAATTTAGAAACTTGAGATTTGTAGACCTACGCTTTGTCTATATTTACTACTAATTTTAATTTATAATATTTATTACTAGCTCCTTGTACTTGGTGTTGTTCGGCCTTTAAGTGGATGGTAGAATAGTGATGTTGGGATGGGAGAGGGTGCCTCAAACAATGGCCTAAGTAACTAAAATGTACATTTATCGACTTGGGTACTTAGAATAGGGAAACTGAATTGTTATTTTAGCGCCTACCAATATAGTTAGATGAAAATCTGCTCAATGTTAACCGAATTATGGACGCTTTTTTATTTTTGCCCTCCGCCCCGAGTGAAGACATATCCTATATTTGAAATCCTCCCAACCAGAGTACACAATGTATAGAGATGGCTGAACCAACCATCCCTGATGGCCGCACAGATTTATCAGGATCAAACATATTACCCAACTAACTACAACTACTCGTTCGTCCTACGTAATCACCAGAGTTGGTTCGTCCTCATCTTCAGAGCCAGAACATCCTGAGTACCCGTGTTAAATGGGCTTTTACTTTCTGCTAAAAAACGTTCAATATATCTACAGGGAAAGTCGAAATCAATTGAACTTAACGGTCTGATTTTCTATGAACTCTTCAAAGTCATTAGTGGAAATTCAAACATTTCTGTTTTTGTTTTTTATTATAAAAATTTTAATATTTGCACAATTTTAATTTCCATTCGAAATCACTGAAATTATACTAAATCCATAATATTTCGCCACAGTGCTGTGTCCCTAATAATCACGTTATATTTTTATTTACTGAATTTTTCTGAAAAGAAAAAACAATAATAATATTAGAGAATATCTTTGGACTTTTAAGAAATTGTCAAGGCCTAAGCTAAGATATATAATAATAAAAAAAAAATTTATTTAAAAACTTGAACTAGCCGGTGAAATTCTTCACTAGCTGCTGTGTAACTTACCTTGAAAAATCATCAGCAAAAAAAATGGTTTAGATACCGTTCGAAAACATATCTGTTCCAAAATAAAGCTATGTAACTTAAGATTCACCCCCTCCTTAAGCTTGTATTTTTTTTTTCTTAACATTTTCTATAAAATTAATTTACCAAAGCAATTGATTACGCAATTGGTTTGTCATTATACCCGTTTTCTTCTCAACCATCAAAAGATTTTCAGCTGAAGTGGAACGTATAAGAAATTCGTTCAACTTTTGTGCAGTTGTATATTCAATAAAAATAATGAATTCAAATTTTTTTTTTTTATATAAGAAAAAAGCTTCAATATTGGTTCGTTAAACAAAAGAAATAAAAAGGAAAATCGTATAACTAAATACTATTGCAGTTTAATGAATGGCAGAGACTTGAATTCAATTCCGGCTTAATTTGTTCATATTGCGAAAATATAACAAAACTGGTATAACGTTTTCTTTTTTTTATTCTTTTGTATCTCTCACCCACAAACAATAATAAAAGTTTAAAAAGTCTTAAAATAGTAACTTGCATCTTGTTATCTACTTTTTCCACAGTGGAAAATATGGTTAAGTAAATGTGCACCTATTTTACTCGGGAACCATTTTGAAAAATACTGTTTTACCAAAGAATACTTTTTTTTTCTTCGAGGCTAGATTAACTTAGAGATCAATAAATTGAACCGAACTGGCTTTTTTTAGAGAATGTGAACCCTTACAAAAAAAAATCTAGAAAGGTATACAGTTCAGGTTCTATGAAGGTTTTCCATAAATAATTATGGCTAGAAATTTCCTGATCTAAATAAATTTTTTTAACAGGAATAGAAATCGAGAAATTAGCAGTAATTTTATAGGAAATAGAATATCTCGATGAAAACTGAAGGGTTTTATAGCAAATCAATGTTGACATATATTCGACCACATCAGAAGGTTTATTTTTATTTTATAGATTATTTTAAAAAGCGGTTCACCTTGATTTTATTTAATTTCTACAAAAAAAAAATACTTTGATTTTGCAAATCTTAAATATTTATGGTCGTGTTTTAACTAGATTACATCCTGGACATTTACAAATTACTAAAATTTTAAAGAACAACTTTTAAGTTTTCATTTGTTTTAAAAACAAAAAATATGATTCTTAAAAAATCGCAAAGACGCTAATCAAATTGAAAATGAACAGAAAAGTATTAAAACAGTTTATTTGATCTTATTTTGAAAAAAAATAATAGCAATTTAATATGACGAAATTTTTTGTAACTATTGTATTTTGCTTAGAAATTTAAACTATGAAATAGTGTTTTTTTATACAAAATTCGAACAGGGCTATAATAAAATTAATAGAACTTCAATTCAATTGTTTTCATTTGCTTCATATTCTGTAAAACTCAATATACTATATATTCCAAAAATCTAACCCTTTCTCTATAACCGTATCATATTATTTGTATCAAGAATATTTGCAATTCTTATGCCCTATCGTATGTACTACCAAAGGGTATATTAGTATTGTCACTACATTTGTAACGCATGAAGCCATGAATCAAATCTGTACATCCTTAGCACTACTAATGAAGCTCTCAATGACTGGAGCTATATGCTAACTGGACACCTCGTGTTGGAATTATATTTGCACAATAACTAAAACTCATACAAAATTAAAACATATTAAAAATATATTGAATAAAATTGAAAATTTCCAAATTTTTTTATTATTATTTTTTAGATTTATTACTAATTAAGCAAGAAAAATTAAATTTCCCAACAAAAAAAAAGAAATACATACAAAATATTCAAATTAGGTTCAAAGAAACGATTAATAAATCAATAATAAAAAGAACAACTAAATTAGTTAATATGCTCAGAATTGATGAATATTTTATTCAAATATTAACCTTTTAAGTACTGACGTACTATTATAGACTAGAATTACATAATATTTGGTCGCAATCAAATGTTTTTTTTTTATGATAAACCAATATAAGTTAATAAAATTGATTGATTTTGCATCAAAATATTGTATTCGCAACATTTTGTTGACATTTAAATGTAATCTTTTAAAGAACTTTCACCAAAACTAAAAATTCACAATATGCCATTATGGATAAACTATATGAAATGGAATTAATGTCGTGAGGAGACTTTTTTATTGAAAACACAAAACTACAGAAAGTATATTCTTTAAGATTTGAAGATGATATGTACTATTTTCGAACACGATTTATTTCTTAAAACAATTAGTATCCCACGGTGAGTCTTATATAGTTATACAAATGAAAGAAATATGTCGAAAAAGTTACATCTTACATGTTTTTTTTTTTTACATACCTTACCTAAAAATCAATTGGATAAGCTTGATAAAAATTAATCACATATGAAAAAAGAAATTGAGGATATTAGCAAAAGCTTAGTGACTATGTCGAAATTTGAACATATTCACACCTTACTTAATTCTAATTACAATAAACATAAATTCTTGACGGAAAAAAGACCCAACCTTTAGTATTTGAAATTTAATAAACATGTGTTAAATTTAGTGAAATTGTCAAAATTCTTGTGAAGATTAAATAGAATTTGCCATGTCAACAATTTACTTAGTTTCAAAATCAATTTAATATGACTTCAATACTAGGATCCGTCCTAGGCTCGATAACATATGCCAGCATTCTTAGCCTTTTTTATGGGAATTTGTGAAGAAATTTAAACTGTTGAATTATAACAACTGATTTTGGTTGTATACTATATTAGGAAATTGTTTTCTCGTCCGAATAAACTTCCTAACATTGTGATCCTTTGCTAAAAAGGAATATAACTGACCGGCATTAGTTATACGTAGTTGTTTTTTAGCCAAAAGTAACCAAGAAAATGTACACCTATCTTCTTTGGAATAACTAGGTCGACGGAGGCAAGTGAGCTTCTACGTTCTACCACTACGGTGTTAACAAATAAAATGTTATGTGTTACATGAGTTAGGCTGACGAAAGGCTAGAGAACTGGATTTCTGACGCCCACATCCTAATCATCTGATATTAAAAGAGATAAAATTGATTTTATAACAATGAAAAATTTATTTGGGCACCTATTTTCCAAAATTTTAAATTCAGATGACTTTTGGATCAGATAATTCCCTTCAAACCTAACATCCAAACTCAAACATTTTCTCTCTCTCTAATATAATTTATAATTTTAGTATCTCATCGATAGATGTCCGGCATTTCGTAATTTTAATGGGCTAAATTATAATATTTATACCCAAAACTCAATTGAAGTTCAAATATACGTTTTCCATTAAAAGCAATTCTTTTTAAATTCATAAAAAGTTGATTAAGTCGCCAATTTTCTTTTTGATATGGCAACGCTGTATTCACAATTGTTACCAAACGATATACAATATAAATATGCTTAAAAGAAACAAGAAAACTAAAGTTTTACTTTTATTAACTTTTGATTACAAAGAATTGTGGAAGTCAAAAACGTAATATTAGAAAGTATTTACAACCGGAGGAAAATTCACTTTTAATATTACAAAATCTTTAAAGTAAGAGTAAAATTTTTAGTGCTTTTACTCTTTTCATATATAATAGAAATAAAACTTGTTTTTTTTAACAGTATATTTTTATATGGCATATAGGTAAATATCTTAATTGAAAAATTCGGTACTGTATCCTATCAGAAAGTCATTAAATTAGAGTAATTATATTATTATGTATTATGAAAATGTGTCTGATTTCAAAATGATCACATTTTCTGCTAACAAGATTAATAATAAATTCCATCTAATTAAATTCGATATGATCATAATTAATATTATTAATTCGATTAATTACAAGGTCGCGATGAATGGTAATTATTAAATTATGAAAGACTTTATTTGCAAAACTTAAAATTCATTCCAAATTAGTTTCGATTCAGAGCTTTTAGATTGTAATTAATAAATTTGTGTATATAAAAAATTCGCCAAAATTATAATTATAGATTCTAACAACGGAAATAGTACAATACGATTTTTACATATAGTATGACTATTGTCACAGTCATGTACCAAAGGTTGATACTGTTTGCATTAACTGAATTTTTGGAGAACACATTGGTCAATTAACATTGAAATTCTTAGAAGCAATATGGGTATTCATGCTTCGTTGTATATGGTCTTGTATCGTAGTAACATTGCTAAAGTGCAGAAAATGTCCACTGCGCAAAATACAAAAGACACAATTTTACTGCGATACAAGACCATATACAACGAAGCATGAATACCCATAATATTACTAAAAAATTGCTAAATCACGGCACAGAACTAGGTACTAGTAGTAATAGAAGTATTTTTAATACCAAAAAACATTAGAAAATATTAGTTACATAGAATTCAATAACGGAATTAGTTACTGAATTATATACCTTTTAAAAGTCATAATTTCTATGTGCTTTGCTTCTAGCGGTTTATTATATATAAAAGCTTCTTTACTTTTTCTAATACCTCAGCCACTCGAGTATTTTATAATAGACTTTGAATATTACATGCGATTTTGTGATATATAAAAATTTTTTAGCTTTGACAAATAAATGTCCTAAGTAATAAAACGATGAGTTTCCACAGTAAAAATACTTAGTTAAAATGTTCATAAGTTTATTATCATACACTAATAATAACTGTGCTTAAATATGATAATAAAATGCATACAAAAAGAAATACTATATCATATATATTTGACTAAACTGGTTTAGTAATTTAAACTAGTTTAAAATTTCCGGTCTACCAACGTTTTAACAAATATTTCTTGTTTATATTTTTACATAATTTTCTGAAAATAATTTTATTATAAAAAAAAGCAAATTCTTACGATTTTAATGTTGATTATTTCATAATTTATTTTGTATTATTGTGTTAAGAAAAAAAACAACACCTTTTAAGTAATTATATAGTATTTATGCTTAAACTATTATTCGGTTTGTTATAAATTAACATCTGAACAAGGTCACCTAAAAAACAATGAAAACATTTATCTAGAATTCAATAAATTTCCACAAAAAAATTAATATGCATATTAAGCTTCTATTAAACTTAACATTATTTTCCTTCCTTTTACTTTTGAATTGTTTACCCATGTCGAATACTTCATGTAATCGAGATTTTTTTTTAATTAGATGTCATTTAATGCGTGAAGATGTAATTACATAAAACAATGTGATTTAATTTGAAACAGTTCAAGCTCTTTTTTTTATGATGATTTTAATACCAAAGATTATAATCAAATTTTAATGGAAATAAATCACTTGAAATTTTCTTATACCAAAATTTTCCTATAAGCCATGATTTAGTAGAAACGCACTTTCGTTACAGTCTTTTAATTATCGAATATATATTATAGATACTGTAAAATTCGGATAAAACACATTTTATATCATTTCCGTTTTTTTTTTTTGTTTTTTTAACTTAAGAAATTATATACCTGAACGTAAGATAATCCAACCGTAAAATGAAGGAAAACGTTTTTGATAATACTTTTTTTTATGAAATTTACATCAAAAATAAAAGTAAAACGTTTTGGTTTTATATTTAAAATTAAATCAGATTTGCTACCGTTCGCACATCTTCCTTAGCCCTTTTATAATAATTTGTGCAAAATTTGAACGGTCCAAATTATTTGAACAGGCATTTTTCCAAAATTTGGAAAATCCAAAAAATCAAATGAATGAAATCAAAATTGAAACATTTTCTCTCTCCAATATAATTTATATTTTAGTATCTCGCCGATAGATGGACGTAATTTTGGTATTTTGATGCAGCAAAAATCAGGATGATCAAAAAGTTTTATTGTTTTTTTATCGTTTTTTGGATTTAATTTAAAAATTTGTGAAGCAATTTTGATCAAATTATTTACATATGTACATTGATTACATTAATAGGATATAATATGTTATATTTCAATAAAATCGGTTCAAAGATAGTGGAGTAAGAAATAGTTGTGGGGTAAAAATAGCCTGTTTATAAATTTGTTCGATGTTCTTTAAAAACCAGTACACCAATTTGAATAAAATTTGATATTTATACTACTAGGCCACATCCTTGAAATATAATAAGTTTTCGTCATTTTTTCTCAGAGTTAATCCATTGAACTATAGATTTGTTAACTACGGGTCCCAGTTCTACCATAATGCATCAAAAAATCGAGTTAGTATATGTTTTTAATATTGTTCTCAAGTGTATTTTTGGTTACATTTTCAATTATGATACATATTTTTTCAGAACAGAATAGGGATTCATTTTCAAAGCTAAAAATGAAATGGCAACTTTCGGTATCTTGCTATTTACTTTTCGTTTACAAACTGCTCTTTTAAAGCAACATGTTATAAAAGAATGCATTCAATTGTTGGAACTGTTCTTTTAATCACCTAAATTTGTATTAAGATACTACTATTACTACTACTTAAGATACTATTCTTTCAAACACCGGTGATAAAATCACAGGTTGCGTATTTTTGACACTATCTCTAAACGAGAATTGCATCCGCCTTTTGCCATTTCCCGTAAAAGACCTAATTTCCATATTCAACCCAAAATTTAACTGATAACATTTTTATTGTCTGGACATGTAATAAAATGAGAGCTTTCTAAAAAAAAAAAAAAATCGCACATAAATTTCCTCGTATTTTCATTTTAAATCATTCTTTTTATATTTTTTTAATATAGTCTTTTATTAGCGATGCTATTAAAATTATACTGTTTTAAATTTATGATGCTTACTTTTTCCTTATTTAGCAATAATTTTGGTTGTATATTTTTTTATTATAAAATCAGCAAAATCTTGTAGGTGTTAATACGTAACAACTTCGGTTTAGCGAAATTTAATAAATTCCCCAAAAATACTAATTAAATATTATTAGTATTTTTGAGTCATGGTGAATGCATTTTAAAAATATATTTTATTGATGGAAAAAAAAGACTTCTTGTATGTGATTAGTTAGACAAACATAAATTAGAAATAATCTCTGATTTTTAAGGATTCTCAAATATATATAGTACATTATTTCGAGAATTTAAAATTACATTAAAATAGATGAATCTTATTTTAAAACATATCAAAAATTAACCTGTAAGAAAATCTTTTATTTAAACTTGACCAGTCTTATTTAAAAATGTTTGCAAAATTGGCTTTTAAAATGCGGTTGATATTAAGTAATAAATATTGTCTATCAACTAAATTGATGTTGTTTATTATCATCAACTGATTCTCGGCCCTGGCATTTCAAAATTTCCAAACAAGTTCAATAACTTTTCTACTACAAACCTAAAAGAAAATAACTAATAATTTTTGATAATAATAACAAAATATTGTACTACAAAAAGTGTTTCTCATCAAAATTGGTAATTATGAAATAGTATGAGTTGCGGGGCCCTTTCGAAAAATGCTTACTCAATTTCACGTCACTTACGGCTAAATATTAAACATTTGATAATTTAATGTTTAACGAAATTAAAATTGTATAATATTGATGTGCAATCATCTAAAAATAACACCTCATTAAATTTATTAAAAATTTAGAAAAATTATTATTTACATTTATTTAGCTTAATAATTATTCGAAATTTCAAGGTAACAGATTCAGTTTTGAAAATTATGTTGACTTCATAAAATCTCAAGAAATCAGTTGACAACTTTAAACAAATTTAGTTTTTAACTTTATAAAAGCGACAAATTAAATTTACTCTTTACCAATATTTAAAGTTAAATGAAACTTATTGATCCTGTTCAGAATAAATATTTATATCCGGAACCTTGAAAATAGTAAAGGGTACTTTATACTACATGAGCTACTGATATGAGAATTCTTGGCATTAGCTCATCACAAGAAAAATCACGCGAGAGAAAATCATGTGAATTTTTTATAGTATGTCCATTTTCACATCTATAATAGCAACTCTTGTGAATCACACGTTAAATTTTTTTGCAAGTGGAAATTTTAAAATAAATAAAATTCCATATATTTTAATTTGTTTAAGTTTATTAAGCTTCTCAAAGTATTCCATTGAAAAAAAGTTTCCTTTTATTGTAAAATTTTACTTCAAAACAAGACAATATAAAAAGAACATTTTATATACCACGTTTTTAAATTTTCTGTTGAATCATAAAAACTTGACAGTTCTATGTACTAATAAATACTTTGTAAAAATTTTTTTTTCCGAACTCACTTTCCATACAAAACCAAATTTACTGAAAATGAATTCAATTTTGCTTAAAGATGGCTAAAAGTATTAAAAGAATGCATTGTCATCGTGTTCTGAGCTAAGAGTTTCAAATATCTAGCTAGTCGGGAAGTTAGTTAAAAATCGATTGTAAGATTTGTACTGGACAAACAAACAAACAAGAAAGCTAGTTTAAAACGTGGAAAAATAGTTTGTTTAGCACTCTTTTAAAAATTCAAATCAAATTCGAACAGCTTCTAAAATCATCATCATAAAGTCATTTTTCCAAGCTCGCAATATAAGAACTATCATAACTTTCAAAAGTATTATCAGAACTCATGTGAGAAATCACATAGTGAAAAATGACCTAAAGCAATTCATGTCAAAATTTATTTAAGGCGACACTCTAACTTTTTTAATTTTCCATAATTAAATAGTTTATTACGTTAAGAATATGTACCTTTACTAAATGGGCTACATCTTGTTTTACTAGCCCGAGCTATTCAGGAACTTAGGTATTTTAAGTTAATAACTACAAAAAGCATTGAACTACACAAGACTTGAAAGGTGACTCGATGGATATAAATCTTTATAATACATATTTTTTTTGTATCAACAAATTTTTTTTTGTGCAACAATATAACAATACCCTAAGAATAAAAATAATTCCGAAAAATTTCCTTGTTTTGAGAATTTTATTTGGCGGTCTTCCCTTAAGTGCTGATAATTTCGGGACTAATTCAAAATGAGAGGAGTTTTTAAATAGTAATATTAATATATTGAATGCCGAGTATGATATCGGTATTTATAGGATGTTTCGAATATAGGTTTGGTATGGTGTTTTCGTAATAACCAAAAATATACCAATAAACCTCTTCCTAGAAGTCTTTTTATTTGAAGATTAATCTCTCCTGTCTATAGTTATTATCCGAACTTTCACTGTAAACAAATTTGTCAACAAACTGTCATACAAATTAACACTTTTAATTATTATAACAAAAATTATATTACTTTATAATCAAATTAATAACAATTAAACCTGAAAATATTATATCAATTCGGTGTTAATAATTGTTTACATAAAATTAGAAAATTGTGACTTTATTATGAACTCAAATAAAAGCATTTATGAGTATCTATAATAATTCATGAATCTGAAAACCGAAAGTGAAAACTTTGCAAGTTCATTTCGTGAAATTATTATAAAAAAGTGAAAATCTTTTAAGAAAATTTCTTCTTCGGTTTGATGTCCTTTGTTTGATGTATTTTTTATTTTTTTTTTTTTGTTTTAATGTAAATCTTTAATAAAAATGTAAATGAAGGAAAAATACCAATTGTATTACACTTGATTTAGATAGCTAAAGATTTGTAAACAAAAATTAGTTATCATATAAATCAGGTTAGATTCATTAACGTATAATCGTGTTTCCTTCAACTTTAATAAAATTTTAGTAAAATCATTAAAAGACAGGCTTTTATTCATTTTGTGCCTTAACTATTTGTATTAATAATTCTCTAATTATAGTATTTTTTTTTTTTAAGTGAAATATTTCCATATAATTGATTCCATACTATCCTTTTTCTGATTTAATTCTGAAAGCAATTTAAATTATTGCTAATTAGGATTATCAAAATGGGAAGCTTTCTACTTTTTCACTGGGCATACAATTTCTTCAAAATTTCACATAATAAAATGTAATAACATTTAAAATTATTATGAAGTAAAATCGAGTTAAATCGGCTCACCTTCATGTTGAAATTTATGTCTTTTTGTAATACACAACATTTTTCATTAGGTACTCAACACTTGGCAAATTCTTTATATAAGGTGTGCCAATAAAAGCACCAGGTTTAATTCGCGTAAATTTAAATATGCATATATCTTTGGTATACTGGGTCATACAGATATGACCCATAACTCATTCAACAAAAAATTTAATTATGAATTATATAGTACATATAATAAAGGATGATTCACAAGAAATGCATGATTTGTGTTTCGCAGCATTTTCGTTTTTTCGATAGTAGTCGCTCGAAACAGACAAAAGTCTAAATAATAATAATGTTGTTCCTATGTGTAGCGTTCTACCACGAATAATTGCAATGTGTCTAATATAACAACTGTCAAAACTTTATGAATAGTCGAGTAATTGGTGGTTTTAAAGTGATTAATTCTCTCCTTTGTTAAAAGCCAGAAGTCAACATTTTTAAGGAAAAATGACTGCTTATGAAGAGAAGTAAATTATTATATGAAAGAAAAAGAAAAATCGTAATAACAACAAAAGAGGAAATATTCTCTTAAAAATACAAATGATTCTCTTTAGCTGTCTATCATTTTTTTGACATTACATTATGTTAGTGTAGCAGAGATAAAAGTAAATCTAGCATTAATAAACAATCCTAACACTTATGTAAAAAATAAGAATCACTATTCATACAAAAACTAACACTTAAATATTTGTAATGTCCATAGCAAAAAATCTCTTCTACTTATTATTCGTACATGTACCAATACTTGAAAAAGTGTTAAGAAAATCATATTGGGGCCTAAAAGTATAAGGAAACGCGTGATTTTTGTTTACAAATATTGAGTTAAAAAAAATTTCGATTGCTTTGTTTCATTCTTTCTTTAGTCCAAAACGCATAAGACTATTATAAGACTATTAATGCTCTCGCTTGCTACAATTATCTTATAGAAAGCACGATATGAAATAGAATATATTTGAATTATAGGTTACTTCATTCTTTCTAATGAAAAATTGTTATGTTCTTTTCTTATTTTGTGCGGAATTTTTTGTTTCTGTCATTTTCATGGAAGGTATTGGGCAGATCGTGTCTAATTTCCTCTTTCCAAATTTATTCTGCTTTGTTTCTCTTAAATGAAATAATTAATTATTTTGGCGTTGAATACTCAAAATATTGGATTAATTCTATTTACTCAAGTACTTTATTGTTCTAACCATGCCCTAATTTCAATATTTAAAACAATTATCTTAACCGAAACAAAAACGTATGTAAATCCAAGAAAAAAAGGACGAAAATTTAATTCTCTATAATCAACATTTTTCGATAATTTGAAACACGATTTGTAATAAATAATTCATATTATCAAGACTTTAATATAAATATTTCATTCTATTCTATATTTTTATGCAAAAAACATGAAAATCAAAATGAACAAACATTAATTTCGATTCTGCGATATTTTATAAATTCAATAAAATAGCAATATGCATTCGTAATTAGCACCTTATTACAATATTCTAAAGCTACTAATTCGTAATCCGTACATGACTTGATGATGCAAAACGAAACTGATATAGATATTAGAATCAAATCGTATTGTTTGCACTAAGAAACAATCATCTTATAGAAATCTCAACAATCTAAGAAAAACTTCACCTTCTTAAGGCCTTGAAAAACATGATTTCTCTTAATATAAGTTGTTTTTAATAATCTTTTTTATTTATATATATATATATATTATATAAATATATTAAAATACTAAAAACTCACATAAATGTAAACAGAAAATATTTATGGATAGCCAATGTCGTTTGCTAATAAATTGGCTAAAAAGAACACCACTTTTCTGTTTTTGTGTTGCTCCAAGAACCAAAATAATAAGTTTTTTCTTATTTAATTGAAATGTATTAATTATTTTATTGTTTATTTTATTTTTTTTTAGGATACAAGCAGTTCAGAACATATCGGTGAAGTGTTTCAGGATGAAGATAATATGGCTGCGATTCTTATGCGTCGTCAACTTGAAACCGGTGATCTAATAATGGTAAGTGGTAATTCTTGTTAATGCTTTTGGTTTCTTTTATTTTTTTGGTTTTGAAGGTGTTTTCACTGCATTTATATGTTTTTTTTTTTGTGTGAAATATAAATGTTTTAAAACAAGACTAAGAGCCAATCATGTAGTTTTTAAAACATTTATGCACTTTTGTTTAAAGTTATGAATGAATTGATTGTATATGGTGTATCGTGTTTTTGTCCATTTACTATTTCTTTTATAGGATTCTTTTAAGTTTTTTTCTTTTTTTTTCTTACCTTGACCGATATACGTGAGAATTTAGAGTAAATAATTTCAAGGTAGTATTCTTTATCTTTTATTATTGTTATTATATCCAATATCTTAAGAATTTATCAACTCCCATGTTATTTTAATTGCATACATTATTTCCAGTTGAATATCAATTAAATTCATTTTTGTAAACAATTTGATAATATCCGGTGTGTGTCTTTGAGATCTTGTTGATGGTGGCTGTATCCAAAAATTTTAATTTATTTTTATTTATTTATTACTTAACATACATTTTTTTTTTATGTAGGAAGGGCAATCTAGTAGGCCTTAGGCTCCTTTAGGTAAATACTTTTTGATAGTATTTAATGAATGAAAATATTTGACTATTTAACAACACTTGGATGTATAACATCTATGAGAAGAAGAGGATCTAACCCATTTATTGCTAAACTATATACGAGTACTTCTCATGTAAAACTATCTCACATTTTGTGGGATAAAAGCGCTGTTACAGTCTAGTAGTCATTATTTTGCTATGATATAGCAATTATTTAGTATTCAATATTACTTTGTGTTAAAATTTTAGTCTAGACATAAACCCTTGTTTTTAAAGAAGACGTGTATTTTTGATTTGAATTTCCATTTATGTTTTTTTATTTAATAACAAAATTACGTAAATATGTCGGATAACAATTACCGCATAGAGTTTTCAAATAATACTGAATATGTGTATTCATAATTCTCAAGGCCCAGATTTCCATATGCTATTTTTCGAAATCAAGTTTTCGTGAACAATAAATTCTTTTGTTTTTTTTTTTCTTAATGAAAACATTTTCTTAAGAAAACATTATTTTTGGAAATGATATAAAATATTATTAAAATTTTCATTGAATTCAGACGTTTTTCTTCGGTTTTTTCATTTTTTTAAATTCATCGAAAATTTTTTGATGGGCATCACAAAACCCTACTCTATATGAGAAATTCCAGAAGAAAATTAAATACGTAAGTTGATAAATTATCAGCGATAAAAAATCAAAAACGTGATTAAAATATTGAGAAAAAAAATATATTTTTATACAAAAATTATTCACTTTTTGATGAGACCAAGTGGAAAATGAATAGCGAACATGTATGAACAACAAACCAATTTAAATTTTATGTTATACTAATTGAAAATTCAATTCACACAACTTGGCGGTGTGAAGGAGTATCACACTTTCTTTGATTCGGAAGATGATTGCTTCGAAAATAGTTGTTCATGGCAATTTTGTATAAAACAATATAAATTGAAGATAATATATCTGGAGGATTACTAATTTCATTTAAATTTTCAAAAAAACAGTTATAAATTATGTAAATTTTAATACGCTGTTGCAAAATCTAACGACTTTTTTTTGGAACTAAGTTCTTAGCACTTTAGTTGAATTTTCGCTTTAGAAATGTTCATTAAATTGTATATGTGTGAATTTTAATGATTACAAAGAATGGCACCTAAAATTCTGTTGATTAGTGCTGGCAGCCGAAGGTTCATCAAGTTTTGGAAACATGGAAATGGCATCTTGTTAAATTTCTAAGGCTTACGAACGATTGAAGCTAATGTCATTCAAACATCGATGTCAAAGCTACAAACTGAAACTAAATTGGCGGAAAAATAAATTCTTTTTAAATATGATTTTCAAACCTATGAATTTTACAGCCCAGAACTTTCTTGTACACCTATTAATTTTAACATTTTAAAATCGAGATATTGGAAAAGTTTAAATTTATGTGGTTTTTTTTTGATGACATTATTTAGTCAAATCAAGTTTCGATATTTCCAAGTAGAGTAAGCTCTTTTCATATAACATCTCTCGGTGATATAAATTTCCATTCAATTAGATAAAAACAACCAATAACAAGTTGTTATAAATAATTCCAAAGCAAGATTTTGATTGTCACATAAAATATACAAATATATACAAGAATGTTCTTAGAATAATTATTGTTGTGTAAACTTGTTTTCTAATTTTTAATGTATGTGAATATTTAATCAGAAATAAAACCGATCGAATAGATTTCTAACCAAATAACTAAAAATACTTGTCACCAGAACGCACTCTAAATATCATTTTGGTCAAGGTAACTTCTAAAGGCTGAAACAAAGTTTTTCTTGAAACAAGTTCAATGCGCGAACGCCAGCTACAAATAATTTGTTTGTGCACTTGTTCTTTTTTTTTTTTAGGTAATTCTTAAAGAACATTGTGTTAAACTTATTCAACTTAACATTATTTACAATGTTGTTATTTGGTAATAACTTTAGTTCTTATGATTACAAATAATCGACATGAATTTTTCGATAATAAATACAATTGGTATTAATGGAAATAAGAAATAAATTAACAATTTCATAAGTCAAGGTAAATTCAATTATATTGTATATAATTTATATATTTTATTGGTTTTGTTTGTAAATTAAATTTTAGTATTATTTTTTGCAAATTCTTACGGATTTTGTTACTTCAGAACGTATTGAACTAATTGATGCATTTAACCCAGAATTTTTACCTTTTATATAAACTATATGAGAACCATTCTGATAGAAGCTGAGTTCGATCAGACTAAAACTTTGGGTAGCTACCTAATAAACATAAAATAACGGGACACTGCAGGCTTAAATCACACCTTAAAAAACTAGAACTCGAACTAGATAGTACCTACGGATTCTGCGAGGGGGACGAAGAGATCCCTTTGAAGCACTACTCCGCAGGAGGAGGCAACACTTGGGGGGTCATACTGCTTCTCTCCAATTGAGATACAATCTCTTGACCCACTCCGGATACTAAAATTCCTCAGAGAAATAGGCCTGGAGGAGGTTCCCTAACATGGGAAGGTAACCTAACTACTGCACTAAAGAAGAGGGAGTACAATAGATCTTAAAAGTCGTGGTACAAGAATACCCTAAAAACTTTATCTTATCTTATCTTACCTAATAAACGTTCGGTTTTTTACGTTTTTAAAAGACAGGGTATTGTAACGTTATTAATGTACCGCTTTCAATGAAATTTCATACAGAATACCTTTCTAATGAAAGAAGAATTGTGTCCGAATATCAGGAAAAAAATAGTTTTGGGTTGAAGTAAATTTTCAAGTAATTTTTATGAAGTCTTACACCAGAATTAAAATGATGACGACCTATTATCCAATAGTATTAAAACTCTGTTTTGAAAAAAATTAACAGAATACTCATTATTAGCGGATGTGATAAGGACTGAATCATGTGTATTATGAATAAGGATGAAAAGGATAAAGTAGGATATAAAATTAAGTAAAATAGGATATCAAGTTAAAAACCCCGTTTTCAAAGAATTTTCTAGAAATACCGTATGGAGATTAAACAACATTATATAAAGGGGCGAGAAGGCTGAATTCCAATAATTTTATAATTTATTTTAGACAGATTTTTAGATAGTAAAATGATTTGAACATATGTATAGAAGTTTCAATAGCGGTTTCGCTCTATAGCTTGTTTTTTTTTTTGTTCTTTACACTTGATGTCATGATGAATATTAAAAATATTTAGAATGTACAATCTGGAATATACCTAATAGAATGTCCAACAAAGACTGTATAAATATATTACAAAGAATAAAAACTGTTCAGTGAACCTCAAGAAACAAGGGTCTAAACGGGTAAAACCTACTCAAAACTGAGCTTCAGTTAATCATTTGTCTTTTTATAAACTGAATATTATTCAAACAAAACAATTATTGTATGATTTGCATTTTTGTAAAATCTAAAATTCCTACTAATCAAATAAAACTTTTAAGATATTTCAATTAAAATGCTATTATAGAACATTCCTGAGTTAATAATGTGTTCTGTAGAATACAGGCCCAAATGTGTTTAATTCATCTCAACCGTTTTTTTCTTATTCGATCATGGGTATGCAATTTGTCTGCTTAATTAAAGCTTTAACAAAAAAGCATCTAATAATAATGTTTTTAAATATAAAATTAATCAAGTAAAACCGTTGAGTACAAATTACAATTAACACGTAACAAGTTTTATAGTCTTTAAGGAGTGTCGAGAGTAATCATAAAAACATACCAAATCATCTTAAACAGTAAAGATTCTTAAAAAACAATAAAATAAAATGCAGAAGATTTTGTGTTCAATAAAATTATTAAAAAAATATTTCCCGTTTTTCGTTTTTTTTTTCTAAATTGAAAAGTTGTTCTTTACTTTGCCTCAAATCATGTTTTTATATCATCTTAAAGGTAAAGGTCATTGTGGTCTAGTCTTGTGTTTCTTTCCAATAAGCGCACGATCAATAATTTCACTTTTTTTTTTTTTTACATAACCGTATGCTACATAAATAAGATGTTCCGTTACATAATTTTTAAAAGAAAAATATCTTTTTTGATAGTTTAAAAAAAAAACCTTTGAAAACATGCAATAATCAAGTATTTCATATCAAATGACTAATTGCTGAAATGAACTATTGAGACGAATGATAAATTATTAATCTGTCTTTATATATTCCCTGATAATGATGTTTCTTCTTGTTTGCTGTTGATGATGAAGATTTCCAAGCAAAAAGCCCAATGAGAATCTTCTTCTATAAAATGTTACATAACATAAAATAATATTTGCATTAACATGTTTTCATAATTCGTGTTAAATCGTATTGAAATTTGTATAGGGTAAAATATCCAGTATTGGGAACTGTTTCGATAGCGGCTATATTGCTATTACAAAACGGATAGATATATTCATATACTTCAAATTCATATATTTTCTCTTATAGCACTAATATTAATCTATCCCTTTAAAACTATAGATATGTAGAGTATCAATTTATACATGTCCGTCCGACCGTGTACAAGATAACTCAAAAACACAGTATCAGATTTTGATGAAAATTACTATATTAGTTTGATATTCCTTAACTCCATTTTGTGTTGCATTTTAGCATAATCGACCAGGTGGGAGTAAAGTTATAAAGCAAAAATCTGGATGACCAGAAAGTTGTGTTGCTTTTTTGTTTTATATTTTTCGGATTTAATTAGATAAGTTGTACAGAAATTTTGTTGATTTTCGTTGATTATATAAATAGGTGCTAATATGTTAAATTTTAGTAATAATGGTTCAAGGATAATAAAGAAAGAAATGGTCGTAGGAGAAAATAAGTCTGTTCATACAATTTTCTTTTTATGTAGTTTAAAAACGAATATGTCGATTTTAATAAAATTTGCAGAATGGAATTAAACAATTAAATTAAAGTATCTGTGAATTAGGGCAAATTTGAAGAAGAGAAAACCTAGTTATGCAGAAAAAACCTTATTGGTTTTGGCTGTTTTTTTGTTAACTATGAGTTCCATTTCTTCATCAAAAAAATGATCTTTTATACAAATAAAAAAATAAATAAATAAATAAATAAATAAATAAATAAATAAATAAATAAATAAATAAATAAAAAAATAAATAAATAAATAAATAAATAAATAAATAAATAAATAAATAAATAAATAAATAAATAAATAAATAAATAAATAAATAAATAAATAAATAAATAAATAAATAAATAAAAAAATAAATAAATAAATAAATAAATAAATAAATAAATAAATAAAAAAATAAATAAATAAATAAATAAATAAATAAATAAATAAATAAATAAATAAATAAATAAATAAATAAATAAATAAATAAATAAAAAAATAAATAAATAAATAAATAAATAAATAAATAAATAAATAAATAAATAAATAAATAAATAAATAAATAAATAACTTGTTCATGAAACAATTTTTTATTTAATTGGAATAATTTGTGTCCGAAATTGGTCAATTGCTCACGAATGATATAAATAATGTTAAAATTTCGTATTTAACATAATCTTATTTATTTTTTTCTTATCTAAGTTGACAATTCTTTTGCCCGCAACTAGGTAGTTTACGCTATATACAAAAAGTTGTGAATATACATTTAGATACGGGTTATTTGTTATAACTTCTAACCTTAGCTACTTATGCTAATTGATTAGACCGAGCCATCGCTTATGACAATTTGCATGTAAAATAGTATATGCCTAATGCTTTTTTTTTTGGTTAATACTATACGAGTATATAACGAGAAAATTTATGTGCACTTCTTTTATGAGATTTTCTTTATAGTCGTTTGTTATTGGATTGCGCAATGCTTTTCATTTGCTTTAATGTTTTACACTTTATTGTACGATGTTATTATAAACATAGTAAAAAGTCGTAATCTCTTTGAAAGGGAATACTTCTTTGAAGAATATAGCCTTGATATTTAAAGAAAAAGATGGGCAAATAAAATTCCAACTTTGAAAGATACATATAGTATAATTTTATTCCTTTTTCTTTTTTTTTTTGACTTGAAAATATTCAATATACTTTTAACCTATAAGAAGACCAATTACGCTGCAGGCCGTCGAAAATTTCATTAATTTGTCTTTTAGTTAGTTAGAGAAGAAGACCTTCTTTAAATTGAATTTAATACTTGGAAATAAAAAACTACTAATAAATATAATATGAACATCATTAAAGTAGAATTTGGACAACTTTCACAAAAAAAAATTAATAAAATATAGAAGAAATATGATTTAAACATAAGAGCTATTATTGCATTATTTATTTTAAATGTAATTTTTGAGGGCACCGTCAATGCCTGAGGATTTTAAGGCTACAAAAAATCTTTTTTGTTTTTCAAAACCATCGAATTAACCTAATTAAATTAAAATCTAGTTCGATTATTTATAAAGATTAAGTAAATACCGAAAATTATTGAATTATATAATTAAATAAATAATTGAGTCTACCAGGGGAGTGTTTGAACTAATCCTTTTAATTGCCTAACAGTGTTGAAGCTTTTCATTGAAACGCCTATTCTGAAGATATATGATTGACTTGTATTCACAAAAATTTGTAATCATAATAATGACTATTACTATGCCTGCTGCGAAAATTCAGATTGTAGCTAATAAATAATTGTGAAAAGCCAAGAGCAGAAATAGAACGTCGGCCTCATTCGTTAATAGCAACGAGGGCTGCGGCTCACACAAGTTTATGTACTAAAGTCAATGATACTGAAGGGAATTAATATGCATAAATATGCATGTAACTGCATAAAAGTATCTTCCTTTTCTTCAAAATTCTACTGAAAACTTTCTCTAAAAGTTTTGCTGTAAAAATATCATAAATTACCCAAAAAATATCATAAAAAAATGTGTCCTTAACTTAGGTTTAACGTCAAGTTTACAAACAAATTTTCTCACTGTCAAGTTCAAAATAAATCCTTCAAAAATTAATAAATATTATTTTCACACCATTTCATTAATTAATTAGATAATAAAAAAATCATCGGTCATTTTAATTTGTCGCGCTTTAGTATATTCCAGAAAAATTTAATAACCATGAACATAATTTTTATTAATAATAATTTTCAATAAATTAAAATGGAAATTACTGAAATACAAAAGAATTATTTAAAACGCTTTAATTTAGATTTAATTTAACCGAAAAAAAAGAAGAAAAGTTTGATGATCGATTAAGCCGTTAATTTTAAAAGGTGATGGTCACATATTTAAATATGAAACATATTTTTAATATTAAATGTACGTTATAGAGACAAACTATCTCATATTAACTCGTATACAATACAATTTATATGCTTTTTTGAAGGCTTCTCCATAACCTTCGTACAAGGTTTTGGATCTGAAAATTATTAAATTTTGAGAAATATATTGATTTAATCCCAAATGAATGTGCTATTATGTATCTTATTTTGTTGGATGTTACATTTCTTGGCCATGAACTACACAGACTTCCAAATCTTGTATGAAAATAATACATATCGTATAACTAAATCTTGTCTTAATTTATTTAAAGAATTAGAAAATAACAAAAAAAACATTCGATTAAAACGGTAAAAATTAATCATTAATATAAATTTAAAAAAAAAAAAAAAAAAAATATTTATAGCGGATCTAAAAATTAAGGAGTGTTGCACCTCTAATAATTAATAATCTTCGAATTGTGGGCGGGAATGATCTTATGGTTCAAAAACCAGATTTTTTTTTAGTGTAGTATAACAAGTAGATTAGGTTAGAGAAGTTTGGAATGACGTCTGCGGATGTTAAAAATCGAATTTTAGAGAATTTACCATTCTATATTCAATGACATATGTTTCTGTCAGACTTATCTCAATGAATCTGTTATTAGGCTAAAACACATGAAACACCCTATTAAAAGGAGTAAAATGGAAATATTTTAATTTATTCTAATCTTCTGCCCAAGAAGTACCAGGAAATGTGTATTTAACTGACGCGAAAGATTTTTAAAAATCAATATCAAAGAATTCGTTTCCAATAATATGATTTACAAGCTAAAGTGCATAAAATCCTAAAGAAAGCTTACACGGACAATTCCCTATCGACAACACTATCCTATCAATTGTATGAAATGTTTAAATAAGGGCAGATAACTCGTTAAAACAAGGAACATCCTAAATCAATCTTGATATCAGTTTTCTTTAATTACTGTGCTGTTGTGAATCAAAAATTTCTTCAAAACGTTCAGAATCTATCTTTTATTTAACAATTCCGGGTATTTTTTTAAGCGGAAAGTTTATACTATATTCCACCAAAAATTTTAAATGGTAAATTATAAATAACACTACTCACATATCAGTTCAATAACATTTTCTAAGAAATCAGTGAAATGGAAAGGCTTCCGCAAAAATATACCTAAACCTTTAAACAAACAAATCTAATATTTTTTGCCTAATCTAAAATTCTAAATTAAATTTTTTATCATTTTAAAAAAGTTGTAAACAAAATAAACAAGTAAAACTGGTTCGTTTACTGAAAAAATAAATAAATCACCAAAATTGTATACTTTGTGAGAGTAGGCACCTACTTAAAGTTAGGAAACAAGTTAGCCTACACGCAAAGGGCATGTTGTAGACCATATATCATCGCCCTCGAATAAGAACAACGTGTAACTATGCTATTTCACAATACGCCTAAGAAGAGCTCGCGCTTTTAACAAAGTCTTAATTTTTAAATTTAAAAGCATTTACAATAAAATGTTAAAACTTATATTTAAAAAGTAGAATAAAAATAAATAGTAAATAAAAGGACGGCCAATATAAAGATGTAAAAGAAAAAATTTCATTTTCCAGGTTATGTTGTTTTATCCTCCGATGGCGACAAATATGCGTATATGGTGTAGTACCACAAATGCTCAAATGCATGTTTATATAATTAATTAATTATTAGAATTTGAATAGGAGATCCAAAGTAGAGGACATTCGATTAGATCTTCCAATGTATAATGTGAATATTTTCTACTATCTCATCATTTTTTGCCAAACAAGGACTCCACAACAGTATATAGTAAAATATATAGTTATGTTCCTCAAGCCATTAAAATCCGTCCATAAATAATGCATCGTGAAATCTTAACTAATGGAAAAAAAAACATGAAACTATACTAAAAATGTTGCGTGCAAATTATCGATCGAATGCATTTGATTGATTCAATTGATTTGGCCTACTGGGAAATGTTTATTGCCTGAGTAATTTCAATAAGAAGCAGGATTTTATATATTCTCATAAAATCCAATGGAAGCGGACAGATCCATTGGGCATAATAATTTTTTATTTTAATATTCATAAACATTTTTCGGTTATAAAAATTTCACTAATTTATATAAAAAAAAACAGAAATAATATTGTATACAATTTTAATTTAGTACATTTCTCCGATATTATAAAGAAATTGTATAATTAACTTTCATGCATTACAATTAGTTTTTTGTTTTTTCTGTTATACAAGTTTTTATTTAAATCGAAAAATAAATTCCATCATACAACAATTAACCATCGTGACATCAAGTAAACGCATTTGAAAACGGTTCACCAACAATTTGAACTTGTACTTTAAGAAGACTTTGTGGTTGTATGTTACGAATATTAAAATCTTTGACAGACTTGATCAGGCATTGTTAGTGACTAACTAATTGGAATTTGAAATAGAAAAGTTTTTTGCTCAAAATATTTAAAAAATGAAAGTAATTTTTTTTTTCTTTGGAAAAAAAAAACTTTTTTCAGACAATATACTATTCTGTACAAGGTCAGTGTTAAGTGTCTTTTGCAAAAAGCTTCATCATAAATATAGACATGCGCAACAAACTTTTGATTTCAACATAAAAACTTAAGAAATATATTTCTTAAAAATCGCAAAAATTTCATCTTTTAAAAAATTATAAAATTTGTATTAAATTGCACAATATTAGTTGTAATATATTAACAATGAATTTAAACTAAAGTTTTAAGTTTAATTAAAAGTTTTCGAAGCTTGATGCTTGGTGCAACAACTTGATCAAACGCATAACATTATATTAAAATAAAAAAAAAATATTAAATATTGATAGCAAAACAAATATAACACCTTTTTAGAAATGTTTGAAACGAATTGCAACATTATCATCTGACGACTTGACCTAACTGTAGAAAAAAACATATAGTAACTGAAAATCGGTCTATACCCCATGCCCTATGGTAGAAATGGAACTCTTAGTTAACAAAAAAGCTGACAAACTGCATAACTCTTCTATTTCAAATTTGGTCTAATTCATAATTAGCCTGGGCTCTAATAGCACAAATATTTTAGTTTTTAAAGCACATCAAAAAAAAACTTTATGCACAAGCTAATTATCCTCCTACAACCATTTTTTTATCCACTATTCTTGGACCGATTTTACTGAAATTTAACATATTATCACTTATTTATTTATGTAATTAATGTATGTAAGTAATTTGAACAAAACTGTTTTTCAAATTTTACAATTAAATTCGAAAAACGGTAACAAAAAAAACAACAGCAAAACCTTCTGGTGATCTTCTATTTTTCGCTTTATAAATTCGCTTATAAATTCGCTATTCCTTGGCCAACCAACTCACATACTTGTATATAAATTTCATCGAAATCGGATAACGCGTTTTTGAGTTATTTTGTATACGGACGCCTAGACGGACGAACGGGCGGACAGACGAACATGCAGAAATCGATATAATGATGATGATGATTCCCTACATAATTATACCCATGAAACGTTTCTATGATGATTATTTCTATATGTTACAAATGTACTGACAAAACAAATATACCCTCTGGTAGTACCTATACCATAGAGCATAAAAATTCTATATTACTTATTCGTATAGCTGACACTGAATAAATTATGTAAGATAACATATCTCATATCAAATTAAGATAGATATCGTTCAGAATTATGTAATTTTCAATAAACCGATGCGAAATCAGCATTTCATCGCCTGAGGATAGAATCCAATATATATAAATATATTTCTTTTTCTTAGTTTTGATTATTTTGGAATACCTTTGATACGCTATCTTTTATCGTTAATATAGTATGTTGTAATTTCTTAGGATACGTTCACACGATAATGATAAGTATTATCTCTGGAAATCGTAGAAGAATTTTGGTTAGAACAAGAATACACCTGTGCAAAAAAGTTCGCATGAATTTTCCAAATTACCATAAAAACTCAAATAATAGTACCAAAATCACAATTTAAAACATAATTATGACTCAGTCATAATTTCAGTTATAATATTCGAATCATAATTTCTCTCGACTGTAAATTAATCCTAAGTTTACAATAGACCTGTAAATAAACATACTGTGTTTCTGATGTTTTTGCATATAATAGAGCGGTGGCCCAAATGGTAAGTCACCAGTTTTCGATCATTAAATCTAATGTTAACGCCTTGTATATTTTCAATATTATGTTATAGCAATTTTGAGTATCCCACAGACTTCGATTACATCTCACAATATCTTATATATAAAATTTTATGAATTTCAAATGACAAAATTTGCTATTATTAACATATCAATGATTTATTCAATTTATTTAATTATTTCTAAGACATAGGGTACGGGGACCACCAAATTTGAAATCATTTATTTTCTATTCTTTGTGTATTTTACATTGGAATAACTAAACTAACATTTTGAAATTTATGAATTTTATTAAAATACTAATTTGCTAATTTTTCTCAATCAAAACGTTCGACGCTAATTGATGCGAACAAACCTTTAAATTTAAACTAAACTACTAATCAACACTTTTATGCCGCATATTACAATTTATATAATCCCGAAAATTAATGCGCAGACTGTAGCAAATTATAATCGACCTCAATGCTTTAAAATTTTCTTATATTATTAAAAAGTGTATTATAAAAAAGCTAATTCGTATTCATAATTTTATAGACATCAAAAGTTGAAATATAAGTACACCATTTTCTATTTGAGTATGGTTTAAGTTAATCCCAAATCTTTAACTAATGCAAATTTTATGCGATTACAGCATCAATTGTTTTACGGAATTCAAAAATTTTAACTACACTAATTGTACAAGTGAAATTTCTTCTTTTGGAACATGTTTATGAATATATATGTATATAGAGCAAATCACTAACATATATTTCTATACGTATAAATATATAAAAATGTAATAAATATAATATAATCTTTATACAAATATATGCAGAGTCGGCTCGTGAAACTTATTTTATGTGTGCGAGAGTAAAAAAGGCGCCTTTTCATTTCCAAACGCAAAATTTAAACTGCTTTAAATCATAAAACAATACTACAAAAAAATACACAATTAAAATAGAATTTTATTCATGTTAAACATCTTTATGCCCTATGGTAGGTACTACCAGAGGGTATATTAGTTTTGTCACTAAGTGTGTAACACATAGAAATAATAATCGGAGAAAAATTTCAAAGGTATGGTTGTGTAGGGAATCAAAAGTTATATCGATTTATGCATGTCCGTCCGTCCGTCCGTCCGTCCGTCCGTCCGTAGACAAGATAATTCAAAAACGCGTTATCCGATTTTGATGAAATTTATAATTTGAGTTGCTTTTTCCTTAACTTGGTTTGGTATTGCATTTGAGCCAAATCGATCCACGGGGGGCAAAGTTATAAAGGAAAAACCAGGGTGACCAGAAAGTTTTGTCGTTTTTTTCGTTATGGTTTTTCGGATGTAATTGGAAAATTTGTGACCCGATTTTGTTCAAATTAATAATGTAGGTTAACTGCATAAATAGACGATACCGAGTTAATTTTCAGTCAAATCGGTCTAAGGATACTGGAGAAAGAAATAGTTGTAGCCTAAAATAAGCCTGTTCATAAAGTTTTTCCAATGTATTTTAAAAAGTTATATACCGATTTCAATCAAATTTACGAAATGTGTTTATGCTATTAGAGTCCAGCATACCTGTGAATTTGAGCCAATTCGAGATTGTAGAAACGAAGTTATGGAGAGAAAAACCTTAAAATATTCAATTAAGCAGAAAGTTCGTGGCGTTTTTTTTCCAATAGTTGGCTTTAGAATCGTATAACTTTAGTAGTTCTAATCCTATCAAGTTATGTTATAGCGCGCTGAAAAGGTGACATCTTATAGAATACTTAGAAAAAAAAATTGTGAAATTCTGGCAGAACAAATTGGGGTAATTGGGTTTTGAAAATGAGCCAAAATTCTGAAAAAAATTCCCTATATTAATGCTCCATGTTTGGTACTACCGTCCGTCCGTTGACAAAATAACTCAAAAACGCGTTATGCAATTTTGATGAAATTTAGAATGCTACTTGGTTATTGCTATAGTGGTTTTGGTATTGCATTTCAGCAAAATCGACTGAGGGGCAGCGAAGTTATTAAGGAAAAACAGGGGCGACCATAAAGTTTTGTCGTTTCTTTTTATATAGTTTTTCGGGTTTAATTGGAAAATTGGTATAGCAATTTTGTTTAAATTAATTATATTGGTTGACTACATTAATAGACCATACCATTGTAAATTTCAGTGATATCGGTCTCAGGATAGTGGAGAAAGAAGTAGTCGTAGGAAGAAATAACCCTGTTCAGAAAGTTTTTTTGATGTATTTTCAGAACTAATGCACTGATTTGAATGAAATTTGCAAATTAGACTTATGCTACTAGGGTCTGAGTTACTTACAAATTAGAGAAAATTTTGAAAAGGGCAAACAAAGTTATGAAGGAAAACCTCGATATATTGTTAGTTTTCACAATTTTTCTCTCCCATTTCTACTATAGGGCATCAAAAAATCGGCTATAGGCCGATTTTACATTACTTTATGTTTTTCTCTCTCATTTCCGTGACAACAACTTGGTCAAAGAAAATTGTAAATTAAATTTTTCGCCTGTTTAATTTAGCGCCTTTTTACTTAGGCGCCTGTTGCTTCGCACACTTTGCACACACCACAAGGCGGCTCTGAATATATGTGCAAGAAAGAAACAAAACTTTAAGAAAATGTAAAATACCAAATGAAAGGAAAAGTGAAAAAAGTGTAAGTTGCACGTAAAATCCCACCAGTTTTGCACCATATATGCCAGATATGCAATTTTTTCCCATTTACAATTTGTATATGAATATTTTCATATACCTATATCGTGTATATTAGGAGAAAGTCATATATAATCCCTCTACAATGGAAAAAGTCGTTTTACAACTTTTTTTTGTTATTATTATTTTGTCTGTTTATTGGTGCTCTATAATTACATATCGTGCCTATTTGAATTTGTCTTGCCTGGTTTGATATATCCCGGTTAGGTTAACCACCAAAATGAATAGTGCGCGTACGGACTCGTTTGAATTTTTATACATTAATAATCGAGTCAATATGAAATATTATATAAGCATTTAGAATATTTTTAAATCAATGAAAAACTTTATGGTATTTTTTAAATTGATTTATTTTACGGAATTATGTCATTTTTTTTACATATTTGTAATCTACATTTATTCGTTTCCTTACTAAATTGAGCCGAAAATGTCTAATTGAGTTGATATTTTTAACTCAACATATTTATTTGCTTAATTTAAGTTTAGACTTTTATTTTAAATCTGAATACCATCTGGTATCTAACGATAGGTTTGCTACACCTTCTTGTAGAACTACGTTCGGTACATTTTATATGCGTATCGCAGTTCAACATTAAACACTAATAATATTGATATTAAATTTAACTAACTAGCCCTGGCTCACTAACAAATGATAAAATACGAACGTCGCCTCCGATTACTCAATTAAGATTAATCTCCACTACATGTCCAACCTCCGTTATCAGCAGAGCTAGCTGCCCCCTTTTCTTTTAGAGGCAGAACATGCCTGTGATCCTGGCTATATATATGGCATGGATTTTTATCTTGTGACATATAACCGAACAGGATCTTTTCGTTCTACACTCTGATTAAACCAATTGCAATTTTTAACTATTTATCTACGCCACTGCAGTACTCGCTTCTGTTCTTTCATACTGTATACATGTTTGCTGCAATATTTACGCAACATTTTACAATATTTGCCGCTATTGTATAGATTTTAATATTACCTGCACTATGAATTTATCTTGTGTCTATTTCTTTAGGCCTTTTTTTTACACACTCATTATAAATGTGTGTGCCTAGACAATATTTATAGGATTTTAAATCTTTTTAATTATAATTTAATATACTTGACCCAACGGATTTTTTTTTCTGCAAATTTTCCCACAACATTAAAAACAATAAGATTAGCAACATTAACATACATAATAACATGGGCTTTATTACAAAATCATTGTTAAATATGAGAATTTTGTTTTATTTTTTTACAACAAAAAGAGAATACCATGCAAATTCGTGAATTTCAACAAGTTTTAGCGATGATATACCTTTAATTAAAAAACTCTTTACTAATAAAAGTTTTATTTATATTTTAAAATTGAAAATTTATTAAATTTTTTTTGGTGATTAGTTAGAAAATGCTCCAAGAAAAATAAAATATTGGATTGTAAAAACCATATCAAATTAAACAAATTAATTCCACCCGCTTTCTCGATTATTATTGAGAGGCTATTTTGTGGGTGTTTACATTACCAAAACGGGAAAAAAGACTGCAACTTTTACATTTATCCAAAATTTAAAAACAAAACAGAAAAAACCACAAAATTTATATAAATTATGTTTTTTTGTTTTGTTTCTTTCTGAACAGTGAAAGTGAACAAGATCATTTCAAATGTTATGTTTTTATTTGATTTTAGGCGCCTAATTTAAATATTTGTACTTTTCAAACGATTGAATCAAATATCAAATTTGAATGAAACAAATTTTCTTTAGGGTGTGTATATGATTTAAGTTATCTCTATTCTCCATTAAGCTTCTTTTAAAGATATGAAGAATTTCTTATCAAAGATCTAAGCTAGATCTTTGCCGCATCGAGAAAGTAAAAGCATACCAATTTGTTTAGTTTACTTTACTGAATTTCCTATTTATCGTTAACTTAAATGTTTTAAAAAATGAATAGCGATGTTGCAAATAGTCTCTACACATTTATAAGTAGTAGCTTTTCTTCTACACAATTAAGAAGATGTGATAAATGGCCTTACGTCTTCATCATAAATCTTATGTTAAATATAAAAATCCAATAAATTTATTTAGGTAAGCCTATTTGATGTACATAGTTGCAGGTTTTATTGTGATTATATGTACCATATATACATTTCTACTGAGATGATGCGATTCTATGTTACGTTATCTTATGTTATGTTATGTTATGTTATGTTCTGTCATGTTATGTTATGTTATGTTATGTTATGTTATGTTATGTTATGTTATGTTATGTTATGTTATGTTATGTTATGTTATGTTATGTTATATTATGTCATGTTATGTTTTAGTCGGAGATAAATGACTCCCAGGCTCCAATCGTTCACCGCAACTTAAAGAAGTATATCGTGAATCATTTTACTTATGGTTCCCAGAAAATTTATAAGCTTTTATCGAAAGCTCAGAATTTTTCTAATCCACGTTTTCTTAGCTGATGGATATACCTGATGTATGTTCGAATTTCTACGTTGTACAATAGCTTCGCAAGGTATATCTTTCGACGTGTGAGATGGGTGTGCACAGGAACATTGTGATCTCAGCTTTCCTCATTTCACGGAGATTATATCATAGGTTTAGTGCACAGTTAAGTTAAAATACTCAAATCTGTTAAGGTCAAGTATTTATTTAGCAATTATCTATCAAATAGCTGATAATGTGATAAAGCATATAATTTTTGAAACATCATCAAGTTTCTCAATATAAGTTCTAATATTTTGTATGTCATTAACTTTCTCAAAAAAAAAATCAAATAAAAATTATATAAATTAATATATTTCAATGAAATATTTTAACAAAACTAATTAATATGATCTTAAATTTTCAATTTTAAAATTCCATTAAAATAAACAAAACATTTTTCTATAAAATTGTAAATTTATGATAAATTTTCGAAAATAAATTTTTCTATCATAATTATTGAAACATTAACAATTTGTAGAAGGATTTAATTTTCAATTTTCAAAACAATTTCGTGGTTAATACAATAACCTTCGATCACAAATGTGATCTTCATTAATCTTAAATTTACAGATTGCGGTTTTATATAAATAGAAAAAAAATCTGATAAATTGAAAGTGAAATTTTATATTTTCAGATTTCTTTTATGTCATTGAATTTATTATTGTTTCATATTTATTAAAACGCTATTGTTTTCCGCATGTGTCTTTAAGATTACTGGATCCTATTGGTAATGATTTTTGGTCTTGAAAAATCCATTAGATTATATTTTTAAACCTTTTTTCTTGCAATTTAGAAAGAGGCCTGTACTATTTGTATGCTCTTTAGTAGATACCACCATTGGTTCATGTACAAAATAATTCAAAAACGTCTTATCCGATTTTGTTGAAATTTACAATGTCAGTTGGTTATTCCTTAACTCAACTTGATTTTGAATTTCAGCAAAATCGAGCGAGGGGAATCAAAGTTATTAAGCAAAACTCAGGTTAGCCAGAAAATTTAGTCGCTTTTTTTAATGGTTTTTCGTATTTAATTGGAAAATTTGTGCGGCAAATTTTGAAATTTATTCTTCTTAATATTTTTTTGATTGATTCTGAACTCTAACACCCAACATGGTGTGCATCATTAGCTTTTAAACAGCATTTTTTTCTCCAAACGACATATAATAATTGTATGTTGTTATTAGAATAGATTATAGAAAATTAAATGTTTGAATGAGAATATCTGGCCAAATAATTTCTTAAGTCAAGCTTTCAACAACATTTTAAGTCCAATTCAAAATTTTTAAATTTTTCTTTTTCAGGAGGGTAGCATAGGACATGAACTAGTAATAAAACCACTTCCACAAGAATTAAGTCCAAATGAAGAAGAAGTTCATCATGTTGTTTTTAAAAGAGAATCCGATTCTGGTGATCATCTTAGTGATTTTGGTGAGTAATATTTTTATTTAAAAAAAAGAAAAATACTAGCTAAATTGTTTCGAAACAACTAAAGTAAATAATAGAAGAAAGAAACATCTTAAAAGATTGTTTCAGATCAATGCTCTTTGCAAGTACGAAAAATTCTTGAATATATAAATATTTATAAAATAAATTAAATTTAATTGGTTAGTGTAAAAAATTAATATCTTCTACATATAAGGTTTAAGTAAATAAAGAAATTGCGAATTTATGGCACTCCTTTGTTTGGTAAAACTTCTTAATTTTCTTTTCTTTTTTTTGGTTGGCTTTTAATTATTAAATTGAAAATTTTTAATCTTTTTCCAAAATTTTATTTAAAACAACCAGTTTTATTTATTCTTAAGACTATAAATTTGCCAAAATTATAAGTTTTTTTCAGATATATTTGATATTTTTAGATTTTAGAATGTCTAAAAATATATTTTTTTAAAAAGAAAGAATTATATAAATAAGACTTTCAAAGTTATCCGACAAATCGTTTTTTTTTACAAACCGTTAAAATTAGGTGTGGTAAAAAGAAGAAAAACAATCAAGGCCTCCAATAAATTGTTTTGTTTCTAGTTTGATTGAAAACTTCGATAAAAATACGACATTAAACTTTTGTATATAAATTTCCTTAAATAAATAACAAAACAAATGTTGTTTTGCCTAGAATGCATTGTATCTTTTTTTGTTTTGTATTCTTGTAACCAAACTACATGAGTTACATGTCAGTAATATTAATTACTAAATATTAACATATTTAATATTCCAAACAGCTTTCATGGAACCAGACCGTCTTCAGAAACGTTTTCGAGAACGAAGATCAGCGCGATCATCAACAATATCAGAAGACGATGACATCGAATCATCGGATAAAAGGTCAAAACGTGAAATACCATACCAGATCTATCCGGAAATATTAGTAATCGTTGATTATGATGGTTATAGATTACATGGAGGTGATAATGTTCAGGTAAGTTATTTCTTTTTTGAGGTTAAACTTATCAATATATATATATAGTTTTGTATCGATCACGGCATAAGCTAGAATAGATGAACAAAAAGCATATTTAAATCAATTTTACGATGTTCATTATGTCAAGTCTCTCTCATTTAAAAGATCTTTTTCCTTTGTACTTAATACTGTACTTAAATATTGTATCCACTTTCGATGTTTTATGCTTTTTTTTTTTTAATTCTTTAAACTTAAAAGGATATTCACCTTATAGAAAAGATTCAACTTGATAGGTAATTTGCGGTTTCATGCAATTTCTTCTATTACAATAAAGAATAGAATATTTCATTTTATGGTTTATTTCCATTATAGTAGAACTAATTTGAAATTTTCATATATGGAGTTTTTTTTCTGTTATGAAAGAAAAAACTTAGAATAAATCAATATTACTGATTTATGAATATTATTGCTAATAAATTCTAAAGAATATGATTTATGATTATTTTAACCTTTCTCTAGGTGAAAAGATACTTTGTCTCATTCTGGAATGGCGTTGATCTTCGATATCGATTATTAAAAGGACCAAGAATACGAATTAGTATAGCTGGTATCATTATTTCAAGGGTAAGTAAAATTATTTATTTAAATTTTAATAATTAATTTCGTTATTTTAACGTCAATACTATATAAGTATAGTCGTCAGCTCAGGTCATTATGATAATATAAATATTATTTATTTTTATTTGAGAATTTTCTCCTTAAAATCAATGAAAAACGGAAATGAACTTGGAATAAAATTTTAATAACTTCTCTTCTTTAATTTTTTTCTATTAATAAAATAATATTGTTATTAAGTTAAGTTGGAGGCTTTTATAATTTTTTTTTTAATTTTATGCAATTTTATTTGTACAATCTTTTTTTATTGAGAATTTTAATTCACTTAAAAGAAATTAAATTAGAAGACTCTATCTAGCATAGTATAAACAGATTGATATGAAAGACATTCAAAAACATAAAATCAAAGAAAGAACAAGTTTATATCCTAGATAAATTAAAACAATCCTGTATATGAGTTCTGGCGATCACTATACCATTTCAGTTTCAAAATGAGAATAGTAAACTTCAAAATGAGAATAGTAAACTTCAATATGAGAATAGTAGAAAGAGAGCTCTCAAGAAAGTTGTCAAGTATTCTTAGCATCAGAATTTAATTATCCGTCAAAAAACAGAGAGTAAGAGCCTTAGAAAGCCTTATGGAAGAATGTCTGCAGACAATTATACCAACAACATGTGCCAATTGCATCGCAAGCATTCAAAGAAAATTCACTGCAACTCTTAACTTAGAAAATATGCTATATTAATAAATTTAATTTAAAATATTTTGTATTAATATTAATTGTTTTAAATTAAATTAAAATAAAAAATCTCATATTGAAGTTTACTATTCTCATTTTGAAGTTTACTATTCTCATTTTGAAACTAAAAAGGTATAGATATCACTCCACTCAGCTCTATATTGGTCGGATGACTTCCTGATTCTAGTTTGTAATACCAGAGGCACACATAGGATATTCATACATTTGTATCAGCACTAAATTATAGCATGTACCATAGTATAGAAATGAAACGTAGTAGCGAAGTTTCATTCATCGATAAATTTTACGTTTTTTAATCAGTGTTTTAATTTTTGTTTTAAATTATATTTTCAAAACAAAGAGTAAAGAACATATCAATTCAGCAAAAAATTTCGATTCGGTATTTTGTGCTCCGATTAAATCAGTAAGTGTGTGGCCACATAGGCTCTACGCTTATTGCGCGCGCTTTTGAAGATGAGAGCAACGATAAATATACGCGTGTAATTAAATGGAAGTGGCCATATAGCCGAGTTCGTTGGAAGCATGATACGATAGAAAAAAAGAGAAGAATTGAAACTAAATTCGTATCAAATTGAACCGCACACTAAGGAATATACGAAAAAATTAAGTAAAAAAACGTAAACCATGTTCATTTTTGAATTTCAAAACCATATTAATGTAATAATACTTGAAATGGTATTAAGCTAGTATTTTATGACACACACATGCAGTATACTCAATGAAATTCTGAAACCATGTAGACCCTGTGTGTCTCTAGTATTAGTTAAAATGTTATTCCTCGTTTTATACTGCTCTCACGTCACTTGTTTGCTAGTCACTTCATTGGGCAAGTAATATGACACTCATAATAGCTTTGTATATGTTTGATTATAATAATACCAATTCTTTAGGATAACGTTTTTGTTTCTTAGGCCACAGTTATTTCTTTTAGTAACTATGTATATTATTTTCCAAAAAACGCCTGAAACTCAATATTCTGTAATATTTCGTGAATTTAAAGAAAAAAAAAAGTCATTATAAATTTAATAACTGCACATAAAATATTCTTCCGCAATTATGTACAATATTTATTATTAAAACATTTTAGCGTTTATATATTTTTTATTGTTATTATATAATAAAAAATAAAAAAAATAACATCTTGTTAAAATTGCAAGTAGTTAAATCATATTTTAACAGCCTCATGAACTATGTGTATTTTTATGTTAATTATGAATATTTATTATTCAAATATCATTTTCCACTTTTCCAGAAAAAAAAAATCATGTAACATAATTGAAAGAAAACTAAACAAAAATTTCAACTTCATAATTTATCTTTTTAAAGTATATACAACCAAAACTGCATTAATCTTAATTTCAACAAAATACCTGTACCACCTTCTACGGAAGTTTTTCTGATTTTCTTTACAAAATACTAAATCAAAACGATGAAATCAAGCGAAATTATCTAAAATCACGACTTTTTTTTTCTTCATGATTATTAAAAAAGATTTATTATTTAAAAGTTAATAATTTTATATGTTAATGAAATTAATATTTCCGTTGAAAATATTTGAACAGAATCATCATCATCAAAAGGACACTATGAAATTCTATTCCATATTTCCTGACTTGATTAGTACTAAATCCTTGAAAAGAGCTTGTTTTCAATTAATCAACAACTTTAATAAAGAAATGTATTTGATTTGAAATTAGTTAGAAAGCTAAGTTTTATACAGCTTTTAAGTTTGTTTTTCTTGTTTTTTTTTTTAATTAAATCTTATTATCTCTTTGTGTATAAATTAAACTACTGTGCTAATCAAAGATTATCTAATTTTAAATAGATCCTATTCTTATTAATTAATCATTATCTAAATTAGAAAAATGAAAATGTCTTAAAATCTTTTTAAACATTTTATAAATTAATCTTTTTTTTTAAATAAATAAAAGGTGAAACAAATCAAAAATTAAACAATCCAAAAATCGTTTATTGTTCCTCTAATCATAAAGAAATCAATCAAATAGTATTAAAAGTAAGTTTTTATATTGAAAGTGAAATTGGCAACATTCATTCGAACCGAAGAATAGGCTAAACGCTAAACTATATTTTATTATCTGCAAAAAAAAAATCTTTAAATACTTCTTAAAATGGACACATATGGGGCTGAAATAGTGAAGGTCTTTTTTTTTTGTTGGAATTATCTAAAACGAGAATAATTACAAAGAGACACCTCATCACAGAAAATAAAAACAAATAAGAAAAAATTGAGCCCAAGTAGTAGATTCCAATTTAAATCTGAAGATTACATCAAGAAGCATTAAAGAAAAAAAAAAACCCAAAGAATTGTATAATTACGTAACACTCATGTCCAAAAACATGATCGCGTCTTCTTCACGATGATGCCATATAAAAATAAAGACTTGATCACGATCCGATCTCCTTTCACTCAACTGGTTTAATAAAATTATGAAGCAGCAAAAAAAAAAACAGAACATGATTATTCCAATGAGATTGTTGGTTTTTTTGATGTGGATCATGACGATAATGATGATGCTGTTTAAGTAAATACTGTCAAATATATGCAAGTACTTCTTCTAAGCTAGATAAACTATGAGTTTAACAACTTCTTCGAAAAAATGCAAGGCTCCTGCTATATAAATCACAAAACCGGTCTAAAAAAAACACAAAAATTGTTCTTTTTTATATGTAAATTTACTGTACTTAAATATCATGAAGATTTCATTTCATATATGATAATTTTTTCCAAGAAATAATGAAGTTTGAGGTAAAAAAAAGCTAAAGTGCATTAAATGCAATATTTTACCGGGTGTCCCGAAATTCACGCAAGAAGTAATTTTGATAGAAAACACAGGTTTATAATTAAAAATTGTGAATTTTTTACGGATTCATAAAGTATACAGTATAGGGTTATGTATGGAACTGCATATCGAGTAAATGGCTATACGGCGTTGCTGGCACACATACGCCCTCTTTTGTTGAAATTTTCCATGACCGTTTTGCATAAATGTGACTGAATTTCGTTGATACAGCGCGCTCAATTTCCTCAATTGTCTTCTTTAAGGTGTGGGTGGTCATGGGCTTGTTGGCATAAACCTTAAGGCTCAAATATAATGTGCTCTGCATGGCATAGGAAAAGACAAAAAAACTGAACGAATGCAACCTTATGCCAGCTTATGCATGTCAAATCCGTAGAACTGATTATAATGTGCATAAGCAAGAATAACCATTTGACTCAAAAAATTTTGTTTTTCTAATTGTTTTTTGTAATGTAAGTGATTTTAAAAAATTGAAAATCGTTTAGAAAATAATTTTTCAAAAAAAAAACCAAATCATGAAGTCACGTTTCACTAGAAAAATATTTCCAATTGAACTGTCAAAATTTCCGTACGGAATGTACTAACTGATTTGTATTGCTTAAACATAACGAAACGGAAATCGAACTTAACGAATGCACTCGTATGCATAATATAATCTTGGAATAGGATTCATGTATATTAGTATACTTCTGTCAGTTTTGCTCTGCCAGGCACATTATATTTGAGCCTTTAGACTTCAAAAAACCCCCAAAGAAAAAAGTCCAACGGCGTTAAATCCCATGATCTGGGCGGCCAATTCTAATCACCAAAACGAGAAATTACACGACCAGGAAATGACTTATTATTTGTATTCTTTCGTGTGTAGCGCTCCTTTTTTAATAACCCTGAACTGTCAGCTGTCACGATGTCTTATTTTTACGTTGGCAACACTTTACCCCACAAATGGCGCAAAATTCGAAACTTTCGTGAATTATGGGACACTCTTTATTACTCTGCAATGGTATATTTCTGCGTGCGTGGTAACCAAAAAAAAGAAAAATAAAACTTAAAAATTATTATATATTATAAAATATGGGAAATGTTGTTTCCGGTTTTGAAAGTAAAAGTAAAATATATAAATAAACAATATTTAGTTTCGGTAGTTATTCTCTACAAATGTAATTTTATACTAATTCCTTCTTTTTTTTTTGTCCTAAAAATAGTTTTTTAATTAATATTTCTAGTTTTATTATGAATTGAATTTTACTTTGAATGTGTAACGAGATTTGATGCAGATAACCTCATTCAATATTATTTTATATTTTTGTATATTGTTTAATGTTTTTTCATTCAGAAAACTCTCCAAAATATTAAAAACAAAACCAAAAATTTTGTAAGCAATTGTTTTAAAAACCAAAATACTTGTCCAAAGTCCTACAATATATTTTCTTAGTCGATCTTCAATCAAGTATAATAATAAATGACCAAAACAATTAACAACGAATATAACTTTGGTAATTAGGTCTCATTCAATGAATCGATAACGCAAAAGGCGGTTTGGTACATCCCAACCGAATGATATCATTCTGAATTAAGTCAGAATGAAATCTTTCAAAGCTAATGGTGCCATTTGTGGCACCAATTTGTCTAAATAATTGGAATTTTGTAGTGAGGCTCGTATATATATTGTATCCGGAAGTGTTATAATAATTATACACCTGTTTTTTTTTGCAATCGCAAACATTCAACCTAATTTTCAATCTTCTTTCATATTTTAATGTTAGATAAGTGGTCAACAAACTGTTTTATGCGAGCTTGAGCTTTTATTTTACAAATTTTTTACTCGAATTTTAGTACTATATGACATACTCTATCGAACGACATATGTTAGACTATAAAACGTTATAGAGTGAAGTTAAGTTTTGTTTAGAAACTTGAAAATAAGTTAAAAATTCTGTCGCTAAAACCATAAACTTTACAAAAAATCTTATGCTGCTAAATGATTTCAATGGCAATGTTGCAGCAAAATATTGTTACTAGAGGCAACGTTATTTGGGGTATACCTTAATTATTTTCAAATTAATATGAACATATGTTCATCTTCATATATTTCATAATTTTCTATCATATTTAACGATTGACTGTCTTAGATTAACATTACAACATGTTTAAAAACAAAATTAAAGGTTGCGAATATATATTTAGAAATTATGACAGTGAATTTTGGAATTGATGTTGCTTTACAAGCAAAAGAAAAACCCACATCAAAAAAATTCACTTAATTCCAATTGTCGTCGTCAATCAAAGAATTTATTTAAATTGAATTATTGTTTATTATTTTCTCATGTATTATTATTATTATTATTGTTATTTCTTAATGTTGCCATAAATTTTTTACTCAACCAATACAAAAAAAAAAAAATCTAATTATATATGTGCAAAATTTTCTCATAATTATTTAAATAAGTTGCAGATTCCAAATTTTTGAAAAAAAAAAAAAACTAAATAAATCACAATAAAACAAAAATTTTTTGTTGATTTTTAAATTTTGAAATTAACACTTTCATCCGTCTCAAGACCAACTTCTTCAATTAAATGTTTCTTAGTTTTTGGATATCCTTCCAGGATCGCATCAACCATATCAGTACACATTCTTTTACGTTTTCGATAAGCTGTTGTCACTTTCTGATGTTTTTCATCGATCATTTTTATTTCATCTTTAGTGAACTTTAGAAGAAGAAAAAAAAACAGTTAGTGACTATATAGTGATCGATTAAATTAATAAAATAATAGATTAATTTTTACCTTTTTCGATGTTTCTTGTGATTTTATATTTTCTAAAGTTTCATTTAATTTTTTACAACTTATTGTTAGGCGATTTTCTTGAATTTCTAAATCTTCCAGCGATGGTTGTGATGTAAATTGTTGCAATTCGCTTTCAAGTTTTTTCATTTTATTTTCCTTTTCCAACAATGAACTTTTCAAAGAATTTACGTTTTGTTCATAAGTCGAAATATCTTTTAAAACCTAAATGAATAAAATTAAATAATACTTTTAAAAAGCTTTTAATTTGAGAATGAAACTAGATTAGTAATCTTATTGTGTCATTTATATGATTTAAATAACGCTCAAATAATTATAATAGGTCAAATAAAATATAGTGACCTCATAACTTCAATCGTTTAGAGCTCATTCTATCTAATACGTTAAGGAAGAGCTCACGTTGGATTTCTAGCTTTGGCGATTTTACATATATATCTAGATCAGCGGTTCCCAGACTTTTTCCAACACGACCCACTTTTTTTTTAAAGTAAATTTGGTGACCCAGATACGTGAACATCTGTTTTGCAAAAATTTAAACCTGTCCTCCCGTTTACTCTTTATTTATGAACGATTTATACCAAATCTATGTGTGTGTTGGTGTAACCTGTAGCGTACGATTTTGCACTCAGAATTCCGTGTGAAAATCGTTTTACAATTTCCAAGTTGGAATTAATGCATATTGGGAGGTAATTTGAAAATATAATTTGAGATGATTATAAATATTTCAAGTTATAATTTTAGAAAATTTTCGCGACCCTATTTTAAAAGCTCGCGACCCTATTTTGGGTCACGGACCACCAGATGGGAATCGCTGATCTAGATATATAACCTTTTTTGCCTATACACCTTAAATTACATATTGTTTTAAATAAACCTACAGATTTGTAATCCCCTTCCTGTTGTTTTATGAAGTATATTTTCTGTTTTCCATATTGTTTTTCAATTACAACTTCTTGAACGACTAAAGTATCCAGCGATCTAAAAATTTCCAATTATTAATTTTATTAATAAATAACAAAAATTTAAATGTGATTAAAGTAGTAATTGCACAGTAAAAATTTTTTTACAATGAATTTTTCTCGACACCTTAAAGATTTCAAGGAGCAATTTCACTGTATTAAATTCCTTAACAAATCACATTTACGAGAAATTTACCTTTGAACAGAAGATTTTCCATAATCTTTTCCGCATTTTTCCAGAATATCATTAACAGAATATGGCCGACTAGAATCGTCTAGAAATTTTTTAATTATAACGGTGAGCGATTTTGTGGACATCTTTTAAAAATGAAAAGAAAAGAAACGAGAAAAATATAGTTTTAACAAAAATATATATTAATATTAATTTAAAAAAAAAAAATTGTCGCCATGACAATGAAGACTATATTAAAATTAATAAATTACATTTTTTTTTTATCTTCCAAAATGAAAAAAAGTCAAAAAAGTTGAAAAAGTTTAAAAAGTCGAAAAAGTCGGAAACCAAAAAAAAAAAAAAAATATGGAAGCAATTTTTAAAAGAAATTTTTTTTTTTTTTTGAATAATGAATTCGAATAACTTTGAAGTTAATTTATGATAAAGTATGATAAGCACCGGAACTGATTGAGATAGCGGCTCTTAAATGATGTGCCAAGGATGAAATTTATTTTCGTTTTTATTTTAACACGAAATATTTTGATAAATGTTTTTCAAATCAAAAAATTCGAAACATAATAATTTATATTTAATCAAATAAAAGAAAAACCACCCTTGGGTGGCCAATTTCCGGCGGATCTTTGTTTTATAACCTCCGATTTTTTTTATTTTTAAGCAAAAGAAAAAAAAATCCTTATGAGAATTATTATGTTCATTTTTTTTTTTTTTAATTTCTGATTCGTTTATTTTGCTATAATTAAAATTAACATAAATTATTAATTAATAACGAATTTCGAAATCAATCTGATTAAAAACATATTTAGAAAAAAAAAACAATAATGTAAATTTGAAGCCATAATAAAAAATTTAATTATGCAATAAAAATATTCAGTAATTAATAATAAAAATCTGAATTAATTTATATTTGAATTAATTACAATCTAAAGAAAGGGTGTTTGTTGAGGACTTGAATTTTAATTCATTTGATACAACTGTACGACAGTTTTAACAATGGGAAATTCATGTGTAACTGCAAAGGACATTTCAAACGATGAACTTTTCCAATTAAGTATTGTATTGATGGATATTTTAAACAAGAATTTGTACATGCCCAGGTGTTTATTTGAAAATTTATTTTAGTTTATTATCTTGGGAACTAAAATATGTAATTAAAACTTCCGTTTCTAGAATATGGAGGAAGAACCAATATGACTAATAAAGACACCTTCTCCATTTAAACCCCTTAGGCAGTACCCAACAAAATTTTTTGAAACGGTAACATGTGTTAAAAAGCTCTCACAAAATGCTATTCAATAGTACCAACAAAAATACTCTTTTTAATTTTGAAATAATACACAAAATACGGTTCAAATTAATTTATTCCAATTTAAAGCTATAAATATATTAAATCAAAGCAATTTAGTGGGAATAAAAGTCATAACAGAATACTAATGACGACTAATCAGAAAACACTTTATAAGAACTAAGAAAACTTTAAAACATTGGCTCAAAGAATTACTACAATATCGAAAATTTTCACAAGCTTTCATTTTCATTAAAAATCTTACGTAAAATTGCATTTAAAGTGTGCTCGTTTAAAAAATAAGATAATATAAGATTTTAATTGAGATGCCTTCAAATCGTCGATATTTTAAAGCCAATCATCACTAAAAAAATAAATACCAATTTCTAACTAATAATAATCAAAAGAAAGAAAATAAACAATATTAAATTGAAAATTAAAATCCTAGCTCTATGAGATTTCTAAAGATTTCTAAAGATTTTATGATTTTTTTTTTTTTAAGTGTACAAAACTTTATATGAGAAAAATATCATGAATTTTCAAATAAAATTAAAAGTTGATCGATTACCAATAACGCAATGACTTTGATTGATCGAAAGAAAAAAATATTGCATCGTATTTTTGTTTGGCGGTTTTTCATTACATCAATAACCCAAAAAAAAAATGAAGAAAAAAGTAAACAAAAAACCTTTTTCAATGCACAATTATTTAGCAATAAGAAACCAATTTATTATTATTTACTAAGATTGACTTAAATATTCAAATATTATTGAGTTTTCGCTATTAACGAGCTTTTCATTGTATTTAAAAATGCATTTAGAAATTTAAGTTTTTCTAGTGAAGATCATTTCTTTGAAATCACTTTATTTATAGCTTAGAAGGAGCTCAACAAAAAATAACTACTAGTTTTTTCTTCTAAGAGGTCCAAAAATGAGGAACAAATTGTTACAAGTGAAGGATAACTGAGTAATCTGGATAAAATATCCTAGTCTGTTGCAACTTTAAGATATCCCTTTTTAGGTCGAATTTAAAATATATGAAGTTAAGATTTAGACCGTTCGATTTGAAAGAGAATCTGAAATCGAACATTACCTTCTTACCTTCTTTTCTTTAATAAGAAAATAATTTTCGAATAAGTTAAGATTGGATTTAAAGAAACTGTTGAATGGAAACGAATTTTGGAGAATGTGTAGCTAAGGGCCCGAAACGTATTTTTTCAAATATTTTGTTTTTTTGTAGCACAGGGACTTTTAGTTGTATTTTGTTTTCATGTCCTTTTCATTTTCGATTTTTTTTTTTTCAGGGACGAGATGCAACACCATATTTAGAAAGAAATCGTGTCGGACGAGATGCAATTGATTCGGCGGCCGCACTTACAGACATGGGTAAATATTTGTTCCGTGAAAGAAGGTTACCAGTTTACGATATTGCAGTAGCGATCACAAAGTAAGTGTAAACATGATTGTATTCGTAGAAATACTAAAGAAAAAAAAAAACCCGAACAAATTTTCTTCTATCACAAAACTTTCAATTAAACTCTATTTTCTTGAAAATTTCGTCCATTTCTAAAATGAATATTCACAGGTATGATATGTGCCGACGAAGAAAAGGTGGCCGATGCACCAAAGGCACTGCTGGTAAACAAAAATTATAAATTTTATTCGCATCGTTGGTCATTATTATTATTTTATTTTATTATTTATTTATTAATTTAGTATAATTTTTTATTTTTTATTTTTAATCTTATTATTCGAATCAATACATTTTGTTGCTGGTTATTATTTTTATCATTTTATTTTAATATTGTTTTTTTTTTTGTTTTATTATGCTGCAGTTTTTAATTTTTATTTTTGTAGCGATTTTAACATAAAACATAATATAGCTTTTGTTTTATTATTTGGAAATAGGGTAGCTATTTTGTTTTGTTATTTTCATAGGAATTTTAATTTGAAAATATAAAAGAATAGTACAGAACAAGTTTTAATTAGAATTTCGCCTAAATAAAAGTACCCTACGACACCTGACCTGATAGCTTTACTAGTATTCTAAAGAATTCGATTTAATACTCCAATTTTAGACCAAAATATTTATATGAATTCTAATTTTTTCACTGTCTTAGAACAGTATTGAACGTCATAACTCTGTTCTGTACTACTTCATATACATCGAAAATTTATAGGATTTAATTAAATAATTACTAACCAAACAATTTTTTAGGTACAACGAACACAATCGAAAAAATTTCCTCAAAAATTTCCTTCTTCAAAAGTCTGTCTTCTAAATTTTAAAACGATGAAAAATCTAAGCAAATAAAAAAAAATAAATATTCTTTTATTAAAATTAATTCCAGACTAGATATGTGCAGGCGATCTTATCCTTACAGTGAATGTAAACGTGGTACAGCAGGTAATTAATTTGAAAAGAAAACAAAAAAATGCACGATAAAAAGAATATCCGTGCTATTTTGACGGGCCCGCACCCACAAATTGTATACAATTTTCTCACTATCACCAAAAAAAAAGAAAAAGAAAATACAACAGTATTTCTATCTTTAATTTTGGCTGCTATTAAATATGAGGGATAAAACAGGGATTTGACTATATTTTTATTCTTTTTCAAAATATGCAACATTTTCTTTGCAAAACTATATTTCCTTAATTTTTTTCTTTTTTTGGGGAGCAAAAATATTTTTATGTTTATTCTATAAAATAAAATGATTTACCATGTTTTTGTTAATAACCATAAATTTATTTTGGTATTTCAAAAATGTTTTAAAAAAAAAAAATACTTGTAGAATTAATATTGTTAAATTTGTTATTTGATTCAGTTGGCCAGGTATTATAAATGTTCAAAATGCATAAAACCCCTTTGCAGCACGTACAAATTAGGACATGGTTCGAATAATTGAATACTTGAACAAACAGAACATGTTCTATTTTTTCACTGTTCAAACAGAAATGAAATAATTCTTTCATTTAAGAGAAAGAAAGCAAAATAAATTTGAAAAAAAAAATTAGACGCGATCTTCTTAATGAAAATGACAGAAACAAAAAATTCCGTACAAATAAACCTAGATGGTTGAAATTTTGAAATTAGGTACTCAATTGTATGAGTATTTGGAAAAAATGCGATTGGAAAGTTAAAAAACGTGACTGAACTAATGTTTAAAAGAAGAAAATTGGAGTGCAGAGCAAGTGGTGTTTGCCCTTCCAAACAATTCTTTTGATACTTCCCATAATAACATAGAAAGCTGAATTTTCACATGGGTACAAGGAGAGGAAATGAAAAATTTGAAACCTTACCAGGCAACTCCATTAGACATTTTTGAAGACTTATTTTCTGTCGGACTGGAAAAAAGTCTCATGGAGACTCGAAAAATTGGACTTTTTCAGTCCGACCGAAAATATGTCTTGAGATAAGTCTAATGGAGTCGTGGAGTTAAAAATTCTATGTTGGAAATGAAGTACTACTTGAAAGAGGAAAATTTGTCTTACAGGAAGTGATGTCTACCCTTGACAGCTTGTTTTCATATTCGCCGATGACTTAGAAAGCTTACACTCTGAGTTCAATGGGTACATGGGAAATAAATAAATAAAAATTTCAAATGATGACGAGACTACAAAGGGTGCAAAAACGTCCTCTATGGATACAGGACAAATATGCCGAAATGATTCATGTAAACAATTTAACAATATTTCTTCAAGTATTAAAACAAAACAGTTTAAAAATCTTTATTATATTTTTTGTACTCTTATCTTCCAACTGTCCTGAAAGTATTTATGTTAAAATAAATCTTCTATCTTTTTGCATGAAGATTAAAAAATCGACGTTATTATGTATGTAAATAAAAAATTCCTTAAAAACAATAATAATTTATATGTATGTGAATAAATGGCATACATATATAACTATTTGTAAGGATATATTATCTTAATGACGGGATACTTCAACTTTCTCTATATTTGAAAGAAAAAAAGACGATATTCAAATGTACAGCAAACTTTTATTCCTCTTTTCAAGATAATTTCTTTTTTTCTTATTTGTTAATAAAAAAATTATCGAACTCTTATCTTTAAATATCTGTCTTTTTCATGCAAATCTTCTTTCAGGATAATTTATGATAAGGTAAGTTATTTATACTAAAACTGGGTTTAAAAGGTACTAACTCCTAATAAATGCTGGTGCTTGAAAAAATAAAACGCTTCTATATTATTATTAAACTCTTGTACTTGTAAATACTTTCATTACATTATATTTTTTTAAAAAAAAATTATGTTTAAAAAACAACAAAAAAAAATACAATATAATTAAAGGATTCGCATATGTTGGAGGTGCTTGTGTTGTTAACAAACGATTGGAAAAAGTCAATAGTGTTGCTATTATTGAAGATACTGGCGGTTTCAGTGGAATCATCGTAGCTGCACATGAAGTCGGTCATTTGTAAGTTATTTACTAAATGATTTCCGAGATTGTTCAAATATAGCAATCAATCAATCAATATGAAAAATTCAAATCATAATATCCTTCTATTCTTTTAGATTGGGAGCTGTTCATGATGGTTCACCACCACCAAGCTATTTAGGTGGTCCAGGAGCTGAAAGATGTCGTTGGGAAGATGGTTATATAATGTCAGATTTAAGACATACAGAAAGAGGTTTCAGATGGTCACCATGTACAATACAAAGTTTTCATCATTTCTTAAAGTAAATTTCCTCATAGAAATCATATTAATTATTATATATTCCTGGTTTATTCTTTCTCCAAAAATTTTCAGTGGTGATACAGCAAGCTGTTTACATAATGCACCACATGAAGATGGTGCTTTAGGTCGATCATTACCAGGAACATTATTATCATTGGATGCACAATGTCGTCGTGATCGAGGAACATATGCATGCTTTAAAGATGATCGTGTATGTGCACAATTATTCTGTTTTGATTCATTAACAGGATATTGTGTTGCATATCGTCCAGCTGCTGAAGGTTCAGCATGTGGCAATGGATTGGTAAATTCATGTCAACTATTATTACTATTATTTTTTTTTTATATATAAATTTTGTATTTAATATTATATCATTTGTGTTGAATTTTTTTTTTTATATATAGCATTGTATGGATGGTAGATGTATTTCAAATCAAGAAAATGTTATACAAGATTATTCACAAAATCAAGCTAGTTATACGAATCTATATCGTCCAGTTTATAAGTAAGTTGATTTTTTATTAATTCAATATTATTATAAAATTAGAAAAATTAGAAATAAAAAATATATTTTTAATCGGCGTAAGTATTTAAAGAACGTTTATTTCTCTCTTTTTTTTAATAATTTATTTAAATAATTAACAGTGAATATGATGAAGATAATAATGATAATGATGATAATGATAATGATAATGATTTTGATCTATCACCAAATAAATCAAATTCACCAACACCAACACGTAAAAATAAGAAAAAAACAACAACAACCACTACTACTACTACCACTACTACCACTACCTCTACTACACCTCCTTCATCAATTTATTATGATAATGATAATTCTTATTATAATGATAATGATTATCAAACAACTGAGAAAACTTCATTAAAAAGAAAATCACATCATAATAATCATTCTTCTTCTCATAAATATTTAACAAGCACAACAAAAACAACAACAACAACAAAACGTCCAACTAGTATTAATCCTTTTTATTATGGTTTCTCAAAAGTAACAACACGTATCCCAAGATCCCATAAACATAATAATAATAATAATAATAATACAACAACGAAAAATGAAAGAGGATCAACATTAAGAAAATCAAATAATTTACATAGTTTAGTAAATAATAAAAATCGTAATAAAAATAAAACAATATCAACAACAATAAAAACAACAACAACAACAACTGTAACACCAACAGTTGATGAATTTGATGATGATGATATTATTAATAATAATAATGATGAAGATATCGGTACTAGAAATTCATTTTTTGAATCATATTTAAAGAAATTAGCGGCAACAACACGTAGCCCGTATAATTTTGATAATTTTGGTAAATTTTATAAGAAAACTACTTCACCAACATCAACACCAGAATTGTCGTTGGGCCAAACAACATTACCATCGTATTCGACAAATATTCTTGGAGAGAATAGTAACAATTCACCAGTTAATGTTTCGATAACATAAATGTTAATTAATTTTATAGAAAACACAAAAAAATAACAAATTACTTTTTGAAAAATATATAAATGAAAATTTAAGAGTATTGATGAAAAGAAAATTTCTTAAAAGCCGGGTAAGACAACAGAGTAAAATTTAAAAACATTTTTTTTTTCTTAAATATAAAATAAAATCATTCATGTTCAGAGTAAAAAAAAAATAAGACAAACAAAACAAAATAATTCATTATTTTTACGGAATAGTATTATTATGTAAATCAGTAAAATTTTCAAAGAACAGTAATTTTAAAAAGAAAAAACAAAAGCACACATTTTAATATGGGAAAAATCAAGTCAAAAAAGCTTCAATATATGAACGCTAATTAAAAATATAAAAAAAAGCATAGAGAAGAATAAAAACATGAACAAACGAGAGCAAAATATATTCTTCTCTTGATCACATTTTTATTTAACATAAAACATAATTAATTTTTTTTCTAACTTCGATGGATCAAAACTTTTCCTTTTTTATTTATGTAAATATAAATTCTTCGATTACAGGGTTTTCTTGATATATATAAAAATAATATGGCGGTTTTAATTATTATACACACACTCATCATTTTTCAGTTGCAGCTAATTATTATTTATTATATGAATATAAATGAAAAAATGGGGGAAATTAATTTATAATTAAAGAAAAATATAAAAAAACAAACAGAACTGTTATTTTTCTTACAGATAAAAAGAAACAAAAAAGACAAATCTCAACGAGAACGAGAAAAAAATTCAAAACTTTTCTTTTCATTTTTAATTTAATGAAAATCTAAAAAAAAAAACTCTTTTCATCAAAATTTTCACCCAAAAAAAAATTGTTCTAATTTTACGAAATTTCGATAGATTTTTTGAAAATTTTAATTAATAACAAAAAAGTCCTAAAATCCTTTCTATGACGTATATCTTTATCCTACATAATAAAGTCTACTTTTGTAACGCTAAAATTGGCATGAAAAATTCACACCAATACGCATTTCCAGGACTATGTTATAAGAGTAGATAATATTTCCATCTTTACAAGAAGTAAGTGATCCGAGGAAGTTCGCTTATGAAGCGAATTCAAGTTAGTCTAGGACATTAAAAATTTAGCAGAAGAAAATTCAGAAAACGTATTTCAAATAATTTGCTATAAAGGAAAATTATGCACCTCAATATCTCAAAATCCATTCCAGTTTTTTACACCAAATTTCAACTTAAATTTTCTTATAAACTATAAACTAAAAAAAATTTAATTCTGCATTAAAAATAATTACAAGATAAAAAGAACTTTTTATAGACCACGTTTTTAAATTTTCTGTTGAATTATATAAACCGCCACCTTGCGAATTTTTTCCAAACTAACTTTCCATATAAAACAAATTTTACTGAAAATGAATTCAATTTTGCTTAAAGATGGCTAAAAGTATTAGAAGAATGCATTGTCATCGTGTTCTGAGCTATTCTAAAAGTTTCAAATGTCAAGCTAGTCGGGAAGTTAGTTAAATATCGATTGCAAGATTTGTACTGGACAAACAAACAAACAAGCAAACAAGAAAGCTAGTTAATAAAAACGTGGTAATTAGTTATAACCTGTTCAGATTAAAGGAATAAAAAGCTCTGTCCCGGAGTACAATTGAAATTTTAGATTTCCACATAACCCTTAACTGAGGTAGAATTTTTAATACTTTTTGTTATCCGAATTTATAGGCGTTTGATTGTCGAGTAAAAACCAATAAAATTTGTTAATTAAGAAACCTGTTCTAGAAGCATTTCCTTATCTGAAATATGTTCAATGTTAGCACACTTTTCGAACTTTAAATTAACGAATGTTTAACTTAACTGTAATTTATTATAGATAGTTTTGGATTATCGTGTAATGCAGAAAAATTTGCATTTATTGATTTATTTTTGATTCTTAATCAAAAATCTTTAATATCTAGTTCAATTGAAAATCTTAATTCAAAAATATCTCCAGCATAAGGTGTGAACATGTATTTCGAAACAATCCCATTTTAACAGATAGAAGTAAATCAAAAACTTTCTTCTTTTTAAACAAAAAATCACCAACTTCTGGTTTACTATTTCTCCTCAAAAGTTAATCAGATCATAGTTCTATCAAAGATATTAGAAAGTAAAGATATGTAAAAATTAAAAAAACTTTTATTTAACTTGAGTAAATTATAAAAGGTCTTATAGAAAGAGCTTTAAGTTCATACCATAAGTTCTAATGTTCTAATGTTCTAATCTTCTCATTATTTATATCTTTGATTCTATTACAACATAACTTTGTGCTAAATTTGATCAAGATTGGGTTCACAACTTCTTTTGACTAAATTTTAAAAAAAATAATTCATTTCAGGACTTAAAAAGAAAATAATTTTGTCGAATTTAATATCAAATTTTAAAAATTTAGAACAATTTTTTTTTTTAGTTCTTTCTTCTTATTTCTATTTTCTTTAAAAAAAATTCTTTATTACTGTTCTGTAAATATTTTCTTTTAAAATAAATTTTTCTACAATACTTTTCTTTTTCAAATACTTTTTTAAAACAAAAAAACACGAACTGAAACAACAAACAGATTTTCACACATAAAACATTTCAAGAAACACATCAAAAATTCACTACAAAAAAAAAAAACATTAATTTTAGATTTAATTTCAGCATAAACAAAAAGAAAAAAACCATTCAAATAAATATTAAAAATAAAAAATATAACATAATTTTCATAACAATTTTTTTTTGGGAAAATCATGAAAATGAAAATTTCTTTTATTTTAATTTTAATGTTTTTTATTTTCATTTTCGTTTCAGTGGAAAAAAATAAATAATTACAGCCCCAACAAGAATGTACCAACGACAATAAATTGCCATTATTTTAAAAATAATAGCTAGAATAAATATATGAATATATTTTTTTTTTAATTATTATAATTATTATTATTAATAATATTAAAAAAAAATAAAAAACAGAAAACTTTTTAGTTAATTTTGACTGCAAATATAAAAATACAAACTGCGAAAACATATTATGTATATTTTTATATGTGATAGTAATTTTTTTTTTTTTTTTTAAATAATATTTTCAAAATAAAAGAAAAAAAATAATTAAATATAATAAGAAAAACAATCCTAATTTTAATGGCCGTCCAAACAAAAAGACGAAAAGAAATTGCTCCTGAATCAAATTCTAATTTTAATGTTTTGGAAAATTTGTTTTCATGATAATTCCATGAAGTTCAACAAGAAAATTTTTTAATTCAACAAATTTTTAAACAGATTTTGAAATTCTTATATAAATTAAAGAGCAACCAAGAATCTTCTAAAATTGAATTTAAATTAAGTTGCCTTCCAATTAATAACTTTTCGACGAAGGAAATCTTCATGTTTAAAATCTTGCAATAAATTTTACGAATGATATTTCTTTAATTTATAATAATTTGGAATAAATTTTATTTAATAAAGCAACCTTTTTTTTCGTTAAGTTCGAGAACCGTTTTCAAGGAATTTTAATATTTTTGGTGTAATTTTCTTTTTAAACTTTTGGAAAAATTGTTTTGTAAATTCAAAAATTGATTTTTATAGAAAAATTGGTTAAAGCAAAAAAGAAAAACCATAACACAGTATTATTCAATAGAAAAAAGAAACAAATCTTTTAAAACCAATTCAAAAATAGTTGCAAGTTTAAAATGAAATATTAATTAAAAATTAAGGAACAAATTCATATTAATTAATTGTTTCATTGTTTTTCTTTTTTCATCACAAAATATATTAAAGTAAAATTTGTTTTAAAAAAAATATGGTATATATATATATATATAGGGTGTAAGAAAATTGGTATAACCAATTCAGATTTGTGGTAAAACATCTAAAATCGAAGAATCTATGACACCAAAACAAGTTGAAATACTTGAAAATTTCAATTTTTGAAAAAGAAATCTTTATACCATTCGAAAAACTAATTATTGTGAGTCTAATCTTTCGGCTGTTTCCAGAGAAATTAAGCTATAGAAACTTCAGAAAGTTATTCAAATGCTGATCGAGGAGGATTCAACGAACATCTCTATCGAATGAAAAGACTTGTAGTTGTAATAAAAAACCCTTGTGCTTTCATAGCGCCAATCAATATTTCTTTATTGTGTATCACAAGAATATATGATTAATAATAAATGTCAAGAATTTAATTTTAAACCAGGCAAGACTTGTATACTAAAGACAATACATTTAGAAACTATAAAATCAACATTATTTTACGATTCTCGATTAAAATGCGAGCGATTATCGAATTTTAATCGAGATTCGTGAGATAATGTACATAATTATTGCTAATGTGTCTTTAGTATTAAGTTAATAAAAAAAAAATCATATTAAATTCATTAAAAAATGTGCTTTTGACTAATTTCTTGTTTGTAATTTTTTCTATGATATAAAATCATATTAGATACACCCTGTATTAATGGATAATTAAAAAATGAAGAAAAAAAAATCTCAAATTTTGAATGTTCCCCGAATTTAATATTAATTAAATTTCTTTTTTTTTTTTAACTAATTTAAATTAATTTAATTGAAATCAAAAGTTATTTTTAAAAAAATAAAACTTTTGATCGATTTTTAGTACTTTTTATTTTTCTAGATAAATAATTAAGAAATAATTTCTATTGTACAATTTTAAGTTGAATATAATTTAAAGAAAAACAAACAAAAAAAATATATATTTTTTATTTTTCCATTTTTAATTTTTTCATCTAAAAAAAAAGACAAGAAATTAATGAATTTCGAATTTTGTGAATTTTGTTTTTCCATTCATTTTCCTAATGAAAATTATTCAGAATTTTCCGAATTGCTTAAAATTTGCCTTCTTTTTTTTATTTCATTAAAAAATAATTATTCAAGAAATTTATTCATCTCTTCTTTTTTTTTTGTTTTAGTTTTATTTTAAAAATTTTTAAAATTTATATTAAATTGTAAAGAAAAACAAAAAAAAAAAAAAAAAAAAACAGAATAAATATTAAATAAAATCTTGAGAAAAAACAAAAATGAAAATTATTTAAGTTTATAGAATAATGTTTTAAATTTTCAAATGAAAATATATTTTTTATTATACTTAAAAGTTTTGATTTTTATTATTTAAAAAAATAAAATACATATCATATATTGCCAGAGTCATAACCGAGGTGTAGGGACTTGAGACTCTGAGTCTCGACGAATTTGAGATTTTAACCCAATAGGAATAGGGGATTTGCCTGGCCACCAACAGAGCCCCAAAGCCAATTTTTTATAGATTTTAAATTTATAGAAAGTTATTTTCCCCAAAAAATTCCCCTCGAAGAAAAATGTCTGAATTAAAAACTATATATAGGGCCCTAAAATTAAAGCTATATGAAGCTATAACGCGCCACTGAGTACAGGAAAGTGCTCAGGGAAGAATCAGCCTAATGACAGCTTCTTATTATTCAAGATAAAGTGTAAATCATAATACTGAAGGTTGAATGTTGTCAGGTAAAGGTTGAGAACTATCGATAGTCACCAAGCAGAAAAAGTTGGCGTGCTAAACCCTTCTTTTATGCATACTTTGGAGTAATAGAATGTATTTACTCTTTGTGTAATATTCCAAATACTTTTATTTTAAGAAATTCTCTGTAGGCAAAGAAAAATAAATACATGAAGAACCGAGCGTGGATTTGACCCAGGGTCTCATCAGCTTCTAGAAACGAGGTCTTTACTGACTTGACCATTCAACACTTTGTTTATTGATCTGTTCATTTGCCTTTTCTAACTAAATATTATTCAAACAATACAACTGTTATTCGAAATATAACAACTATTCTATAACCTTTCAATTGTATTCTAGGCCGATTCCACTCGGGCAATTCCACTCGCACAATTCCACTCGGCAGAATTCGACTAGGGAGCAATTTAATTCAATGTATTTAACTCGTGCAGGAGTTAAATTCATTGAATTAATTTGCTCTCTAGTTGAATTGTTATGTTATTATTCTTATATGTAAAAGAAATTAAATTGTTGCTTAGTCAAATTTTTTCGAGTGGTATTATTCCGAGTGGAATTGTGCCGAGTGGAATTGTGCCCGAGTGGAATTGGGCGAGTGGAATTGGGCGAGTGGAATTATGCGAGTGGAATTATGCGAGTGGAATCGGCCGGTCACCTTTCAATTGCTATGCCAATCATTTTGTATTAACAACTATTATGAAACTAATATAATACTCCTACATGTCTCCTTTTTTTTGTTGATAATTTTTCCACCTAATACTTTTACGTTACATTCTCGAATTTACTGCTGGGCGATAGTACATTATCGATAGTTCTCTATCTCTAGTATCAGGGTATTGAACAATTTGGCCGCAATGGGATATGTTACCGAGGAGCAAACGAATAGAATACAGAGCATTAAATACCTAATCGGGTAACACGGAAATAATCATTTAGTTAGGCCTTTTTTTAACCTGACCTAAAAAAAATTTCATTTTTTTAAACATAAAATCGATTTTTTTTATATCAAATAATAAAGTGTAATGAACTTTTCTCTAATATCAGATTAATTCGTTTACTTTGGAATAATTCAAATCATTCACAATTTAGGTCGAACCTATCCCAAATAAATTATTCGATAAAACCTTGGCACTGTTGCTTATTCTTATCGTTTGATTACATGACTGATAGGTGTTCATAATTATCAAAAAAATGTATATTAATATAAGAAAAATAGAGATATATAAAGAACGATTAAATGAAAATTGGGTTTAGTTAGATTTAGGAAACTTTCTAAATTAAAAAAAAATAAAATATGTTAAAGAAATCAGCAATAATTTTGGTTGTAGGAATTTATTCATTTGGTGTATTATCAACAGATTATTGTAATACAGATTTATGTGCTAATTCAAATCATACACATATCGCTTGTAATAATACAAGAGTAATATAATAAAATTTGAATACAAAATGAATTTTTTTTGGCAAGTAATTTAATTCATTTCTTTTTCATAGAAATTTGGACGAATATGCCCAAAAGATCGTGAACTTATTAATATTGGCAAATATAAAGGTTTGATTGTTGGTTATCATAATTGGAAACGAAATATAACCGCTTCAGGTGATTTACCAGGATTTGATCCAGCGGAACGTATGGGTTCTTTAGTATAAGTTTTATGATAGACAGAAAAAAAAATAGTATAATCCTAAAATTTAATTATTTTCAGAGATGGAATTCTGAATTAGCATATTTAGCAGAATTAAATTCAAAAAGATGTTTTTTTCATCATGATGATTGTCGAAATACAGATGAATTTTTTGATTTTGCCCAAAGTATTTATATTCAAACGTTCTCTAAATTTCATACAAAACATGCTTTAACATTTATGTTAAGAGGATGGTTTAATGAATATAAAGATGCAAATATGAGTTCAATAATTGATGAGGATTATGAGGAAGAAGAGTAAGTAAAATTTTTTGAAAGCAAATACGTCTAGTTCAGCCAGTTTTAGCTTGCATCAGATTGGAACAGTTTTTTTTTTTTGTTTTTGGAAATGTAGAAATATCCTCTCCTTAACTTTGCTGGAGGAAGAAAATGCTGGTAAGGTGATAATATTCTTCACAATCCCTATCTCTATAATACCAAAACTCAAAACTGCCCGACTGATGCAAGATATTGACTGGATCCACTAGATTAATTTATTTTTGGTTTTAGAGTCGTCGGGCATTTTTTAAATTTCATATACGATCGTCATACTGATATTGGTTGTGCTGCCACAAAATTTACGCGAAAACAAAGGCCAACATATTATTTTGTTTGTAATTATGGATCTTTACATCCGAAACCAATATACAAAATCGGTCCAACCACTTCAAAATGTAAAACAGGGTCAAATAAATATTTCCCAGCACTTTGTTCTATTCATGAAATATATGAAAATGAAGATGATTATTATTCAGTTTAAATAAAAATTATTTTAATAATGAAAAATTCTTTTATTCTCATCAAATAGTACCAAAACTATTTCCTTCCCACCCAAAATATAAAAAAAAATGTATAAATCCCATACAAAAAAGATAGAAACATCTAAATATCAACTTTAATAATTAAATTTCTGTGCATTTATGTACGTCCAGGCAAAGGTAAATATTGATTATAAGTAACAATGTTCCGAATCAGAGCTGCACAAGATATAATACATATCATTCCAGCCGGCATCATTTTTCCGGATCGAGACCAACGTGCTCCCATCATGCCGGCCAAAACTAAAGATGTTCCGAGTTGTAATAATGGTTTTGGCGGATTTTGGGAATTCAAATGTGCACCATACCCTAAAATAGCTCCAAATGCCAAACCAGCTCCGAGTGATGGAATCGAACCTAGGCAATTTTGTATATGAAATTCCGTCTTATCAAAATATAAAGGATTTTAATTCACCTGCTTTCACATAACCCATTATACCACCAGCAGCAATAAATATATCCAATAATATCAGTTGGCATTGTGTTTTTATTTATTTTAATAAATGAAAATTAAAAATTGACAGATGAAACTTTCGAAGAACGACGATATTTTGAAGAATGTCTGACTTACAAAACAAGCAAACAAGTGTCAAGTTTTTAAATGAACTAATACAAACCAATTTTTAGTCTTTTCTAATATTTAATAACGTTTGTAAATATAATTATTGATAAATACAAAAAATTTTTAATACTTACATTAAGCAAATTTTTAATTTCACTAAAAATTAAAAAAATAAACTGGAAATAACTAGAAACACGAAACTACAATAATTTGCATTTTTTTCAAATAAAATTGGTTTATAACTTTGCTAAATCAAATGATTTTATAGCAAATTCAGAATTTGTAACTCAAAAAACATATTGTAACTGAAAATCGGCTTGTAGCAGATTTTTTGATGCCCTATGGTAGAAAGGGGACTAAACAGCCAAAACTAATATTTCAAGATTTTTCTACATAACTTTGTTTCTTCTTTTTCAAATTTGCTCTAATTCACAGGGAGCCTATATGTTACGATATATGTGGTACGTACTTGAAATGGTACTAAGCTAGTATTCGATGCCACACGTGGTATACTTCTTAACTTAACTACTCCTTAACCCATGACATGAATACATTATTAGCACCTTTAGCACAACCACAGAGAATTCCTAGCGCTTGTAAAAAAAACTGTAAATACATGTATTTTTATTACCACAGCTCTTTTATGAGCAGATCGAACCGGCGCGTTTGCACCAAAAAATCCGCGCATATATTCTTGGACCAATTTGGCTGATTATCAATAAATGGAAAAATCTTACTGACGCAATTTTTTAAGTTTAATTTAATAAAGTGGCTTAATTTATTTAAAAAGTGAAAAAAAAGCTTAAGGTGAAAACACCTAAAAAAAACCGAACCAGTCCACTCGTACCAGTTCAGTCTGCGCATTAACGTGGTGAAAGTTTTTTTTTTACAAATCCTAATAAGATATTTTGTTTCCAGACTGAAAATCTGTGCCACATGAAAACACAATTCTGACTCTTTTTTCTTATTGAATGTTTTCAACTTGTATTCTGATTTTGGGCACGCCCGCAAGCGTCAGCTCCTTAATAGTATTTTTTACAAATCCTATTAAAAAAGAACCACACTTTGCATCACTCTAATCGTCCCAAAAATGTATTCACACAAAATTACGGGTGGTATAACCATAAGCATACAATAATGAGAGTTCCCCAAATGAGAATCCACATTTGGGAACGTCTGCAAACTAGGCAATCTCATTAATAATAATTGTTAAAAAGACTCTGTGTATATAAAAATGCATGTATTTACAGTATTCTTTACAAATATGTACTATAAAAAAGGACCGCGCTTCGCAGCGCTGTAATCATCCCAAAAATGTATACACAAAAAATTACATTTAGTATAACCACATGTAATTATTTCTATATAATGTAGTCGTGCCTAATATTTCGATATAATAAAATGGAGAAAACACAAATAGAAAATCAAACAAACAATTACTTAAACTAGTACCGCCCATTGGTCGAAATTCGACCTAATAAAATGAAAATTAAAACATCGATTGCAATAATTAAAAGTTAAACTTGTGAATTTCAATATGATATTCTAATTCTCACACTTATTTATTTACAAATCCAAACATCAATGCTTTTTTCAATTGTTCTCTTGAATTTGGTCCAGAAAAATAAACAGCTGTTTTCTAGATAATTCTGAATCAAAAACCTTCTAAAACACTTCAGTTATTTCCTTTCCTTCATTACACAAATTCGTAAAGCACACAACTGTGTGCCATATATTTTGTTGTTGTTCTCATATAAATATTGTATATGGGAAACTTTCACCTGTCCAACCTGGCTCAACGACCATATATCAACATACTTTTTGTGTTTAAACCTTTGAACACTTCTGCTCATTAATTGCTTTCTATTGATATATTTATTAAGCCACATCTTTTGTTAGAATACAAATAAAAGGGAAGTAAATTTTTGTGTTTGCCTATTTATATATAGATTAACTTGATATATTTCGACCAACTTACTCCAATGCAATTTCACAACTCCTCACTAATCCAACTTTTAATATTACATAAGCTCTTTTCCTTTAGAGCTTCTAATGAGCTTTGAGCTTTTTTCCATTTGCGTATATGGATTACAATTCTCTTCACCGACTACAATAAATTGATACAATAATAAGAGTTTCCAATTTGGGCACGTCTGCAAGCATCACCTTATTAATAGTATTTGTTAAAATGACTCTGTGTGATTTCTGTGTAATTTCATGTATTTAGTCTTTTTTACAAATACTATTAAAAACGAGGCGCGCTTTGCAGCGCTGCAAACGTCTCATAATTTATATAGAAATAATTACAGCTAATAGTAAATTTATCTTAGAAATTAGCCTTCTGCTTAGTCAGGCTTAGATTTAATTACTTCTTTATAAATGAATAATTGTTTTAAATTTCAGACGGAATTAGTAATTAATTACACAAAAAATAGCTGCACACACAGTTAATTAATTCTTTAAAAATCAGTTATAAAAAAAAGTACATAAAATTTTAAAACATGCTAATTTTTGATTGGCAAAAGATTAAATTTATTGCTGTTTTTCTAAATACATTTCATAAATTTTACTTTTTTTTTTTTGGAATATATTATTATATTTATATTATTAATAAAATTAAAATTAAATATTTATTTTGTTTATATTTTAATATAATGAGAAATTGTAAAGCCAATATATTTTATATTTAAAAAAAAAATTTATAGGATTTTCAATTACCTGATTCGAAAAATGTATTTTTTCGTTGGTTTAAAAATTTGCAAAGTATTTTTACTTAAAACAAATCTGAAACTAAATAGATTTTGTTTGTTTTTTGTTTTGTAATTTCTTTTTTTTGTTTTTAAAAAGAGTAATCAAATATTATGAAAACATAAAAAAAAAGAACCACACAAATTATATAACCAATTATTTTTGTTTTCTGTTTTAATTACTTTTTTTTTTTAGCTATTGTTATGTTAAATTTTTTTTATTCAAAATTTATTGAAAAAAAAAAATAAATAAAATAAATCAATATATTTTATATATTTGATGAAAAAATTGGAAAATATATATAAGTAAATATTTTTTTTAAATATAATTAAAAGAATGAAGATTTCTTTTCTTTTTTTTTTTTGGTTTTGGTTCGCTTCCTGAAAAAGAAAGCAACTTCATTTTGTAATTAAAAAAAAGTTTTATTTGAAATTTTTAAAAAAAAAAAAAAAGATAAAATAAATAAGAAATCAAAATATATAGGTAAATATATTTTTTTTTAAAAATATGAAAATTTTTTCAATAAAAATATTTAATTAAAAAATGTATTTATATAAAGAGAATATATATATATAAATATATAAGTATATATATTTTTGTTTTAATAAAAATGTATATAAATCGATAAAAGGATAAAAATATATTTAAAGATAAATATTAAATATAAAAATTATATATACAATAAGAAAAACTCTTTAAGTAACCACCTTAATTAATGATCAAATATATTATGTTTAAAAAACAAAAAAAAAAGGCAAATATTTGTTTTAGAATACTTTACCTTTGGAAATTACCTTTTATCCTTGATTTATGTAGTTTTCCCCAACCCCCCGCGTCAGATACAAGTGATCGTTACATCATCAATTGCCTTTTTATTTTGGGGTTTTTGTATTTCCTAAATCAAAACTACACTTAATTTCCAATCAATATAATAAAATAATTAACAACTCTCGAAACAAATAGTATTTGACGACGAAACAGATTTGTATTATGTATTTTTTTTTTAAAACAGAAAATTTAAAAAATAATTTAAAAAAAAAAACGAAATTCTATACAAGAAGAATACACGTTTACTGTTTCATGTCGTAAGGACGAGAAATAAGGACGAAATGTGAAAATCAAAAAATACATTTTCGCTTGTTTTTTTAGATGAAATCTTCTTGGATAGTATGATAACTCCCAATTGAAAGTGCAAAGTGTCTTAATGCACAACAAATTTTATCTGATTAGACACAAGGTAATGTGACTAGGCTATGATTGATTATTTGGTTTCCGAGACAAATGATTTATTGATTAATTGTTGGTTTTAAACTGATTAATTGGTTTCTATTATTATAGCCAAGCGTTAAAATTTAAGCTGTAAAAACAATTTATAAGGAGAAGTAAATTTTTATATAAAAGAAAAAGAGAAAGCGTAATAAAAATAAAAGTGAAAATATTCTCTTAAAAACATATATATGCATATGTTAATATTTTACATTTGATTTAAATGTTATTCAAATTTATTCATACTATCATAGGATTTCTCTCTCTAAATTTATTTTGTTTTGTTTCTCTTAAATGAAACAATCAGTTTTCGGTTGAATCATCAGAATATTGAACAAATTTTGATTACTCAATTAATCAAACTATGCTCTAGTAATGACTCTAATTTAACGAATGAAATTGTCTCTTCTCTCTATTACATAAAAAAACTTACTCTCCCCGATGGTAATTTTTTACCAAAAAGCATACAATAATGAGAGTTTCCAATTTGGGCACATCTGCAAGGGCCTCATGATATAAAATTGTATGTATTTACAGACTTTTTTACAAATACTATTAAAAACGAGGCGCGCTTTGCAGCGCTGCAAACGTTTCATCAATTTATATAGAAATGATTACATGTGATAATATATAAGAATGGGCGAAGTTTAGATTTGTTTTTTTTTATTTCTTCAATTTTTAAATTGTTGAAAGATGTTAAATGATGATTTATTAGTAAAATTTTCTAATTACCAAAACATTTGAATTTAATTTTCTGCAAAATAAAATTTGAGGGATTTTTTGTTTTTCGTTTTAGTTAAGTTATTTGTATGCAATATTGTCTTTGAAGAAGAGCCTTACAACTAAAAACTAAGCATTATTTTTCTTGTCTTTAAAAAATAATTAATTAAAAGTTCGATTCCCTGTCCCAATAGGGGTTTGGAGCGTCGCGAAGTTTTTAATATAAAATTTTTGTGTAAACCATACATAGAGTTTTTTTTAGAATGTTTTTTGTTAATCTAAAAAAAAAAAAAATAATAAATTAAAGGAATCATTTGATTTAAAATCTTATCTAATTCATTTAAAAAAAATTTTTTTTTCAATTTTTTACTATTAGAAAATATGCAAATTTATGATATATGTGAAAAATAAATATAAAACAAAAAATATTTTTTAGTTTTTACCTGATTTAAAAAAAAAAAAAAAACCCATCTAAACAATAAAAAATAAGAAAATTAAAAAAAAAGAGTTTTTAAAAAGGATTTTTTTATACTAAAATTTGCTGCGAATTTAAAAAATAAAAAATATAAAATTTATGAAATGAAATTACATAAAAAAAAAAAAAATATTTTGTTTATATAAAAATTTATATATCTTTTTAAATATATAGAAAAATAATTTTTGATCATTAAATTAAGTATGGTTACACAAAAAAGATGCTAATTATTGTATATAAAAAGAAATATTAAAAAATATATTAAAATTTTATGTTTTTATATACACAAATTTAAAAAATATTTAATTTAAAAAAAATTGTGAAAAACTTTATAGCTTTTTCATCGAAACTTGTTTCCTTAGGAGAATCGAAGGTGGTAGTTGTGGGTGGTGGTGGATGTGGGTTGAGTGTTCAGAAGAATAAAAAAGTGTGTTCTCCCAAAAAAAGAAACGAACATTAAAAAAAAAAACAAATGTTTTTTTTTTTTTTTTGAAATATTCTCTCCAAAAAGCCCCACCAAAGCTAAATAATAAAAAAAAAAAAAAAAAAAAAAAATTACAGATTTTGTTTTTAAATTTTTTTTTCATGTTTTTTTATAAGTTTATATAATTTATATAATATAATTAATTAATAATATATATATATATATATAAGAATAAGCAAATATTTTACTTTAATTTTGATTAAAATAAAAAGAAAATGAATATATTTAGTTATTATTTAAAAAAAAAATAAAATAAATTTATTAAATAAAGTAAAGAAGAAATATATATTTTTAAATTCATTATGTTTTGTTTTTGTTTTTGTTTTTTTTCATTTTCTATTTTGTTTATTTAATAATATAATATATTTAAATAATATATTTTCAAATATATTTTGTTAAAACAAAATACATACCACGTTTTTTTGTTTTTAAAAAAATGTTTACCCACACACATTTTACACATCCTGTGGAAACAAAAATTATGTTTTTTTTTTCATGTTTCATAATTTTTTATAGTTAATTATTAAAAATATAACATAACAATATTATTTTTTTGTTTTTTTACTTAGGACAGACCAAATATTTTTTTTTTGTTTTTTGTTTTTTTAAATAATCTACAATTTATTATTATTTATATTTTTGAATATATATAATCTATTAAAATAATTTATTAATAGATTTTTTCATAAAATGAATTTTTTATTTAAGTTGAAATTAAAAAAAAAAAAAAGGATCAGAAAAAAAAAAGTTTAAAACATTCGTAAATGTACTTAAAATAGGTTTTTGGTTCATTTTTATAGCAGTATTTTATTTTTAGAACTGCAAAATAAAAAGAAAACATTGATTTTGCTGTAGTCAGAATAAGTCATTATTATATAACATTAAAACTAGCAAGATACTACCATTACTGTCCTCTATTATAGTATAATAATCTCACACAAGTTTTCTAAGGGTATAATATAACAACTTCCTTGAAACCATTATGATTTAGTAACTGATTTAATTCTAGCCACACACAAAACACACAAGCAATATAAGATTAACAAATGTCTTTAGGCTTTCTATTTTCCTGGTTCCCGACTAATGGTAAACAAATTACCTGAGACATATTTTCTATTTAGTTACTAAATATATCTTCGATAAAATGTTTTGCTTTGAAATAGAGTTAGTAGTAGTAAATATTGTATATACACAAAATATTGTATTTTACACAAAAATAATAGGGGTACTCCCATATCATTGTAAATCATGGTGTATCGTTAATATAATTTTCTATAAGAAAAATACAGAATTATACAATAATACACTATGATTTTTAACAAAAAAGAGAAATACCTTTAATATTTTTCCTAAATTTACTATCTTTCGATTCAAAACGAATGTTGAAAGTAGGTTTTTTAGGATAAATTTTAATTTACAGTCAAATCTGGATAAGACGGTACCTGCATAAGACAGAAACACACTTTAGCAGCAATACGGTATATTATCTCATGATTTTCGATTAAAGATCGTTGGTAATATGTCTTTAGTATTAAAATAACATATTTTTGGGCCTTTCAGGTTCCGTCTTCCGACCAGATTTGACTTTACTACTGCTTCAAATCTCAATCATTTTTAAATAACTACAGAAATGTAACTATTAGCACGTTTATAACATAAACCAACAAACGAGTTCGATCTGATTATTAGTCTGTTCAAAATAAAGTCCATTAAAGATACAATCGGACCAATCGTTTTTATGTAATTAAAAATTGTTCAATCCATAGATATACATTAGCCAGAGATTTTATTTCCATCGTTTTCATACAAAATTATGCGCTCGCTTACACCAAACGATTCAAGCCCAAGTTTCGGAGATAACAATTCGCTGCTCTACTTATGCGATATAATAATTCAACTTGGTTTTCTTCCAGTTAGCATTAAAAATTTGCGTTGTTTTTATTTTTCATACATATAAGCTCAAGTTTTACATTCCTCTCTGTTGCGGCGGCCCATGTGAAACAGAAAATTAATATCTCTAGTTAATATATGTTAACTCTATGGTTTGTACCAAAATAAAGCTTATTAAAGATACAATCGGATCGATTCGGTCTTCGTTTGGTTCAATCGTACAAGTTCGATATACGCATAAACGTACTGTATGTAACTCGTTTGCGTCATTCTCGATTAAAACGAAAATAACTCCTTCAAAAAAGACAAGTTTCAAATTACATAAATTTAACTAATTACAGCTCTTCTTTTTTTTTTAAATTCTATAAAATTCTGTACTTTTTTTTGTGATTTCATATAAAACACGCACAATTACAAATATTTATACTTTTTTTTTTTTTAATTTTTATTAAATTTTTTGTGTTTATTTAGTTTTAATAAAGGAATGAGTGTAATAATATTTATTATAATTTCCTTCTTTTTCTTTTTTTTTTGATATAAAGAATTAAATATGTTGATAAAAATGCATAATTAGAGAAAATATTGTTGATATTTTGTATTTTGTGTTTTTATTTTTATTCCAAATCTTACCACACGACTCCATTGGACTTATTTCAAGACTTATTTTCAGTCGGACTGAAAAAAAAGTCTTGTGGAGACTCTAAAATTTGGACTTTTTTGTCAGTCCGACTGAAAATATGTTTTGAAATAAGTCCAATGAAGTTGTGGGGTTACCAATGAAAAATTAAAAATATAATAATAAAAAACAAAACTCTTTCACACCACACACAAAAGTAATCGATTTTTTGTTTTTTATTTTTTTGTTTGTTTGGAAGACTGCCTAAAATATAAATCTTATAAAAAAAAGATCGAATTTTTTCAATAAAAATTTACCATGAAATAAATTTAATTATATTTTAAATTTTAATAAAATAATAGAAAAAAGAAAAAAAAGAAACAAAACCCAAACAAAAATGTTTGTAGGAAATAATTTTTAAATTTTTAAATTTCAATTTAATTTGATAAATCAGTAGAATCTTCAAATAGTCCTGTATATCCTGATATCCTAGTTAAAAAAAAAAAAAACCTAGTATGTATTATATGAAATGTTCACTAATCCCAAGAGTTAATCGATTTTAATGAAAGATCGTAACCGGATTTCCATACAAAATCTGGCCTCGCAGATATTAGGCTAAAATATTTTGTGTAAAGAAACTTTAGGCCGGGTTTTTCCACCAAACCCACAAAGATTTTCCCATTCGAGATGGAAAAATGTTTTGTTTCTAAAAACACTGTTCTCCCTTTAAAAAAAAAAGTACATTTTTTACAAAACATTGCTCTATTTTGTTGAGAACAGTTTTTGTTTCTGTTTCTTGTTCTGTCCGTTTGGTGGAAACCCGGCCTTACAAAAATATTAGACCCAAAGAGTAAAAATTACATAAGAATTTTCGAAATTCATTTTTCTCTCGTAAACGACTTAACGAATCTTTTTGGAAAAAAAAACATTGTAAACATAATAATGACACATCAGCTCAAAAATTGAGATTAATGAACAATAAGTAGAACATTAAAAAGAAATAATTTTAACTTTTTAACATTTTCTCAATATCATAAACTCTTGGTAGGCCTACAATTTTTTTCCCCCTATAGTATCTTTAGATGGTAATCTTTTTTCCAAATCGATCAAACGAATAGATGATAGTTTAAATCTAACAATATTGCAGATGATACTGTCTTTTTACTACGTTTTTATTAACTCGCTTTCTTGTTTGTTTGTCCAGTACAAATCTTGCAATCGATTTTTAACTAAATTCCCGACTAGCTAGACATTTGAAAATAGTTCAGAACACGATGACAATGCATTCTTTTAATACTTTTTTAGCAATGTTTAGGCAAAATTGAATTCATTTTCAGTAAATTTTGTTTTTTTTTTTAAAAAGAAGAAGCCATGAAGGAAATGGAAAGAATGCGTCAATATTATCCAGCAATGTTTGAAAATTTTCTTATAATTGCTCTCATTATTACGATCATTTTCTGGTATATAAAAAATTCTTTTTATTTTGTAAATTATTAGATTATAGGACGGCAGACCATTACGAATATTTATTTTCATTTTTTTCGAAGACTGTTGAAAAGAAATTAAAATATTAATATAATTAAATATTAATATTATTAAACGAAAATTATAGCTAAATTTTTCCAAATTTAATAGACACACAATTTAAACTAGAATTCTTTCATAATATTTAAATAGTTATAATGAAAAATTGTTTATCAAAATATCTCCTATACAACGCTTTCATAAGTAAAAATAATTTTAAAATGCAGAAGTTATGCTAATTAGTTTGATTAAGTACGATAAACAACAATGATTCTATGATTTACATACTAAAAATGAAGCTTAAAACTTGTTCTAATATTTAGTAATAAAATTAAAATTATTTTTCACTCATTATAAAATTCATAATCATGTCTCGGGTATTTATATTTACAGAAAACAAAATTACTACTATTTAGAGGTATTTAAAAAAAAAAACTGTTCAAGCATTTTGTTGTGCATTTTAAAATGAATAATTTTAGTGAAATTGATTAACAACCAGCACAACACAACATGCAAAAAACCATCGAAATAATAAAATTTAATTCCTATTCTTTAAGCTTCATAGAGTTTTTGTAAATATTAATTAATTCATATTTTTTTAAATAATATTTTTGTTTAATATAAACATTATTTTCATAGTAAATTACTAATTTTTATGAGAAAAAGAAAAAAGAAATGACACAATTTGAATTAATTAATTTTACTAGACTAAATATTTTTAAATTTTTTACTTTTGTTTTATGGAAATTATTTTATTATTTTCAATAATTTTACTGAAAATATTATAATTATTGAAAATTACTTTAATCAAAATTTAAGCAATTTTTCTTATCATTTTGTAAGAGTTTACAATTTTTTTTTTTTTTTTTTTAGCATGTTAAAATTCCTATGTTGTTTTTATTTTTATTTAATTTTAGAAACTAACAAATTTTTCAAATATCCTAAAAAAAAGTTAAGGCGACGATGAACTGTGTTTTTCTCTTCTTTTTTTTTTTTTTTTGAATAAAAATTCCTTAAAACCCCTTAAAAATACGAAAAAAAGAAAAATTGAAAATGAAAATTTTTACTTCCTACTTTGTAATATTTTTGTTTGTTTTTGTTTATTTTTAATCTATTTTTTAAATTATTATTCTTATTTAATTGTATTATTAAAGGCTTGTTCACATGAAGCAAGCGAACAAGAACAAAACACGTTCTCTAGGTATGGCTCAAGTGATATGAGTGAAAGAATATAGATTACGCTTTCCCATATTTCAAATTGGTTTTTTCTGCGCACTTACGTCACGCGAGACATGAAATACATTGTTAGTATGAAACATCACGACTATTAAATTATGATGTCATAAAAGTATGAAAATACAAAATTCAAAATGGCTGACATGCGCAATCTTTATATTCTTTCATGCATGCTCAATTGATGTGAACTAGCGAACTATTTGAACTATGTTGACTTCTTGGTTCAATAATGTTCTCGTGCGACTAAGAACATTAAAAAATGGACGAAAGAATCGAGTGAAAGATGAAAGAAATTTAAAAAAAAAAACGTTTAATAATCATATACAAGTAAATTGTGTTATCGGGAAGCATAGGAATAATGGCAATGCTTATTTGATACTATTAATTCTCAAACGAATTACATGATATTCCATTGAAGATATTATAATAACATACATTTAGATTAATTACGAACGTGGTTTAAACTGCGCATCGACCAAACGCGCAAAATGTTTTTGCTCGCGTGGATAAGAAAAGAGACAGAAATATTAAAACATAAATAATAAAAATGGAAGAACTCGTTTTCATGTAATTTGTATTAAATACGAAACCGGATCATATATTTGTGAATATCAACAAATTCGATCGGATACAAGCAAATGTCCGCTCCTACCAAAGAATAAGTAACTTGGAAGTACCCCAACTTCCTATCTCTACCGTGACGACGTTTTCCAAATTTTGACTGTAATTTTATAAACAATTTTCTATCCACTGCTGACATAGATAGAGCTACAAATTGCATGTATGAGTGAAAGAGAAATATGATGTAAACAAAGAAGCACGTATTGAAATTTAGATGACAATACACAAATACTAGAAAAAAAATAAGAGTTTTAAGAGTGATTCACGTGCTTTTTAAAACAATTTTCATTCTCTCTCTTCCAGATAGACTTTGGTTTTGAAAATCACCTGTGGCCTTTTATATTTATTGCAACATTTTTTATTATTATTTTTTTTGTACTTATTCTAGTTGCTTCGCTAGCTCTTTGGGTACTTTATCATTACTCATACTTCGCTTCTACAGTACGTGCTCTTGTTCGCTCGCTTGTTGTAAACAAACCTCCTTTATAGAGAACGAGGTATAATTTATTTTATAAACTATATATATGTATATAAATAAATATATATATATGTTTTTATTGTGACACCAATTACCTAAAATCAGCTTTGTCATGGATGTACGTACTTGCATCATTAAAATTCGGCTGCTATTTTGTTATAGAAAAACAAAATTTAATTTAATTATAGTATTTATATTTTTGTTTTGTCGATTTATTTAAATAAGAAAAAAAAAAAAAAAATATTTATATATATTAAATTTCTTTGAGATATGTGAAATGTTTTTAATTATGATTACAAAATTTCATAATTAAATATAGTTATTAAAAAGAATATTTACCAAAAAAAAACACTACCAAAAATAGTCTTTTTTCTTTAATTCTTTTTTTGACACTTTTTTTTTCTGGGTCCCAATAATATTAAAAACAAAAAATATCAACATATTTGTTTTAAAAAAAAGAATAATTATAATAAAAAAAAATATACAATATATTTAAGAGAAAAAGAAAATGTAATGTAATTTACCACACACAGTATAGCCTACAAAGTAAGTACACTCACAGCGACAATATTTTGGTGTCCACACGTGTCGTAATCTCTACATGCGTACAATTATTTAAATTTAATTATACATTATTTTAATTATTTAAATTACTAAAAAAAAAAAAAAAAAAAAACTTATTCATTTAGGTTGGTTGTTTTGTTTTCTTTTCTTATATTGGTTATTAATTTTGTTTGTTTTTGTTTGTTTGTACGGAAATCTAATATTTTAGATAAATATATTTATATATATTTTTTTAATGATGTATTCTTATTCAGGAAAATAGAAGAATAAAATAAAAAAAAACAAACTCTCCAACACAAGTAGTCATTATTTGAGTCTACAAAAATTTTTTTTTTTTTAATCTCCAAAAATCATCTTTGTTAAGTGTAAAAGTCTCCTCTGGAAAGAATTATTATATTTTTTCTTGTTTTATATATTAAAAAAAAAAAAAAATAATTTTGTTTTAAAATTAAAATATAAATTTTAATGATATATGAAGAAAAAAAAAAATAATTTTTTAAATTTTAAAATGAAAAAATTTCATGCATTTTTATCTTAATATGATTTAAATATATATATAGATATATATCTTGTTTTTTATATCCATCTTACCACTTTAGTTTCTCTCGTTGTTGTTTAATTTTTATCATTTTGTTGATTTGATTGTGGCCCAGGACCTTGACCGGGTTGTGGAGGTTGAGGTGCTTGTTGTGAACCAGGATATGCACCATATGCACCATACGGTTGTGGATATCCCGCTTGTCCTGCTGCAGCTGCCGCCGCATAATACTGAGAATATTGGGCTGCATAATTACCACCCGGCATACCAGCACCTTGTGGATAACCGGGTTGTGGTGCTGCACCTGCGGGATTTTGTCCAGGATTTGGTTGACCTCCTCCATTTGCCTAATATACAATTTTGTGCAATTAATAATTTTTTTTTTCCAATATAAAACATTTTTTTTTTTTTTTTGATTTACCTTTTGAGCAGTCATTTGTTTTTCTATTGCATCAGCTTCATCCATTTTACCCATACTTCTATAATATTCAGCCCATTGCGCACTGTAATCTTGTATTTGTGCCCCTTGAACGGGCCCGACTTGTGCGTTAGCCATTGTTTGTTGTGTATGTACTGCTCCTGTTCCATTTGAAGTTGTTCCTAATAATTATTATTATCATAATTAAAATTATAAAATATTTATATATATATTTTTTTTTTTTTCATTTATAAATCTCACCTGGCATTTGGCCACCACCACCACCTTGTTTTGCTTTTAATTGTTGTTCAATCATATCTGCTTCTCGATGCATTCCCATCGATTTATAATATTCAATCCATTGTTGAGAATAATCTGGTTGACCCGTTGATGCATTCATTTGAATTGATGGTTGTTGTTGTTGACTTTGATCCCATCCTTGTGCATAACCCCATTGTTGAGGATATGCAGCATTTCCTGCATCATTTTGCATATTATTATTACCATTATTATTATTATTGTAGCCTTGATGATTTGGTGCATTCCCAATTGGTTTTCTTGTTACTATTGTTATATCTACATTAATTTTCTCTGCTATCATTTGTCTTGCATGTTCTATTTGTTCCGGAGTGCCTTTTGATTTAAACATTTTCTCCGATGGTGGATTAACTGCACTTCGATCCATTTCACAATACGCGCCAGATTGTTGATTGATTAGTTTAATTGTTTCTCCACCACGACCAATAACAATCTACGAAGTAAAAATGAACTACTGTTAGTAAAATTACTCCTAAAAAGATCCAAAAAAAAAAAAAAAAAATCAAAATCTTACCCCACACTTGGAAGCAGGTACAGCAAATGTAACTTCTTCTCTTTGAGGTTGTTGACTATGATTCACACCATAACCATATCCATACGCTGAATTACCATTATCTGCTTGAGGATTCGCAGGTCTATTGCCGCCACCGCCACCGGCTTGATTACTTCTCTATAATAGAGAATATTTATTTAAAAAAAAATTCCAAAATCATTAAGTTTTTAACTTACCATAACACTTTCAATAAGTTCTTCAATCATATGTTTTGCATCATCAACTTGTTGCCTTGTACCTTGTATGATACAACGTCTGTCACCGGGACCATCATTTTTCCCTTGAATAAACTGCAATTTACAGCCGGTTTCTCCTTGAATTTTCTTAATCATATCACCGCCTTTTCCAATAACTACACCGACAGCGGTTTTTGGTACAAAAACTTCAGCTTGTTCACCACCCGGAGCAAAGCCCGGCCGGAAAGGTTCTTTATCTTGTATTAATTCAAAAACTAAATTTTTTGCATGCTCAACTTTTTGTGGATCGCCCGAAATTCTTAAAGGTTTCTCCTAATTTGTATTAATTATTTTTTTTTCATTTCAATTAAATTAAATAAAAAATTTCATATAATTTTAATAATAATTACAATAAGCTCTTGGCCAGGACCATCTTGAATAATAACCATTTTTGCTCCGGTTTTTTCCTGTAACATTTTTATAGTTTCTCCCCCTTTACCAATAACAAGACCAACTTTTGGTCCTGGTATCATAATTTCTTGATATGGTGGATATCCACTCGCTCCTGGTGGTGGTATTGTAACACTTGTAACTACATCAACAGTTCCACCGCCGTTTTGGTTGGCTATTTGTTGAATCATGTCACGACCTTTAGAAACCGCATCCCGAGAACCCCGTAACGTGCACACGCAGTCTGTTATTATTATTTGCCATAGTTTCGAAAATACATTTTTTTTTTTGTTTTTTTTTTTTTATATATTTGATTTAAAATTGTTTACTACTTAAAAACTATCAAGTAAAAAAATAAAAAGAAAAATACAGACCTGATTCATTTGACATTTGAATTTTACATCCAGATTCTGCCTGAATATGAGATAAATTATCATTACTCCCACGGCCGAACATCAAACCCATTATATTTTCCGGAAAACGAATTTGTTCTTCAGTTGTATTTCCTGCTGTTGCAGCTAATCGGGCTGCGACAGCAGCTGCTTGTGCCATTGCTTGAGACATATTTGGTTGTGCTTGTGCTGCTGAACTTGGTGCTGCTGATGATGAATGTGATGATTCTGGACTGCTAAACTTTTTCGCATCCGGGCCTGAATCTTCGTCTAATGATCGTTTTGTTCCCGCGTTTTGTTGACTGCCGGGGTGAATTTTCGCTGCAATCTAGTAAATATTAAGAAAACAAAAAAAAATCAAAATCAAAATAAAAGATTTTCATATGTTTTAATTATAAATTTTAGTTTCCGAGTTTACACAATTTTCACAAGAGCTGACACACCAATATGGAGGGAACATAAATCAATAATTTACCTGTTTTGCTCTTTGTAAGGCTGCTGCAAATGCGGATGATTGACTGAAGTTTTGTTGATTCTGAGGAGGCGCTACCGATGAATAATCACTCATTTTTTTCTATAAAAGATTGGAAAAAATTATAACACAACACGCGTTATAATATGGCGACGCGGTATTCCAAATTTTAACGCAAAAAAAAAAACTTTGTTCGTTGCCCCGAAATTCAGCTTTCTAAAAATTTTAGTCAGCAAATGATGACAAGTACTGCCACAAATTTGAAAACTTGATTGTATTAAGAATGTTTTCCATTTTGTTTGTGCGAGGAACAAAAAGACGAATATTTTTTAAAATTTGTTCAAAAATTTAAAGAAATTATTTTTCAAATTAAGAAAACATTAAAATTGTTTTTAATCATTTAATTTATTGTGCGAACATGGATTTGCATTTAAAAATAAACCATCAACAAACAAAAGGGGTGACGGAAAAAGTTCGTGGCGTTCTTCTAATCGCATCAAGTTATTGAGTATCGCAAAAAGTTCGTGTCGTTTTTTTGCAATAAATAACTTTAGAGACTCGTATTATTCTTGTAGTTCTAACCCCCACCAGTTATATTATAGCGCGTTTGAAAGGTGACATTTCATAGAATAAATTAAAAAAAATTTGTGAAATTCAGTCAAAAGTAATTGCGGTATAATTGGGTTTTAAAAATGAGTCAAAATTTTGAAAAAATTCGTTATATTTTACAATATCACTTCGAACAAGGTGATAATGCTTCGAAGGCTTGTGAAAAAATTCGTAAAGTTTATGGTGAAGATGCTCTATCAAAATCAGTAGCACGTAAATGGTTCGCTCGTTTCCGCTCTGGAAATTTCGATGTTAAAGATGCGCCACGCTCTGGTAGACCAATTATTGAAAAAGACGATGAAATTCTCCAGAGAATTGAAGAAGACCGGCACATTTCATCTTATGACATTGCTGAGGAACTGAAGATTGCTCAAAACACAGTTTTGAACCATTTGCGTAAGGCTGGATACAAAAAGAAACTCGATATTTGGGTTCCAGATGAATTAACTGTGAAAAATTTAATGGATCGAATTTCCATTTGCGAATCGCTACTGAAACGAAACGAAATCGAACCATTTTTGGAAAGATTGATAACGGGCGATGAAAAATGGATCACATACAACAATAATGTGCGAAAAAGATCATGGTCCAAGAAGCATGAAGATGCGCAAACGATGGCAAAGCCAGAACTAACGCCACACAAGGCAATGCTTTGTGTTTGGTGGGATTGGAAGGGAATCGTGTATTATGAACTGCTCAAACCTGGTCAAATAATTGATTCCACTCTCTACTGTCAACAACTAGATCGATTAAAGCATGCAATTGAGATAAAGCGGCCCAAATTAATCAATAGGAAAGATGGTGTTGTTTTCCATCATGACAATGACAGACCATATATATCTTTGATGACCCGTCAAAAATTAAGAGAACTTGGCTGGGAAGTTTTAATGCATCCATCATATAGTCCGGATCTTGCTCCGTCCGATTACCATTTGTTTCGGTATCTGCAGAATTCCTTTAATGGCGTAAAGCTGACTTCAAGAGAGGCCTGTGAAAAACATTTGGTCCAGTTTTTCACGCAGAAATCCCAGAAATTTTACAGTGATGGCATAATGGTTTTACCAGAAAAATGGCAAAAGATTATCGATCAAAATGGCTTATATTTGCTTGACTAAAATTTATTTAAAATGTGTTTTTAAATTTTGGTAAAGAAAAAAAAAAAAAAAAAAACGCCACGAACTTTTTTCTTGATCCAATATTTTGTTAAGTTCTAAGAAATAGGAAAAATGAAATTCTTTTTTTTTTGTTTTTTAATAAAGAAAAAAAAAACGTCTTTGCAAAAGTAATGCGGTAAAATTTGTTATAGAAATTCTATTTTATTTTCTCACCTAAGACGGATTTAATGTAAAAATTAACGACAATTCCAAACAATAATAAAATGCCAAGTTTTTATAACTAATATTTTTTTTTTTTTTTTGCTTTTAAAATTTTAAATAAAATAAATTTCCTTATAAATAAAAGAATTCAATAAATTTCATGCTTGTTTTTTTTAATTTTCCATTAAATAAATTGATATTGAATAAAATTTCTTTTGTTTTAGTGAAAAAAAAGAAGGGTCGTCGTCTCTTGTTTCTTAGGAATCGATATATCGTAAATCCATTCATTTTATATTAAACTTACGATATTATTGGTTATTTGAAAATCATATCATATTTATTGTGAATTTTTTTTTTTTTGTTTTTAAAAACTCTTCTATGTATTTTATTTTTTTTTAAGTTAATAACATTTTGTTTTAATTAATTAATTAAAATAGTAATAATAATAATAAAACAGCATAAGATACAGTTTCTAAGAACTTATAATTGAAATGTGCTTTATTTTTGATATATCGTTTTTTTTTGTTTTGTATTAGTTTTTCATATATTTTCTTTTTTCTTTTTGTTAAATCTTATATTTTCTTTTTAACAGGTTTTTTTTTTTTTTTTTCTTAAATTGTTTTGTTTTGTACATTTTCATACAATTTTTCGCACACATTACAAAATATAATTTTATCCACCCGCGTTTTTGTTTTGTTTTTTTTTTTTTTTCTTTTTTTTATACATTTAAACCTAAAATAATGTATATTCAAAAAAAAATTTTTTTTTTATTTTATTCTCATATAATTAAAGCAAACAAATGTATATATTTAATATATATGAATATATAGGAAAATTTTTTTAATAATCAATAAAAATGAAAAAGAAAAAAAAAAGTACATTATAAAAAAAAACATCAGTTATCCGACATGTATCTGAAAAATTCGAGCAATTTTCTGAAAATTGTCAAACAATTTTATAAAATAAAAAAAATTTAAAGATCAACATGAACACTAAAAAGTTCTAAATCAAAGATATTCAAAGAAAATCACAATTCCTTTTCGAATTTTTAAACGCACTTTTCTTTGAATTCTTGTTTATCCAAGCATTTCTATACTTTTTCAATTTTAAATTAGGAACAAACAATTTCAAAATGGCCACAAACTTCAATCGAAAAAGTTCTCCAAATGAATGTGGAATTAAATAAAAAACTGACGTTAAAAAGAAATAGATTTAGCCCATGAATATATATATTCTTTCATTCATGGATTTAGCCAATTCAAATGCCATATATTCTATCCGGCGAAGCAACAGACTATGAAATATAAAAGCAAGATTGTCATTTCAGGAGTGAGACATAAAATTTAGAAGAGATTCTAGAGACCGAATTACATCCAGAAAAATGCAATTTACATGCTGGTGACACACATCATTGGTCCTTATTTGTTTAAAAATGAGGCAAAAACTCACGTCACGGTCAATCAGATCATTACCGGATTATGATCAATGAATATTTGTTCGAAAATATGCATAAAGGGCCCCATAAACGAGCAACATTGTTGTCAACCTGGTTGTCAGGTTTTGCAACAGACGAAACGAAATGTTGGCAACCAAGTTGTCAACATCACTTTCGAGGTATTGTCATCGGCTTTGGATGCTTATTTTTGACAATAAATTTACAGCGCACAATTCAATTTACAACTGATGTTGACAACCATGTTATCAACTTCTCTACAGACGATACAACATGATCGCAACATCAGACTCCGCCCACCGAATATCCGATGTTTTCCAAATGTTCCCAAAACATCCAACATTGTTGACAACATTGAAATACCAACCACCAACATGCCCACAGACGTCCAACATCGACACCAACAGGGCAAGTTGACAACCATGTTGCTCGTTTGTGGGGCCCCTTACATTGATCCTGCCGAGATGTGATTTTAACAGAATAGCGTCATATAGTGATCATTTTCATAAACCAGTAACAATTGACCAACATTGTTCGTGTTATTCATGACAGACGACATTGCTTTAAAAAAAAAATTACCCAAAGCTGAACTGACAAAAATGAGCTTCATCAAGAACAGTGTAGTCACGGTGGATATATGCCCAAAATCATTTTCTAATATTATGTCCTTCGAATAAAAGTAGATTTTTGATTAAAGCCTGATATCGTGTTGAAACTGAATCGAATTTTCCATACAAATTTAACCCCACACTGAAATTTAGCCGCTGTTCGGTGTTAAAAACATGTGAAAAGTTGCTTTTATGGATGTTCTCTCCAATGTAGTCTCCACTTATTTCACCAGCATTTTTATTGTTCGGTACATTTTAAACCTAGTAAAAAGTTGACAAATTGAATTTCCTTTAGTTTTTTTACGGAATTATTTTGAATGCTGTGTTTTAATTGGTTTTTTGGACTACAAAATGGAATTTTATGAGGCCTTTGACGTCTGTCACTTTGATTTCTCCACAAATTTTTTCTCTTCAGTTTTTGCTACGATTTAAATGTACCTTTTTGGAGATCGCGTTAAAATTAAATTTTGCTTCAACACGATACCAGGCATTAAAGTTAACTTTTTGTGTTATTTTTTTTGAATTTAAAGTTCATCACGCTTAAAAAAAATCCCCCCAAAATACATAGTCTATTCGAATTGGTGTCATATAATCTCCTCTCCCGATCTGCGGTGAAACGTTTTTCCCCGTTTTTATATTTAAGTGTGTCATTGCTTATTCCTTCCCAATTTGAAATTGTTTGCTCCCAATTTTAAGTTGTAAAATGTAATATTTTCATCTTTTAAATCAATATGATCGCCGGATAACTTTTGTTCCACCGTAATTAATATTAAAATAAAAAAAAAAGTACATAATAGAAGAAAAAAACAAAAAAATAAAATCTCTGGCTCAATTTTTTAGAAATTAAAAACAATTTCACAATATTTGAATGAAAAAAAAAAAAATATTCTCAAAATTTTATATAATTAATTAATTAATTAATTTCGATCATTTTGTAGATTTTTGAAAAAAAAAAAAAAAAATATATATATTTTTTTTTTGTACTGCCAAAGATTTTTATTTTGAACTCATTTTTTTATTTCAATTATTTTTGCTCTTTTTTTTTTTTACCTATTATAATTTTATTTTTTTCTTTTTGTTTCAATTTCCAAAAAAAAAAAAAAAAGAAAAACAAAATACGTTGAGAAATTGTAAAATGAATTAATTGCTTTTCAGCAGCGAAATTAAACATTACAACAAAAACAAACCTATGCCGCTATAAGCTGTAAAAAAAAAAAAATAATTATTTAATATATATATATTTTTTTTTGATGAATTAAGCCTTAAGCCTTAGTTAGATTAACGAAACGGAGACGGAACGACGACGGCAACGAAACGTGATGCAATTATATTGCCGAAACCGTCGCTTCACTTTCTGATATTTGACAAATGGATGGAAATAAAAGTGTATGTGCCGGATTACACGCGATGTTTTTGTGGGTAGAATTCTACAACAGTCAAAGGTATCGGTGGGTTGGAGGTAAGGCAGAAGATCTACATCACGAAACGCTGGCACAACGGAGTTTTTTACGCACACAAACAAGAGTCACTGTTTGTGTCGGTTTCGAAAAAAAATTTGAAGTTCAGGCGTGCTACTCGATTACTGACCGTCAACCAAAGTGTAACTAATGCTAAAGTATGGAAAGCTAGCGAAGTAGCCAGAATAAGCAAAAACACGTGAAAAACTCTTAAAAACCTTATCTTTCTTATAGTATTTGTGCATTGCATATAAATTTCAACACGTGCTTCTTTGCTTAGATTATATTTCTCTTTGACCCATACGTACAATAACAATAACAATAAATTGTTTGAGAAAGAACAGGCAAATTTTGAAAAACGGCGGTACGGTAAGGATAGGAGCTTTCCATACTTTAGCATTAGTTACACTTTGCCGTCAACAGATAATCATAATCTAAAAGTAAATAGTAAAATCAAAGTGTAATTAATAATAAAGTTGCGTAACTTCCTATCCTTACCGTACCGCCGTTTTTCAAATTTTGCCTGCTCTTTTTCAAAAAAAATTTCTATCCACTGCTGGCATAGATAGCTACAAATTATACGTATGGGTGAAAGAGAAATATAATGTAAGCAAAGAAGCACGTGTTGAAAATTATATGCAATGCACAAATACTAGAAGAAACATAAGGTTTTTAAGAGTTTTTCATGTACTTTTTAGAAACATTTCGTTCTCTCTCTTGCTGATGGATTTTGCCTATGAAAAGTATATGTATTCTTGCGTATTCTTTCCCCCGTTTGCACGTGCTTTTTCAAGTTACTTCGCTAGCTTTCTTCACTTTATTATAGTTACACTTTGGTAAAATAGTAGATCCTAACAGTTTGAAGGTTTAAGTTCGACTGATGCTGTGCTCACATACACTAATACACTCCTTGTGTAGCTTGTATAAAAGCCTATGGTATAAATTTACCTCGTCTAATCGGTTTGGTAGATTTCTACCGCGTGTAATCCGGCAGTATGAAAAAAATAATTAAAAATAGACTAATTATTGAATTAATTTTTTCGATTAGCATTTCGCTATTAATTTCAAAATTCCCGCTATCGTACAATTTCATGTATTTGTTTTTTTCGTTTTGTCGCCGTCCTATCTCTGTTTCGTTAGCATAACTAAGGCTTTATATAATTACCGATTTAACTGTTGCTTTAATAAAGTCTTTCTTATCTGTCAAGTCAAATTGTGGATATTTAGCATAAACTTGTTTACAAACAGTTTTCATTGTTATCTCTTCTAAATTGGCTTCGTCTAGAATTTCTTTAACGAAGCCTTTGATTTCCTCATCCTTCAAAAAGAAAAAAGAAAAGTTAAAAATATATTTAAATATTATATAATATTATTTACCGTTGGAGGAGATGGCTTAGTTTTCTTTGCTAGTGGTTCATCTTCAGATTCACCATCTTTATCATCTAATTCAAGCTCTTCATCATCCTCCTCCTCAGAGGTTTCATTCTTTTTACCACCTTTAGATGATTTAGATGATTTTGACTTTTGTGCCGCTAAAATAAAAATGTATGGATATAAACTCAAAATTATCAATAAAAATTCAAATAATAATTACATTTCGGTGTCGGAGCAGCTGATTTTGATTTATTATTTGCTTTACTATTTTTCGCAGGAGGAACAACCGCTTTCTTTTTCTTTTTATCATCATCCTATTTAATTATAATTATTTTAAATATAGAGAAACCTATTAAATTGAAAAGAAAAATACAAAAACTTACTTCACTTTCTTCAGATTCTGGTTCTGATTCTTCTTCTTCTGTTTCACTTTCATTCTTTTTTCCTCGCCGATTTCTTCCTGGTCTACCTCCTGCTTTTGCCGGCTTTCCACGTTTTCTTTTCGGTTCCTGTAAATTTGATTTTTATTAATATTAAATCGATATAAATTATATGTAATTGGTTTTTTTTTGATATTTACATCACTCAAGTCTTCTTCAGAACTTGGAGATTCTTCTTCAGATTCTGAATTTCTTCTTCGACTTCTTCGAGTTGCTCTGCCACGAGCAACAGCAGCGGCCGCTCGTGCTGATCTTTTACGACCTGCATCAGAATCCGAAGCACCTCCAGATGGATTATACTGTAAAGATAATAATAGATAGGATAAAATAGAATCAAATAGATTTTAATCAATTTCTGTGTTTCTAACATCTGATCCACTATCTGAATCATCCTTTCGTCGTCTTCGTTTAGTTGCTGCCAATTGAACTTTTGGTCCACTCTCTTCGGAACTAGAATAATCAACATATGCTGACAAATCTTTAAAAAAAAAAAAAAAAAAAGAAAAAATTACAATCTTTTTCATAGTCGTAAATCAAATGAAATTATTAACCTCTATTACTTTTACCAGCAGTTGCTCGTCTTGGACGACCAGCAGGATTTTTCCCTCTTTCAGTATTACCACCACGTTTTCTTTTACGTTTACCTTCTTCTTCACTTGGCGGCTCTTCTGGCGGTTCTTCTTCTGCTTCCTCTTCCTCCTCACATTCTGGATCACCTTCTGGTGACATTAAAAATTCAACAACTCTTTGTGCAACTTCTTCTTTTGAACCTAAATAATTAAAAATATATTTTTTTAATAATATTTTCCAACAAAAATATATATATATTAAGATTGTTTTACCTTTTTTATCTAAATCGAGTACATCACAAACTGCCTTCAATATTTTAATATCGTATTTTTCTGTGGCTTCTATTTTTGTTTTATATTCATCCGAATCTATGGTGAATTCAAAACCAGCAAATTTACGTAAATTCTTTTTAACCAAATTTGTTTTACCCGCGCTATCATAACAAATCTAAATAAAAAAAAAAAAAAGAAAATCTTATTAAAAATCAATCAAATCGATTTTTCATTTGAAAAAAAAAATATACCGTATGTAAAATTTGAAGACCCTCAACTTTTGTTTTAGTTATATTTTCAGTAATTTTAGCAATTTCACCTAAAGACATTATTTCTTCTTTTTCTTCGATCTCATCTTTTGGACTAATATCTTTTTTTTTATCATTTGATGTACCGTTATTTGTTTTATTTGCCGATTTATCTGAATTTTTTGTATCAGATTTTTTACTTTCTTCATCATCATCTGTTGTTGGTTCTTTCACTTTTTTATCATCATTTACTAAGTCCTCTTTTTTGACATCCTTCTTACTATCTATAAATTAGATTTTTTTTTAAAAATTTTTAATTATTATTAATTTTTTCATAAATTATAATTTAATTGAAAATAAAAATCAACCTTTAATATTAAGTTTTCTTTTTCTAAAACTCATAATGGGTTCTTTTTATTGAACAATTTCAATAGGATTAAAACAAAACTATAAAAACAAAAAAGAAACAAAAGAAAATATCGTTTAATTTAATAAAAGCCAACTGAGTCTAATCGAATCAATCGAATTGACCGCAAAACTGAAATTTTGTGCCAGTTATTTCTAGATATGGAAAAAAAATTGAACTTTCTTTAAAACTTTCTCTTCACTCGAAATTTTTTTTAGTTCAATTTAATCCAAAAAAAAAAAAATTTTTTTCTTTTTCTTGTCTATGCATTTTTATTTTAATACTTTTTAAAAAGAAAATTTTCGGTGTTTAATAAAAAAAAAAAAAAAAATTTTTAATGTTCTCACAGCTGAAAAGATTTAGTGAACAAATTTATTTGGTCCACAAATCTATGGAAAAACTGGAGATGTATTATTTTTCAATTTTCCTTGATAATTACTACACATAACCATATTGCTCAGGGTTTTGTATGAACATATCAAGGGAGGAATGTTGTTGTGTCGTGAGAAACCCCTTTTTTTCTATCCAAAACTATTTTTTCTATTCCCACATATTTTCTTCTCCCCCCGAAAAAAGCACACACGACGCATCACAAACACAAGGGCGGCAACTCACACAAAAATTATTATTTAAATTTTTTTTTTTTTTTTTATATATATTTTCGCCGGCTTTCGAACACGCCGATAACAGAAATGTCAAACGAAAAACTCGCAACTCAACCCGTTACACCACCGAACGTCTCCCTGCCTATATGGATGTTAACCACTGAAGAATTTCTTACCTTCATCGTTTTTATCATCGGCCGATGATGAATTCAAATTTTTATCGTCTTCTGGCAACTTAGATTCATTTTTAGTTGATGGCGCCAAAGTAGTTTCTTCAGTTTTCTTTTCTTTCGGCTAAAATTATATATATAAAAAAAAGAAAATTGCATGAAAAATTTCCTCTCTAATCGGATTAAAAGAAAATTATTTTTATATAGAAATTTTTATCACAAACGAAAACTAAAAAAAAAAAAAAAATTAAAAAAAATTTTTTTAAAGAAAACCGCGAAAAATTTTCAACACAACACACCAAAGACGCCATGTTCATGTGACGCGCAGATAACAAAACAAATTCAATTGAGTTTTACATTTAAATATTAAATATTATGATTATTTTTATTTTATTCGTAAACTTGATTACCAAAATAAATTTAACAAGTTATTTATGCACTTCTTAGATGATTTATTTAATTTTACTCACCATTTCTTCCGGAATTTTATCTTTTTCACCGTCCGTCGACATATTTGCTTTTTTTTTTTTTGGTTGACTCCAAAATTGGTTTTGCCCTGTCTTCTTATTATTGTCCGAATCCGAAAATATAGTGAAAATTTGTTGGCGCGTAATTTGAATAATGTGTGAAATTTTGATTACTTTTTTGTTTTAATTAAATATTTAAAAGCATTTATTCAAAGATTTAGAATTAATGAAAATAAAATAATAATTGAAAAATTAAAAACACAAGATTTGAAGATAAAATAAATATTCATAAATATTCCCCGCGAAAAAAAGATATAGTGCTGAATTGTCATAAAATTTTTGTCGGCAAAACGTAATTGCGCGGGAGTTTATATTATGTTGAGGAATTTTATTTATGTTTAAAAGTGTTTTGATTTAATTTTTAATATGGGAATTCTAGGATTATCGAAACTAATTGCTGATATAGCACCATTTGCAGTTAAAGAAGGCGAAATAAAGAATTATTTCGGTATTGATCTTAATTTATGATATTTTGTTTGATTTATCTAAAATAGCATTTTTCTAGGCCGGAAAGTCGCTGTTGATGCTTCTATGTGCTTGTATCAATTCCTAATCGCAGTTAGAAGTGATGGTATAGTAATTTGGAAATAATATTTAATCGTTTTATTTAAAAAAAAACGAAAAACTAAATAATTATAGGTGCTCAATTGACAACTGTTGATGGTGAAACCACATCGCATTTAATGGGAATGTTTTACAGAACAATTCGTCTTTTGGATAATGGTATTAAGCCGGTTTATGTGTTTGATGGTAAACCACCAGATTTAAAATCCGGTGAATTGGCAAAACGTGCTGAACGTCGTGAGGAAGCACAAAAAGCTTTAGAAAAAGCAACAGAAGCAGGAGATGAAGCTGAAATGGATAAATTTAATAGGCGTTTAGTACGTGTCACAAAACAACATACAAATGAAGCTAAAGAATTACTCAAATTAATGGGAGTTCCATATGTGGAGGCGCCATGCGAGGCCGAAGCACAGTGTGCTGCAATGGTGAAAGCCGGAAAAGTTTATGCTACCGCTACCGAAGATATGGATGCTTTAACATTCGGATCGAACATTATGCTACGACATTTAACTTTTAGTGAAGCTAGAAAAATGCCAGTACAAGAATATTTTTATGACAAAGTTCTTAAAGGATTTGAGTTATCCGATAAAGAAGTAATTATTTTAAAACAAACAAAAAAACAATTTTGAAAATACATAAATGTTTGTTTTGTTTTTAGTTTATTGATTTATGTATTCTTCTTGGTTGCGATTATTGTGATAGTATCAAAGGAATCGGACCGAAACGAGCTATTGAATTGATCAATCAATATCGTAACATTGAAACAATTTTAGAAAATATCGATCGAAAGAAATATATTGTACCAGAAAATTGGAATTATCAAACAGCACGTGAGTTATTTATATGTCCTGAAATTTCAAATGCCGATGAACTTGAGGTATAAATTTTAGAAAATAAAAACAATATTTAAACATTTATTTATTTTTGTTTTTGATTAGTTAAAATGGACTGATCCAGATGAAGAAGGTCTTGTCCAATATTTATGTGGTGATCGACAATTTAGTGAAGATCGTGTACGTTCTGGTGCAAAGAAAATATTGAAATCAAAGAATACATCAACACAAGGACGTTTGGATAGTTTCTTTAAAGTTTTACCATCAACTGCAACACCAAAACGAAAACAAGAAGACAACAAAAAGAATATTAGTAAAAAACCAAAATTAAGTACTCCACGTGGTAGAAAACCAAAATAAAATTAGATATTTTTGTGTGTTGTAGAACTTTTTATTAAAAAAAAACTAAATATTTTCAAATATATATATATACTTTTTTGTATTTTTAATTTCAATTAAAAAAGATACTGTTTTGCAAGTGCACGTAGAAATCTTGTTCTACGAATTGAGGCGGCCTCACGTTTAATTTCTTCATTGTTATTTGCATTTAATTCTAAATTACTCATTACTGAAATCTGAAAAATATAAGAAAATGTATTAAATATTTTATATGAATATAGTAGGACCCAAAAGAGACATGGTTCTCAATTTTTGAAGAAATTAAACTAAACAACTAAGCTAGCCGCGCTTAATGAACTTCCTCATTTTTTTAATAATCATATTTTTCAATAAAACAAATAAAATTTAACAAAAAAACAATATAAACTTACCGCTTCTAATTTTCGATTATGTTCGGCTTTTTTATTATGTAAATTAACAATAAATTCGAGTAATGTCGGATCCCAAATACAATTATAATATCCATCCATTGCATCGGAAAAATTTGATGATTTTTCAGATATATTTTTAAATGCCAATGGATAATCAATTTCATCTAAAAACTGAGATAAAAAATATGAAAATTCGAAATTCTATAAATTAAAATGAACGTTTACTTGACATAAAACAGCGGCTTGCATATAACATCCTAAATTTGAACAACATTTGATCATTTTTCTTACAATATAATCATCAATAATTGGCCGTTGTAAAAGAAGTGTACAATATTCGGTTCCATTTACTAAAGCATTAACATAACATCGCATGGCAGCTTCATTATTTCCTATTGCTAATTTTTTTGTAATTTATATTTTACTATAGGAAAAAAATACAATATAACAAACCTAATTCCAAATCGCCTTTCAATTTTAACCAACAAGTATTGTGAGGATAGTATTTAAGGGCTTGTTTCAATAACCAATTTAAAGTTTCTGATACAGATCGAACATTATAACCAATTGGACTGTAAATGTGTTATTTAAAAGAAGTTATTAAATTGAAAATGATTTTAAATATAATTTAAATTTTACTTGCTAATACTTGCTGGCCATAAATACATATATTCTCCAGTTATATCGATATTTGGATCATCTTTTAAGATATTATGAATTTTTGCTAATAATGAGATTGCCAATGAAAACAATAGTGGATCACGAATTTTTCGTAAAAATGGATAAAGACTTGTTGTTGTTATTAGACTTGGTGAATTTCTTGAACTACCGCCGCCACTACGTTTATGCGTTGAATTACTAAATATTGATAAAACAATATCCCAAGCATCACGACAACTTTTCTTGGAACCTTTTAATTTTTCCATTTCTAAAAATGTCGCTGCAAAAGCAATCGGTAATTCTAATGCTGGTAAACGTTTTTCCAAAAACATTAAAGAATTCCAATCATTCAAATTCAATAACATAATAGCACAAAGTTCGACAATCTAAAAAAATATATTATTTTTATTTGTATTGAAATGAAAAAACCTCAAATATACCTCAATTCTTGGAATAACATTGTCATTGCTTTGTAAGGATGCTAGACACTGTTTACATTTTGTTCCTAAAGACGAAAGATCCAATGTTTTTTTATTCCATTCTTCTAAACATTGACAAATTTGAATTGAAAGTATTTCCCATGTTACCATTTTTCCAAGTTTTGAAAACGGTGAAGTATTTGATAATTCTGGTCGTTGTGTTTCAGATTTGAGAACACTTAACATAGATACGGCTCCAACAAAATCCTAGAGGTAACAAAAATAGTTTATTCTAGATTTAGAAAAGTTAGAAATATTTTCAATCACACACATTTTTTGAAGCCATTTCTCGAGATTTTCCCAAAAGAACATATGCAAAATCTTGTAGAAAACCTCTTTGTAGAGACATAAGAAGCGATTTTATTGGTAGGGCTAATTGCCAACTTGGATTTACTGTGAATAATGGTTTTGATGGATTCGTAGCAGCAAGTTTAACTAAAAGTTTACGTACAGCTGTAGCATTTGAGCATGCAATTAATTGTCGTTCGAGAGCACCGATTTCAATTCTTGAAACTAAAAGGTGAACGGATTAAAAACAGTAATAATTTCTATAAAATCAGAAATACTTTTCGAAGAAGATTTCCAATCAATTTGTGTGGCAATGAGTGGAACAGCAAAATCAATTTCAGTTACTTGTCGTCGTAAATCTTCTATTTCTAAATTTGAAAATAAATCCAAAGTTTCAATTTGTTTTAAGATCTTTTTAGCATCGTTGCTTTTCAAGACACAATCGATAAAAAATTCTTTAATTTTATTTCTATCGGTCAATGAACATGTCGGAAGTACATCAGAAATACCCTAAAATTTTATATTATCAAATTGCTGGTCTATTAATATACAAAAATCATACTTCTATAATGGCACTGAATGGTTCCATTGATTTATATTTTTCAAGGAAATCGACACTATTAAAAACACTTCCCACTTCGAAAATACCGCGAACAATATTCAAGGCAGCCACACGCATTTCTATATCTTTCGAGATTTTTAACTGTCCTTGTGAAATTGCACCTTCAATATCTAATTCAGTTATACGCCGATTAACAAGCGGTATTTCACGTGTTTTATTATCTAGTTTTAATATTTCAATAATATCCTAAAAGAAACAAGATAAATACAAATTTTAAAAAATATATATATATTCGGTTACTTTATATTGATTCAAAAGGGATGCATGGAATCGTTCCAAAAGTTTCACTGGACTTGCGCTAACACCACAAGCTAATAAATATCCTTCTAATTCATTTTCATCTACATGACAATATAGGAAATCTTTAACAATGCCATGAGTATATTGTCTTTTTAAATCTATTAAATTCTTTCGACATTCAATAACACTTTGTCGAGCTAAATCATATTCTTTAGCGAATAGATAAAATCCAACTAAATCAAAATGAATTTGTGTTTTCAATTCGGCTTCCGAAATTTGTATCATACTCTCATAATTTTGATTGGATTTATCTGAATTCGGATTTAATGCAACAAATGTATCATACGAAAATATATAAAATGGTTCTGTTGATGAGTACAATTTTACAAGAAATTCAACACTAGGTTGAGTGGGAATTTCTGGGCCAATTGATGTAATTGGTTCTGGTGTTCCTAATCTATGAAGAAAAAAAATATATATATATATATAAAATCTATTTTTAATGAGTACTAAAATCTTTCTAATTACACATGCATCATTGGTTTCACAGCTTTCAAGGCAATTTCTTTTAATATTTGTGTACGAAGTACCCAACGATGATAAAGTGTTAAAGCAAATCTTGCTGCTTGCTCGGAACCATCTGGACCTATGAAATATCATAAAAAAGAATTTGTTTTTTTCCTTTTGACTATACACTTTCTAAATACATACTTATTATATTATCGAAATCAGTAGGAACAGGAATGTTCACAAGTTTTCCAAAAGAAATTGTACATAAATCTCTTAATAATGCAACTTGTTTTTGAATTGGTAAACTTTTTTCAATAATATCTAAGAAAAACAAAACCGAATAAATATTCAATCATATATTATTTCTCAAATCAAGATTAATATCACCTAAATTCCATTTTAAATGTGTCGAAACTTTTAAGGTAAGAATTTTCAAGGCAAGTTGTTTTCTGGCGATTTTCAAATTATCTGTCGGGACAGGAATGATTTGTTCAATTTCAGAGCCGCACAAGTCATATTGAATTAATTGATGATCCGGGGACATTGAGATAAATTGTGATATCAAATCGATTGGATTTGGATCTAAATTTATTTTAAAATAAATTACTTTTTAGTAAAACTGTTTTCAAACAGAGCAAAAAAAAAAATACCTGGGTTCGATTTATTTAAATGATTTGTGAGAAGACTTGGATCAAGCAAAAATTCAAACCACAGAATTGTTTCGGCTGCTAAAGGAACCGTTTTTGGTCGTAATGGATCGTCCATAATTTTATTTAAATGAGAATATTTTTTAATTTATTTTAAATATATTTTTAAAAATATTTAAAAAGAAACTAAATTAAAAAAAACCGGCACTTGACAGGTGACATCATAGAGATGTATTAGTAGAGATATCCATTTTTTGTTCCACGTGGGGAATATAAAACTTGGCCTTATATGTATAAAATCTAAAAACAGCGAAAATTTTAAATGCTAACTGAGAGAAAACCAAGTTCAATTATTTTATTGAATTTTTATTATCTCCGAAACTTAGAAAACTTGGACTTGAATAGTTTAATGTAAGCGAACGAAAAGATAATGACAATTTCTACTGCATAATTTTGTATGAAGACAAGCGAAACGAAATTTCCAGTGAATGTATCTCTCTATTTATAGATGACATTTGAAGTTTGGCGTTCAAATTTTAATAAGGATTTATCAAATTTTTACGGGTGAGGCTTCTCTTTTCTTTGTTTCATTTTATTGAATTTAATTTATAAATTTAGCTATAAGCTTGTGGAATTTACTGATATCAATTAAAATGGATATGATGACATCAAATTTACAACAGCAACGTATTATGGTTACACAACTTCGTCGTGAGGCTGCATTACGGCGATGTCATGTTTCTGAAGCTTGTAAAGATATCGTAAATTATGTTAGCGAACATCAAAATGACGATTGCCTTCTTATTGGATTTGGGCAAAAAGTTAATCCATTTCGGGAAAAAAGTTCCTGCACTGTTCTTTAAGTAGAACAATTCAAATTTATTTGAAGTTGGAAAGTCTTTTAGATTCTTAGAAGACTAAAAATCACTTCAACGATTTTTCAAGAACAAATCAAAATACATATTATATGAAAGAAATCAAATAAAATATTTAATAACATTCTATATTAACAGTATTATTTAGCTAATTTAAAATAGGAATTAAATTAATTTATCATATCTGGAACATTTGTCACAATTTTCGCCAATACTTTGAATTTATTGGCAACAAGTTTGATAGCTTATTGTTGCTGCTGAGTTCTTTCTAATCCAATGGTTGAGAGCTTGGCGATTGTTTGGCCTCAAATTACAGGCAAAACATTGTTTTCATTGTACAAACCGGAGTTTGGAAGTTTTCGTTAAAAACTCAATCTTTTGACAAATATCATGCCAAAAATGAAAATTAATAATCTCCGTTTTAGTCTAAAATCTAATATTTACTTGCTACTAATTCTTTTCTTAATTTTTTGTACAAATCTCAAATCCGACACCTATTTCCTATCAGAGGGACTATTTTCTTTTTCAGAAAAACGACTGAAGATTAGACAATCACAATTTTAAACAGATTTTAGGTTTTTTCAATAATATTGTAAATGAAGACCGATTATTGATATATTTCCATGAATTTATCCATATCGAAAGTATCCAATGCTTCGGAAATCAACAATCAATGAGAGTTTTCTTGACTTTCTCAAATCCGAATTGATTGATTATATGGTAGTAGAATATAGGACAAAATCCTTTACAAAAGTAGACAGTTGACTACCCTAAATACAATATACTAAGTTAAACTCGATTCGAGTACAAGTTGAATGATATGGAATATTCCTAAGTCTGTAAAATGACTACAAAAATATTTAAAAATAAAACTAATCAAATGGCAATCGATTTATTTCTTTGGAATTGAAAAAAAGAGATATATTTCTTTACATCGTGTATGACTGTTTCTTTTTTTTTACAAATAAATTTTTATTAAATTACAAAACGAAAAAATATTTTTTTCTTTAAATTAATAAATAATAATTTAAAACTGATGAATTTATTAATAATTACAAAGAAATTTTTAAATCTAGAAAAACAATTTATGTCCAATGATGAAAAAAGAAAAATAAGAATAGAATTAAAATTTTCATATTAAAAAAAGGCGATGAATCCGATGAATTTTGAGCTGCAGTTTCTATAAGTAGTTGATAGGGACAATGGCTTGGTGGACTTACATAAATCGAAAAATTCGGATATCGAATTATTTCCGAAGCCTAAAATTAGATTTATATTAATATAAAATATGTTTTTATAATTTCATTAAAGTTCATACAATCGATATTGAATCATTTGAGACTCGACAGAAAGTCATATGTGTTCCTTTTAGTAATGTCTGTTCTACTCGTCTGGTGAAAAGAGGTTCTGACCATGGTAGTTGATTTAAATGTGATAAAAATGTTCTATCATGAAATTCAACTGGATCTGATATAACTAATTTATCTAAAACCATAAAAAACGCATAATAAATGATTTATATATATTTTGTAAAAAAAAGACAATATTACTTAATAATGATTCCTGCTGAAGAATATCTTCTTCATCCGCAAATATATCATCTTTCGTATCTTTATTTTTTCCTTTAGTTTCATTCTTAGAAATGGAATTTCCTAGAATTGTTGTTGGTAGTAAATCAAAAATATGTCTACAAGAAAAAAAAAACACAAATATTTATATTAAAATTAAGCACAAACAATTAAATAATATATTTTTTACCCATTATATAGAAATAGATTTTCTACATCGGTCATATTTAATGAATAAAATTGATATACACCGAATGTTTCGAAAAATTCTCGAACCGGTGTCATACTGTAACATCCAGCTAAATCAATTTTTGGATAGTATGTAAGAAATGATAAACACATTTCTTGTTTTGTAGAATATCCTCCGAATGTTGGCCGTTTACGATTTATTGTCTAACCGAGCAAAAAAAAAAAACCAAGCAAATTAAAATAATTCTTAATGAAAAATATTAAAAAATAAAAACCTCATAAGCACAATCTGTAATAATATAGTCGCCTGGCAGTACAACTGTTTCGTTTTCTAATTGTCTAACTTGTTGATATGTATAATCATAATTATCATCTTCAATAATTCTTTCAAGTTCTTTTCCATCCCTTATATGACGTAGTTTCATTTTCCTACCAGCTAAATGAGAATGTAAAGTTCCGGATACTATTCGTATTCCTTCATTTGGAAACATCTAAAATAAGTAGGATTCGAATAGTTAATAAATTCAAAAATATGCAAATTAGGGATAGTCTGGAGTTTCTATTAGCTTTTGGAATCAAATACTTGTATAAATAGAGGTTTGTTCAAGTATATATATAAAAAAAAAAAAACAGTAGGCCTGTATTGAAATTATTTCTATTTAATTAAAATATTCCGTTACACAATACACACTACGAAAAATACAGGTTTTTAATAATATTGTCCATTAGCAACTCTACCGAGGAGGTTAGATAACAGTACAAGAATTTGTCTTGCTTTCGTGAAAATTTAGATTTAAATTTATAGAAAAAGTATAAAATTATTTAAAAATTGTTTTTTAATGAATTAATATCTTTCTTTTTATAGAAACTACTACAATTAGAAAATGGCGCCATTACCGTCTACTTCTGCAGCAATTAAAAAGCCAACGTCCATCACAAAACCGAAAACACCACCAGTAGCGGAATTAGTAAACAATGCGATAGAAAAATTAAACGAAAGGAAAGGTTCATCATTATATGCAATAAAAAAATATATTGAAAATAATAATACAAATATTGATATAAAGAAATTAAAATTTCATATTCATAAATATTTGAAAAAATCTGTTCAAAATAATATAATAAAAACGAATTCCCAAGGAAATTCATTGTCCGGAAGTTTCAAAATGGTAAAAACCACGAAGGTAACTAAAGATCCTGCTGACAATAAGTCAAAGAAAACAATGGAAAAACCTAATAAAACTGTTAAAAATGTTGAAAAACCAAAAAAAAATATGAACAATTCAAAAACTACAAAGAAAAATGTTAAGGGAGAAGAAAATGGCACGAGTACAGATAAAGTAATGACAAAGAAACAACCTAAGCAAAAGGTTACAAAATTGGCAACTAAAAAAATGCCTAAAAAATATGACAAAAATGTTACTGTTACTTTGGAGGAACTAAATAATTCGCTTCTTGAAAAAATCAACAAAAGTAGAACAACAGAAGTGATTAAAAAGAAAGCGACTCCAAAAGTAAGGAAAAGTCTTGGTAAAAACCAATTGAAGAAAATGAAAGCATCAACAGTAGTTAGATTACCGCGTGCTCCAAAGAAAAGACAGGATTAAATGTAAAAGTATATTTTTGAATTAATTTCTTTTAAGTTTTTTTTTTTTTTTTTTTTTTTTAAAGAAGTTGTTTGTTTTATTAATATTAAAATTTTGAAAAACAAAATACTTACGGCACCTGTACAAGATGGACCACAAATTCCAACATTACGATATAATTTTTGTCCTGGAGGTATTAATTGTGTATCAGAAACTGAAACTCCGGATATCATTATTCCAGCATCATTTTTACGGATATGTCGGGTATAATGTATTCTAAATCCCGAATTATCAACAACTAGAAATATATATATAGTTTTTTTTTTTATAAATATTTTGATTAAATAAAATTACATATTTTTAATACTATTTACTTTTTTTTGCTTTCGGATTATCATAATGAATTTCTAGCATATAGTATTTTGGTCCTGATTTACCACCCATCGGTATACCAACATGTTGTGGTAGAAATTGTCCTGTAAAATATTGTCAATAAATTGTTAATACAAAAAAGAGATATTAATTAAATGAATTAATTCGATATAAAATATTTACCAGAAGAACCAATCGCCCAAACAGCTACTGGTGTTATACATGAATCCCAATCTCTTGGCGTTAATAAATTACTATTACAAACTGCTCCAGTACTTCTTACCCATACATCCCATGATGTCGGATCTGATCCAGGATACGACATTGTTGAACATTCAAATAAAGTCATATGATGTACAAGTGGTCTTTCAGTGGTACTATATATGATAAATGTGAATTAATTTTTACCAAGTTAATTAGAAGTGTTGTAATTGAATTCTTAGAATTGCAATAAGCTAAATCTATATTTAGTACGACATTAGTTGGATGTAATAAATAGAATAGTAAATTAATTGTATTGAAACAACTTATTGTTCTAATTAAAAATTACAATAGAATGATCACAATAATGATTTGGTATAAAATATGCACTATGATAGCTAATACTAGATACAAGAAAACTCAAAAACCCATTATCTGATTTTGATGACATTTGGAATGTAAGTTGGTTCTTCCTTAACTTGGTTTGATATTGCATTTCAGGAAAATTGACCAAGGGGAAGCTAAGATATAAACCAAAAACCAAAAAATTTTTTCGTTTTTTTTATGGTTTTTCGGATTTAATTTGAAAATTTGTAGAGCAATTTTGTTTAAATTATTTATATACATTGATTACATAAACAAGTGATATATGGTAATGTTAAATTTCAGTAAAATCGGGTCAGGGGTAGTGGAGAACGAAATAGTTGCAGAAAAAAATAATACATTTTATAAAATTTCTTCGATGTATTTTAAAAAGTAATATACCGATTTGAATAAAATTTACAGAATATATTTATGTTATTAGGAGGGATACAGGTTACCTGTGAATTAGAACGAGTTTGAAGACGGGTAATCAAAGTTATGGAGAAACACCTTGTTTAATTATTCCCATTCCACCAAAGGACATCAAAAAATGAGCTATAGGCCGATTTTACATTACTAGTATACGTTTTTTTGTTAAAACCAAAATTTTATACAATACTTTCTTTTTTAAATTTTAAAAGAATTTCTTTCTATACCTTTCTCTTGTTAATAAAGCTTCATAGCCAATAATATGATGTTTTTCTAATAAATTTGGAGCTTTTAGAATTTTACACCAATACAGTGTATCCATATTTTTATCGATTGTTACCTAAAAAAAATAAAAATTATAATAATTAATATTATATTAATTGAAAATAAAATTGTCCGCTTACATTTCTTACGGTTACATCCCATTGTTTAATATCATTACGATTTGTCGGTTTACGAAATTGTGGTCCCATTAATATTAAAGATTTTACTCCACGATTAATTCCATGTCCTTTAAAATTACCATGAATTGGATCCATTTCACCATATGACCATAAAATTTTTATTGTATTTGACTGAAAATTATTTAAAATGAAAAATCGATTTTATAAAATACATACAATTTATTATCCGGAAATATGTAGATATTGTTTTTCTTTTTATTAGTTTCAAATCTAGATCAGAAAATATAAAACAAGGACCATCATATATCAACTATATTGTTCTTGTGAACGATAGAATAGTAATAATGTTGCTCGAAAAGAATTTTTGGCAACAGTTTTGCATATATTTCTTAGAATATTTTATTTGATCTCGTTCTAACATTATTCTTCTTTTTGAGAAAACCAAGGCCCGACTAAATAGGACTGTAGCGCCATAGGAAGAGCATTATTCTTCAATGTGCATAATATTTGAAAACAACAAAATGTGTGTATAAATATTTTGATAAGAACATATTTACCATATAAACTGACGATATTTGGCATCTGTTAACTTTAAGAATATTCTTACTATATTTTTTCCATATATATAAAAAAAAATTTTCATTCGCGATTTTATGATTTGGTTGTTTTTTTCGTTGTACACGATAATCCCCAATCGTGTCACTTGTCACATGAAGTGACACCGACAAATGATGTGACTCTTAGAATAAATACCCTAATCAACTGTGGTATTTTTTACCGAGAGAATTCACGCTTTTTTGCTACAGTTTGTATTGGTATCCTTTAAAAGGATAATTTTCCGAGTAAAATAATTAGAAAAAAATATAAATGCTCTTGAAAAATGCGTAATCAAAAATGTATAAGCGTTATTTTGGTATTCCTTTTGAGTGTTGAACATTTATGATTGTTTTTTATATTTTATGATCATAATTTTTCTTATGATTTCGAATAATTTTCACCTCAAGTAAATCCCCGAACTCTTCATGAGACTACATTAAAGAAAAAGTCTATATATATAAGTCGTGTTTCAATTTAATGGTAAAATAATCTAAGCACGTAGAATATTTATGAAAATTCTTATGGAGGCCGTTGAAAAAAGTTCCAGAAAAATGGGATATTTGAAAAATCAAGTCTCTTATATTTCGTATATAATTCCATTTAATTTGTTATATTGGTAGGACTTTTATTATTCCAATTATTCTATAATTTTACTGTTAAAATTAATGTTGTTTTTTCTTCTTTTGGTGAATTTTAAAATCAGAATATTTTATCAACTTGACTAGAAATTATATGTGTTTTTTGTGTTGTTCTTTAAATTTATATTATTAAAATTAAGTCAATAAAAATGGATCGTAAGTCTCGAAATGGTGATATTTATTATTTCTTTAATATATTTAATGAATATTTTAATTAGTTTTACAATTAGTTGGACAAAATGACTTTAATAATATTAGAAAATTATGTTCTACGAACAGAGTTGATCTCGAAATTGTTGATTCATATGGAAATACAGCACTTTTAAAAGCATGCTATTTAGGACGAACAGAATCTGCTATTATTTTAATGAAATTTGGTGCCAGTTTAAAAGCGATTAATTATTTTGGTGAAAATTAGATAAACTAAAAAAAATAAAAAATATTTAAAACAATAGTTCTTAAATTTTCAAATTGACGGGATTTATAATTCCAGTTAAGTCTCGATTGGAATTGGATAAAGTTTCAAATATTTTCGGATAGTTACCCTAATTCTTCGATCGATTTTAATGATTCTCATCATTAGAAAACCATTGTTTTAATATTTTTTTTTTTTAAAATTGAAATTCTTATTAATATAATATTTATTTTAGGACAAAATGCTTTAACATTAGCTTCGTATTCATCAAATTTGGTTATTATTGAAAATTTATTGAAACTTCGTAGTTATGAGGATTTCACGAAATCCTCAATGATACCGCCATTATGTGTTGCAATAATTAAAGGAGATCAACGGTTAATTCATATGTATTGGAGAATGTATCCACGTCCGGAAACAATTCAAACAGTTCATGGTAAAAAAAATTCGAAAATTGCCATCACGGCCATTCATCAAATATACAAATATGTAATTTCTAATTTTTGATAGGAATTAGTGCATTCGAACTTATGAAGATATGCAAAGAACAAGGACATGATCCAATTACAAGACAAAGATCTTCGACAGTTGGGTATATTAATCGACGTTTTGCTGCTATGCCGAATTGCTCTTAAATTGTTTCGGACCTGTTTTTTTTTTATCTAGTAACATTTATCTAGTAACAATTAATAGAAAAATTCCATTTTAATTTAAATCACTGATTAGAGAAGACTGTCACCATTAATTAATGGAACATTTATCATTTTATATATTTATATTTATTTTCTTTTATATTATTAATAATTTATTTGTATCGATTTTTGTAATTAATGTTTGTGAATTTATATGTATGTAATTAAGAATACTTGTAAAAATATATATTATTAAAAAAAAAAAGAAGAAAAATATAATTACTCCAATTGCAATATCATGAGGATCACATGTTTCTAATTCTCTTGAAAATTCCACTTGGGTATGTGTTGCATTCTGAATTCCATCAATAATGTTGTAATTTTGTGTATCATCTTGAATAGGGGCTGTATTTCCTTCCTTTGAACCATGACAATCCTTGAAAATGAAAAATTTTTTGTTATATATCATTAAAATTATAAAATTTTATGGTCGACAACTTTTTAAATCGAACTATAATTAATGAGAACACTCGAAATGGTATAAATATTAAGTTTAGAGAGAAGAAGAAGTTCAAACGAATGAAAATGGCTGAATTAAAAACAGAATTTTAAAAGTACCTTTAACAAATTTCACATTATTTATAAAAGTTACAAGCAATTACTATTTTAAAAATAATTGTTTATAATTAAAATGAAATTTAAAACTTTTATGATATACAATTCCATAGAACTTTTATGCAAGAGGATATATGTTCGTCGTTCATTCTAGTTTATATATAATTAATTAAAACAAAATATGGAATTATATGAATATATTACAAAATTTTCATAAAATGTATAATTTTTAATATTAGGGTACTTCCAATGGCAAAATAGTTTAATATTATTGAAATTTAGTTTGTATTTTTTCCTTTTTTTCTCATCTAATAAAAAATATAGTGAACGATTTCAATTGTAATAATGATAACAATTTTCGTTGATTATTATTAATAAAAAAGCATATGTGAAACATATTTTATAATACAAGGAAAAAACATACAGTAACGTAAAATCGGCCTATAGCCGATGAAATGGGACTCGTAGTTAAAAAATCTATAGTTTAGTGAAATAACTCTAAGAAAGAAGCACCGTTTCGACTTTTTCAAAGTCGTTCTAATTCACAGATGGACCCTAATAACATAGATAACTTTTGCAAATTTCATTGAAATCGGTGTATAAGTTTTAAAAATACATCGGAAAAACTTTATGAACAGGCTTATTTTCACATACGACTATTTTTTTTTGCTTTACAAATTTTCAATTTAAATCCGAAAAACCATAAATAAAAATACGACAAAACTTTCTGGTCACTATAGTTTTTGCCTAATAACTTCGCTTACACTTGGTTGATTTTGTTGATATACAATACCAAGCCAAGTTAAGAAAGAATCAACTGAAATTGAAAATTTCATCAAAATTGGGAGACGCGTTTTTGAGTTATCTTGTATAAGGACGGACAGACGGACATTCATAAATCGATATAATTTTTTTTTTGCCCGACATAAGAATACCCTTGAAACCTTTCTACAATGATTATTTCGATAACAAATGTAGTAACAAAAACTAATATACCCTCTGGTAGTATCTACCATAGGGCATAAAAACGGTACCATCGACTCTTTAGAAATAAGTTAGAGGAAAACATCAACATCTTAAAGGAAGAAAAAATAAACATTATGGTGGATGTAGAAAACACCTTTTGAAATCAAGCACTCATAAAAAAAAAAAAACAAACAACGAATTTACTGATATGATTGCATTCGTATATGGGCAGATGTTTTTGATGGACAGATGTTACCCACATATAGCCGAGCTCTTAAAACATATATTTCATATAACATAATAGTGTATAGTGAGTATATATATTGTGATGAAAGCACGTGCCATATATGAATAACCATAATAAATTGATCCATAAATATAAAAAAGAATCATAATTCAAAAAAAAAATACAGTAAAACTCCGATGCTATAAGAATTTTAACTTATTCTGAATAGATTTCTATTTGTACTTCTGATCTAAGTTCATAACTTTGTAATTATGTTAAAATTAGGAGAAAGTATTTTTTTAATAATGACGATAAAATAAGAAATATATTTGATTTGAGCTGGAATTCAATTACTTGAGCTTCAGATGAAAACACTTTTAGAAACAAATAAATTTTCATCAAGAAATTATAAATAGCCTATTTTCAGGTGATTGAAAAATGAAACATACACACGCCCATGAAAATTGTGTTGTCTAATAACAACAATTTTCTATTCAGAACTTCGATTTTATATTCCATGTTGTACTTCGAAATCTATTCAGAAACTACTCTACTCTTAATTTCAAAATAATTTAGATATTTACTCCTCGATATTAAGTGATAGTATTTGAAGTATACTTTACATTATCATTTCTTATTTGATTAGCATAATCATATGTCATGTAATGAGACTTAACAATCAATTTAAAACAACAATATTGCTATATGAATAATATATTCAGGTAGGTGATGTAATTTATATTCATAGGTATATTAGAAGAGCTTATGTATCAATTCGTAGAATCAAAATTGTATGCTCATCTCTGCTATTAAATTATGTTTATGTTAATCAATTTGGTATCTTTGAGAACTATAACAATGAAAACAATTTGGATCATGGCATATTAATAAATTTATGGTTTTTAGGCAATTAATTTAAGTGATTTATAATTTTGATCCTACTACTAGAACTATCTGAATATATTGTAATACAATTTTAATTTTTAATTTAATATTTTCTTCGGAAAATTACCTACTTCGAATGGAAATAGATATTCATATGTACCATATATGAGAAGTATACTTTAGATATCTTATGGTTTCCATTTAATAACCACTTTGAACATGTTCTCCGGACGTTATATGTAGACATGTGAAAAAATATATATATTTTTAATTAGTTCCAGAAATATATACTATCCACACATCCTGTCGATGCATTTCCATAAATCTTTTGTCGTCCTTTGTTTTCTTTTAAATGCATTAATATGATTAAATATGTGCAAAGAGAAAAAAAAAACAAATGCTTTTATTTTCCACCTTATAAGAAAAACTCATTTACTAGTCTTATCGTTCTATTCACTAATTACGAACAATCAGAAGGCATTTACCTTAAAATGCTTTAAAATGAATGATGAGTGTGTCTGTTGTGCTCACCTGACCATATATCCTGGCATATTTCATATATTTTAGTCTCTTTGAAATAATAAAATAGCCTAACTTAATTATTATATTATATTTGATAGTTTTCTTTATTTTATCTGTATAAAATTATCATTTGGAATCGATAAGATGACATGATGTTACGATTAAGTTCTTGTGCATACCAAAACCTTAAAATAACCTACTTCAACTATAAAATTTCTGCTGAAAATTTAACTATTTGTTCCTATAATACCATTCGTACTATATTCAGACTAGCAGTTAATATATAGTTATATTTTAGCTTAAAATTTAACCATTTGCGATTTAGCACTTCCGTTGAACATTTATAGTTAAGTTTTTCTTTTGGTCTAATGCATGTATACCCAAATTAAATTAATTAAATTGATGTTGTGGACCTCGAGTTGCATTCACACAAAAGTTTAAAAAAGTTTGGAATTATTTTCCAACTACTTTCAATCACGCATTTCTGGCCAAAATCCTTTGAGTTCATTCTCTCGTTACAGCCTATCTTTAAAAAAAATTTGAATAAAATTAAGTACGCCATTCTCGAGCTATCTTGCTTACAAAAAAAGTAACCACAGACAGATAATCATTATGAGTACATAGTCAATTCATATTCCTTGGAGTCCAAAACATGTATTTTTGTTGAACATTTTTGCACGATTTCAAAGAATCTTATTTATATCTTCCCAAAGTCTAAGAAAACCAAAAGGGGACGAATTTACAAGCACGCTCATGGGAATTTTCATAGATTTTAAAGGATCATAAATTATTTAATTCATGGCAGGCATTTTTATGTTTTTTTTTCATTTCAAAGTCAATTAAAAATGAATAAGAAAAGTTATCGTACAAAGTCCTGAACAACAGCGGTCAAAATATTTGAAAGTACATCCTTAAATGGCATCTCATGACTATCATTTGGACAAATATTTGAGTTTAAGGTGTTTTGTATTTACGTAAGTGATTTTAAAGGTATTCCGAACATGAGTTTACATTTCATCTGGCATATAACATAATTTTAAGTAGGTTTTTTTTGTCTTATTACTATAGTCATTGTCATCCATCATTTGAGGGTCGAATGTTCGTGGCGGAAGATTTAGTAGCGTTTCTTTTTTAGGTGGCACCATTTCACATGAGAGAGATGATATGATTTAAAGTTTAAGTATTTTTTAAATTTCAATTTCAAATTGGGAAATTGTAATTTGATTTTCCATTTCATGAAAACTGCGTATGCGATTTTTCTTGTCAGTGATTGAATTTATGTAGAAATAAAACATTTTTTTTTTTATCAAAATGTTTTTTCTAGCAAGTTCATCTTTAAAGTGGATATTTTGTATCCAAGTATTATAAACAAATTTCCAATGTATAAATAGAAATTTCTAAGGGAATACCCTTTTTATTAATAATACTATATATTGCAAAATTTATGAAATTTTCAATTCAGTATTCAAATTTCTTTGGAAAAAATATGATTAAAAAAAATTTTTTTTTCTCACATAAATTTCTACTCTGACTAAGGATAACAATGCAGAAGCATTGAATGCAGTTTGCATATGAATTAGTTTTATGATGAGAATGAAATTTTACAAGAATATTTATGTCCTATGGTATAGGTACTACCATTTTCTCATTACATTCGTAAGGAAAAGAAATAATCATCGTAGAATGGTTTCAAGTTTATAGCTATGATATTTCCGTCCGGCAATCCGTCAATATTTGATTATATAGATGGTAGGTACTATGTGAAATTTCAATAAAATGGATCCAAGGATAGTGGAGAAAGAAATACATAGTCGTGGGATGTATTAGTTTTTAAATAATATACTGATTCGCACAAAACATTTATACTATTAGAGCTCATAGATTGTCGGTGATTTAAAACAAATTTGAACAGAGATAGTTGGATAGTTATGCCGAGTCCCATTTCTACCATAGGACATCAAAAAGTCGACTGTAGACCAAGTTTTCAAGTTGTTTTATGTATATTTAAATAAAACTGTTTTTAAATTCCTCGCAAATAACATAACTTTTTTTTTTCATTTTAATCTTGTTTTCCCAAACAATTTAATTGAAATTTTTTTAATATTAATAAATAAATAAAAATAAAATAAAATCTGGAAAATTTCATTACAGACAGTTTTATAAGGATATGAAAAATAAACATCTTCGTAGGATTCAAAATATACTAATATGATTTCAGTGCATTTCTAATCTTAATATGATCCCATTTAGATTTTCATTATCTGGTTTTATTATTAAAAAAAAAAGTTATAAAATTGATATAAGTTTTTTATAGAATGTTAAGAATAACATATTTGAGAAGTTCTATACATGAAAATCTGGTATACGCTAGTAGATAGATGTATCCAATAGTTTAAACAAAGATATTAATAAAGAGAAGATGTGGAAAGTTCAAAAAGGCTTTTATTTAACATAAGCAATTTATATTAGGTCTTATGGAAATAGCTTTAAGGTCTAACAAGTTCCTTTCATAAGATATAATGTAATTTAAGTGAAAGCTTTGTAGAATTTTACATATATTTACTAATTATGCCCTATGGCAGGTACTACCAGAGGGTATACTAGTTTGGTCACTCCATTTGTAACACATCGAAATAATCGTCGTAGAAAGGTTTTAATGGCATGGTTGAGTCGGGAATCAAAAGTTATATCGATTTATGCATGTCCGTCCGTCCGTCCGTATACAAAATAACTCAAATACGTTATCCGATTTTGATGAAATTTACAATGTGAGTTGTTTTTTCCTTAACTTGGTTTGGTATTGCATTTCAAATCGATCCAGGGGGAGCGAAGGTATTAAGCAAAAACCAGGGTGACCAGAAAGATTTGTCGTTATTTTGTTTATGGTTTTTCGGATTTAATTGGAAAATTTGTTAATCAATCTTGTTTAAATTAATTACATAGGTTAACTATATAAATGGACGATACCATGTGAAATTTCAGACAAATCAGTCTAAGGATAGTGGAGAAAGAAATAATCATAGGAGTAATTAACCCTCTTTATAAAGTTTTTTTGATGTAGTTTGAAAACTAATATACCGATTTGAATAAAATTTACAGATTAGACTTATGTTAACTAATTTACCTGCAAATTGGAAGAAATTTTGAAAAGAAGAAATAAAGTTATGAAGAAAAAACCTTGAAAAAATGTTGGTTTTGACAGTTTTTCTGTCCCATTTCTACCATAGGGCATCAAAAAATCGGCTATATTTTAAGTTATTATATGTTTTATATAGTATCTTTGGTTTAAATATGGAGCTTCCCATTTTCTAGTTCATACATTAAAACAAAACAATTTATGAAACACGAAAATTAATTTTTATCTCCAATAATAAAAAATATTATTACGTTTTCCGACAAATAAAAACAACCGAACTTTTTAATTACATGCGAATTTCTCATGCCATTTATTAAAAAAAAAAAGTTTTCTTTTTTTATAACCCAATTAATTAAAGTTTTTTTTTCTCCCGAATAGAACATTAATTCTATAATTAATACAATTTGAATTTATACCTGAAATCCAGTTTTTAAAAGAATTTTATCACATTTTATGTTATACCAAGAAAAACATTAACATTCGTATAGTATTTATGAAAAGAATTAGAAATAGGAAATGTTTGATTACAGCATAACTTAATTTAGATGTAGTTCGATATAAGATATATATACCTCATAAAATGGTCCGGAAAAATGAGTGTATAAGATACCTAAATGAACAGCGGGTTTTCATGTTATTTAGGTAGTATTATCACAGATTTATTTGGGTATATATTCCGGAAGGTCTCTCTAAGAATTTCTGTCGAATAATTGGATAAAGGATTTTCATCCTGTTTTGAGAAATAAAGTAATTTATTAAGAATGACTTAAGGAATTAAGTTTTATTTTGCCACAAAATGATAAATAAAGGATATCCCAAAATTCACGCAAGATTTGAATTTTGCGCCATTTGTGGAGTAAAGTGTTGTCAACGAAAAAAGAGACAGCGTGACAGCTGACAGTTCAGGATATTCAAAACGGAGCACTACATGAAAGAACAACGCATTTTCATTGTTGAGCAATATTTTGAAAATAATGAGTCATTTCTTGGCTGTGTAATTTCCCGTTTTGATGATTAGAATTGATCGCACAGATCATGCGATTTAATGCTGTTGGACTTTTTTCTTTGGGGTTTTATGAAGTCTAAGATTAATACCAACAAGCTGACGATCACCTTCGCCTTGTAGGAGAATTTTGAGGAAATGGAGCGGTGTATCAACGAAATTCAGCCACATTTATGCAAAATGGTCATGGAAAATTTCAATAAAATAGTGCGTATGTGCCAGCAAAGCCGTGGGGGTCATTTACCTGATATGATATTCCATACATAAGCCTATACTGTATACTTTATGAATCAATAAAAAATTTACAATTTTTAATTATAAACCTGTGCTTTCTAATAAAATTACTTCTTGCGAGAATTTTGGGACACCCTTTAGTATAGAGGGGAACCAATTAAACAGTTTACCGGACATACAAAAATTTATGTATATTATTTTTTTATGAGTATAATACATAATTACTATTTTTCTGTTTCAATTCTTGGTATAGAGAAAGTAATATAACCCTTTAATAAAAAACATCTCCTTTTTTTGCATTTATTTTATCTACTCAATCATTTGAACCGGTTTTCTGCACATTAAAATTGTTTCTGTATTTTTGTATATAGTTAGTTTACTTTTCGCTTAGCTACTGCCGCCGCCCAAAAAAAAGTAAAGAAACAACAAGAAGAAATCAACATCTTTAATCTTGATAATCTTTATTCCAGAATACATCCAATGCTGTTGAATTTTTGACCAGCTCTTAAAAAATGTATCTTCACCAGTTTCAATTCCCAACATACCAAAGAATGAGTATTTTGAAATTTCATCATCATCGTTTTTTCTCTCTGATGTAAGTATAAAGATTCTTTGTTTTCTTGAGGAACGTAGCTTTTCTTTTTTCCTGGTATAGTTTTAATATTAATAAAATAACATAGAATAAATGTAGTCAATGGAGCGAAAATAATTGGCGGAGATTAGTCTTAAACCAGGTGAACTGGTCAATCTTATTTATACGAAAAAAAAAGCAAAAAAACTGATACCTTTTTGGTTTGTTTTTCGAATACGAAATTGAAAGAGGATCAATATTCATTTCATTTTCTTGCCAATTCAAGCATTCAAATAAATTGGTATAGTAAATTATTGTATAAAAAAAAGGGAATCTTTTCCTTACAACTATATTGGTTTTTTAATTATTTCAAAAAAAAAAGAACAAACCCAGAAAATTTTAAACATATTTCAAGGAAGTAGTTCCTTCAGGCATCTACTTGAAAGATAAAATTTGTTCACGTTTAGAGTTCAAATTGAAATCATAAAAACTAATACTCACAAAATTTTAATTAAATTTTAGTATAGCTTTTACTACTTCTGAATACAGTCCAACTTCCTTAAGATGACATTTTATGGTGAAAGTTTAAGGGAAGTCTGGAGATTGAATTAAGCGGAAGTTATAAAAGGAATTTCGTGGTTCAGATTTAAGCTAAACTTTAGTAAAACTTAAGTTTTCTATGTTGTTCTTTTTAACTCAATTTGAAAGGCAAAATATTGTGAAATGTTTGTGTACATTTTTAATTATTTTAAGTGGAAAGGTATTCCCTAAATGCTAGTCTTTCTAAATTTAATTAATTTTTAAAGAAATAAACAAATCAATCACAATTACAAATTTGCGAATAAAATTCACAATATCAAAATTATACTTTGAAATCGAACAGAAACCTTAAGTAGAGTTTAAGCCGAAAATCTGCATTAATTTAAATTACGTTTAAGCTTTTATTGTGAAATAAGGTGCAAGTCAAATGCGAGCCTGGACATGAACATCTAGTGCTTTGAGATCATTCTATTATTTCTGTGAATTATTTAGTGACAACAGTAATATGCTCTTTAGTATATGTACTAAACAGAGCTTCGAACCGGAATGAATTTTGTTCCCGTTTACGATTATGTTGTGTTTATGTTATGTAACATAATTGTAGAATTTCGAATTATCCTTAAAGTGTCGATACCATAAAAAAAAGCATACATAATAGTTTTTATGTCATAAACGATTCTGAGAAACGATTATTTTTTCTGTTAGCATACGTTGTTCGCACTTCCATAACTTAACTACACTTAACTATTATAATAACTAATAAGTGTACATAAAAATACTCCATAGTTGATTATTATATATTCATGCTTCTTGCAGGAATATAACATATTTGATGGATAATAAAAAATTAAATCATGTACAGAGTAATATTAAAAACGGTTAGCTTCCGTGTTTTGTTTTCTAATAAATTGATGTAAAACTTTAAATTGTGGCTATTCTAATGAGAAGAATTGAAAACATTTTTAATATAAAATAAGTTTTATAACGTTTTTGGTTTTTATTATAAAGGTGCGCTTGTAAAAAACAAAATCTGAAGAAAAATTTGCATTCAAAAAATGAATTAAATTTGTTGTCATGAATTTTGAATGAGTTTTTGTCTGAAAAGAAAAAAAAAAATTCTAAACGATAAGCGTTAGGTTCTTTCATTTTCTCACTAAAGACAAAAAACCTTCTCGACACAAGGTAGGTATATTATGCAGATTAGTTTTTATAGCAAAGAAGCAATGGTCAAGCAAAACAATAATTATCATTCATCACCTAAAAATGTATATAAAGAATAAAGCTTCTTTTTTTTTCTCCTAAAAGTTTGAAATACATTCATATACTCAATAAGTCGCTTTTGTTTAATTTTTAGTGAATAGTAAAAATGACTAATTTTTTTATTTTTTTTGATTCTTTCTTTCGATTAATTAATTCAGTTTTAATCAAGTATCTTTTATATTAGAAGAAAGAATAGAAAACTTATATAGAGAAACTGTATAAACTCTTTTATTATATTCTTTACACGTTTCCCTTGTTAAACAACTACTTTAAAAGGTAACGAAATAGTTTCTTACGATATATGTTATTTTTATTGAAGTGTTTGGTGAGAACTGAAGAGTTTTAGTAAGTTACTAAAAGACTTATGTCATAAATGGAATATTTTTTGAAAACAAATTCTAAATGGATTATTTATCTTAATTTGGAATACGACTGAGATATATATTCAAAGATCTTAATAAAAATATGATTTATATATTATATTAACTTCTATGATAATTGGTTTCCCTGATAAAATATATACGGCTGTAAAATATGTCATATATTGTATGGTTTACGTTTGATATAGGATAGTATATTTAATATGACATAAGTTAAACAAATTTGGTTTTATTTTGACCTGTGAGTTGTGGTTTCTGGTCATATTTGTAATCATATTTGCTCCTTCTTCAAGTCAATATCAATATTATATAACACTTAACATACTAACACTATACGACAAATATAAAGTGTTGTGCCCTATATCGATACTATAAATAAAGTAAATAAAATGTTCTAAATACAAAAAAAAAAAAAGATTCTTCATTTAAACTTTTCCCATTTCGAAGCAAAGTTTACTTATAGTACTCTACATATACTGATTAGTTTCGTGTGATAAAACTATGCTTAGATTTTATAGAAATATGATTACAATGGCATCTGTTTTGGGATCACTTTACTGTACTGAGGTGTTATTATTTTTGGATGAGAAATGAAAATAGAATATATGTACAGTAATCCCTCATCAATAACAAGGGTTATGTTATGTTTAATCTTGGACAAAATGGCGTAAAACCTTCAATGATTTACTGAGACCTGAACAGATTTTGTATAAATCAATTGCTAATGATGATAAAATCCTGGGATTGATTATGATAACAATTGAAATCTTTGTTTTTCTAACTTATTACAGAAAATGTTATTTATATTACATACTTGGTCCGGATATGTTCATGAAAGGTAAACTTTGACCTTAATAAATATAGGAAAGTAGTATGCTTAATCAAATTTTTGGAAAAATAATTTACAATTTTTGATTTCTATTTGATAACATAGGGTCTCCATTAGCTTTTTTTTCTAGCATACCAGCAAAATTGCTTGCTAAAACAGCAAGTGTAGACCCTCCTGGTATACCAATTTTTCTGGTATAACAATTCTGGTATACCATTTTCGTAGACAGCGCTGGTATACCAATTTTTGACATTTGCATTTAATAAAATAGCGGAAATTAAAATTTTGCGGAGTGAAGTTATCAAATTGATAAATATGTTTCGAGAAAAAGAAGAAAATTATAGAAGGATTGATTTTAAAAAAAGGGCATGGGAAGATATTGCCACAGAATTGAATTCGACACTTTAAAGCCAATATTTTGGCTATTTTTATTTTCTGTTCTCGGTTCAACGGCATGTCAGATACTGAATTGGCATACCAGTATTGGACCACGTAAAAAAAAACTGGTAGTATTTTATTTCTGGTAAGCCAGCTGGTATACCAGAAATAAAAGATAATGTAGACCCTGTGTAAGGGACCACTGTATCTGTACTATACTGCACTATGTGTACTAACAAATGCATTTACAAAAGGATTTGGATTATATTAAATATCCTTTATGAATTTAAATTTAAAAAAACAACACTATATTTATAATCCTGTAAATTACGAAAGGTTTAAAAACTTGTTAAAATTTTTGTATTATTTTTTAATATGAATTTTTCCAACAAAAACTTCGTGTAAAATATAAAACAATTTTTTTAATCTTTAGTATTATATATGTTATATATATTTAGTTAAATTTTGTAATTTATCATAGTGACGAAGGATAAAGATTTTTTAATATTTGATATTGTAGCTTAAGTACTTTTATACTCATTTCTAATATATGATTCTTTTCTTGTATTTTTTTTTTCTTCTACAAAAAGAAAAATCCGATTTAGAATCTTTTTATTTCTTTCGTTGTTATATCTTGTTGATCTAGAAGAGATTGTTATTATATAAAACAATGACATTAGAGATATTGAAATCAATTTATCTTCGAGATAAAACTTCTTTTTTTTTGGCAAATGTTTTCCTAATGACATCAATTTCGTGATATGTTCTTATTTATTTATTTTTTTTTTTTTTTTTGGGTAGGTTTTCGTACAACAAGGAAAAAATATAATAAATTAAATTGAAAATAATTGAATAAAAGATTTGATAAATATGAAACCAACAAATCCAGTGTAATTTAAAAACCGTTGCCAATAGTTACATTGAAATTATAAAAAAAGATCAAATAATTTTCCATGTTCCTTATTATCCAGTTTGGAGACGATTTTTTATATTATATAAATGTGTAAGATAAACAAAGGGAATTAATATAGACGTTGAATGGAAGATATTCTTCTAGTCGGCATACTATGGATTTTGATCCTATTTTACTGCGCCATTTTTTTGAAACTATCCAAAATGAGTTCTGTATTACAATCGGTTATCCATTATCACTCGATCCTCTGTTTAAATTGATAACAAAATCAATAGGGATATTGTTCTTATATTAACGGACCATTTCCCAAAATTGCAATAACATCAACGGATATCGTGTAACGTTTATACGATATCTCAGGAGCGCAGTCAAACAAGGAATCAAACAAATCAGAAGACTTCAAAATCTTGAGGTCATATTTTTTACCATCACAAAACTTAATTCCAATTCGATGAGAAGAAAGCAAAATCATTTCAGTCCAAAGTATTAATTTCAAATGAGGAAGATTGCTATACCATATTGAAAGAATTAAGAACTAGTTCAACTTGTATTGGAAAGTCGTCAAACTAATAAAAACCAAAACATTTAATGAGATTATAAATAATGAATATTTAAGTATTAAACAGACAATAAAAGCGCAATCGAATAATTAAACATAAAACAATATACAATTATTGTTCCTTAAAAAATACAAATTTAAAACATGAAAAATTCTTCTTACCAAAACATTTGGTTTTCCTGTCCGATCATCTACCCAAACAAGTACAAGATCGGAACCAGCCATTCGTCCAGTTTTATAAGAAAATCCTAAACCGATAAATCCTTGTGTATTCGCTGTAACACGAAATATGATTTCTTTTGATTTAATCCACCATTCTAAAATATATAATCCATTTGCGTCCATAATTTCTCGTCGTCTCCAATCATGGTGAACAGCATGATGACGATGTGACTGATGTGTTGTATCACTTAAACATATTAATTCACTACATAAGTAGAACAGGACTAAATTTAAAATACACAGCACTTTCATAATTTCTATTTTATTTTTTCTTAGGTTTTATATAGTTTTAAGAATATGCAATTTAAATTTTATGTTATAACAAATCACTTAAAAACTGTACACAATTTAATTTCTGGATATATTTCCATTTCACATGTTCACATTTTATGGTAAAAAAAAAACTATATTCTATAAACTACTTCGCTTCATTGTAATCTTATAACTGAATTCCCTAAAAATTTAAGGGTAGTTGTTGCTATGATGAATAAAGCATTAACAAATACCCAACTACATTTTAACAGAAGCAGATGTTATGGCTTGTAATGTGTTCGTTGCCGATGGTCCTGTGTACCAGCATGTGTGTCAATTTCAATCCCTTATTTTATCATCCACAAAACATTTCTGTATTAACAAAAACCTATAATTGGAACATAGTATTTCGGTAGGTTTCGGTTTATGTCGTTTTAAACCATGAACCAAGGAAACGCAACCCTATTAGCCTCGCACGCATCTGCTTCTTTGCCGTTTTTTTATGTTTTTTTAAATTTAAATTTGTTTTTCTTAAACCTCAAATTGAAACGCACATATTTTTTCCGATACAACTCCACTAGTATTTGTAACTGAATTTTGGTGGTATTCCGAATGTAAAATCGAAGGATAATCAATTTGGATATAGAAAACCGTTTTAAAATTAAATTATTTAGGCACGTGAACGGAACGTTTTAATATATTAGACTTGTTTAAATGCACTAAATTTATTTACACCACTCAATTCTTTTCTGGTCGAATATAAAATGCTCTCTGATTCGGATTCAGAGCTGGTTTGGTGGTAACCTCTCTGTTTTCCAAACCAAAGAATAAACGAAGAAGCATCATGCGAGTACATACATAAGTATGTAAAAAAAAAAAAAATGCCTTAAATTTACCTGAAACTTAGGTAGGCCGGATGGTTATTTTTTATGTTTAGTTTTTTTTTTTGCTGTTAGTCTAACTTCTTTTTCTTTTTTGCTGAAGATTCGCGATTAAATAGGAATGACAATGAATTGGTTTTGTTAAGGTATGTTAAGGTATGTCACAGGGTGATTCGTGATATTTTTTTTATTTTATGTAATTATCCGGTTTTGAGTCAATAATGTGGATTTATAGATGCCAGTTTGGTAGAAAGTTTCGCTTCTCTTGGATTCGAGTATTCTGTAGCTTAGATAACACTAGGTAAAACTCTGTTATTATATATAGAAAAAAAGAATACATAATATGAAAACAGGGTGTAACCATAGTTTACTTTTTTGTTATATAAAAATTGAATTTACTTATAACTTCACTGAATAACTTACTGTCGTGAAGGCTGTAGAATGATGACAACAATACTTGTTTCTTACTTGTATTGGATTCTTTTTATTTTGAAGCTCGATATTTTTCAATGAAGAACCTTTTTTATTTCTTGTTTCTTCCGTTTTCTAAAAAAAAATAACAAAAAATGTTACGCGACAAAGAGTTTCGCCGTCAAATTTTAAATCAAATGTGCGAATAAATTATGGAAAACAAGTATTTTTCATTATCAACAAATGTTCTTTCATGAATTTTATTTCAATAATATATTTTATATTGTATTTTCTTGTGTTTATATTTTGATACAAATATTGCGGCACATTCGCTGTTTTCAAATAACAAAATATATTAACTTTGGGTTTAAAAATATACAATATTTGTTATTTAATAGGATTTTTCAATTAAAATTTCTTATCAAATAGTAGAAAAATTTCAACATACAAATGAAACAAATATTTTATATAGGTATGTAATGAAATTCTGTAAAGCGGAACTGTTATAGACCTAATTTCGTCCTGTTAAATACGTGCAGGAAATTAAATGCAAAATGAAATCAATATATTGAAAATGTGAAACTCTTTAAAAGAAGCCACAAAAGCAGTTTAAATAATTGTAATATTAGAATTTTTTCCCTTATAGAATTTCAATATTAACAATTTATTGTACAGTTCTTTTAGAAAAGATCAATAGAATTTATATACAATAGGTTTTTAGAATCCTGTATCCTTTTATCTTCATCTTTTTTTCATTTTACATGTAAAACCAGTTCAAAGAAAATTGTAAGGATTTCAATTCACTAAATAACTAGCAAAATTTCCACCTAAAGATATGCAATTTTATTCTTAGTTGCTATTCAAACCTTCACTTATTTTCGAACTTCAATTTAAATACTAAAATTTTTGAAATTTTTAGAAACTCCAAGGAATTAGAAAATTTTTATTTTATAAGATTTCTTTCTTTTTGGATGTTATTTAAAAATTAATTGATTTGAAAATTTATTTGATTTTACAGTTTAATTAAAAATGTGACAAATATAACAAACTAGAGAATATTTAATAATATATTTTTGTGAATTTTAAAACAGTGAAAATCCTTTCTTATTTTATGTAAAATAATGTTTATTTTAAGGAATAGATCAACGTCTACCAGAATTTGTAGTCATGAGTAGCATATTACATATTTCATCGAAAGTAATTCGTCGTGAATAATAATGTTTTTATGAATACGTGTATTGGAAATATAGAAGGTAGGAAATTGAATTTTATTTATAGGCATTCATATCCAATGGAAATGAAATTCATATTATAAATGAAATAAAAAGAATTAGGACAATATTATGTATATATATCAGAAATAATAATTAGTTTGTATGGCTGTGTGTAAAGTTAAATAAATTGATATTTTTAAAACGATAGGAATTAAAACGAAATATCTTAGTGAGTTAGGTTGTTTGATTTGATTTTTCTCTTTCCAAAAGTGTCATAATGCTTAAATGGATTTAGACCTTTTTTATCCTCTAATTATTATAATATAAGTATATCATGATAAGAGACTACATCGAAATTGTATCAAAGCGGAAATCATCAAAGGAAGCAATAAGGGCGAAGAGGTTTGCATACTTCGAATTGTTTGGAAGCCACGTGAAAGAACTTTGCATTTTAAAATGAAGAGTCGGCAATTCCATATTAACTTGACTTTTGCTATGATGATCAATAAATCATGAAGACAATCCTTTGATCATGTTGCAGAATATCTGTCTGATCCTGTTTCGGTCACGAGCAGTTGTATGTTGCATTGACTCGCAGAAGAAAACATAAGCATTTAAAAGTGCTCATTAAGGATTCTCTTTATCAATTGCACGCGTATATAACTTAGCCCGGTAATAGGACTTCCATAGCTAGGTTCCTATTATAATAGTGGAAACCCGATCAAAACCGTTTTAGAAGTTTCAATTTATCCAATAACAACAAAGATGAATTTTATTTTAGTATAATTTTCCAGACTTTTCTTTATAATTTATTTCAAGAGCAATAGTCTAACAGTCGAAGACCCATTTTATTTGAAGCAATCAATTTTAATTTTTTCTAAGTTTTTTTACTCTTTTTAATCATTTTTCAAACCTTCAGAAAGTAAGTTTCGTTTTATAAAAAAGTATTTTTTTATTTTTAAATCAGTTTAATCATCTTTGATTTGGAATTTTATAGCTATTTAATGTGTTCTAATAAAATAACAAAAGCTTTCAAACCTTCGTCTTCTAGAATTCCCAAAATTCTTTAATATTTAAGATATAAATAGATAGATGGATATAAATTTATGTCTCGAACCTTTTTCTCCTGAAGATTTTTGCATTGACATTTTTTTAGGCAATAATTAGTTTTTCTTTCGAAAATCGAAATTTTCTTTCGATCTCATTTTCTTAGAAACACATATCACTCATTTTACTTTTATTCTTTTCATTTTGGTAGATATTCTATTAAGCTTTCTTATGCATCAGCAAGCTCTAATCTCTTAAATCTGTTTGAATCCTTTTCAGTGTTGTTGTATAATTAACTTAATCTCTTTCAGCTGGTACATTTTTATTCATTTCTATCAGTTTTTTAATTTAAGAATAGCGTATAACAAAAATGGTTTCTTAACACGAAAAAAGGACTTTTAAGGTCTATTTACTTTGGTGAATGAAAATAATATGTTAATTAAAGAATTAACGTAAACAAAACAAAAACAAAATTTCTGATAAATGAAATTTATGATTATTATTAAAAAGCTATTATTTCTCTGGTATTCTTTCAATAGAAAGGTCTCTAGGGAAATGTCCTTTTGAATTAATGTATATTTACAATAAGATGAAATAACTTTTTATGTGTAAATTACTTTTGATCCAATTCAAATGTGTCCTCACATGCTTTCCCAAAATATAATAGGTAATATATACGAAATGTGTTTCCTTTAAATGAAACGAAGGCAATTTTCCTATGCCATGGGCCAATAAGCATTTAGTTTTAGATATGGATAGAGCTAAGGAAAATTTTTACTTCTCTATTTCACAAAAAATAATGGTCGAATGTTAGAAGGAAACACAACAATATTATTATCATGCCATTGTGCTTTTGTTTGGTAAAACCCAAAATTATATATGCGGATATTTTATAATAAAGCCATATATAGAAAGAAGGTACTATATTTTGACCATTTTTTGGAAGTTTTATTATTTTATGCGGCCAAAATTGGGTTAAATGAAAAGTTTTCTTGTTTAGTTGGTTTGTGTTTTTAATGGATTTACGAAAAATTAATTGTTAATAAAAGAAAACGCTTTAAATTTTACATTTGTATAGTGAATTTTATTTTATATAGTTACTACTATGTTAAATTAGAGATCTGAATTATTCAGGATCATGAAAAATGTTGCTGTAAAAGATTTATGAAGTTTATCAAGCTCAGTTGAGACTATCTATTTGTCTGTTTTCTTATAATTTTGGTCAAAAATTTTAATCCAGATATTGTGAACTCACAGGCTACACTTTTATGTCAAAGGCATATGTGAAAATATTTGAGTTTTTTTACATATAATTAATTACTTTTTTAACATTCCATTCAAATAGATTATCAAATAGATGTGAACAAAACAGATAAGAAACCAGACAATCTCAAAGGATCTTAAGACAGCATTTCATTCTTTTATTAACACGCTTTAAGTCGGTTTCATGAATGTTGTGTTATGTTACGCTTTTACGTTAAACATATCATTCAAAAAATATTCTATATGAACGTCCATCTAAGTCTGAACTATCCAAAATACATATATATGATGTTAATCAAAAAATCTTATTAAAACTATATTAAATGATTTTATTCAAAAAGAGAAAACTTTATTTATTTCATAATAAACAAAATACCCTTTTTCTATTTCATTTAATTCCCATGTTTTTATTTGAGTAGACAAAAAAAATAATTAGTGTTGTTGATATACAAATCTGACAAATAACTAATCGTTTCTATATATATATATATTCTTCTGAAATCGATTGATCAACGTTAATGACAGCAGCGTAATCGGTATCAGATTCTTGTCGAAAAATAGTTATTGATCGATTTTTCTAAAGAAAAAATTAAAGCTACTAGATCATAATATTATTGTCGAAAAACAAACATTTTTCTTTATAAAATAGAATATATTTAATTTGAATTATTTTTTTAATGAATTTAAATTAAAACTCCCATTCTTGCAAAACATATCCTGACATTTATGTCATGTACATAACATTATCCAAGTTAATAATAGAAATAGTAACTTCTATAGTGCATATTTTAATAGCCTCCTAATATTTATATGGTTTATCATCATCGTGGGGGTTCTATATAAAATTCTGACATTAACAGAAATATGAGAAATCTAGAATATATTTGGTTTATGTTGATTTTATGTAATAAAGAAATAATATTGACAGTTTTGAAAACAAATATGAAGGAAAATATGATGTGCGGTTTGTATTTGACTTGTTTTTATATTGTATAAATTAAAAAATACAAAACTATCAATAACAGAAGCAATATATTTCAATTGTGTACGTTTTAGGGAATAACTTTGAATATGAATATTCAGGAAAAGAGGTTCTCGTATATATACGCATATTTCATGAAGCATTTTTGTGCATATTTCCATCTTTTACTAGAGGCACACATAGGGTATTCATACCATAGTTTAAGGATACCATGTCGTATACCATATGTGTGTCGTCGAATACTAGCTGAATACCATTTCAACTACGTAGCATAAATCTGGTATTTAAATTCGAAAAAGTACGTGGTATTCCCTTTATTACATAATTTTTTCGGCCAGTGTAATCTATTCTTTAGTGATTGTCGCGCCTTTTTATTGAAGCGGAAAATAGCGACTGGAATTTTGTAGGTAAACTGAGCAATTGACACATATTTACACTTTTTTTTTGAAAATTTTATTTTAAAAAAATGGAAAAAGTAAAGAAAAAACGCAAAATTTTATCGGTGTATGAAACTTCAAAATTTATAGATATTTGTAGGAATCATATAGAGGATTTAAGAGGAGCGAAAAGAAATTCCCATATTCTCGCTGAAATGGCAGAATTTCAAATGTCAGACAAATACTATGTTTGATGTGTGCCAACCCCATTTTATACCATGGTACAGGGCTATACTGTAGTATTGATACTAAGGTATGAATACCCTATGTGTGCCTTTACTCTTTCGCACACGCTCGGTTCTCTCTGTTTAAACGATTTGTTGAACGTCAAAATTTTGTAAAATATACAAAATATTAAAAAAATATAGCCAATGGAAGTGTTTTGTGTTAAATTTATTTTAATATTAAAGTTTATTAAATAATAAAAGAATGTATTTTAAGTCGAAAAACATTGAAAAAATAATTTTAAAATAGAACTCATTGTGGCTTCTTGTAAGAACTTGAACCACCAAAACATAAAACTAAACAAAAATAATTTCACAAGTGAGTTTATTTAAGAAGTTAAAAGGTTTTAGAACTAAATTATGATGAAATTTTAATAAAGCAATTAAATATTTTCTAAAACTTTATTAGTCCACGATTAAGTTGGTTTTGTTATTATCCAATGCAGCCCATTTTTAAGGCACGGAATTGCTTTAGTTGAAAAAACGAAAAAAATATTTTTATATACTTTCTTAGAAGTAAAGTTTTCGAATTTTGCAATTAATACAATTGAATTTTAATTATTCTTTTTGATAAGATTTTTTGTGAAATTTTTCATAAAAGCAGAAGTAAAATCATCTTTTTAGCATGGAATACCACTATGAATACGCGTCATAAACACTTAAATAAAAGAAAACTTAATTTTTTTAAACTATATGGAATTCCTTATTAATTTCTTTCTTTGTGGAATAATATATCTTGCAAATTTGCTAAAGAAATGACAGAATAAAAAACCGGTTAAAAACTTAGTTTAAATCATCAAAAATAAAAAGTAAATGAGAAAGTTTTATTTCATAATTTAAAATATAAATAAAATTTCTTTTCACGTGAAACTTTTCTTTCAAATTGGAAGAAACTATTGTTTCTTTTTTGAAATATACTTAGAAGAACAAGAAGTTGTTCTAAGTAGAAGATTAAGAACAAGAGATGTAGCCAAGAGGAATATAATTTCGAATATTTCTTTTCATATAATGAACTTGGGTCTCTTTAAAGTAAAAGTTATATGTTAGTATTTTGTATTACAGTATTCATATTAGATCTTTGAGACTAGTTAAAATTTTAATTCAAACTTCCAAAAAGGATACACGAATTATCTGCCTTATTCTTATTCATATCAACAAAACTTTACATTAAGAATGTATAAAGCACTTAGTTAGGTTATTTCTAAGAAAAATTTGTTAAATTTTAATGAAAAGTTTGGAAGAATAAATATATGTCAATAAACACACTGGGACAATGCTTTTTTCTATTCAAATTATAACAAAAGATCGGAACATTACCAGCAATTAAAACGTTTCTGACTTCAACTAAGGTTTTTTCGACTTTATAAATCACCTTTTGTTATCCGACCCCTCACTGTTATATCAAAATCAACGTGAATCTATGGCTCGTAATAACGTACCGGTTCCCTTATTTCAATTACATAAAAAAATACGTTTGAGAAAGGCAGACAGACTGAATGAATATTTTCAAAAATTATGTTTTTAATTCATTAGATCTCAAAACGTCATAATCTGGAGTTCAGAATTTTTTACCATTACAAAGCTTTATTCCATTCTATGGAAAATCCTGATTTGTGTTTTGACAGGTTTATTAGACTTAAAGGGAAGTAAAGCTCTTCCAAAATTTATCAATCAAAACTCTTCAATATGTAATATAATATAATTAAATTAAGAAAAATTCCACTAATTTGATTTTACAATCTCAAAAACTGATAGAAAATATTAAACTTTAAATTAAAGGCTTGTACTTTCTTAAAAGTTTGTAGAAAAACTTTGATTTCTTTAGAATAATTTTTCATAATATCCTTTTTTTTAAAATTAAGTTATTCAAAATTTTGAACCCTTTTCTTTAAAGGTTTAAGTTTATGCAATGCATTTTATATTAAATCCTTGTTTTTAATTAGCTGCGAGCAAAATTTAATCTAACTAATTCTTTTAAAGTTTAACTTCTACAATGTGGTAATTTTTGTTGATAATAAAATAGTTCTTATCAGATTAAATCGGCTTCCATTTCGATAGTTTTATGCTTCAGAAAATAAATTCCGAAAAGTTCAATGAAATATTGAGAAAGGATAATTGAGTTAAATGATCCTGAAATTAGTTGTCTGGACGATAAGATTTCTTTTTAGGAATTTGTGAATATGTTGTAAAATTCATTAATCAATTTTTAATAAATTTTTTATTTTCTTATACTAAGTAATGGTGTCCCTTATTTTAGATAAGTTGAGAACTCTATTTAGTGTATGCTTTTTGGTAGCGTATAGATTTTTAAGCTTTTAATTTGTCTTCTTTTTCTATGCATAGAAAAGTGAATAATGGGTGCAATATTTAATATTTCTTGTATTTTTTTATTCATTCATAATTGAGAACCTACTTTCCTTTAAGAAAGTGAACTGTTTTTTGAAGATAATTTGAATTGCAAAAGCTACGGCACAGCACTGATACAAGGAGACCTAGTTCCTAGTTACGTCGTTTATAAGATTTTCAATTATGCGATAAGAAATGCTAATTTATCAAAAATTAATTTTGTACTCCCCACATATAGACAACAATAATTATTCAGCAAAATAAGAACTTAGAATATCAAATTGTATTTACGTAAATTATTTTTGATTTTACAATTTCATGATAATGTCAAAAACAGATTTGAATAATCCTTTTAACTTTTATTAGGTGTGTTGATTCGTGTTGAAATGAATGGTTTTGACTATCCAATAAATATTCTCGATATTAAGATATTCGAGAATTGATGACCAAAGAGAAATATTTATGATTATTGTCTGATAAAGGATTTTGTTCGAAAATATCTTAGAAATACACAATCTCTATATAGACTAGTGTATGACTCCCTAGAGCTTAGAGAGGTTTACAACCTACACACAATAGAACTTTGAATAGAAATACATACTTTATTTTAATGGAATATCTTCAAGATTTCTTCAGTTTTATACATATTAGTATTATTCATTTTCATTTAACACTTAATGGAAATTCACAGACAAAATAAACTATATTCTTAAAGGGCTTTTCTAGAAATTATTTAAATCTCTATTTCTGTTTTTTTACATTAAATTTAGTATCTTTTTGAATAAAATATTTATGAACTCTTTCCGAAAGTAAATTAATACTTAATGGAATAAAATTGAATTAAGGCATTTTCTTATGAAAGAAACAAATTCTTAATTAAATATTAATGAATTAAATAGAATCTATTTTTAAAGTTTTTCTGATTAATTTAATAATTGATTCGTATATATGTATTTTGGTTTTTGATTGTTTTTATAACTGATTTAAAATGAAATAACTTTTCTTTTTTTTTGCTTGTTCAAAATTATTTAATTAAATTCCATCATCATATAAGAACTGAAACTCAAATATTTGAATATATTCTAATACCACATTTGAATATGATATTTTTGGAAAAACAAATGAAAAGACAAATGTTTGTCTTTCAATTTAATTACTTTTAAAAATGTTTAAGAGTTTGAAATCCTTGTTCTACAGCAGGTTTACAGTATTAAAATCGTACATATTTTTGAATTAGATTTTAATGTTTTCGTTCATTCGAAAATTTTCAACGTAAAGTTGAAATTTTATGCTTTCTACATAATGTTAAATGATGGATAATGTATTTTGTATATTTATTATTTTGTTAGACTTTCGGTATAGCACTTTTTCAGATATGGGGTCGTTACGATATAATTCAAAGGTGGTTTTTTAAACAATACAAATAGTATAAAAACTTCACAAAATAAGTTCAACGAGTACAATAATACTATAAGACATTAAAATTTCCAAATAGTCAGGTTTTGTATAAATTTCTGGAGAACGGATAACATATTTTGAAAATTCCAATCTATTCGGCATAACTTTGTTCCGTCTCCTTCAAATTCGCTCTAATTCACAGATAGCCAGTTGCCTAATAGCATAAATATCTACTGTAAATGTTATTCAAATCGGTTTATAAGTTGTTAAAGAACTTCAAAAAACTTTATAAATAGGCTTAGTTTTTCCTACAACTATTTCTTTCTCGTCTATTTAAATAGGCAACGTATGTAAATAATTTAAACTAAAGTGCTGCAAGCTTATCCAATTAAATCAGAAAATCAGCAATAACCCGCCCACATTCTAAATTTTATCAAAATCGGATAACGCGTTTGTGAGTTATTTTGCATACTGGTTGTGCCTACTCATACCGACTTACATTCCCGACCAAACAAATACATATGTTTAGGGTAAAGTTTAAAAAATATTCCCATAAGTTTTTTTTTTAATTTCGTTATTCGTACATACCAATGGTTCGTTATAGCGTTACAGTACAGTACTGTTATGCCTATACTGACTTAAATACCAAATACTAAATTCCATAAAAATCTTAAAAAATTTTGGACCAAAATGTAGTTTAAATAAAGTACTTTTCTGACATTTCTAATTTCAAATGAAAATATCCTAAGGATATTGGTCCCAAAAATGTTGTTGCTGGGTAATTTTTTTTTTTATACTACACTTTCAGATATCAGATATTTTAAATTCCTTAATTCAAATTTAATTCAACTTTAAAGTTTCTTATACGGCTTCATAAGATATTCTCTTTATATTCGAAAAATAAACGATTCTTGTTTTACTTTTTGGTCTTTTCGAACTTTTTAAAATTCGCCTTAATCCATCATTTAAAAAAATTATCATCAATTTAATCTAATATCAAATTGACGAAGTCTGATATATAGAAGGTTTCTATTTCAGAAAAAACCAAAAAAAAAAAAAATATTTTTTCTAGAACTTCAGAACTTAATCTTTCGAGTTTTAATAGCTTTTATGGTTATTTAATATTCCAGGATCAAAACGAAGCTATAAAAATACAAATGTATACTTATCACAGAAATAGAATTAAATTTGAATAATCTGAATTTTTATGATACAACGCCGTTGGATTTAATATTTTAGAAATTTAGATATTTTTTTTTTATAATATTAATTTTAAAAGCTTTTAGTTGTTCATTAAAGAATAAATAACATTAATTAAAAGCAATCATTTTAATTACTAATTTTTGAAAAAAAAAAACTTTTTTGTAATTAAATTTGAATTTCTTAACCCAATACCTTGGGGCTGTTGATAAGTCCCATAATTTCATAGACTGAATATTTTCTTAATGGTACTTTGCTGTCAAATCATTGTGGTGTTTATGAATTTTCTTTGAGAAACTTTATTTTGTTAGAAATGGAGAAAATGAATATTTTTTTAAATTATTTTTTTATTATTTATTACTCTCGGTACAGTGGTCATTGGGCCGTTGCAAAGAAAAAAACTTTGACAGGTGCTATGAGAACCAGCGCCGTAATACACCGTAGTCAATTAAGGTAATTGGTTAAGACACCTAATTTTAAGGAGCATTAAATTTAAATAACTTTTAATATTTAGTGAATTTCTAGAAAAAATAAAACTTAGCGTCTCATTTGTGAATATTTATTTGGTTTTTTAGTTTTTTGCTATATAATTTTTAATAGCAGCCCTGTCCCGATTACAGACAGATATCAGACGCGAAACCTGTGGGTAGCTTTAGCAAATAGTATAGAATTCCGTTCTGTACATTTTGTAAAACCAAATTTCGCTACTGATAAGGACTACTCATAGTATTATCTAAAATTAAAAAAAGGCAGTAAATTTGAAAGCTTATATAAATGGTTGAGTCAATTTGTCAGTAAAACATACATGTCCATAAAAAAACAGCTTCATCATTATTTAATCTAATGTATAGTATGAATTCGGGTCCAGTTTTTTATATCAAAAATAATAAAATAAATTAAAGCATGAAATGTTTTATTAGTAATCAAATCAGGATTATGAAAACAAAGTGTGATACTTGTTGACAATGTGGTCACAAAATTTCCATCAATTATTTTCCAATTAGCATACCATAAAAATAAACCTGGAAAAACTGGGATTTTAAACATATTTTCAGGGAGTTAATTCACATTTATTGGAATATATAAAGTTGAGTAATAAAATAACATTTGTTGGTCACGTTTACAACGATTTGTTTGGATATAATTTCCATATTATTCAATTCATTTAGGTAACCATCATTTGTGTCTAATTTGGAAGTTCTTTAAATCTGACAAATATTGTTATTAAAGCTTTCTAATTGAAAATGTTTAAATTGCTTTTTAGTCCTTTTAAATATATACTTAAAAAAATTATGAAACACAATAAAACGAGAACATAATTTGACACAACATAAAATTTTTATTATGCATTTAAGTGTAGTAATATTAATTTTTTTTTGGAAAGGACATAGGTCTACATACTTGAAAACACGAAATCATAATAAAGATTGAATTTTCAGAATGAAATAAATTTCTAGCTACTTAAATTTATTAATATTTATACGAAATCGTAATTATGTGCTTTTTATAAAATTGGAATTGTACGCTGATTTGCCACTGAATATTAAAAATTGATTCGCTTAATTTGTTTTTCATGTTCAAATATTTATCATTAAATCCGTAAAATCGATAGCGTTCATGAAGAATGAATTTCTTTTTTTTTCCATAGAATAAAATATAAGTATATAACAACGGAAAATTTATGATATCATAAAAATTAAAATTTTTTGACGAATCTATTAGTGTCCATATACTTTAAAATCAATAAAGATCAGATTAGCTTCTGGTTAAATTCGAGCAATTGAATGATATACTATAACTTAATATGAAGTATGTCAAAAACTGATTCGACTATACTTTGGATAAATCTGTCTATAAAGGACACTAGTGGCATTGTAACAAGTTTCAAGTTAAATGTAACATTTTTAATGTTAGATTTACTAAAAACTTCAAAAATAACATTGCGAATCTCAGTTAATGGAAAACTCTTATTTAGAAGAAGTATTTTCATAGAATCCTTTTCAATCATTAAAACGAACAGAAGTGAAATTGATTGACCGCTGTTAAAAGCATTTTAGTTGAATCATGAAATATCCGAATTGTACATAAAAAAAGGGTCACATTTTAAGATGGATGATTAAACATTAAAGTATGTACGAGTACTAATAAAATTCCAATACAATATGGGATGCCGGAAGTCAATAAGGTTCTAAATCAAAATTGTGTATTTCCAAAAAAGGTTCTTAAATGGGCGAATATGTGTATATTAAGCCAAACTATTAAATAAGTACTATAATCAAGAATAAAATATTCAAAAGATCGGCATAAATAAAGAAGTGATTAAGATAGATTATAGGACGAAAAGGCTGTGTAGAATAATTTTCTATTAAAAATCAATATAAGAAAGTTGAAAGTCATTTTCCTTCAATATTAAAGGCATGTTTTCTTGGATTATATGTTTGAACTTGTATATGTTTGAAGGCATATGGTTTTGGAGTTATTCAAAATCCCAAATTTGGTTTTTTAGTGTATGTGATTCCATTATTTGCAAATCTGAAAATTTTATTTAATTTTCGCTTGTCAGCGCATTGACCAATTTTGTCAGTAAACACTCGCAAATATATTAGACTTGACTGACTTCACTGCCAGACAAAAACTGACAATAAAACGGACAGTGTAATGGTGTAGCTTAAGCATTTTACAAAACACTTAACGGACAGCGGATGGATCTGTAGCCAATTTCTTATTTTCCGTCCGATTTTGATTTTTGAAGTTTCTTCGTACAAAGGCCTTTTATACTAGTATTCTATTAAGTTTATCTGAATATATATTTTAAAAAGAATTTTAAAATACAAAATATGTATATAATTTTATCTATTTCTGGTTTTGTGGATTTAAACCCTTTGGCAAATTAGAGGTTAATTTATAAGAAAACATAAAACGAATAGTTTAAAGATAACCTTTATAAATGATTTGTAGAAAATATCTTTAAGACTTTTTCCCGATTGATGATTATATCTTATTAAGTTTTTTCTTTTCTAAAAATTCTTAGTAATTGTCGACATTTAATAAAATCCTGACAGTGAAATAACTAAAGAAGTTAAATCAAATCAAAGCCGATAATTTCATAGAACATATTTTATTATAGCAATTAATTCACAAAATAAAGGCAAACATGATATTAATCCGATGAAATCAAAGCCTCTATCTTATCATGTTTATCAGAGGACTATGATTTCTGTATGATGTTTACTTGTTTATTTGAATAATAATAATAAAAAAAAAATTTCGATTAAAATATAAATGTAATCAATAAAGTAAATCCAAAAAAAAAAACCACAACCACAACAAGAACAGTATAATAATAATATTTAATCTTTTTAATAAATAAAAGTCTTAATATCACAAATTACATAAAATGATTTAATATTAAATAAAATTTTTGGGATTTTCTTATATACCTTACTGTGTTATCTTTTAATTAAGATAACAAGAAATTAAATCATTTAAATGCTAATTTTTTCAATGTTTTTGATATTGCTTTTTAACTTCTATACAAAGTATATAAGTTACTGGAATCATGATCGAAAAAAGAGAATGATTTGCAAACACTTTTATCCAATATCTGTCTGTCCGTCTGTTGTATACAAAATTGCGACCATATTTTTGAAATGGTTTGAACGAAAATCGGTATATATGGTTTCTTCCACATGAGAACCATTCTATTAGAAGTTGGATTCGATCGACTTAAAACTTCGGATAGCTGCCAAACAATTGTAGCAATTGAAATTTTCAAAACAGAAAAAAACAAGCTTTTGTATTGGTATTGTAACGTTGACCTGATTTCAATGAAATTTTGTACAGGATACTTGTCCAGTGAAAGAACAATTGTGTATTGAAATGTCTATTAAATCCGATTACAATTTCAATTATCTGCCGAAAAATATTCGAATTTTTTGTATGAAATGAAATGATTTCCGAACTTTCCTTCCATTTAATCTTCATAATTTGTAGTTGTAATCTCTTGATTCTCGCCAGTCCTGCAAAGGGAAATTGTTTTTGGTTGAAATAAATTTTCAAGCAATTTCTATGAAAACTTATGTCAGAATTCAAATGATGAGGACCTATTAACCAACAGTATTGAAAAGGACGATAAGAATAAAAGAGGATAGCAATTTGAAAATTCTGTTTTGAAGAAATTAACAGAATATTAATTATTCGTTAATGTGATAAGGACCGAATTAAGTACATTACGTAAAAGGACGAAAAGGGTTAAACAGGATATAATAGGTCTGTTTTATTTGCCACTTGCTCTGGGGTAGAGCAAATTTTTACATTGAAAACAAAAACAATAAAAGAGCAAATTCTACACTACTTTCAGAGCAGGTGTAAACTATTGCACCCGAATTAGTTCAGTTTTCTACCATAAAAAGTGTATTAGTTAAAAGTTTCTCATTTAATTATAATATGGTTGCTAAGCAGCGCTACAAACATTTGAATTAAAGCTTTCTCCTACTCCTGCTCGTTTTATTTGCCACTTACCTTGCTCCGGGGTAGGGTATGGCAAATAAAACAGACCTAATATGAAAAAAAAAAAATAGAGGATATCAAGTTAAAAACTACGTTTTGAAGGAACTTTCTGAAAATTCAGTATCAAGATTAAGCGATATTATATAAAGAGACGAAAAGGATTGTCGCTGAATTCCCATAATTTAAAAAGTTTTTTTAGAAAGATTTTTGGAAAGTAAACTGATTTGAACATATGTATAGAAGATTCAATTGTGGTGTCGCACTAGTGCTTGTTTTTTTTTTTTTGAAAATGAGGTAATTATTTTCTTGTACACATTTTTTCGTTTGTTGAAATTATCATTAATAGATGGAAAAGTGTATCCACGTGTGATATGAACGTCTGTTAAATATCCACCATAATATGTAATCTAATTAGTTTCGTAACTAAAGCCTTTAGATTTTCATGTGTAAATATTTTCATCATCATTTCTTTCTTTTTTTTTGTTGATTAACATCAAACGTCCGGTAGTATAAGAAAATCCCAAAAAATTAATATGTTTTTTGTTTGGATTATGTTTTCTTTTTTTTTTGGTTGGTGTATAATTATTTCGGTCTCGACTACATTTCTGTAGAGTCACAGAAAACCCCTTCAATGATACTTTATATATAGTAATAATAATGTTTGTTTTTCGTTGGCTAGTAAAGTACCTTCATTATGAGAGGAAGTTCTTTGAATTGTGTATATTCCATAATCTTGGTTGAGTTTTTATTGAAGATGGGTCTTGTCGTCTTCAAAATGATGATGTTCAGTCAATCTCATCAGTTTTTGTATATGTAGGTATTTTTTTTTATTTTATCGACATGAATGAATAATATATATACTATAGTATATCATAAATTTCCTTTTTTCCTGTTTATTCTATTTAATAAGACACAAATTTATGTTTTAATAAAATTCATTAGAATTTTCTTATGCTTTTCATAAAGGAATTTAGTCACTCTTACGTGTTTATTTTAAATTTTAATAAAAGATGAAAATGAAAGAAACTTTTGTAAATATTATTAAATTTATTAAGTAGACCATAGACAATTTACAAACAGATGTCCAAATTAATAGAAATATACTGCCAATGCATGTACTGGAAGAATGCTTTCCTCCATTTAAACTATTCTGCAATTATTTTGTGAGATATCTTATTTCATGCTCTCCAAAATGGGTTCATGTGAGATTCTTAACTTCATCATATAATAGTTTCCATTCCTAACTTCAATTAAATTAGAAAAAAGCACCAAGCCTTATACTGATCATAATTAACCATGTCCTTTATTATCTTTTTGTTGCTTCAAAATCATTGTCATTTCTCAATATATAAATCCTATAAATGTCCAAGTCCTGCGTTTTATGGATAACTCTCAAACTCATTTACAGTTGAAAGAAGAACTAGATTGTTTAATTAATAATAAATGAATAGCTAAATATCCTAAAAACAGAAATAATGGTACAATTGCTGGTCCCAGTTGCGAGAAATTTGAAAGTTTAGAGTTCAATTCTGGTCTTTACCGGTTGGCATTTTTTCTATTCCTAGAAATCAAATGGGTGAAATATTTTAGGTCCTTCGTAATTCATTCATATATTTACGAAATTTGTTTTATTAAAGAGAAATTTTGTAAAACAATAAATTCATAAGAGTTTTCTAAAATACAGAATTCCCGAATTCTAATATTATGGTAAACTACATACATATATAGAAACTTTTCAGTTACGCGAAAAACAGTCAAAAATTTTCAGATTTCAGCTTAAACAAGATTAATCTAATATAAACAAGAACAAAGTCTATTTAATAAAGTATTATTGAATATGGATTCAATCGAAACATATTGTTTTTTCCTTTGTTTTCTGAAAGGACAAAGTTTTCCTTTTGTATTCATAAATAAAATATGAAATGTTATCTTTCATCTTTTTTCTACGATAAAATATCCTTCATATCATATTTTTGTTTAAAGTTTTTTGATTCTTTTTTACAAAACTGAAACTAATGAAAAGAGGGGCCCAAGAAACCATCCTGTATTTTACGATTGTATATATCATATTTTTTTTTTTTTCTTAACAACAAATCTGATAAACAAATGTAAAAAATTCATCTATATTTCGAGTCAACAATGTGGAAAGATAAACACTGCCAAATATTTTCATAAAAAGGATCTCTAAGAAAGGAAAGAATAAAATTTGTATCCTTTTTTTTCAGAAAAATTTATTAGAATTAAAGTTTTTTCATTTATTAGCAAATATTTTGAAGACCAATACGATTTTTTTTGGCAGTTCAAGATTTTGGCTAAACATCTTTTGTATTTAAATGTAATTACGGATGGAATTCTAAAGATTCTATTTGACCTAATAAAACATAGGTTTTTTTTTGTTTTTTTTAAAAGGCATATTAAATATTGAAATGGGACACATCAACATAAATAGGATAGGAAAAGTATTTGGAATTAGTTTTAAATTTTAAAAGTTTTTAACAATATATAATGCAATTTCATATATAAATCATTCAAAAAATGTACATCCTTAACGTGTACAGAGATGTATTTAATCCAAAAAAATAACCAGTTTAGAAAGAAATATTACAGCTTTTAAAAGAGATGTAATATTTCTTCTTAAACTGGTGATTTTTCGGGTTAAATTACATATCCAAAATAAGATTTATTAGCAGATTATGTTCTATTATTTAAACGACCCTCTTCTGTATATATATATAGCAGTCTATCTAAATAAGCTAATAACATTACATTATCAAATAATTTTTAATAATGTATATAAAAATATAGCGTGTTTCAAAAAGAGCTGACATTTTTATTTAAATTTAAATAATAATAATAATAATTTTTGTCCATAAAAACTGGAACTTTTTTGATTATACAACATATGTGGAAGTCAGTTTTGGGTAAATGGTCTCCTGAGTTCGTTTGGCATAATTTGTCTAGTCAGGATTAATTGTAATCATATTTTACACATTTTGCGATAGTAATTCAGAAAGCTTTAAAGCTAATTCAGATTGGTCAACTATATTAGATCTAGTTCAATAGAATTGAATTCAGGCCTTAGGCGAGCAGATGTTTTCAAACAGATTATCAAACCCGTTGTTAAATATTATGAAAGCACTTATTTTGGTTGCCGAAAGTTATTTGAATAGAATTTTCACTAAACTTTCACAGTGAAATTTTCAAAAACTTTTCTATGTTGTACATAAATTGATAAAGTTTTGAAAGATTTACAGGAAAATGAAGAAAATCGAAAATGAACAGAAGAGTAGTAGTAGTAGTAAGAAGGTAAAATATTCACCAAATAAATTAAACTAAGAACGATTATTTAAATATTAAAAATATTTCAATTAAGATTCCTTTACACAAATTGTATTAAAATGTAATGTTGTTTTTTTTTTCATCTATAAAATAACATTTTTAAGTCGAATTTTTCTATAATTTATAGTTACTTGATTTTAATCGATAATTCTATATCAAAATATGTTTTCCTTCCTTTTTTCTTTAGAGTATGTTGCCAAAACATAATACTTTAACATTGTTCAAAAGCACGTATGAAATTTTCATCTAAAATTGGAAAAGGATTTATTCGAGTAGATTTTCGGATCTAAAGTCTTTTAAACTGTTGCTTACAACATCAGAATCATGGTTTTGTGTATTTATTTTTTGTAGAAAAAATATTGGTTTTATAGGAAATCGGAAAATATAGATTTTTTTTTCTTCTTTTCAATTCTCACAATATTAAATTTTTGATTTAATAAATATAATAGAATTTGTTTATTTTCAGAAATTTTGTATTAAATATTCATACCTGTATAAAGGATTATCGATTCAATTCAATTTTCGGATATAAACGAAGTTATACATTTCAATATACCAGAAAATCATTAATTTTAAATTGGATGTATTTAATAAAATCAAATTTGGGAATTGAAACTAAGTATTTAGGTATTCCAGGAAAGCTGTTTCATTTCATTACAATTTCAATTTGTAATCATCATTCTTCAAGCCCGATTGAAATTAAATACAATCTCATTTAAAGGATTTAGTAAATAAAAAAACAAAATAATGAAATTAAAAAAGAAAAACGGCATCCATATTTCGTGACTGCATTTTAAAATGTAAATTTTATGTTTTGTAATTTAAAAAGTTTATATAATCTCATTTTATGGAATAAAAAGCTTAATGAAAAATTTTGTTTATCATTTTTTCAGGTAATATATATATTATATAGGAATTCATTTAAAATCTAGTTTAATTAAGTTTTTCATATTAAATTTATCACATTAAAATGAAACGGAAATTAATTAAAATAAGATTTTTCTTTTTTATGACTAAATAAATGTATTTTTATATTTCTTGACTATTTTAGTAGAAATATTAATTACAAGATTTAGTTTATGTACAGATTTTTGAATTTTATTTTATGTTTTTCTTTTAAAAATAAAAAAATTATATTTTAATAAAATATTTACTTTAAGAAAATAAACAAAATATTGTAGAATTAATAATTAACTATAATTTCTTTCTCAACACAGTCAATAAAAATAAGTAATTTTAATTCTAAACAATCCTTTTTACACAATACTTTCATGATAGCCGCGCGACTTGCGTTTAATTCGATTTCACATGTTATGATCACTTTCACAGTCCATATCATCATGTCCGTTCAGAAGTCCGTTCGGTACGACCGTAATTGTTGTTTCTTGTAATCTTGGAAAATTTGATTATTAATAAATTTCTAAAAAGTCGAGATAACAAAAATAGACAATCGACTATCTACTATTGTTTCTATATTTAACGTATAATCTTTTTCCATACCTTCGAATAGTGCTGTGATGACAAGAATGCCTTGATGGAAAACGTCTAGACATTGTACTTGTTAATGATGTATCTCTATGTGCCATATGATCGCCATGTTTTCGTCGTCCTGCTGTTGATCCTTGACAAAATAAATATCTAAACGTGCAAAATTATATAATTTTTTGGGAGTTTTTTTTTCTTATCGTTTTTTTTGCGAATGATATACATTTAATAGAGACATTCGATTTTTTTTAATACATTTGTTAGATTTGTTAGAATTACTATTTTAAAAACTACACTATAGTGTTTTTGTGTATTTTTTTTTTGTTAATAATAATTAATATTATGGTTGATAGTAGAATAGTAAATACCTATTAAAATGTTTTCGAAATGCTCCACTAACAAAATACAAGGCAACTGGATTTGCACAACTATTCGCGAATGATAAACAAAATCCAACTATACGTAAAATATGCCAAAATGTATTATAATCATGAAGAGCTGTTGGACTGGAAAGAAAATAGAAAAATATTGGCAATAAAATGTATTATTAAAAGCTAATAAGGAGAGAACCGAAGACGAAATTCTAATTTTTCGATGGGCTTTCACTGGATAAATTTTCTTTTGGAAACAAGGACATACGTGTTTTTATGTTTGTATGAATGACCTTTCTTTGTATTTCTAAATCCTTTTTTTATAAAGTAATATTCAAAATATTTTGTACATAGTCGTGGACAAGTTCCATGACTTATTATCCTTAAAAATTAGACTCATTCACGCAAATCGCCATCGAAAAACTGTAACTTTGGTTCGGGTTCACTACCTTGTAAGATTGCTTTCGTAGTAACACAAAAACGGGAATAAACGAAATATGGTTCAAAATCAAAAATTTCAGAGATTCCAAAAAATAAAAGGATTTCTTAAGTGTTCTGCTTTTACCAAAATGTTTGCAAATAGTTTTTTTATCACAGCTAATCCTTTTATAAGATGTTAAACTGATTACAAATTCTTAGAGTTATCAAGAGTATTATAATTTAATCTTTCGAATTAGTTTCTCCATATGTTTGTGTACTGGATTTTATGCTCTTTCACATAAGAATACTCTCCTCTAAACCAAAATTCAATCTGTTTGACATTTATGTTTAAAAATTAATTCAGTTTATTCCTATTTTTACGGGAATTAGTTCATTCTTTAATTCTATATAATAAATATTTACCAGTAATAAAACCATAACATAAATAGATGTGAAGGTAAAAAACATATTCCAAATATCACAACAAACGCCAGAACAGTAATAGCAACTTTTTTTCTAGCACGAACCTGAAAAATAAAATTAATTTTGTCTACAATAATATATTTTCCTAAAAAAATCATTGATCAAATTCAATCAAATTCAGAAATCGGGAATTTATTAATTCGATTGAAAGTAAATCGATTCGAAAAAAAATACTATATTTAATAGTTTGAGTACGAATAATATCAAATTTAAACTTAAAACTGACTAATGAACTGTAAGACATGAACTTTTACTAAAAAGTCGAATTAAATTCTTTAAACTTTTACTAAAGTATTCATAAGGAATCTTTAATCGAATTTAGCCAACCGGAAAAATCATATTATCCAAAAGATTATATTATATTACAGACCCGGAAAAAAAATGATTAATGATATACAATATAATAGGAAGTTGATTTCCTTTCATAAAAGCTTTCTTCTTCTTCTTTAATAAATTGGAAAAATTAAGTATAATGAAGTTATCCAGAAAAAATACAATATTTCATGGAAAATATTCATGGATAACTTACTCTCTCCCCAAAAAAAAAATGAATGTAAACTTACCTGTCGTACAGCACCTTGCATTTCGCCCGGTACATTTGCAGTATATACTAGATGCCGAGCTATCAGAACATAAAATATTCCAATAATAATTAATGGAATTGCATAATATATTAGAAACCTTGCTAGAATTATTGATTTTGCGTAATCGGTACCCCACTCACTCGGGAATGGATAACATAATAAAAAAGATTTATTAGTATTTATTGTAATTTCCTGTAATAAGAAAAATTTTTGTCTAAATTTTGATAATTTATATATTATCACAAAAAACCATTTACCTTAATATAAGTTCCAATTAATGCTGGCATACCACAAATAATTGCCAATATCCAAATAGAAACAGCAATTGCTATTGTCATTCGTGTTGCACGTCTGCCACCACCTTTATTAAAATATATTGAATGGAATTTGATTTTGGAATTTTCAATTTTAATATTACCATGGGTATGAAATTTTCGTAATGGATCAACAATTGCAAAATATCGATCACCAGAAAGGGCAGTCAATGTGAATACCGATACACCGATTGATACGTCTTTAACAAATTCAGATAATGTACATAAAACACTACCCCATGGCCATGATTCCACTGTATAAACGGTTGATGTTAATGGAACTGCAGTCACAATTACTAATAAATCAGCTAAAGCTAATGATAAAATATATCTGAAAAGTTAAGATATCAATTTAACAACCGTTTTATTATTTTAAATATGAGTTCATCAAAAGGAAATATTGAAATATTATTTGTCCATATTTATAAGTAATTTAAGAACTTTTTGGTGCAAGTTTCTGTGTGAAGCAACAATATGTGACCTGAGAACCTTAAAAGCTAAAATCTTCCGGATCTTATTTTCAACGCATTTACAACCAAATTTTAGATAATAATTTAGATAATCATAACAAATTAATCCTGTTGTGATTGACAGAATATTGACCACATTTTAGAAACAAATTTTTATTCGAACTCGTAACTTATAAGAGTCGTAAAAATCTATTCACTAACATTTTACAGACATTATTGTGACAATACTGTCAGAATACGAACTTTCATAGCCGTCATAATTTTACCCATAATATTATGATCACTAAATCCAGTCATTTCTTCAGAATATAGACCTGTTTAATATTTATCACCCACTTTATCATAATCTGCTGGTTAGGATCTGTAAAATTATCAATTTTCTGGTAATAAAATAGTGTAAATAAAATTCTCATAGAAAAAAAAAAACGATTTCATAAATTATTCTAAAATAAACCTATATGACAAGGACAACAAACCAAAATATGACACCTAAGAAGATTTTCTTTATTTTCGTAGAAAGGATCATTAGTTTTAAATTATGTTCCTGATTTTCCTTTTGTGAAAATCATGAACACCCGAAAAAGGAGACATTTGCGTCAACCTAAATTGATATGAAATTATGCTGGAAAAAAAATCCCACCGAAATTTTATTTTATTCATAAAAAAAATGATTCTCTCTCTTGGGTAGTATAAATTTCAATAGTTGACAGTTTAATGCAAATTTGTCTTCTACGTTTTTTTTATTGGGAATTTTACTTTAAAAAAATTTTTACCCAACCGAAAAAATTCATATATATTTCATATTTAAGAACTTCTTATTTAATTTAGAAACAGTAACTAAATTAATTTAATAAAGGATCATAAATTTATCACCAAAAACTAGAAAAATAATTTTTTACTTACGTATTTGGAACATTTCTCATGGCACGATGTCGTAGAAAAACAACAACTAAAGTTCCATTACCTAAAACTCCAACAATAAATATTAAAGCAAATAATATTGGTACAATATATGTTTCTGGTCTTAATTCAAATGGGGTATATGAAACTTCGGTTGTATTTTTAACATAATTTTGTGGTTCTATTGTTGTTAATTCTAGAGATAAGTTCTCGGAGAATCCATCAAATTCATATACAAATGTTTCATTCATGTCCCTTTTTTTTTTGATTACGAAATATATTTATTATAATCTTAAAAACAGCATAATATTAAACCACATAAAAGGAATTTCTTTGATCCCCACAAAGAAATATAAGAGCTGATTATATTTTTTTTTGACCTATGGACTACTATAGTATGTCCATAGGTATATAGTGTAGGCTGGTGATGAACTTTATGTTAAAGTTATTTAGGTTATAAGCTTTTTCACAGAAAATAAATTTTTGGTTATAATCACTTGCATTTTGATCCTCTGGTTTGACTTAAAGTTAAACACTAAAAGTTCGTTGAAATTTCGTACTCATATTACATATTTGTTTATATATGGCACTTGAATAATCTGAAAATAGAAGAATTTAAAAGGAAATTATATTTTATGTAAGCTTTAATTATTAATTATTATGATAGAGAATTTTGGGAAATAGAACCGCGGTGTTAATGGCATATTTTTCAATTATTTCTATCAAGGATTTTTTGCCACCCTTTAAATGACATATTAAATAATTTTGTTACGGGTTAAATGAAATTTATGGATTATATAATTGGAAGTAAAAAAGGAATATTGAAAATGTTTGGATAAATTATGATACAAGAAGAGAGTCTTTCAAGGATTAAATGGAAATATTTAATGGTTCATTTTTTCATTGAACAATATTAGACAGAATTATGTGATTTTCATTAACCCTGCTAAACAACTTTGTTGGATCTGGAAAGAGCATCGAACCAACAGAAAATCAACAAATTGAATTTTGTGGATAGACATTTCAATATTTTCAAGTTCAAAGAAATTGTTTGGGTTTTCATTATAATTTTCTCAAAATAGTAGAGAAAACAATTTTCATAATATTACTTTGATGATTCTCTGAATTTTGAGGTCCGGTGAGTACAAAAATCTTGGAAAATTTTTGTTATATTGTACGCTTTGTATAATTGTAGTGAAGAGGCTTACAAGTTTGTGTAAGCCTTACCACTTATAATAGCTCATGTACCTCCTATTAAATGGGTTCGAAAGGCTAGGCCCCTTCCCCAAATGGTCTGTCATTCTAATAGAAAACCTCACACTGGTTTAGTTTAGTTTTGGAAAAGGCATTCGTATAGAAAATGTTCCGTCGATTGTGTTTTTAATATTTCTAAAATATTACTTTTCTGGACACTTCCTTGATATAATGTTTCTATACATTCAAAATGTAAGATTTGGTGGATTTTTAATTTCATAGTTGTACGTAAATATACAAGCAAACATTCAAAAACTTTTATACTATATTTCAAGTATTAAAACAGTCACTAATTTTGAAACATTCTCATTAAATAAAGTAATTAATTATAACTCAAACTTATTCTTAAATTCAATTTTCTTTTCATTGAATTTCCTGAAATTCTAAACAATAATATAATTTCTCATATGTTTTCCAATGTAGTTAAATATTAACTACGAAGAGGAAACAAAAATGTCAGGTTTTTGGGAATTATTTGTCTGCAAACATTTTGTGACGGTTTTACAACAGAATAAAAATGATACGAATATGTGAAAATGCCACATATGATATTGACTGACAGTTTAAATTGAAAAAGAAGCATAATACAAATATTTTTCTTGAGGACAAAAATTGTATTTTAAATCTCTACGAAAAAGGAAAGAAAACAAGAGTTTCAATTTCCGTTTTCTTGTTTTGAAATTTTAATTCATTTGAAATTTTCTCTCTCTCCAGGGAAAACTTTTTATCCTGAAGTTTTCTTTCATTTTAAATAATAATATTTAAAAACAATTTTTCAAATTTAATTAAAAAAAACTAAACAAAAAAATTTTTTCAAAGATTTTAAATTCGTTGGTTCCAAGCTGAACAAAATTCATTTTTAACCAATTTCAATATTGGACATTTCTGCAAGAAAATTTCTAATGTTTCTATCAGAAAATTTAGAGATCAAAATGTTACATTTTAATAAAATGGCATATCGATGCTAGTCGCCGATATATTTGAGAAAGATGCTTCTAGACAGTTCTTCTTACATCTCGTCTTAATCAACACCAAATTGAAAATTTATTTTCACAAATTCGAGCTAAGGGTTGACACAATCGGAATCGTTCTGTGCATGAATTTAGTTAGCCAAGTAATATCAATGAAAATTATTACCAACTACTTTTCGAAAAATTGTGAAGATGATGAATTTTCAATTAGAATGGAATGAGAAAACCCTAGCAGATAATTTAATTGAAAATTCGGAACAAATAACAACAACAACAAGCGGAATTTAAAGACTTTACTTTCGTGATTTCGTAATTTTAGTGTGAAATACAGTCAAGATTCAACATAAGAACTTCGTGGTGAATTTTCTTGTGGTACTAGGATTGTACATTTGCACAGGGTGTGTCCACTTATTTGGTTTCATTATATCTTTCGTAAGAAATTATTTTTTAGTATTTTTTTTTATGGGTTTATATTTTTTTTGGTAATCACAAATCATGATCTTTTTTAATAACATCGTTCATAAATAAACATTAAAAAGATTGTTTTATTTTTATTGATTTTTTTATTAACATCGTCTAAAAGATGAAATCCTATTATTTAAGATATTACTGCTTAATTCTTAGACTTTGATTAGAAATTATATCAGTTAATTAATAACTTTGTGATGTGTGAACATATATTAGATTTATGATTATTACGAAAATGAATGATGTTAACATTTTTAATTATTCGGTTTATATATTATATTTGAATTAGAATTATTTTATTATTTAATTAAATAACCCTTTTATAGTGTATAACGACAAAATTCTAATAAGATGTTTAATAAGTAAAAGCTTATCTCGTATATGCAATCAGTATCGCAGACACATTCTAAAAGAGAGCAGCAGTCTGCTGTAGTGATAACGAAGGACCAGCTAATAATATGATTCTTGTTTATTTATTTACTTAAATAATTTTGTAATAACGTTCGTCCTGATCTTCTCTGAGAGCTCGTCATTATTTCATATCAAAATTTAATTTAATCATTAAGTATGTAATGTAGACTTATGCACATGTAGACAAATCGTAGTTTATCATACGAAGTTCTATGATATTTTAAAATCAAACCAAAATTAATACTTATATAATGTATAAATAGAAATTTCCAGAGAACAAAATAATAAATCTTAACTCATTTGAATGACTTTTAAATGTTTGTAATTAAATAATTACCAGCACCTTAAGGTGTATTATAGAAAAAGGATATATCATTTTCATTATCCACACATTTAAATTTCCTTTTTCTGTTACAGATTTACTAAAAGTTTTACCGCGATTTCAATTCGTTTCTAAGAATACTCTTTTTGAAAAGAACAATAACTTGGAATGAAAGTACTCTAGACTTTGAGACGAATTACATATATGTAAATTTCTGGAGATGAAATTATGAAAACCACATAAGTTTAATATTAGAACACAATCCAAATTTTTACCTTGTTTAGAGACTTTGACTGTTTATTTAAATTTACATAAAACTCAATTATTTCGTGAATTTAAATTCAAATAAAAATACTAAATTTAGAAACATTTTAAAAAGTCTATGATTTATGTTAATTCATGATCAAAATCAATAAATTATTCTGAAACTTTAAAATTGTACAAAACCATATACTTAATATTTTTTACTTTAAAAATTCAATTTCTTCTCGAACTTTAGATTAGCGTCTTGACACAATTTGCGTTTTTTAAACTGTTTGATTTTCTTTTTTGTTGGGAAAATTTTGAAGATTTTCAAAACTTGATAATAATATATATTTCAGTGTGTGTGTTCATGTTGTAATTGAAAATAGGTTTCAAATCGCTTTTATTATGCAAAACTAAATTTCAAGACTCCTACTTCAAGTGACCCCATCAAAAGTATGTTATCCTAATGGGTTTTGTATAAGTGTTCTGGTTTTATATAGTTTCAATGGCAAGAACTCTTTGAATATCATAAAGGAGTAATAGAACATAATAAGAAATTTATCTTGCGGTTATCGATAAAGCCCGAAAGGAAAGTTTCATTTTCTATAAAAAGTGATTTGCATATTCATGAAAAAACTTTTCTTTTTTTTTTTGCGAAATCATTAAAATATAAGTGATTTGTTTTCAGATAATTTTCCATTCATTCTTTTTCATATTTCGTCATGTTAAATACTTTATTATATAGTTAATTAAAATGTCATGAAAACTAATTTAAAAGGAAAAAAATTTAAGCACAATATAATTAATCGTAAAATTTATTATTTTAGTAGAAAAAGCATTTTCCTAATGAGAAATGTCAGCATTAAATTCACTTTCTTTTAAATATAAACGTTGTGACATCATCTAATAAATAGTCTCAGAGGATTAAAGTTTAAGAAGGTATCTTTATTATGGGATAATGCATTTGTCATAGAATATATATTCAGTAAGTATTAAGTGTAAATCTTATATGAATGATTAGCTTTCCACAAATCTTTAAGAATAATTGATTGTTGCTTCAAAGGCTCAGGATAAAATTAGTGTGAAGTAAAAATTCAATTCGTTCATACCGTTGTTTAAATCAACAAATAAGGAAGTACACTGAAACAATTAAATTAGAAAAAACAACTAATCGTCATTAGTTGACCAAATTTAGTTATTTTAGCTAAAGTTTTAGTTAATTTAATTAATATTTTATCAATTAGTGAATATATATTGTATATTGCAATTTGAGGACATGCAAAAATTGGAATTACTTTTGATTTCTATACTTCTACCGCCTTGAGATCGTTTGACGAGAATTCTTTGTATGCTATACTACCATAGGGTCTAAAAATCTGGGAGAAATTGTAGTACAACATTTGTTGTAAGTATATTTCTTCAATACACATTGGAATGTTCATTGCTGGTCGATTTTTAAAGTATTGTCAATCCAATTAAAAAAAATATTTCTTAAAGTAATACGAGTTAATCCTTTTCTTACAGAGAGGTCATCAGAAATAGATTTTCTTTAGACTCTTTTCAAAGGTTTCTTAAATCCATTCGATGGCATTTCATCTTATTTTTATTCTTGAAAAAGAAACTTAAGATCTAACCTAAAGAGATTATAAAATTGATGAATGACTTCTAAAAGCTCAATTTCATTCTATCTTCAGACAAAAACCAAAATCTATTCCTATTTGATTTTCCAAAATATTTAAGAATTTCAAGAAATAAACGTAAATTAAAATTGACATTATTGTTTTTTTTATGGTTTATATTTATACTTAAGGGCACACATGGACCTTTTATTTTAATATATTTTTTGAACGGAAAAGGAATCTTCTATAGAACTAAATTTTTTTTCTCGAATGAATGAACGTGAATTTTATTGTCAATTAAAGTCGTCATCTTCAATGAAAATGCTGTCTTCAAATAAGTAATATCCCTTTTACAACATTATTTTCCTTTATTTGTCAAGGAGGATATATTTTTTGTTACAGTACCATGAAAACTCATCAATCAGAATGACTATAATAGAAATTCCATTCATATCATCTGAAAATTGTAGGAAATGAAAATTAAGATTAGCCAAAATGAACGATCACGAATTTTGAAAATATATCAAAATATTGAAGAGTTTGAGTCTAAGTTAAGAAACACGCATTTCCATAGAAATATTTTTGTATTTCTCACGAAAAAAAAAATAAACATGAAATGAATTATTCAATTTGTTTCGTTTTCATTAAAATTTAAAGAAATTTAATAAAATTCAATTTTTCCATCGACCTAAAAATTTGCTGTTAAATCAGCCAAATTAAAAGTCTTCATAAAAATGTAAATCTTTAGTGCGCTTAGTCCTTTAAACTTATTATTCTTTTGAAAATTTTCAAAAGTAGCTTATATGATTCTAAAGGAATGTTTTGTTAAAGAGCTTTCTTTGAGGATTACGCTTTTAAGTGATTTCGGTATACCTTTCATAGATTTCAGGATATTGTAATGCATGATTAGTATTAGCATAAATATATTCAAAGAATATTGACGTAAATCGTAGATTCCAGAAAAGTATAATTTAAATGTGAAAGTAAATGTGTAGTAAATTTAATGTAAACGGTTAGAAATTTGGGTTTACTTTTCAATCAAAATCGTATTGCATATATTTCGAGTAAGAAAAGTTTGCTTTCTAAAGTGTTGTTTGGTTTAGTTCAATTAAAACCAAGAAGAGATTCATTTTTTAGTTTTATACCTGCCTATTAAAAGGACCAAAAAACTGAGGAAGAATTGGCATTCGAACTCAACATACTCAGTTAATATACAACAGTCTTTCCAACTAACCTACCACCTTCTGTCATTAAAGTAATTTAGAGAATAATTAGTATATAGTAGGTGGCAGAAATCACATATTAGTTTTGGGACAAATAAATTTCAGTTCAACTATAAAAATGTACAAATCGAAGAAAAATTCATACGATGTCTTTTTAATTCGAGGAAATTTATTAGATTTTAAACATTTTTGGTTTTTAAATTATACTTAATTCCACTACATTTATTATTTAAGATTTATGAATCTAAATTTTAGACTATTTATTAAAAATTAATCAATTTTTGTTTAAATTTTTTAAAAATTTTTTCATATACGTTTAATTAATATAAGAAAATGATTTAAAATTTCATTAAACTAAATAAAGGTTTAAAAATATTTCTATAAATATATTTCTAATTGTATTTATTATTTAATATATTTTCAATTTCAAAAATAAGTTCTATAAATTCCTATCATTAAAATGAAATAATAATTAACTTCGACTAAATTTTGTATGTACAAAAAACTTTTAATATAAAATCAATAAAATTTCCGATAAAATTTCATATAAAATTTACGTCCTCCGCATTAACTGAATTTTATTACAAAAATATATATTTTTAAAGGACATCTAGGATTTTTGTTTCAATACTAAAATGTTTTATTACAATTTCATTTTATTTCTAATAATCGGAAAATTTCATAATTTTAAATTTCGAGTATAATTTTTATCAATGTAATAAATTTAAAGGATTACAATAGTGTGAAGGCTGAGGCCTGTGTGAATTTTGAGAATTAAGTGCTACAAATTGGAATTTCAATAATTTTTGTATATAAATAATTATAAATCTTAAAGGTTATTAGTTAGTATTTTTATTTAAAAATATTGCTATTTACGAAAGTTATGTAAATTCATCATTTGTGAAAAATTACTAGACATGATTTGGAGAAATTGGTTGGTCTGATTGATGGTATGTAGTGACAGACCATTTTCCTTTTGGGTTTTTCGTTGATAAAAAATATTTGAGCTTTTATTGCAGTTTTCTTTGTAAGTCTCAAATTTTAAGTAAATTTTAAATCCTGCAAAATCATCTACAACATTTTCGAAAATATACTTTTGAGAAAAACGCGTTTACGTGTGTACATTCTTTACTCCCTTCAAATTCCTATAATTCGGAAACTACTTCAAATTTAAACATAATGGCGTTTAAACAACAATTTTAAGAGTTTAAACTATTGATTTTAAAGTTATACAACCTTAGGAAGTATTTTAGAATGAAATATTCATGAACGCTGTTTAGAATATGATTAAAATATCGAATTACAATCCCCTTCAGAAATTTCATATAGAAAATGCGATATTTATATAATATACCGCACCTGTGGCCGGAGTAAAATTTTACTATTAATTTTCATACTTTATAATGAATGGAAAATAGTCAACATAATATTCCGTACCAATCCTTTAAAGGTTAGAATTTCATGGATGTTCATGTTGTCGGATATTTCTTATTGAAATTATTATCGTCCTTTAAAATTGAACTAAAGAATATTCTAGTTTGCGAAAATTTAAAAAATAATGTATTTTAATTGAACACGAGAACTGTTCGATTCTGTCAAATATTTATTATTTTAACATTTTAGAGGAAAAAAATAAAAATAAAATAAGGTGGTTTACTTACGAAAACAATTGTTTTAATTATCCTTGCGGCAGGGAATCAAAAAATAAAAAATAAATCCCGACAAATTAATTAGGAAGATAGGTTAAAAGGAAGCACCTTTTTAATTTAAAAATAAAGCGAATTTCCATGAAAAATCATGATATTTTGATTGCAGTTTGTGTTTTAAACACGATTTATTTCTACAAAATTTTTGAAACTCGATACCGCCTTATTTATCCGATTTTATATACAAATTTTTGGGTTTTCTTAAATATTTCCTAAGGCTTTGTTTACATCATTTATTTATGCATATCATTTATATACACCAAATAAATTTCTCTGACACTTGTAATAAATACAACTTTCATATTCTGCGCTTGCAGATAGAAATTCCGCGAATAAGGATTTTCAATAAATTCTATTGTATTAATTTCATTATTTCAATTTCTGTGAGAAAACCGATTTAATTCAAAATACCAATTTTCATACTAACAGTAGTAACGCTAATTTTTTGAGTATAGACTCCTTACGCCTACATCTGCTCAGTTGTATTATTAAATTTTATCCAAAAACGCCTTTAACTAGAATTTAAGATGAAAGTACACCATGTTTCTTGGCTAATAATACTTTTGTAATAAATACCAATTCAAATGTATCCAATATCGTGAACATATAATTTTGTTAATTAACTTTTCAATTACGAATTTGTTGATCAGTTTCTTTGGAAAATATTTATATTTAAGTTTGTTCTAATTGGAAAAAAATTAATTATTTTAGGAGGTGTTGTTATAATTATCAAGAAAAATTGCAAGTAAACGGTTGGAAATTTGGGTTTATTTTTTAATCAAAATCGTATTGTATAAAAAGATTTACTTTTAAATTAATTAAGTTAATTTAAGTAATACAAAAACAGTTTAATTTGAATCTAAATTTATACCGTCCGCATAAGTTGGCTTTTAGTTTGGAAAGTTTTTTGTTTTCTGTTTTTATGATTGCGTATTTCGCTCGTATTTGTCGTTTTATTTAGTATTTACAAGATTTTCAATTCTATGTATTAGAATTTTTTATTAACAACATACTTAAACGACTTCAAAAACCTGAAATTTTCTTTTTAAATATTTTTAAAGTAACTTTGAGAGAAAAATTCATTTATATATCTAAACGAATTATATAAAACCTAAACATCTTCGAAATTTTTTCAAGATTCCAAATATGCATAATTTTCGCGGATAAAGAAAAATTTATTTCTCAGAAAAATTTTGGTCACGTTTGTCTGGCAACAAAAAAAAACTTCTCATATAAATGAATTTGTTCCAAGAAAAAAAAAAAAACAGGTAGGTATGGAATAATTAAAGAAAAGCTTTATGCTTTCCGGAATATCAATTATGTTGTAAGTTTATACAAAATAAAAATAACTTAACGTTATCCAAAATAATTTACTATATACTTACTTAACATAGAAAATTGCGATTATGTTAATAATGTCGAGGACTTTTTAAACTTTTAGATGAAATTATACATACACTAGAAGAATGCTTTCTTCTATTTAAATTAGAAAAAGAATCATGACTTATATTGAATTTAAATCTATGTAAGTAACATTGAAAAAGGTCTATAATGGCTATAACGCGGCAGGTCTTTAATTTTACTTTCTTGACTAAAACTTATGTTATAACTTAAAACTTATTAGTTTTTAGGCTATATTTGTTTATGGCAGAACTGTTTAAATATAAACCATGTCCAAATATAAACCACTTTTGTAATTGTTGTGCAAACTGAACTGCTGCAACAATTTTGCCAAAATTTACAAAGTTTTTACATTAGCGATGTTAAGATGTTACCGTGTACCTACATTTTAATTAAATATTAAAAATTTTTCATTAAATATACCGCTAAGGAAGAAAATCTTATCATGAAACCCTTTGATTCATGTGAAAGTTCGCTTGTATCCAATTTTTGAAATAACTGCTGATAGAAGAAAAAAATTAGAAATGGAATACATCAAAATTTTTTGAACCCATTTCTACAAGTTTTTTAATTAAAATAATTGATAAAAAAAAGTTATTAAAATATCAAAAAATTTGACATTTAAATGAATAACTTTTTAATTAGAAATTAAAATAAACAAATTATAATTACATATGTGAGAATGAGGTACACTTTTATACAAGGTGGTGTCCAAAGTAATCAGGACTTTAAAAAAAAAACAGAACAAATGGTTTTTTCGGCAAAATCAATTGATTTTATTCAAAATAGTCTCCTTCTGCTTCAATACAGCTTTTTGCACGGCCCAAAAGCATGTCGAACGAGTGTTTTAGCTCGTTGGCGTGTGGCCGCCAGTATGCCGGTGCAAGCCTTTTGAATGGCCTCTACGTCTGCATAACGCTTTCCTTTCATCGGCAAATGCATTTTTCCGAAAAGGTAGAAGTCGCACGGTGCCATATCCGGTGAATACGGGGAGTGGTTGATGGTTAAAATGTGACTTTTGGTGAGATAATCGGTCACAAGCGTCGATCGATGAGACGGCGCATTATCGTGCAACAAACGCCAACTTCCAGCTTCGCGATATTCGGGCCGAACACGTCGAATACGGCGCACCAAACGCTTCAAAACTCCTAGGTAGAATACCGCATTAACGTTTTGACCGGGTGGAACAAATTCTTTGTGGACAATACCCTTGGAATCATAAAAACAAATCAGCATTGTCTTCACTTTTGACTTCTCCAGGCGCGATTTTTTGGGTTTCGGCTCGTCCGGCGCCTTCCATTCAGCACTCTGGCGTTTCGTTTCGGGATCATATTGAAAACACCACGTTTCGTCACCAGTCACAATGTTATAAAGGAAGTTTTTGTCCTTTTTGACCTCTTTAATGATGGTCGTCGAAGCTCATTTTCGCACCGATGACACAAACATACTGCACTAAAAACGCAATAACTTCACTTTCAATAGATGAAATGTCATGAAATTCTCACAGGAAGTCGATAAAGGATAGCAGATTCTAACACACCAGTCGACATATAGATGATATAGATGGCGCCACTAGGGGCGCTAGATTCAAAAAGTCCTGATTACTTTGGACTCCTCCTTCTATGTTCTAATATAGAAAATGATATAAAAATAAATTATGTTATGGAAACACAACCAAGAAACATTTCAAAATGTAAAATATAAGATATGTAACATATAGTAATTGAAAATCGACTTTTTGATGCCCTATGCAGATATGGAACTAAGCAAATGCCAAACTAATAATATTTCAGGGTTTTCTCGGCATAATTTTCTTCCTCCTTTTTCAAATTTGCTCTAATTCTCAGGTAGTCTGGGCATAAATATCTTCTGCAAATTTTATTCAAATCTGTATATTAGTTTTTAAAGTACATCACAAAAACTTTATGAACAGTCTTATTTTCTCCTATGACTATGTCTTTCTCCATGATCCTGTGACCGATTTTACTGAAATTTAACATATTATCGTCTACTTTTGTAGTCAACATATGTAGTCAACATATGTAAATAATTTAAATAGAATTGCTTCACAAACTTTCCGATTAAAATCGTATTCCTATTTATACTAAAATATTGTACTTCTTTAAAAAAAAAAACAACAAATTTTCGTCTTTTGGGTCCATTTTCTCAGAAAAATCCAGATTTTAATATGTCCTTCTTTTGCAGAGGATTTGATGTATTACACTCAATTTTCGCGAAAATGGACTTGTTGCCCTTTAATATATAGCTCTTCATATCTTCTATTGTATATAATACAAATATATTTAAGATAAATTAGGAAATCAGTCTTATCGCAAAGCTTAAATTTGTTGGAATGAATTTCTCTCTGTTTTTCTTGTTGAGAAAAGCATAAAATTATTATCCGAAATCTGATTACTAAACGTATTCTATTTTTGGGAAAAAATTTTCATTAGACATTCAGTTTCTTTTCTTTTATATTATTTATTTATTTATTTTTTTCTTTGTATAAAGAATTTTCAAAGATTTTTCTTCATCTAGAAAAGAGAGACCGATGTTAATGGCATTCAATAAATTTGGCCTATATTAATTAGATCACATTTTCATATTCATTTTTATTCTTGATTTTAATAAAATATTCGGCAATTCTTCTTTTTCTTAATTTAAAAATGAAAATCAACGTTGAAAAATTTTCCTATGTTTTCTCTTCAAATGCCCTAAAGGCGAACATAATTAAATTAGGGAATTTTTGAAAATATTTTTAAATAAATTAAAGCCAATTTTTAGGAAAGTCCATCTCTTTCTCTATGTGTAGTAAAAATGAATAATGGACAAAAAGAAATTCGTAAAAATATATGTAGTTGTAAAATGTATTCCTATTAAATTTAGACCTATGAAAACCTTTGAAACTATTCATAGATAAAAGCTAGATCCATAAAACATTGAGAAAACCTGTGAATATTGGATAAAGATTTATTGTGGATGGCTTGAATTATATTAAAGAGGATAAAGTCAGACTCAGAGATGAGGTTTCATTAAGCATCAGTGTCAAATAAAATACAATGGCTTTCTTCATTTCCAATTAAACTTGTAGAGTAAGTATTAATATTTTTAAATTATTGAAAATATTTCTACGGAGAATTTTTATGTAAAAAATTTAAGTATTTGAAATTAAATTTTCATTTTGAAGAAGTTATTTTTTACAACCATTTTTATAAAATAAATAACTAAAATTTAGACATAAATTATTTAACATGTATTTACATAGATTCTATTTTAATTATGTTAATTATTCAATGTAATGTGCAATAGGATGATTTTACTATGCAATTGTTTAAAGAGAATGCGGTTTCATTTGAACCGCATAAGTTTTGTGGGAGTTAATTTGAATTATTTCAGCATAAAATCGATTTTATTCCACCCACAATAGTACTTCATATAGGATGCATAATGAATTTCTTCTGAGTTTGAATTTACACGTTTGGTATTTAATAGATTTTAAAGTGCAACAAAATAAAAAAGGTGGTTGTATGAAGTTTTCACATTTTAATGTTGTTTATATTTACACCCGGGCCTCTCCGGGCCTTTTTTTATTCGGTAAATACGTTTCGCAGAAAATCGCATAACACAAAATCGTACAAAACGGGACTTCACTTATCTTGAAAAATTAAGGATATTTTCTGTAACTGAGAACCATATAAAAACAAAGCTACATGGTAAAATTACATACTCTCAAATTTGTATGAAGAGATCAGAAAATAAAAAATTCCTAAAAATGTGTACTACATGATTGGCTCCTTAAGAAACTAAAAATGTAGTTTAAAATGCAAAAACACAACATGCTGTTCACTGTTTTCAATGGGGAAACCCCTTGTTTGTGTATACCACAAGGGTGGCTAGTGTTGATATATGTATATTTAAATTATATACAATATGTGTGCATACAAAACTAGGAAATTGGGGTTTTAACACTTTGTTGACCGGTCAGGAGTTAACTCGTGTTTTCATGCCCAAACGTTGTTGACCGGTCACGAGTTAACTCGTGTTTTCATGCCCAAACGTTGTTGACCGATCACGAGGTAACTCGTGCCTGCACTTGCATTAGCAATTTCATTTTATGAAGCCCAGGGCAATATAGAATACTGCAAAAGCTTTACTGTAACTCTAACTTACAAAATAAACTTAGATTCAAAAAATTTCTGGATAACTGTAGATTCAAATGAATCCAGCTTTGTATCTGGCACTTCTTCTCGTACTTCTAAAAGGGCTCCGTACAATGATCCATCTTTCAGGCTATTAGGACAACTAAAAGACCACGTTTTAGAAAAAATAGTCACCAGTGTAAAAATAAATCCAACTAGAACGTGTAGAGTATGCTCTTCAAAAGGAAAGCGCAGCGAAACAAGATATATTTGCAAAACCTGCTGTGTAACATTACACGTAGGTGATTGCTATACAGCATATCGTACTAAAAAAAAATATTAAAAGTTATCTAAAAAATATGTACAAAATTTCATTTCAATTCATTATGTATAAATAAAGTTTATTGAAGGTTATTTATATTGTTTCAGTTCCACATTGAAATACGAAATAATAGCCGGTGACATGAGATAGTTTCAGCGTAAAATTGGCGGTCAACAAAGTGTTAAGTGTAATATGAAGTTCAAAATCGCATAAAGCATATCCCCCAAAAAACGTACTAAGGAGATATCTAAACCGCATAACTTCAAAATCGCATTTAGAAAATCTGCACAAAAAGAGACCCAGGTATACTTTCTCGGTGTGGGAAGCAAAAAAATATTTTCCGACAGATACGTACGTACATGATTGTGAAATACCTAAAGTGTATCTGGGCAAGTCTTTCCATAAGGATTCATAAACAAATTTATTAGCATTTTTAAAATAATAGTTTTACATGATATCATTCAAAAATTGTTTCAGCTGGTCGTAACTTGAATTGCATAAAAATAATCTCGCATACATTTAGTGTCGTTTTTATCTGGAATTTTAGTAAGTTTGTATCTTTTCGAAGAGTAGCTACATATCATTGGAAACATTCTATAGCAATAAACATTTTTTTTTTTTATTATTATTGAAATCAAATGTTTTTATGAACTGAAATCTGAAGCATTTAAGATTTTTCCGACGTGATCTTTATTTTAATTCTATACAAAAAGTAGCAACAAAACAAAAAACATGTATTTTATTAAATTTTTTTACTACATTACAGAACATGGTTTTTGTTCCTTTATTTTGTTTTATGATAAAATACACAAAAATTTTCAATTTATAGAGTTTTTTGTTTTGCGTGTAATAAAATCAGAATTTCCTTCTTGATTTTATTGAAGAAAGGAAGGAATTTACATTGAATAGTTTTTAATTATTATAAAAATAATTTTTGGCTACAAAAAATAAAACTATTCCTAAAGTTTCATAATCTCATGAAGCAAATAAATTCCACTATAAGCTCACTAAGTGTGCCAGTATTCAATCTTTTTTACAAATACTATAAATGAGGTGGCATGGTTTGCAGACTGAAAATGTGACTTCTGCATTTCATTGTTTTTTTCTCGGCCAAAATTTTGACCTCACTACTTTCGGTTCTCTTTATACTAATTAATTTTTGCATAAGTTTGAACGTCTTATCACATTCACAAAGTTGAATTGGGCTTAACTTGTGGTTATCGTGGTAAACAAGTTATCACGAAATTCTTGTTGGGAATAATAAACTTTCGAAATCATGGTATAGAGAACTTTCTAAACTGAATTTATTCCTAAAATCAGGCACATTTCTTCAACCATAAAATATTGTTAATATTAATTGAAACTTTGATAAATCGATAAATCGAAGAATTTCTAGAGGATATTTTAATGAAGGATTAAAATATCTTCTAAAAATGTTTCGATTCTTCCTTTCTGATAAATTATTTATTGATTTTGGTATACCTGATGATATTCTTCAAAGTAAATTCAACATTATATTTTCAGGTCTAGACAATATTTTTGTTTGCGTCTCATTAAACCCAATTAAATCATTTTGATTTTTCTATAAAAATTGAAATAATAAGAAATAAAACGTAAAGTATATTTTCCATAGAAATTATATACCATACACCTTTAGGGTATTTCAGAAAAAGACTTTATTGTGATAACTGGAATCAAAAATGCTAATAAAAAGTTCATTTATGAAAGTTATGCTTGAGATGAGAGAACACAATCTGTCACTTAAATTTATTGTATTTTTTATTTGTGTTTTATTATTTGTTTTTTGTTGGAGAATTAAAATTATGAAAAGTGTCATATATATAAAAAGTCCTTAACATCCTTCGGGACAAATTCTGTTTCATATGAACGCATTTTTATGTATATATTTTTTTTAAAAATTTTGTACGACACAAAAGGTTTTTTAGAATGTATAATTTATATATTTTTATGAGAAAAAAATGAAATCAAATCTGAGAAAAAGGGACTACAATTTCTAATTAACAAGATTCTAGAAAAAAAAATATGTTTATGTATATTTCAAGTTTATTTAATTTATTGAAGTGAAAGATTCGAATTAAAATCATATACAGGAAATAAATTTGTTTATATTAAAATAAATATTTTTGATTCTAAGCTGCGGAAAATATGGTCAGAGAATTCATTAGGAAAGTTTTACAAATACATTTGAACAAAATTTTCCTTAAAAGTTTCAACGAAAACATGATCAAAACTTGTACAAATTCAACTAAAATAAGTGTAAAGAGCTCCAGCTTGAATTCGGACAAATAAGAAAAATAAAACAAAATTTTTTACTTTAAAAAATATAGTTCTTAAACAATTCAGAAGATTTCTTAAGAAACTTTTAAACATACACATCTTTACAAGTTCTTAAAAATCAAAATTTTCTTCTTTCGAAATAGAAATTTAATATTATTGTTTAATATTATTATTCTACTAAATCACCCAGAAGGATTTATTTTGCCACCGAAGTTGTGCAGATTGGTTCTATTGGGAGATTAAAATAATTCGTTACAAAGGATTTTCGATTAAAACTTTTCACATTTCTTTGTTTGTTTGTCGCATACCAAATTCTAACATATGTATTCTGTAAGAATTTTACAAAAGTTTTTCATTTCAAACATATTTTACGCATTTTGATATATGTTTTATGGATTAATTAATATTGCACTATATTGTACTTAGAATACTTGGTGATTCATAAAATCATCAAACACTAACAATTAATTACTTTTCTGAGTTTTTCTTAATAAAAGAAAAACCCAGAAAACACGAGAATAATTTATTTATAAACAAACAGAACGATTTCCGCGAAATGTAATACCGCCATCTAATGTACAAAAGATCTATTCCAGAAAAATCCAAAATGCAATTGTTTACACTTCTCAATAACAATAGCAATGACTCATAGCGCATACAAAAGATATTTTTAGGAGGAAACAATAATAGATCATTGTCACAAACCCAAAGCAATGATTCAGAAGTATTTTATTTGTATTGGATAGAAAATTCTAGATCTTCTTTGTGTAAACGTTGCCACCTAGTTTTAGAAAGCCAAACGAGAATATTCGAGAATATTCCGAGACACATCAATTTTATATAAATAGCCGCCGGGATTCAAGTAGAGAATCATTCTTAATCGATCAGTTGAAGTGAAAAGCTTCGTCAGAGATTATACAAAGCAGAGATTCAAACGAGATTATTTTTTGTGAAAGTAATTAAAATAGTGAAGCTCTAACACTGTGATAAATAATTGTAATAATTAAATTATTGAAAGACAAATATTTTTAAGACTAATTGTTAAGCAGAAATAAGTACAAATAAAGTTTATACACTACATTCACATAAATAACAAGTGTTATCATTCTAATAACATCGAACCGAAAGACTAACACGTTACATTGGTGTCAGAAGTGGGATTATTTATTGTGAATCAGTGCAGGAAGGACAATTGTGCTAAATTTGCTGCAAGAAAATTCGAAATTAAACTAGAAACTTCTGTGGGAAAAATTTCGAAGAAATTCGTTATTAAGAAATTTGAGTATAGTAATTTCGACTGTGTGAGAAATTTCAGGGGCGTACAAGAAATTTTGTATGAGTTGTATAAAAATTTCGATTGTACGAAATTTGAGGTTATACGTCGTGTATCGTGTGAAAATTTCGATTGTACGAGAAATTTCGTAGAAATTAAGATTATACTGGGAAAATTCGTGGTATTTAGATACTGTGCGAGAAGTTTCGATAGAACAATAGAATTTCGTGAACAATTAAAAATATTTGAACGATGGAAAGTAAATTATTAGATAGTTTGAGTACATTAGAACTATCCACAGTTCTGCGTGTGTGGAAGTCAGTTTCCACGGGAACTAAACCAGAAAAGAAGAAAAGAGTAATCGCTGAATGTGCAATAAGAGGACTAGACAGTAGCACATTCGACTTTAGTGAAATTCTGAAAGAGGGAAACCAAGAAGAAAACACGAACGAGGACAATGACAAGTTCGATTTCAGTGAAGAGGGTGCAAAATCAGCGGAAAGTGATAAGTTCGAGAAGTTTATGACCCTGCTGATGAATAAAATGGATTCTTTGCAAGGCGAAATGAAAACAAATGCTTCCAGTTTACAAGGCGAAATGAAAACAAATGCTTCTAGTCTTCAGACTAAAATGGACTCAACTGCTTCTAGTCTTCAAACCAAAATGGATTCAACTGCTTCGAGTTTACAAAGTAAAATAGATTCGACTTCTGCAAGTCTTGAAAATAAGATCGCAAGTGTATCTGACATGCAGAATAAGATGGAATCCAGCATGGGTGAATTAAAAACTCAGGTGGAATCCAGTGTTGCGAACCTTGAAACTAAAATTAGTACGGAAGTTTCTACAGTTCGTACGGAAGTTTCTGCAGTTCGTACGGAAGTAAGCAAAGTTGAGCAGAAATTGGAAGACAAAATAACTACAGAAGTTACAACAGTTCGCGCGGAAGTCAGCAACGTTGACCAGAAATTGGAACAAAAAGTAGCAGAAATCGAAGCAAAAATGGCTGACATCAAAGAAAATAAACCAAATATTGAGTCATCAGGTAAAAGGATGAAGCCACCAATATTTGACGGAAAAACTTCATGGCCGGTATACAAACGACAGTTTGAAGCGGCTGCTGGTGCGAACAACTGGTCCGATGAAGAAAAAGCCACGGCATTAATTCTGGCTCTACGGGGTAACGCAGCCGATTTATTGCGGACAATCTCACCAGAAAATGAGAAGAATTACAATTACATTATAACACAATTGGACATTCGATATGGGGATAACCACATGAAGGACGTATACCGAATGGAGCTCGTCAACAGAATGCAAGAATCTGGAGAGACACTTCAGGAGTTGTCAGCAGATATTGAGCGGTTGGTATACTTGTCATACCCCGATTATCCCCTGGAGCTGCAGAATGACTTGGCTGCAGAAAGATTCACCAATGCCATTCGGGATGCAGACATTCAGTTCAAGGTCCGGATTAGTGGAAAGCGCATGTTGCACGATGTGTTGGCTGTCGCGTTGACATTGGAAGCTGCAAAGAGAGCAACAAGGGCGGTTCCAATGGTACGAGCTGCTATGGTTGATGAAGACTCAACAGAGCTAGCGATAGACCAACTAACTGAAAAGATAAAGGCGAATGTGCAACAAGCTATCCAGGAATTGGAATTGAACGATACTAAAAGAAGACTGAAATGCTGGGGCTGCGGTAAAGAAGGACATTTAGAGCGGCAGTGCCCCAACCAGACAAAAGCACCGATTATGATATCAGTCTCTCTCCTACAACAGAGTAACGACAGATTAACAACGCAAGGAGTAATTGCTGGTCATCGATGCAGGATCATCGTAGATACGGGTGCAAGTAGATCCATCGTGAACAGGAAGCTCATTAGTAGGAAACACATGAGCAGAAGCAGTAACAGTGTTCTTCAAACGGTTACAGGGGAATCATCTCCGATTCTGGGTGAAGTGATTCTAGCATTGGGGCTAGATGAGTATGTGTTTCGACATACGTTTTTGGTGGCTGATATAATGGATGATTGTATCATGGGCCTGGACTTCATGAAGCAGAATGGAGTGAGTGTGAACATTGAAGATAGGTTATTGCGATGTGGAAATATTGAGTTCCCGCTAACGTTGGAGGAAGCAGATTCCAGTGCCACCAAATCAAATCTACGAGACCAACAAGTTACGTCAGATGCAAAGGCTGTTGTAGAAATGAAACGGACGGACGACATTGGACTGACAACTCAAGACACGGAGTTGTCAAAAAGTAAAAATAGAAGGAAAAGAAGCAAATCCAGTGTCGTAGATGCTGAAGGGGTTTTTGAGGAAACGAGTAAGGACTGCAGGAATGTGAAAAAGGTAGTAGCTATCCGTACATTAAGGATTGGAGGCGATGACATGTCGAGCATCCGAAACGCGCAGCTAAAGGATGAAGATGTTGGACCAATCCTTAAATGGAAGAAAAGGGGTCAGCGTCCAAAATGGAGCGATATTGTAATACGCAGTGATACGACAAAAAGTTATTGGGCTCAGTGGGACTCATTACAGATAGAAAATGGCGTTCTGAGGAGAAAATGGGATTCTCCTGATGGAAAATCCAAACTAATGCAGTTGATCGTGCCTAAGTCCAAAGTACATGAGGTACTTGGTGAAGTACATGCTGGAACTTCAGGGGGACATTTGGGAGTCAACAGAACATTAGCGAAGGTGCGAGAACGATTCTATTGGGTACACTGGCGAGCTGATGTCAAAAGCTGGTGCAGGAATTGTGACACCTGCACAAAAATTGTAGGACATCAAAAGAAAACTGAAACTGCAGTGGGGCAATATGTTGACGCTGAACTCAAGCAAGACACGAGTGAACAGGATAGCACCAGACGAACTCCACCGGAAAGATCATCTGGACAGCATATACGGGTTCCGGTGGACAAAGTATTTGAGGAACCTGCAAACAACAAATTAAAAGATAGTGACTGCACCAACGAGATGAACTCTTTGGACGTGGTATGGCGAAAGCGGAAATCATCAAAAGTAAAAATGAAGGTGATTCATTCAAATCAGTTAGCGAAGAATCGCGGCACGAGTCCAAAAGATTCTGTTCGGGACGAACAGATTTAAGAAGGGGGTAGTGCACTATATTGTACTTAGAATACTTGGTGATTCATAAAATCATCAAACACTAACAATTAATTACTTTTCTGAGTTTTTCTTAATAAAAGAAAAACCCAGAAAACACGAGAATAATTTATTTATAAACAAACAGAACGATTTCCGCGAAATGTAATACCGCCATCTAATGTACAAAAGATCTATTCCAGAAAAATCCAAAATGCAATTGTTTACACTTCTCAATAACAATAGCAATGACTCATAGCGCATACAAAAGATATTTTTAGGAGGAAACAATAATAGATCATTGTCACAAACCCAAAGCAATGATTCAGAAGTATTTTATTTGTATTGGATAGAAAATTCTAGATCTTCTTTGTGTAAACGTTGCCACCTAGTTTTAGAAAGCCAAACGAGAATATTCGAGAATATTCCGAGACACATCAATTTTATATAAATAGCCGCCGGGATTCAAGTAGAGAATCATTCTTAATCGATCAGTTGAAGTGAAAAGCTTCGTCAGAGATTATACAAAGCAGAGATTCAAACGAGATTATTTTTTGTGAAAGTAATTAAAATAGTGAAGCTCTAACACTGTGATAAATAATTGTAATAATTAAATTATTGAAAGACAAATATTTTTAAGACTAATTGTTAAGCAGAAATAAGTACAAATAAAGTTTATACACTACATTCACATAAATAACAAGTGTTATCATTCTAATAACATCGAACCGAAAGACTAACACGTTACAATATTTAAGCTTTTATGACATTTTGTCATTGACATATGTAATTAGCATTTTCTTTAAAAAATTATTAGGCAATTCAATCATGTTTATTTAATCATTTTCGAATTATCTTATTACTATCATATTACTTTGATATTCGACAGTGCAAACACACTTCAAACAATCACTTTCAAAATCACTTTGATAATCACTTGGATAATCATTGATCAAGTTCTCAACTCGAACTGTGTAATGTATGCGAGTATATCCTCACTATATATGTAACGACTGGGTTTACATATATGGTGCCCAAGGTGGTGGTTGGAACTAGAGAATTAAACTCTTAATATCAGGGTCGTGGCTACGGGAAGAATGAGTTTCAGCAAGTACTATTATACTCCTATACTTCTTAATACCATATTTGACCAATACGTGATTTAATGAATTAATTTCCTGTTTTAGGCTCGATTTGATTTGATATTCTTTTTATTATTTAACCAATTAATCAAAAGTGATTATTTAAACTTAGCCAAAATAATTAGACTATAAAGTTAAACTGAAAGGATTATGATTTCTGAAAGGCTCCACAATCAGATGATAACTTTTTTTCTTTTGCCTGATTGTACGATTACAGTATCCAGCAACATTTTGTTTGGAGTCTTGGGGTCATAACAAGCCATAGTAACAACAACAATGGATTGACATTCTTTATTATATAAACATTTTCTTAACTATAGAAGATTTTACTTATAATACGATTTTGCTTCTACAATTTTTCAAAATTTTAAACAAATTTTTCTAATTTCATCATATTTTGTCTTTTTTCATTCTTAATTGAATTTCTTAACAATATTCAAGATGATACTTTTGCTACTTCGTAAATTAAATTTTGTCTAAACAATTTAGGATTATCATTTTTGGAGAAAAGATTTTTTGATAAAATCCCAAATTTAATACAAAAATCCGTTTTTCACAGGTGATTTGTAAAAAAAAAAAACCTTCTTTAAAATATCTTCTTCAAAACTAACACAATTTCCACGATAATCCACAGGAATTTTCTAAAGAAAATGCTATCCTTATTTTACGGTGTTGTACATTTTCTTTATTATACTTTAATTAGAACATTTAAAATTATCATAAAAAATTCTAATATTTCGCGCTATTCCCTTGTTTTATTATAAAGAAAAAGGCTTAATACTTTGGGTTTTTGTTCATTTAGTCTTATATAATTTGTGATTAGCTTGGTAAAAACTTTGTAATTAATCTTGTTGTTGAACAAGAACAAAACAACAATAAAAAAACAAAATAGGCAAAACTTTAAAGATAGGAAGTGAAAGGTATCATTTGGTTAATTAAATAGGATAAAAGTTTAACTAATTTATGTGTTCGTAAAGAATAATAACTTATTTCCGTTTATTTATTTGTTTGTTTTAAACTAAATATCAATTTGTTGAAATATGAAAATATGATATGAGAATCTGAAGAATTTTACACAAAATAATAATTAGAAATTGTTAAAATAGTTATTAAAAAGTTATAGCTCTGAAGGAAGTTTAAGTATGAAATTTTGTTTTACAAGAATTTAACGCTGAATCCAATTAAATTAAACTGTTATGAATAAAAACATAACTTGATTCAATATAAGAACAAGTTTAATAAGTTTTCATATCAAGTGTTTATTGTAGTATCTTCATAATTCTATTCAGACATTTTTTTTAATGGTGTGGTAAACCTATTTTAATATTTATGAGGCTATTGTGACTATACAGGTAGTGTAATTGAATTTTCTAATCCAATAAAAGCTTGACTAGGCTAACAAACAATTTTATTGTTATGAAACCAATTTTAAGGAATTCTGCAAATATATAAATCTCATCGCAAATACCATAGAGACTATTCGCTAACACTAACCAACTGATGGAAATGGCAGGCTGTCCAAACATGACGTTAGACGGTTATCCAATAGATGTGATAGAACTTCTGATAGGGATTTTAATCGTATTTATTAATTTTTTGAAATGTTTATTATTTCGTTCACTATAGTCTGCCATTTTATCATTTACAATGAAGCAACGTTTACAAATTATGAGTCCTTGATTCGCCAAACTTAATGTTTCCTTCATGGATTTTGTGGTATATCTCAAATCTCATAATTTTTTATGATTTGTGTGGCTTCAGAGTGGCTGAAAAATGGCTCCACAGAATGCATTATGACAAACGTTGTGGTGTGCATTTATATGAAGTTATATTCCATCATTATGGGTATGAAAACAATGGCATCATATTTGGTTTTTTTTATTCCATTTTAAAGTTATATTATGCTTGTTGGATAACCTTTTAAGTTTCCAAAAATTTGGTGTCCCTAATTTGACATGTAATATGGTTTATCTTAAAATATAATATCAACATTTTTATTTCAGTTTTTGGTATGTTATTTAAGGTCATATATTTTATAAATGTTACACACACAACATTTTGAATGTCATCATACATTAAATCATATATAATTTCTTGATATATTCTAGAAGATGATTATCAAAATAATTGTACATATAAATCAAACCATTCCCCATTAGACTTCGGTAGAGTTAAATAAGTTGACATGAATTCTTAACACCAATTATAGATAATCACAAGAGTAAGGTATGTAGTATGTAACTTTTCTAGGCTTTATGTAATGAATAGGAATTAGACAAGGCGTAATTAATATGCCTTGAAATATTTGATTACATCCATATATATGGGGTTTGATATTGATTCGTATATACGTATGGTATAGTAAAAGCACACCTTAATTTTTTCTATAATATAAAATTGAAATACTTTTTCCAGATTTTAATTTTACTAAGTGATTTTTATAAAACAAGAATCAAGGCTCTGATGTACAGTAAACTGTTAACGTAAATTTAAGGTTCTTCAATCAAAAGTTGCTTAGTGTTTTATTTAAGCTTTCCGGTGATATTATTGTAATCAAATATTATAAAAATGGGTGAACATATTATCGATTTGTCAATATCCATAGAATTTGGCCATCGAAATCATGATCTTTTAATGTTATCGAAGGAAATAGTAAACAAAATGTGAGTGTTTTTCTACTAAAAATGGAGTCATTTTTCGGGCTTTTGAGCTCATAAGCACACTTATTGCAAATGACGGTTTTTGTATCTTTCATAGTTTCAAAGAAAATAAAACTTGAATATTATTTATAAGAAAGTCGATTGATTTTCCATACCTGATATTTTCAAACAATCTTAATGAATTAGGTCTTAATATAATTAATTTCATTAAAAGTCTTTATGATCGATGTGAATGTAAATTGGAATATTTCCAAAAATTTTATATCAATCAAATTAAGTTTTCCACAAAAATTAACAATAATATAAAACATTCAAATATGTTTACAAACAAAACCGAATATATTTTAATAAAAATTCCCAATAAATCGAATATTATTACATATTCTCATTTGAATGAGGCTGGTATAAGCAATCAAATAATATATTTGTCAATATTTGAGATTATAGAGGACCTTTATGTTTTTTGAACAGTACCAAAAAATTCATCTAAGCACAAATATTTATTACAAAGTTATAAAAAAGGAAATCATACTTGTATAATAAAAAAATAAGAAATCAATAGCTGGTCGCGTAATTCGACTATGTTCATAAAAAAAGAACATAAAATGTTAAGCCTTTTTAAGAAGTTATAAAAAAAAATGGAGATTTTCCAATTTTTCTTTCTTTTATTATCAAAATTAATTTAATTTAGTACTTTTTTAAATGAAAATCGAACAAAATGCAACTATTTTGAGGATAAATATGAATTAAGTATGTAATAAGCAGAATTGAATTTTCCATAAAGCTCCAAAGAAAGAAAACTAAAACGTGTATATATTAATATACTACTACGATCAAAATATATACGAATTATTTACTTTGAAGTACGTGTGCAAAACATTTCACCCTTTTTTTTGATTGCTAGAACTGTTGCTGATATCTGGCTTCATTTTCTTTGATAGTTTATGAAGAAATCCTAGTTTTGTTAATTGAAAAATTTGGAAATGTCTTATTTTAATGAGGTAAGCATTTGCATTAAATATTGTTTTCGGAATGAAGTTCCATGTACGGATATTGGATGCACTGAAAATGTTGCAAAAATACCATGTCAAAGGCGGAATTAATTTTTTATTTGCCTTTAGTATTTAAGCTTTATAAATTGCTATTAATAGAAAAGAATTCTTTCAACATTTTTGACCAAACATTCAATAAATATCATTCCACAAGCACCGTATTCGCCAGACGAGGCACCATATGTGACTGGTTTATGTTTCTCCGGTTAAAATTACCTCTTCGAGAACACTGTTTTGAAATGATAGAGGAGGTCATACTAGAAATCCAGTGATATTACCAGTGATATTTCAACGACTGGAAAAAGTTTCCATAAGTGTATTTACAATACTTTGAAGATTTCTTTCGTGGAGATAAAATGAATTAGGACGAATAAATTTAAAATTCGAGTTTTTTTTACACCAATCCTAATATTTTTTGATAACATGTAGTTCTTTATAAAAAATCTTAATATGAAATGTCTTTAAATCTGTGTTAATCTAAGGTATACAATAATACTTCAATAAAATATCTTCTCATTACACATGTATCTATTTATTTGGAAAAACCATTATTAAAAAGCACAGACAAGTAACTTATTACTTATAACTTGGCTGTGCTAAAAGGTTATGTCAGTCAGTGTTCAGCCTACATGTGGAATATCTTTTTGCGGAAAGGTTATCGAATTCTTTATGTATTTTTTAAGGTATTTTCTTAAATTTTTTTCTCTTCGGTAAAAAAAGAAAAATATAACCATTACTCTATTCAGAATGGAAATATTGATTTTGTTAAAATACCAAACACGCTTCTGTTTAATGTTCGCACAAACAAAAAATTTCCATCATTATCTCTAAAGAACGTTTAAATTTTCCTCTTGAAAATTTACATAAAAAACAAAAAATCGTAATCGTGAAAAGATAAATGTTCCGAATTCAAGGCACTTTAGTTTATGTTATTGTGGCACAAAGTTTTAGTATTTCGAACTCTTTCGTTCTATTTCAAAATTTTGTTAATAAATTGAGTCATTTTATTTTCAAAGATTTTACCACCTAAATATTTTAGTAAGATTTATTTTTATGCCCTATGGTAGGTACTACCAGAGGGTATATTAGTTTTGTCACTAAGTGTGTAACGCATAGAAATAATCATCGCAGAAAAATTTCAAGGGTATGGTTGTGCAGGGAATCAAAAGTTATATCGATTTATGCATGTCCGTCCGTCCGTCTGTGGACAAGATAACTCAAAAACGCATTATCCGATTTTGTTGGAATTTAGAATGTAAGTTGGTTATTCCTTAACTGCGTTTGGTATTGCATTTGAGCAAAATCGATCTACGGGGAGCAAAGTTATAAAGGAAAAACCAGAGTGACCAGAAAGTTTTGTCGTTTTTTTGGTTATGGTTTTTCGGATGTAATTGGAAAATTTGTCAATCGATTTTGTTTAAATTAATTACATAGGTTAACTACATAAATATATGACACCACGTTAAATTTCAGTCAAATCGATGCAAGGGTAGTGGAGAAAGAAATAGTTGTAGCCTAAAATAAGCCTGTTCATAAAGTTTTCCCGATGTATTTTAAAAAGTTATATACCGATTTCAAACAAATTTACGAAACGTATTTATGCTATTAGAGTGCAGCACACCTGTGAATTTGAGCCAATTTCAGAATGTAAAAACGAAGTTATAGAGAAAAAACCTTGAAATTTTGAGTTAAGTAGAAAGATCGTGGCGTTTTTTTTCCAATAGATGGCTTTAGAGTCGTATAACTTTAGTAGTTATAAGCCCATCAAGTTATGTTATAGCGCGCTTAAAAGGTGATATTTTATAGAATATTTATGAAAATTGTGAAATTCAGGCAGAACTAATTGGGGTAATTGGGTTTTGAAAATGAGCCAAAATTCTGAAAAAAATTCCCTATATTAATGCTCCATGTTAGGTACTACCGTCCGATCGTGGACAAGATAACTCAAAAACGCGTTATCCTATTTTGATGAAATTTAGAATGCTACTTGGCTATTGCTATAGTGGATTTGGTATTGCATTTCAGCAAAATCGACTGAGGGGCAGCGAAGTTATTAAGCAAAAACAAGGGTGACCATAAAGTTTTGTCGTTTTTTTTATATAGTTTTTCGTATTTAATTGGAAAATTTGTAAAACAATTTTGTTTAAATTAATTATATTGGTTGACTACATTAATAGACGATACCATTGTAAATTTCAGTGATATCAGTCTAAGGATAGTGGAGAAATAAATAGTTGTAGGAGGAAATAAGCCTGTTCAGAAAGTTTTTTTTATGTACATTCAGAACTAATACACCGATTTGAATAAAATTTGCAAATTATACTACCAGGGTCTGGGTTACTTACAAATTAGAGAAAATTTTGAAAACGGCAAAAAAAGTTATGAAGAAAAAATCTTGATATATTGTTAGTTTTCACAATTTTTCTCTCCCATTTCTACCATAGGGCATCAAAAAATCGGCTATGGGCCGATTTTTAATTACTTTATGTTTCTTTTTTAGCATAACTTAGTATCAAACATTACATGAATATTATGATACAACCCGAGTTCTAGCAACAATATTTGTTGAATTACAAATGGATATGCTAAATAGGATACGAGTATACTCGTATATGCTTGTCAGTCTCTTTTTAGGAAAATTTTCTAATTTCCTGAATTTAATTTAATTGGTGAAACATTTCACATTTTGAAAATATATAATAATTTCAATTAGTATTAAATTGGTTATAAAATTTCATTACAACTAATTTAGAAAAATTATTTTCATATTTTATTTAGCAAAAAAAGTTTTAACATTTTAATTGAAAAACCATTAAAAGTGAATTTTTTAAAAACTTAATAATTTTATAATATTAAAAATTTTTTGGTTAGAATTTTTATTAGATTTGTCTTTTGAAGAAAGGAAAACTGAATTTTTTTTTGGAGAATTTTCTGTTTTACTTTTACTGAAATGAAAATAACTTTACATATTGGAAATCTCGAAAATGAGACCTTTTGTAATTTTTCAATCAAATTATAAAATATTGTGAAATCCTGAAAGGTTGGAATTGTAAAATTTTTTTAAAGATATTTTCAGTGATCTTTCTTTTTGTAAGAAAAATTTGGTTTTCCAACAAATCAGGATACTTGGACCTTTGATAAGTTAATAATAAATTTTTATCAAACATTTTCTTATTTTATCGAATTAATGATGGTAAAAATTTCGGATCAAAAGATAGTATTTTCCTTTCATATTCATAATGAATTTTATTTTCGAAAATTTATGTATAAGAAAGTTGGATGATTTTTAATATGAAAATACGTTTTTGGAAATATTTTATTTTTATAAAAGGAATTTCTTGATGAAAGGAATATATTAATCATATATTGTTTTAAGAAATTATTTATTCAATATGAATTCATGACTTATAACTAAATTAGATACAGTTTTCATATCTTAGAATACCAAAGGAATATTTTACATTAGTCTTAAGGAAATGTGTAATTTTGGGAAACATGAAACCAAGAAAAGTGCATTACTTTTTGATTATACCACATTCTCCTTGACACTTAGTAAATCAAAATTTGCATAATAAAAACATTTCTGCACTAAATGGAGATTCAGCTGTTAACAACAATTGCTTTAGTTCCGCAAAGTAAATGAAAATATGCATTGTAGTACCACAAATTTCATGCATAAAAGATCATCGTACGTGACCAGGACTGCAGGTGCAATTAAGTCTCTGAAGAAAAGAAGGAGCCAGAAGGAGTTTAGTTTAGTTTCAGTTAAGTTAATTTGGTAGGCGGTTCAATCCTGGTCGTTGTTAGTTCAGTTTTAATCAAGATAAGTAATAAATGTAAACGGAAAGAATATCAGACATACTTGTAATATGTCTCCCGAATGCTGCGTGTGGTAAATGCCAATGCACAAGTTTTTACCATAACTCTTGCCTCAGTAAGTTTGAACTGAGAAAACTTTTATATAATTTCTAATAACGAATGACTTTATTATGGAAATTAATTCATATTTAGGCTCGATTTGAGCTGTTATTATTAAAACATTAAAGCATTGTAAGATTGCGTTACACAAGGGTTACAAATATTTGGAAATTGTAAAGAAAATAGATGGTGCAATTTTCATTATAATAACTGTGTATACTTTCATCTTCTATATAATATTTGTGGAATTTTGTCTGTATGTACCGAGTTGGCGTCTAAACGGCTGGACCGATTTTGATGAAACATATCTCCACCGATTCTTTGTTCCAGCGCGCTGGTTATAGGCTACTTTGATTTTTGGGTTTGTTTTAAGTTTAATTCCGTTAGGTGGCACTGCAGTCTAACTCAAGAACGGCTAGACGTATTAACACCATATTCGGACCATATGTTAGTTCCGTGCCGAGCTAGGTTTATATTAAGTCTTATCCCGGTAGGTGTCGCTGCGGTCAAGAAATTTCAATTTTCCTCATTTTTGTTAATAGAAAAAATGTCGATAGGTTTGAGAGGAGGAAACATCGGTAGAAATACTCAAAATGTACGAATTGTCGGGGGGGGGGGGGGGGGGGTTGGCTTCTGCAAATTTAATGATGGAGCAACGTTTGCAAAGTAATCAGAAAATGTTGAATTACTCAACCTCAACGCATGCTCAACAAAGTCCTGAAGAAAGCCCGAACAACGTCGGGTATTCTGCTAGTATATACTAAACTACTGCTTCAATGGTATATTTCAAAAAGTTGGTATATATTCTGTTTAATTCATTTCATTAAACATAAGAAAAATACATAAAATGAGACGTGATTGATTAGAATTACCAGAGATAAACTGGTATGATAAATCTATACAAGGATATGATGGATTCAAAAATTACGAGTGCAATATAATCCTTAAGAAAAAGCAATCAAATCGTTATCCCTTGTATATCCATGTATATATGAACAAATTTCTAGATACAGACATGACATAATTTCATTTTATTTTCTTAATGTGGTGCTTAGCAGTAAATTTAGATTTATATGAAAACAGATACATTTTTTACTGCCAAATTTCAAGTAAGTCTAACATGATTTCCTCTAATATAATTAATCAATAGACACAATTTATTTTAGTATTGATTTCAATAAAAATTTCTATGAATATATTTTAATTCATAATTATAATCACGTATATTTCGAGTCACATAGAAATAATCTTCTCTAATATGATATAATTATTGTCACTTACGTCATATACTGTTCACAATCGTTCTAACTACTTACAGATCCTTTCATTTTATAAGAAAATTCATTTTGACTCATTTCAAAAAACAAAACTTAGAAAAACATGAAACCAAATAAAGAAGAACACATTTCTGTAAGAAAAACACTTATAAGACTTTATTTTGTACAACTTTCTCCATTAATTACTATATTCAGTTACTTGATGATGGTTTCCATATCCTATGATGAAAAGTATTCATTATAATGATACTAAACTAATTCTCATAGAGATCTGATATTATTCTGTTCACAAGGTGAATTTTTATGTGAAACGATATTAAAGTGTTTTTGTTCATAAAAGTTAAATACTGTAGTTTTATAGGAATTTCATTCAAATTAATATAAACAGAAGAGATTAAATTAGAACAAGAAATGTAAAGTTAAAGACTTTGTTGTTATTTAAATATTTATAAGTTTATAATGTATAGAAATTTAGAAAATTCGATTAAAGTCAATAATTCATAGAGCAATCGTGCAAAAATAAAACGTGTTTGTAATATGAAATTTTTAAACGCAAAATAAATTCACAGCCTAGAGATAGAGATCTAATGCATTATCATATTAAAGTTAAAGTTAAATAATATTGTTGTATACAGACTTTAACTAGAACAAAAAAATAGTCTAGTAAATAAATATAAAATCGACCTGAAAAGGTGTACTATTTCTATCAATAAATAACAATCTCACTTCTTCATTCCATTATGACATTACAGTACAAAACTTATCTCTAACTTTTCACTATATGTATTTTCAGTGAATAAATTTCGGATGGAAAATGACATTGGAAAAATTCTAAATTTTTCCTAGCTAGAACGTCTTAAGACGTCAAAACTTGTAACCCGAAAAAATAAAATTAGATAATAACAATCTTATGATAGAAAAGGGAAACCGATGAAAATTTCTTAAGTCGATTTATAAGAGACTTTTCGAATAAATTTTCATGTTTTGTTTTTTTTTTGCTTCTGTACATTATTTTTATTTGAATTCATCTTAAAAATGTATACGTCTGTTCTGAACCTTTTTCATGTATATACCTTTCCTAGTATTTCGGTACATTTTTATCTATTTTGATAAATAAAATTCTAAATTGATGGGCCCAAAAAAAAAAAAAATTCATTCCAACAAAATTCTCATGGAACCTTATAAAATAAAAATGTTGTAAGTGAAAATGGATCAAATCAACGAACGTTGACGAACCAAGGAAAAAAAAGCACATTTTCAAAAATGACTTTAACACCCAATATTGAAGAAAAAAGTATGAGAATAATAGAATCGTACATAAATTTGTACTTTTTTTTTTTGTTATCTATGAAAGCTCAAATCAACCAACCATTTGAGTTCTAAAATTACAGGCTTTCAGCTTGTAATACTGTATTAAAAAGTCGTACCAAAAAGGTTTTATACATATATAGTGTTGAAGGGTTCAAGATGTCATCACCTTAAGTTATTGACAGAATATTTTCTTATTCATTGTACTTTTAAAGGTAACAAATAAATAGGTTGTATAATATCAATGAATAGGTTAAAATTCTATTTTAAAGACATTTACAAACGAAAACAATTTCAATCCGAGAAAAACCCTAACAAAAAATTCATGAAATCGGTTCAACACTGATCACAATTTTCTTTTTTACCTTTTTTTTTATTGATAAGAAAATTTTAAAATACCTTTCAATAAAAAAGAAAATATACGAATCTAAATGGGCAAAAAATGATGCTATTTGTTGTTTCTACTTTTCTTTTTTCTTTTTTTTTGTTCTAAATTTGGATTTGAAAGATTAGATTTAAGATACTTCTATTAAAAGACGTGATAAATGATGAGAAAAAGTTTTTAAACATTTATCAAAGAAAACTGTCGTTTAAAATTTGAAAAATTAATCAATTTAACCGCAACAAAAAAAAAGAAGCTTTTTTTTCATCTCTAAATAAAATATAGTAGATGAAACCAGGTGAAAAAGGTAACCCCCAGAAGATTAATTTCACTTTAATTAATACATTTTTTATTGGATTTTAATTCATTTAATTACGACACAGTAAATTTGTTTAATTTGAATACGAATTGTTAGGGAAAAAAACTTAATAATGAACTGAAAATTTAATTTCAAGATAAATAATTACGATGACAACAAAGTCGTATTGCAATATTATTTGAAATTTAAATAAATAACTTTTCATAAAATATTAATAGACGCTAGAAATTGTGAATTCAAAAGTTTTCTGCACGTTTTCTTTCTTATAGAAAATCTTCTTAAACGATTATTAATAATTCATTACGATTTCAAATTTATAATCTTCTTTTCAATTATTTATTTTCAGCTATTTTTTTGTTATTGTATTGTTTCTTTACATTCAAATATAATTAAAAATTTCGTGTCTATGCAAATAATGTTTACACCATCAGAAAAATTTGCTAAACATTTGTTTATTAAAATCATTAAATATTTAATATTAGGGCTGTACTTATTCAAAAGACAAAATAATATCAAGTTTAGAAACAACTAAGATACTTTAGAAAGTTCCATGACATTTGATTCTTATTCATAGACGCACTTTAAAATAAGCAATTGATTCTTCACTTCACTATTGGATTGAAAATAAATCTCAAGAAATGAATTTCTTGTTCGCACATTTTTTGAAAGTTTATAGTTTGAATAATATATCTATCTATTATATAAAAAGTTTTCTCCGCAAATCATTCATAAATTTAGTAGTAGAAAAAACTGAATAAATCATTTATAACTGAAAAAATATTCGCCATCGACCGGGTTCGAACTTATTCACAATTGGTTTCACTAAATAACCTGCTTTCTCACTAACCCATCGACTTCAATTCTCCAAGCAATTCAGATTCGTTATTATCAAACCAAAACTGAATAAATAATTATAACAATAGAGTGTAAGCTAGAACAAAAAGTAATAAAAAACATTGTATTTAAAGAAGCCGTGAAATAAAACACAAAAGCAGGTTTTTTTTTGCTACTTACTTTATTGGACTTCATTTTCACCTTTACATTACACAAAAACTAAAATCTACTCGAAATCCGCTCCGGGACCAGGGGTTGGTAAAAGACGCGAGCAGGAGGCGGAGCCCCCTAGTGTTTTATAAAGAATTTCTGAAAGATCACAAAGATACAGCTCACATGATCAGCTCTGAAACTTTAAATGCGTTTTCCTCAAAATTATATTGTTTCCCGCAAAAATTTCTAATTAAACGTACGGAATTTGGTTTTTCTTTGGAGAACTTTTTGGGAAAAAAATAACTAACTTCAAAAGTGTTTCTAAAGAAGAGTTTCGGAAGTGTTTCCAAAGAAGAGTTTCGAAAGTGTTTCCAAAGAAGAGTTTCGAGAGTGTCCTTTACTAAAAGAATCATTAACAAAATGAGGAGTTCCCCTTTTCCAGGTGCGTTATCAGTTCATTATAATTTGATTTGCTTTTATACAATTTTTACAATATTACAATGTAAAAGAGGTATTTGCTAGTATTTAAAATGATTTTAATTATTTTATCTTTTATGTTTATATTTACAAGTGTATCTAATTTCATCTTACGCCGTTCAACAAAACGCTTCTTTTCAAATTTTTTGTCGATAGAACTTTTCACCAAAAAGCTATTAATTCCCGTGAAAATGTCACCAATAAATCTAAACTTTAATATTTTCACTTTATAAATAAAAGTTTTATAAATTCCTCTCAACACCATCAAATGAGTTGTTTTTCGATTATGTAAACAGTTTTTTAAGAAAATATATTTTGTTCTCTTTTGTGAATACCTGGTTTTCCTGCTGCTTCTGATCGTAATAAAATTAGGAAGTCAACCATTAATTACGGCGAGTGATTAAAAAGAAAAGAAAAGAAAAAAAAGAAAAAACTTTTTTAATGTAAGATTTATGTTTTTCAAAATAGCATAAGAAAATACATTACAAAATTGGTTGGAAGTTTTTGTTTTTCCCAATTTTCTTTTTTTTTTCGGGTAAAAGATTCCATACTTTTGGGGGTGTTTTCAATTTTATTTTCGAAAAGGATTTATGAGACTGCCACAAGGTGAACAACTTAAGAAAACATTTATAAGTCATTCTTGACTCAATAAAAAAGATCTCAGTTATTTCAAGAATGACAGAAAAGATACTTTTGATGGATTTAAGTTAAGTATAAAGGTGTAAATTATTATGGATGTCAATAATAACTGTTTGGGCCATTAATTTTCTTTTATGTCGTTTTACTAATGTTATTCCCAATTTGGTGGAAACCGAAAAGGTAACATAATGTTAGTCGAAAAAAAAATCAGTTCTTTTTCACTTCTTTATGTGTACTTCAAAAGTTTGTTCACTAAAATTTCAATTCCTATAATTTATCTTGTATGCCTTAAGTTCGATGACAAATTGAAAGGTTCTATGGATATTGTTGGGTCTAATTTTTGAATTTTTGGGATTTTCTTTTTCTCCCCCGGGAAAAACAGATTCAACAAATCGTCTTCAAATTTTCTTGTATACAGAAAATCTTGTTGTTAATAATAAGACAAATTTATACTATTCGATCAAGTAAAAAAAAAAGGGTGATGGGAAATATTGATAAGATGTGGGTATATTAAAATTTGCTGTTGCTTCCCAATTTTGTCATTTTTTTATGCTTTTTTTTCTTTCCTGTAATCCAATTTGAAATATGATATCATAGACAGACATACATAAAAAATTGAGACTGATCAGATTTAATTTTACGAAAGACATATTTTCAAGGCGAAAAATTCAATTTATAGAATATGAAACCTAACTGAAATACGAAATTCAGGTACAGTACTGAATTAACACTTCAATTTGTAGAATTTTTGTCAAATTATGGTGTAGTACATTGAATGAAGATAAGAAAAAGCAATTATTTAAGATCAAATAACAATTATTTTTATTTTTTTTTTCTTAATATAAAAAAGCTAGAAATAAAATGAAATATGGATTTCGATTTTTTTTTGTTATAAAAGCTTTTACCTTGTTATTGCGAAATTTGAATATAAAAACTGATTATTCAATAGAATTTGTTAAAGAGAATTAATCTTTGTAATTGGCGTAAAAATTTGCCAATTTAGCCGGTTTAATAATATTTAAATCAGGAGTATCTATTAGAGCCTGTTTGGGTCGCATATCCAAAATGAATTGGACTTGCCTATTCTAAAGCATTGACACACTTATATGAAAACGTGTTACGTCAAATTTGGATTTTAAAGTTGAATTATAATAGAAAAAACGGCATTCGTTGTTGTTTTGAGAATTTAATGAAAAATTTCAACATCAAATATGCAGCGTGCTACACGCAGAAAAATTATAAAGGCTTTGGACAATTGCCAACTGAGTTGTGAGAACTGAAAACTCAGTCGTAAAAACTAAAATTTAGTTATCATTCTGCATGTATCTTCTCAATATAACAAGATTCCTCATACTTACTTTATTATAGTAATTTGAATAATATTCAACTAGTAAGTAGAACAGTTGAAAGTTTTTATTATGGCCAACAAAATTACGCACAAACTTAATCAGTATATAGAATTATATCAATGCAATCCGAATAAATATAGTAATTATAATACTTCATTATTAGTATGTCAATGTCATTACTTTATTGTGTAATGTAGGCGAATTAATTTCGCATTATAATTTACTTTTATTCAACTACTCCGATATGAAAATTCAAAGTATTTTCTTTTATTTAGTATATATCTGAATTTAGTTTCTAAGTCACCTTTACAACATTTTCTCTATACTATCCTAAAACTTTAAAAATGTTTGTTTTTGTTCATACTATAATTTTTGGTTGTTCACAAAATTTTTTTAATTACTTTCCATTAAAATAAAAGTAATTAAATTGTTTGTGAACATTTTAAATTATTTTTTATTGTTCTCATAATTGTTACACTTTAATAAAAACCCTAAAAAAATGTTATCCTTTAAGGATTATTATTACTATAACAATAAAAATTGTCTTCTTGATCAGATATGAACTATAATAAAATGTTCTTTAAAAGATAATGTCAATGAAAACAAAGCTAAATCGGATATTGATATTTAGAGAAAAGTTTTTATTACAAATGAGACACAATTTTATCCTAATGTACTAAAAATATATTGTCTTTTTTTTCTACATTTTATTACAATTTGATCACAGAAAGAGTATCTTTAACTAAATCACATTTAGATCTCTACTATTATTATATCCTTTTTTCTGTAGTGTTTAAAAGATGCCATTTGTATACAATTTCAATTGGGTTTTGTATGTTTTTTAAAAAGAAAAGACTATTTATAGAAGTATTTAAGATCAATAGAAATCTGGAAAATAGTTTAATACATTTTCGATGAACTTAATACTAAAGAAATTTAAGATTTAAGATTTTAGTATAAATATATGAAAAAATAGGACTATTTTAGAGGAATCGAAATTCCTTTCAAAATCTGAATTTATGGAAAATATTTCATGTAAATTCGTATTTTTGAATATTTTTCATTTCGCCTGAGTTCAGCTAACCGCCTTATGTATTAAATAGTTTAATTCTAATTTAGAAAAGAAGTTAATTTATTGATTTAGAAATTGATAATAAATATCTAAATTGATGAATATTAATCTTATGGTCCGACCGAACTTAAATCATCGGCAACCAGACACCTTTAAAATACCAGAGTATGCCAGATCTGAAGGAAAATCTATATTAAAATTGATTTATATTATGGAAAATCAAAATCTTTAAAAAATTTCCTATAAATTTAAGAAAAATTACCAAAGAATATTATTTTAAGTGAATTTAAGATATAAATCGATTTATTATTTCAGCAGCATAGTAAATTTAACAAAGTGTAATACTATCATATTATTAGAAAAGACAGGAGACACTTTTCTGATATAATTAAAGTTATCTTAATAGAAGATGATAAATTACAGTTAAAATTTCATAATTCTCTCGAAAAATGTAATAGTATTTCCTTCGTTGATAAAATATCAAAGACGATGAACAGTTTCTATGAAATGTACATCAACAAATTTTGACTTATATGCAATTTAATATAGTACGAGTATATATCTCTATATATATATAGTACATGAAGGACGGATAGTCTTTACAATTACTCGAATTACTGACGTATCTTCAGAATAAGTACTTTAAGTGATTTCACTTTAAAACGAAATAGGATATCATAAATATTAAATATCTACATGCTAATAAAAGTTTTACTTTAGAAAACTTGTACACACGAAAACTTTTGTACACCTTCAATTTTTCCATGTCAGTTTTCTTCCTATTGAAATACGCTATGGAATTTTTCCATTAAGTGTTGAAATTCTTTTCCTCAATGTGACTTATAAACACAATATCATCATCATTATGGTTTACTTGAATGAATTATGTAAAAAAAAATGGTTTTTTTAAATGTAAAAACAGTTTTATTGAAATTTTCTCCAAGATGGTAGAACTTTACATAGATGCAAAGTACTACGTTTGTTATTCTATTAATATTCCAAGTGTATGCATTTAATTTTATCGTTTTCATTCAATATTAATAGAAACATATTTATTAATATAAAATATTGAAAAAGACATGAATATCGATTATTATGAATAATTGAATCTGAAACCTGTTGAAAGTACAACGCTTTTATGCATGTTGGTTGCACTTTCTGAATATATAAGTATATCTCCTTTCAAAACTATGTACGTTTAATTTAGATACCATTTAAGAATAAGTTTTCAGGATTATAATAGGAAATAAGATATCAATTTAAAAACTTCACTACAGTCTACGATTTTACATATATAATTTTAAATAGAAATAAATGTACGAACCAGGATTGAATGTCGTCACGAGACTGAAGATCGAACACACATATGAATTGAGTCACAGAGCCACTCTTTACCAGAGACAGAACTTACCGGCATCCTGGTTAGATATATGAGAAAGGGCTTTTCTCATGCAATAATTTTCCTTATTGTGATTCTGTTGTTCTACACCGAAAAAAGTAAGTCAGGACTTCCAACTGAACTTTTAAAGAACTGAAGTACATTAATTCGATATAACTCAGTTGTCCTATTTTAAGCAAAGAATTGTAATATTAATTGCTAAGTTATTCTACATAAATTAATTAGTTTTCAGTTCAGCTGTCACAACTAGCCAATAACTTCATGATTTCTTTGGGTGCACATCTCTACCACACCAAACCATAATTTCATTCGTGAAAACTCGTTGGTTGGAAAAATGCTAATAATACTTTAATTTTAATGAAAATTTTTCAAAATTGAAAACAATGACTTTAATTTTCATTCTGAAGTTTTTAACTTACTTTTTCTTTTTTAAATCAATCAAAGTTTTATTAAAGAAATAATATTCAAGAAAAGTTTTATTCAATTTATTTTTCACTGAATTTCAGCTTCATTGAAGAAAATCGCTCAAATACAAAGTTTTCTATACAATTAGAAAGGTCAGAAAATATGAAAAGTTATGCAAATATTGGAACAACATGCTGTTTTGTTTTTTCCACTCAAAATCATATTTTGTATCGGAAACATTTTTCTTTTTTTTGGAAACATTTCTTTTTTGAATAAAAAATAATATAAGAAGATTTTGTTTTGATGTTGTTTTTGAAAGAAATATATTTTTTTCATAGAAATGTTTCTATTTTGAAGAATTCAAGTCTTCAAATCTTAGTAAAGGTACTATCATAAAATAACAACTTAACTGAAATTTCATTGTCCAGAATGAAAATCCGACAAATGTCAGGCAAGGCGGGCAATTGATGGATCGGGAAATAGATTTATTCGTAAAATTTTGTACCATATGAGTATAGCCCGACTAATATTTTGTAAAAGCAAAAGAAAATATTTTCGATTAATACTTTATTTTTGGTTGATTTTTGTTTCACATGATCAAAATCGAGTAATTAATTATCGAAATGAAGCATGAAAATATATAATGAAGTGTGAAATTGAATGGCTACCAAAATATAATCGATTATGAATTATAAACAAGCGATAATATATTAACCCATAAACTGAAATTCGTTTTGAGCTTTTTTACTTAAAATTAAAGTATTATGTATTTCTACTTGATTTAATACAACCACATTTTGTATAAGACATTAAACAAAAATATTTGGTATGAGAAATTAGGAAACTTTCTTACACACAGTATTTCAGATTCAATTTTCTTATAAAATATAAAAGATAGAAGAAATAGTTGTAGTGTAAAATATGTAGAATTTAGTTCTGAATTAAAAATAATTTAACTTTTCTATTTTAGAAAAGACGATAAAAATTTTCCAACTAAAAATTGACTATTTTGAATTTACCATTCCTTGTCAAAAATCTTTCAACTCATTGTTTGGAATGAAACTGTATAGCAAATTGTATTCAAATATAATTCATTAAAACGTTCTCAACTTATCCACATAAAAACTAAGGGGTTTCACTTTCTTCGCTATTTGAAATTCTAGTTTCACCGATTTCACATTTATTTTCCTGTAAAAAGTGTGAAAAAAACCGACACACGGGTATGAATTCGAGATTTCTGAATATCTAGTATTCCAAGTACGTAACAAATGGGACTAACGATAGAATAGAATCATTACTTTCTATTTTTATTGCCTAGTAATTGCAGGAGATATTCCAAAATATTAACAATTGACTGAGTTGGTTTACATCGCTTCTACGAACTGATAAGACTCTGCTTCAAATCCTGGTGTAAGTTCTCCACAAATATTCATTTTTCTTTGCTTACACAAAGTAATTATAAAAAAGTAAAAAATTCCAAAGCCGAAGAAATAATTTTGATAAATTTCTTAAGATAAAAATAAATGATTTAATCCATAAATATTATTTTTTACAACCAAAAAAGAAAAAAGAAAATTACTTCAAAATCATTTACCTCAAAATTTTGCCATAAAAATATTCAAAATTTTATCCAAATTTTGTACATACAAAGATAAGATTATTACAAAGGTAGCTTTGGAAGATGGTGCAGTATAGTAATTCGTGGGAAAACCCATTTTCCTACGTTTGAATGTTGAACCAAGTATAGTAAATAGAATAGAAGAAAATTAATGAATTTATATACTTGTAGTTACTAAAATGTTTTGATTGTTATTTTCATTATTAAAATAAACAAAATATTAAACTGTTTCTAACAATAATGGAATTTAGTAATTTAAGGAAATTATTATTTTGTTGAGACAGTTGTGCTTCCGTCTTTAACAAATATTATGAGAGAATGCAATTTTCTAAAATTTGCATTTCTCAAATAATTATAGAAGAAAATTATTTGGGAAATTAAGTTAGACAAAATTTAATTCACTTATATTGTAACATTTTTCAGAAAATTTAATTTAATTCAAACAAAATAGCTAAGTTTATGAAGAAATTTCATTAAATTAAATTTATTTAGGTGTAAGATAAAGCTTTGTCGTTTTTAAATACGTTTTCTTCTGTTATATGCATTCTCAGCCGTTAGTAAATATTCTGAACTGACTAAAACTAATTTCACTAGATTAGCATATGATAGATGATTTATGGAAATTATTTCGTAGGTTAGTCAGTTTCTTTAAACCTTTGAACTCATCAACATCATTAAAGGGAAAATACACTTAAGACATTGTGTAGTCTATGAGTTACAAAAAAGAAGTAACGCGATGTGAAGTGTTTGGAAAGGCTGCAGTATTAGCAGCTCGAACATATCAAACATGGTTTATAAAAATTTATTCGGATTACTTTTCTTTAAAAAACGCTATATTTGGATGCTACACGAATTAAGGAAATAAAATTAAATGGGTAAGGATTTCAACAATTTCTTCAAATCTAGCTCATCAAAAAAGGCAGGCGTTTCTGAACTGCCAAAAGAGTTTAATGTTTCAACACGGTTCCAATTTTTCTTTTTCTTTGGAAGGAAATGATTTTTTTTTTTAATAGACTTTTTTTTAAAAAGTTTTTCTTTTAGAGATTTTGAAAGTTTGCGTATTTATAAAGAATTTTTTTTTAGTTTCCAACATTTTCTAATCTAAATTTTCTAATAAAAATAAGTTTTAAGAAATATCGAAAAATAATCGAAGATGAGGAAATTAATCAAGAATATCAAATGTGTAGAAGTGTTTTACAAATCTTAATTAAAAATTAATTATCTTAATTAAAACATTAAGTATTCATTATGCAAGAATTTGAATCAGAAAATGACAATAAATCAGTGAACAGATCTCGTCATTATCGAAGATAATATAAATATGTAATTCATAATCGACATAATCGAAGTTTTATATCTATAAATATGAGCGGCATTGCCAGATGAAAAAAGCTAAATTTCATAATCAACGTTCTCAATTATTCAATAATTGAGCTGAAAATACTCGGTTAACTATCTTCCATAATTAAGAAAATCTGGTTCATTATCGAATTTTAATCGAGAATCGTGAGATAATCTAGATTATCGCTGCTAATATGTCTTTAGTATAAGTATAAAGAAGGTTGTGAATAAAATAAACATACAATTTATTCTTTTTTAATAAGATATCAATATTTGGATATTTTTGAATATAGATCGATATTAAAATCGATGATTTAAATTATGTTTCCGACTTTCTTGTTTATAATAAAGTTATTTAACAATTTCCAGTTATACTGTTTATAAAACTATAATTTGATGAAATCAATAAGTTCCGGATTTTATTGAAATACGTATAATTAGATATTTTTCGTAATAAATTGTAATTTTATTAGAAATTTTCTATAGTATGCATTTTTTTAAATGAAGTTTTTTAATTGCTAAAAGTCGACAATTTAATTATTTACGACAATTCAAATTTAATCCAGATTTCTAGAATTCTATATATAAATGAATTAAAGTAATTTTCATCTAAATGAAATTTCATGTCAATGTCAAAGAAAATTGTATTTCCTTAATTCGAATTTTCACCTCCCTTGACATGTTGACGTGGAAATTTATGGTTTATATATATTCGAATAAAATATTCTTATTTCATTTAATTAATATAATTTCTATTAAAATATTACTTTCTCATTGGTCAATTTATACGACTTAATTTTCAAAATGAAATTAAAATGGATTAAAATTATTATTTTTATTTTCTTTTTTCTTAAAAAACATTTTAATTGATTTCGAATAAAATATAATCTTTTTAAGTGTTTTTGAAGCTTTTTATTTTATTAGATCTTATTTTTCTTTTTATTAGAAAATTTGTTAATTGGAAATACGCATAACAATTCCAAAGAAGTAGTAAACTTATTTATTTACCTTCGATTTTTGACAATAAAATTCTTTAAGATGTTCAAACCTTTTTCTATAAACTTAAAAGTATTTACTTTATGATGATTTTTAAGTATAGAAAAATATACATATATATAAATAAAATTTGACTTCGTTTCTAGTAAATGGTTATTTTTCCTTTTATTAGAAAATATTCAAATAAGAATAAACATTTTAAGGTAAATAAAATTTTATGATGATTTAAAAAAAATGATAAACAGGATATTTTTTGAGAACAATAAAGTATGAAATGAGATGATTTCGCGAGTTTTATTACAGTACTCCAGGTCAAGTTAAAAATTCCATTCCATAATATTTAAACCACATCATATAGTACGACCAGTATATTCTTCGGTTTTAGAAATGCGTAAAGAAAGGTTCTGTCGCTTTTTTCTTATACTACACTTCACTGTTGCAGTTCCTCCAACAATACAACATAACCTTCTTCTGATGTAAACATGTTTTGACATAGATGGCGGAGTTTACCCGCTGAAAACATAGACTCCTTTTTTTAGCACGTTTTGGATACTATCCATTTTTCATCCCCAATCAAAAAGCGATTCAGAAAAGACTTCCTTTTTCGACGAGCAAAATTTGAAGCACATATGGAAATTCTATGCATTCAATTTTTTTCACTTAATTAGTGTGGCACCTAAGCAAAGGGTTTTGACTAAAAACCAAGCCTTTTATGGGTACGTACGTATATAGTACAAGTGCACGTATCCAAAAGCGGCAGAACTTTCTCTTACCTTGTCTTCTTTATGTTATTGTCTAAATTTGAATTAATGTATCGAATTAATTATAATTGAAATAACTAATATCGAAAACATTAAATATTTTTTTTTTGTATTTTGAACATAATTTCATTAAATTTGAGATCACGTAATGGTTCCATCGAAAATTCAGTTAATTTAAAAATATAATTGAATACAAAAATGTTATTAAAATTGTCTGATTTTCTGCTTGTTTGTACCACAATAGGAGGGCTCAATTATCCAATTAAAATTATTATATTATAACAAATCCCGAGATAATGAGAATTTCGCGAATTTTTATAATTGCCAAAAATAAATCAAAATATCTTGTCTTGAATACCAAGAAATCGGAAGATGGTTTACACGAGCATATAAAAATCATGTAGGATAAATAAATATCAAAAATATTCGTTAATAATTTAAACAAACATTTTTGCAATTCAATTTTGGTTGATGCGGAATTTTTGAAATCTTGAATTTTTCTACAGCGTATAATATTAAAGCACACCAATATTATATATATTTTACTAAACGGACGATAACTGATAAATAGATAATAAAATAGGAAACCTTTTTAGTTTAGAACCATTGTAGGCATTGCGACAGGATATACAATTCTTCAAAGTCCGATATAAGTATTTTATCTTCTGGTGCTTTTTCTCCATGAAAATAAAATCAATCAAAGAAAGAAATAAAAATTTTGAATATTAAATTAAATTTGACCTTTTAAATAAAAGAAAATTTCCTAATATTTGAACGTTTAATAAATTATTTAGATTTTAGATTGCCGTTTTTCCATATATCTGATTTTGATTTTATTATTTCGAAAATAATCGTTAAATATAAACTAGGCACGTAAAGGACTTTCATATTTGAACAGCCTCGTAATGCTATTAAGAATTCATATCAGATTCAACTATTTTTGTACTTAACTGGTGATAACGGAAAGAAATACTTCGCTAAAAGCGACAAGGCATATAAATAAAGGTTTTACTATAACTTATGATTATATTTTATATCAACAAGTTTCTTTTATATATAATAAATGTCTGACTTCCTATTATCGATCTAATTTTTTTAAAAAAAATATCATGACATCACAAACATTCGAGAACTGTTTCATTCGTTTAACAAGAAGAATTATAGGATTCGTTCATAACCTATAAATCGATAATATATATTAGAACAAGCCTAAAGATTAGACGTTATCGTAGAACCATATACGCAAGAATGTTATTTCTATCGTTATTGCCACCATAAAATATGGATTTGTTGCAGATCATTGATTCTTTGATAGAAAAATCCTTATATATTGAAAACGTGGATTTTTTATATGTTTATAGATATATAATTTCTTACGGTTCGTTTAATATGACTAAAGAAAACTTTCAAATATATTCGTAATTACTTTAACACTTAGTAGTTTTATAATATAGGAAATATATTATTATTAGAAATTAATAGTTTTGGAATTCTAACGAAATCTGCGATAATTCTAAAACATATTACGATTGTAATGAAGATAAATTAGTAATTGTCATTAGAACATTAAATTTTGTAGTAATTAGGAATAATTAGGAATAATTTTGATTCAGAACTTTATTATATATTTATGTGAAAAAGTTTTTTTTTGTTCGATAATTTAATCGAAAAGAAATCAAACTGAATATAAATCAAAAATTTTTAATAATTATGTCAAAATCATGATATTTGCACTAATGCTCCGATTTTAATTACAATAATTATTATTTATTGATACTTCTGGATGACATATCTTCTTTTTTTCACAATGATCGTTATTCTTGTCATTCCAAAATTTTCATAAATATTTTAATTTTCATTACACAATGTTTATTAATTATTATTCAATGAAGTTAATTTTTTTTTATTGTTTTTAACAAAATTTCAACAAATATTTGGAATAAAAGGAATTTTCTCTCGTTTTAAGGTTATGAGAAAGAAGAAAACATGTCAAAACCAGATGAAATTTTTCAAAAATGTTCATAGATGGCCCTGTAAACAGTGTGAGGCAAAAATTTAGGACCTCTTCAGAATTTTTATTCACAATTAAAAAAATAATGATGCTTGAAATAGATACTTAAAATTGATCATAAAGGTCATTGTCGAGTTTTAATGATCAATTGGGCAATAATGATCATTAAAATCGCAGATCTGTCGAGGATATAACGAAGTTTTCGGTGTGTTTTTTTGGGAAAAGTAATGACGGTTACCATACATTTCATACTCACTTATTTAAGCAATGTTATCTATCGCAGTCTAATTTTGACAAGGATTATTTAGTACTATATTCAAAATGTAGATATCACAAATCAAAACTTTTGTATTTTTTATTGCATTTGAAATGAACAGAAAATTCGTTTGAATTTTGAATCAACCCACATTTTCGGCATTTGTTTTTCTATAATTTTTGGTGGTTTCTAGTTTTATTTGGCTAAAGGAAAATATTATTTATTTTATTTTAACTATTTGTCTAAAAAAAGGTAGTTTTAATTTTTGGCTGCCTGTTCCAGCAAAGTACATAGATTAAAATAATGTTTTTTCCAAGAAAGTTAAATATAGTAGTAGATAAAAAGTTCCAAGAATACACCTAATTTGTCTATACTATACTTCTTGAGTGTCCAATTCAATATTGGAATTCTTCGAGGCGATAGCAAAGCGATAATCGCTTTTGTGATTTTTAAAAGAGATGAGTTAAAAGTAAGGCAATTAAAATGACAGAAAATATTTTAATTTACATTTATTATTGATTATTTTCGCATTTTCAATTTATTAATTGTCCATTTATCAACACAAATTTATTATGATTGCCAAATTTGAATCAAATTTTATCAGAAAAAAATATTTACATTAATTAACTATGTTTCTAATTTTATAAGATTTATTTCAAAATACCTAATAAATTATTTTTGTAACCTTTCTAATGGATCCGCTGCATTGTATTTTCTAAAAAAAAAAAATCGAGACCTGAACTTTCGCTAGAATTCTTTTATCAACATTTCCTGTTTTTACAGGGAAGATTCTCAGAATGCATTAGCGCTTTATTAAGGTAAACCAACTATCTGATCATATCTCATATATGTAGACATAAATTTCGGCGTCAATAAAAGGGGTTTTACTAATCATCATTTTCAAAAATACTTCACCCAAAATAAAAGCGCTAAATTTCAAAAAAAAAAACCTTTATCTCTGATTCCAATGAATCACGCTAATATATGTAATTGTAGGCCCTTATTTGAAATCAAATTCCTGATATTCTTGATTTAGGACATGAAAATTTTACTTTTTTTTTTAAAGTCGAAGAAATAAAAATATGAAATCACTTTATCACCGCACCGCAAAATATCGATAACAGCTTAACTGATGAAAATTTATAACAAATCCAACTATTATATCTCAAACCAATATATTTGAAATTTTGAATCAATTTTGCCTAAGCTTTTCGGATTTATTTTCTACAACGATGAACAGAATGACGAAAGAACAGAATTTTGATTTTCTACATAACTGGCGTTGAATCACTTGTAATTTTTTGTATATAGAAACATTTTTGGCATCATTCCAGCGCTGCAAAGCATGCAATTCAGACGTCCCCAAATCAGAATCCAAGTTGAGAGCTCATTTTTTTGTATGCTTTTTGGTTGAATGAATCAAAAATATGACACTCATGGTATTATCTACTGTAGGGTGCAATACTGAATACTATATACCCTAATTTTATATAAAAAAAATTCTTTTCGATAATATTTAGATAAGCAATAATAAGAATAATAAAAATCAATATTCTATTTTTCTAACGTGAAGTACATGTAAGATAAAGAAATTAAAGTTGGGCTATTTTAACCTTTTTCTGATGTTAGAAAAACAGAACCTATGACAAAATTTCAATTCTTATGATGCTTGTCATACATATTATGTATATATTGTGTTTTGCTAATGTAAACATACATGCTTATATAAGTAGAAAGCGAAAAAAAGAACCTGTCATAATTATGACAAATTATTACCAAAATATTCGAATAAACCATGAAAATACCTTTCGAATGAAAATAACTAACCATCAGAACTTCGTACAAGAGTTATACAAGTTATTTTGATTTTGTAAGCGTAATGATTAATGTTATCGTCCAGGATCTTGTAGAATAAGTACATACATAAAGTATCTAATTTCGTATACTTAAATCCTGATTGACGATTAGTCCCACTTACTTAAGACTAACTTGAGTTTGATACTAAATATTTTAAGGTTGAAAGAACTATATGTATAATATTATTCTTATCAAAATGTATTATCTGAACAGTAAATCTGTTATTAATTATAGACAATTTTTATTAATATAAATGGCAAAAATTCTCGATTATTTGGAATGATGTGCTAAAATTCAGAAGCAGAAGATATTTTCAAGGAGAACTAAAACTGGAGAAATAAAACATTGGAAATATTCGGGTTACGTTATCATACATGGTAGCGCGAGTTTCCATTTGTGAATCGTTGTTAAAACAGAACGAAATCAGACCACTTTTAAAACAACCATATTGTATGAAAAAGCGTATGGCCAAAGCAAGGTAATGCTCGGCAAACGGTGGCAAAGCTTGGTTTGACAACAAGAAAAGTGATGCTGTGTTTTTTGGTGGGATTGGATAGAAATTATTCACTACGAGCTGCAGTGGCCACATGAAGCAATTAATTCGAACTTGTATTAAGAACAAATAGAAAGATTGCGGAAAATATTTATGGCCATGTTCATACTCCAGGTCTAATTAAGCTCAACATAAAATCTTTATTCCTACTCTTTATTCCTACTAACTCAAAAGAAATCAAATTGATTGATTGTTTCATCCTTTTTTCCCATTTATTTTTCTCATTTTTGGTACAAATACGAAGCAGTTCCTCCGTTTGTCTTCATTTAACTTTAAGCTTCGTAGCAGTAAAGATGGTGGACTAAAGTTAAAGAACATTTTTTTAAGTAAATTCCTTTGGTTATTCAGAGTTCACATATAACCTTGCATAAACTATTTTCAACTTTATCGAAACATCTTTTTCCTTTTTTATATTGAGATAAATAGGACTCAGGAGTCTAGTTAAATTCTGTTAAAATACTTCTTTTTAAAAGAACTTCATTCTTAAGTTATTTATTCTAGTCAATTTAATATTACATACAGTTGATCATAACAGAAAAGAATCAACTTTAAGAATTGCAACTAATCCTTAAAAAATATATGTATAGCACAAATTCTACAAGTATATAGACAATTTTTGTCTCATTTAATTTTTGTCTTTATCAATATTTGGAAAGGATAAATTGTTTTTCTTCAGCTATTATTATTGCGTGTTTCAATATAATAACTTTTGAATAAATAAGAAAAACATATTGGAACCTTGGATCATTCAAAATGTAGAACCAGGTGGACCATGAAATTACCTATCAAAAGATTTTCTTACCACTCTTCCTTTCACAATAAAAATGAAAACAGAAGGAAAGCATTTTTGGATCAATGAATAACTTTATGGGAAATTTGTATATTTCCGTATGAAATTCTATATAATTCTTATTCCACAAATATTATTTGGAAAAAGGCAAAATTTGAGTTGAAGTCTTCAAGTTGAAATCCAAATAATTACATTTTGTTAGATAAGAAAAGAATCAAGGAATGAAATTAATGAGAAGAAAATACAATATTTTATCATTGTGTAATCTTTATTTTGTTATAAACGTAAAACTTGTCTTATATAATATTGTCTGAATTTGATACTTTGGTGCTTTTTTTTAGAAGTTCTTAGATATATATGTATTTGAATCGAATCTTATCTTTTCTTCACGTACAGAATTCCAAATAGGTCATCATGCACTCTAAAGTAAAAACATGACGTAAGGGTGTTTATTAAATTCTAAGTTAAAATAGGAATTTAGAATTGGTAGCATAAAATGTTGTAAAACAAAGTACACTGAACTAAATTCTAATGACCTAGATTAACAAGCGCTGTCAATCGTACAAATAATCAGGTTCAAATATATCTTCAGGCTAACTAAAGCAAATTCTTCGACCTATGTTATCATCAGAGCCGGTTGCATGTAAGTAAGAACTTACCTGGGATCTAGGCTATATATGAGATAAGCTTTTACCTATGAAATATGTATAACCAATACCTGTTTATTACAGTTTTTGGATACCATAATATATTTAAATATCTAATTGACCTTTAAGGTTCAAATAACAACCAAACAATTTTTATAAATCAATTTATGACTATTTTCTGCCAACTTAGTCACAGAAACATTAGTGTATTCATGTGAATGTAATCTAAGCATTATATAACTAAGTTCCCAGTATACCTGTTTATAAGGCCGTTTCTAATAAATATAATACTTTAATAAAGTGAGTGTGAATCAAATTTATGGCAAAGGAAATCGGCTCTGCTTTTCATATTAAAAGTCTATAATAGATTAAATTACAACCATATTACAGTATATCTTAACAAGCATCAGAATATATATATTGAAATCCTGGATTCCTGGAATAACTATTATCGAACTAAATAATTAAGTTATATTTTAGGATTTTTTGCTGCTGCCACGTAGAACATCAATTCTAATAAATGAGATAATTAAGTTCGAAAATTATTATCCTTAAATACTTCCAATATTAATGTAAGTATTCCATTTTAAGCCTCACTTTAATTGGGCACGTTTAGGAAGAAAAATTTCTTTATAGAAAACTTTCACTTAAAAAAATTCCTACCAAAAAGAAAATGTTTTCTTTAAAACTTAATTATGAATTACAATTCGAAATAAAAATGAAAATATATTATTTAAATATAAACACATATTCATATTCGCATAAAATTTCTAAAATACAACTTCCTCGTTTAGTGGATTTTCTGCTCTGAACATCAAAACTTTTTATTAAGAAACACGCAAAAAAAAAGAGAGAGCCCTGAAAGAAGCTTTCGTGTATGCAAATTTATAGCTAATATTTTCTTTTTTGCCTATTGAAGCATTAGGTCGTGTAATGATTTCAACAAGAAATCTTATTAGAACATGTTTTAAAAAGAAAATTCGATGACATTCAAACAATGTTGTGTAGGACCTTGTTTTTCCAAATAGAAACCAACAAAAAAAAAATATATATACACAAGGAACAAGCAAATAAACAGATTCCTAATGGAGTTTTTTCAGAGGCTTATTCTAGAAAATATTCTAATGGCGATGATAGAATCAATATATCCGACCATAAAAAAAAAGAAACTTTTTTACTAGTATAAAGTTTTTAGTAGTACGTTCCTTCTTCTTAAACAAATTGTAAAATTTATTATTCTTATAGTCGGTTTTATTAAGAAACTTAGGCCGAAGGTTTTAAAGTATTTTTTTTTTGGACGATTTCCATAAGGAAAACCCTTTTCAGTTGCCCTTTTTTCTGTCGTGCTTCGATTTACAAAAATTAACTTCATCTACTAAATAATGTCAACAACTAATTTAAAATGAAATAAAAACAAATTTCATTACGAAAGGATTGTTGTATTTTCTTTCAATTATTTGAAAATCTCGCGCGCGATTGTTTTAATAAAAACAATATCTTAAAAGTAGAAAATTTTTTTTATATTTTTTAAGGACCTTTTTTCCTTTAATTACTTATAAAATTTAATTCAAATTGAATTAATTTAAAAAGTTATTTTTATAATATATTAAATATTTTACGAATTCGTTATTTCCAGGAATAGAAATTTTTCTTAAACGATCTGAAATAATTTTTGACTAATCTGTGATTTATGGAAATTGAAACCAATATAAATTTTGTAATTAAAGAGATTTTGAAAGGAATAACTCAAACAGAACTTGCACTTTGAATTATATTCAAAGGATTCTGATTCTATATAAATTTAAGTTCAAAATTTGTTCAAATTATGAAACACAAGAAAATCTATCCTCTTTTGGAAAAATATGGACGAATGACATAACCACTTTGTAAAAGACAAAATGTGCAATTCTAGGGCATTACTAATCAGTTAGATCTTCAACAAAGGGGTTTACCACTGGTATGCAAACCACCCTGAATTCCACTTTTGGATTTTGTGATGAGATATACATTTTAGCGCATTCGAACGTGATCCATAAAAACAAGTACATATGCAATTTTCTCATATACATAGCTTTAAGAAAATCTGAAATAGTGACACTAGTTTGGATATAACATTTCTACAAAGTGTTAGTGAAACCATACTTTAATAAAACGAGAATTTTGGTACAATTAAACTTCTTATTTTTTTTTCCAATTCGACACAATTTTAATTGGATTTCAGAATACCTTCTTCCATTTAAATTAATTTAAATTATTTCTTGAGATATCCTACTACAAGTATATTTCGTCCTTTTGAAGATGTCTTCATATCTGATCTTTAACTTCACTTTAGAGCAGTACATATTTTTAAGTTCAATTAAATTAGAAAACTTATAATGATCAAATAATTTTCCGTAAATGTTGTAGTATTATATAAATTTTTAAGATTAATTATTGTCAATCAAATTAATAAAATTATGTGATTTTATGTGATTTTTAACCACTTTTCGTTTATTAATCGTCACGATATTAAATCTGCTTCAACAAACTTATCTAAGAAATAAGTATTTTACATTTTATTTTATTTTATTTAAATTTAAAATAAGTCTTAGATTTTAAAAATCATCCTCTGTCACTCAATTCCCTTTCCAGATCGGTGTTGAAAACTATGTGCATCAATTCCTCATAATAACCGACCGCGCTCTAGTGGTGCCGTCCAAACTAAATGTTGATACATGCAGAAATACAGACGGAAAGACAAACGAAGGGATATTATCTAAGAATACATTTTTTCAACGTTAAGATTCAGTCAAATCTTTAGCTCCCAATTTTTTACTATCATAAAGTTTCCATTCTATTGAATATTTAGCAAAATGTTTACAGCCATGATTTTCAATTATAGTTTTTCTTTTTAATTGCCAAAGTTCAAACATTATATACTATTTGATTCAAACTAGATTGTAACTCCACTACACTACACTTGTCTAATTCTATAAAAGCTCTTTCCTTTAGCTGCCACAAATTTTTTTAATCCTTAGTGATGCATTTAAAAATATATAAATTAGTGAAGATTTGTGCATTCTATCTCCTAGTATAAATAAATTTGAATGATTTGCTTTGACACTTGTTGGATTACGATTGGGATATGTGTCATACGTTTCAAAAAAAAGGGAAATGTGACACTTATCCGGGTTTACTGTATTTCAAAATAAATCAACTATATTTTCAATTTATTTTCATAAAAAAAAACATTTCCATTAAAGCTAATAAAGTCAGTTAAATATTTTCGCCACAAAATAGGTGAATAGACGCCATTTTATTATAATACTCATTAGCATAAAAAAGAAAACAGTGTGAAAATATATCTCTTTATGAAGTCAAAATAATAATAATAATAATAATAATTTTATATAATAAAGTTTTTCCATGGAGAAACATCAATTCTTTTAAAATCTTAGAAATTTCTTTCTTTTGAACGAAATCCTTATCAACAACGGTAATGAAGCGGGCTGAGTTAATGATGCTCCTTAAAATAAAACGCCACGAAAAAAAGGAAGCAAACAAAATCATGTAAAATAATATATTTTTTTTCGCATTTATTTTTCCTTTTTTGTTTTTTTTTTCTAAGGAAAATTTCAAATTGTTTTAAATTTAAAACGAAACCTCAAAAAAATTCTATTTTCCTGTTCTCTTTTGCTTTTCATTTTAGCGTTGATCATTTTCAAACGAGAAAAATAATTATGAAAGAAATTTTTTTTTTTTTAAGAATTTTCTTTTCTAAAAAAATATAAAAGAAAATTTCTTATAAAATACAAATTGATTGACCTTTTTTATGAAATTGATGGAAAAATAAGAAATTTTTAGACGAACTAAGTAGATGCCAGTATAACTGGTAAATACAATAAATACAGGGCTCACTCAATCAAACTAATCAAACACAAGAGTTTCCACTGAAGAACAATAAACTCTTGTGTAATTTAATATATTATTAATAAAATATAAATTTCTCTCACTTTAAACTGGAAAATTTCTAAAATTTAACACGAATTTATGAAACTAATTTATAATATGGAAATCTTATCTTTTTAATGAAGTTTAGTGGAAAAACGTTTTCTATTCAAATTTTATCATATTCTATTCTATTCTTTAATGTTCTTGAAATTATCTAAAATCTAAATCAAAGTTGTTTTTCATTTCCACGGAAAATTTTTAGAACTGAAAGTCTAAATAAAAGAAAAATTATTTTAAAAGGGCCTGAAAATGTAAATCTTCAATTAAAAAGAACTACTAGATATTAAATGACTGCTTTTGACATGAAATTTGATATTCAAATTCTTACCAAGAATAATAATAATAATATTATAATATTATTAATTTCTAAATAATCTTAATCTATTAAAAATTGTATTAAAATAAAATTTTCCAACCAATTTTCTATGAAATTCTGAGTAAAATTTTCAATTGTCGATTCTATGTGATTGTTAACATAGAATTGAAAAAATTCTGTTAGAAGACGCACATTGGAATCATTTGGCTTGTTAGGAATTTCAAATTTATGGAATCCTTGAAAACTATGTAGTTTAAGCCTTCGAAAATTTCTTATTCAAATATTCGTTTAGAATAACTTCTTTTGAAAAAGGTTTATTCCTTTTATCAAGTAAGCACTTTTCCTATATAGGGTGGATCACAAGTAATGCTACGAAAATAATTAATACCTTTTTATGCTCTATGGTAGGTGCTACCAGAGAAGTTTCAAGAGTATAGTTGTATAGAGATTCAAAAATTATATCGATGATTGTATTTACGTCCTTCCGTCCGGGTACAAGATAACTCCAAAATGCATTATCTGATTTAGATGAAATTTATCATGTGTGTTGATTCTTCTTTAACTTGATATAGAATTTCAGGAAATTCGGCTGATGGTGAGCGAAGTTATAAAGCAAAAAACAAAGTTTTGTCGTTTTTTGCAGTTAATTGCGAAATTTTGTTTAAATTATTTACATGAGTTGACTACGTAAATATACAAATTTATTATAATTTCCAAAGAATCATAAGTGTTACAGTGTTCTTCAAACAATTATTGCTAGAACATAATGAATTGGCAGATAGAGTCGAGTTGAAGAAATTTTTAATTTTGTAATTATCCATAGAGAGGACCATAGATGCAATTTAGATTTTTGTCTAGAGATCGATTATAAAATAAGGCGTAAATGCTTCTATGTAAAATTTGTATGCGAATCCTAGTCTCTAAGTTCGAAATTTGTCTACATATATATCTACCATATTTGAACGCTTCGATCCCTTCATATTTACGCCAGTATTACGAAACTACTTTTGTTCTTACCCCTAGCATAAGTTTTTTGATTGAAAAAGTTGTATCTCTTGTTAAACAATTTTTTCTATAAAAATTGTAATAAAAAACTACTTTAATTCATAAATCTGGATTAACTTATCTTTGAAATTCAATTATGGAAAACTTCTCACCTATATTTCTTTTAAAAGGTAAGATTTCAGATTCAGTATGGTAAAATTTGTTTTCTTTTTTTTTTTAGCATACTTTCAAATCTTGGAAGTTTTCTTTTTATTCGAAATAAAGACCTAAAAATCTTTTCTCTTTTGGAAAAATTGTATTTCTTTTAACTTACAATGAAGATTGAAAAGTTTATTCATTTTCATCTTCATTTTTTTTTTTTGCTCAGAATCAGCTTTTGCGATATAATCCTATTCCTCGGGCTATTTAGCAATCTAACCTTTTCATTTTTGGTTTTATTTTTGGATGCGTTAAAAAGGAAACTCTTATTAAATTATTTTTTAACAAAAATTTCTGTTTGATGTTAAATAACTATGTAAGATTTTTTATTTAAGTATAAGAAAAGAGCTTTTCATTTAAACTGTGAATTAAATGAATTTTTTCGACGAAAAATTAGAAGAAAAGGTTTTTCTTGCCAAAAACAGATATCAAATGAAAATTTGCTATTTTCTATTTGACTTTTTCGATAAGTTAAAATAAAAAGGAAACTTTTCTTCTAAAATATACTTTTTGTTTACTATTCGAAAAGATTTTTCTTGAAATTTTTCTAACTTATTTCAAATCTAAAAAAAAGTGCGGAAAATCGAAATTTTTTTTTTTTTTTGTTAAAATCAAAAAGAAAGAAAATCGATTTATTTTTTCTGCGGCTTTGTTATCAAATCATAAAAGTAACGAAAAAAAAAAACAAGATAATGAACCGAAAACCTTCTTCCGGTTGTCAAAAATTCTTTATCACATCATTTCTATTCAATATTACGAAGAGGAAAATTTCTTTTTTGTTCACAGAACAACAACTTTTCGATATTTTCAGTTCAACGTTTTCCTGAGTTTCAATTAAGTACGTGTTTGTTTTGATTTGATGTAGTTATTGATATTTTCAATAAATGAAAATTTCTGATTTGTTAGCAAAATATGATTCGTATAGTTTTGAGGATAAACTGAAAAATCAATCAACAATTTTTAAAACAGGAAAATACGTCTATAAATTCGAACCTTTTAGTTTTCAAGGAAATTACTTTAAACACTTAAGGCCAATCTCCACACAGCCGACATCCTATTCTGACGAGAAAAATCAGAAAAGTAGAAAGAGATTGACCGAATAAAAACATCAGGGTCTCTCCCCACACAATTTATAATATTATGGGAAAATTAAGAACATTCCCTTCCATTTTATAGGAAAATGTAGTACCAAATTGTGTTTTCGGCCTATATCATAAGGCTTAAATTCCTATCACATCTAAAAACAAGCTTTAGTGCAAAACGACGAAACTTCTATACGTATGTTCAAATCACGTTACCATCCGAAAGCCTTTCTAAAAGAAAGCTATAGTTAATCACAACATTTGTTGTGATATACAGACAGACAGACATTGGATAAAAATGATTGCAAACCATTTAGCATCTTATAAAACGTGGAGATTTGCAAAACAAAAGTTTTTATTTTTTATATACTTCGTATAGAAGTTAAAAATTTAACTTGCGTAGACCATAAAAATCAATTCGTCATACAAAAACTTCCTATAAGAAAATTTGGTAGTGTGCGACGATATCGTGTATTATTATTGTGAGAGTATGCAAATGCAGATGAAAACCCATAAATCAGATGAACAAGTTTATCTGTGTTTGAGGGGAATCATCTGGCAGATGAAAAATCAGATGGGGAAATTATAACTGGAGAAGACGACAAAATTCGTAGGATGATTGTTTCTACTTTCTGTTTAACTAAATTTTGCATAAGTGCATCCCATACTTTAATCAGAATAGGATGTCGGCTGTGTGGAGATTGGCCTTAAATCTATTTAGGAATTTAAGTTATACAATAAAAATTTAGAAAACTGTTTCTTCAAAATTTCAAAGGAATTTCATAGTGGAAAATGTAATTTCCTCATTTTACAATGATGGACAACCATAAAATTGGATAAATATAAATTCACTTAGCAAAAATGATTTGGATTTGACGGAGAAAAAAACTTATCCATCTCGGATTTTCCTTTTTAGTAACCCTTAAAATCTATAAAAAAAAATACTAACGAACAAATTCCTTAATAATTTGAGTACCTATTTATATCAGCTTTTTGTTAGCCATTAATTGTGGGTACAAAAAAATTCCAAAGATTCAACTTATTGGTTTGAAATCCTTTTCAAGCGGTTCCTTTGAAATAATATATTATTTTATGTAATAAATAATGTTTGGTAAATATTCTACAGCAAAGCGGTTTTCTTCGTTATCTTCAAACTTAAACAATTTTCAAGAATTATTGGTTAATCCGAAAAAAAAACGAAAAATAAACAAGAAAGTTTTAAATTCCATAATTCTAAGTTGAATTTTCTTTTCAAAATGAATGTTACACAATTACTGTGATTATTACTGAACTATTTCCTAAAATGAAAATTTAGCACAAATAGCATATTTTCTTGTCATTTTATATCATTCAAGTGTTTTTCTTATATACTTATATTCTATCGTCTTGGTTGTGATCATCATTCTGAAATTCCTAAAATTTATCACATTTTGCTTGAAACTTTTTGTAATAGAAAAATAGACGACAGGAAACAGACACTTTACAATAGGAAAAATGACATTTTTCTTAAGATAAAAGCTAATTTTTTTTCCTTTTTTTTAGAAATGTTTAAATATTACATTATAAAAATTTTCATTTTATTTTTGTTATATTGAAAGTACAGATCGCCCCAATCTTATCGGTGAAAAATTGTATCAAGTAATAGCCTTAGCACACTTACAAATGATGTAACATCTTTTATGATTTTACACCATTATCGTTCACTAGTATATCTAGATGTCTAAGAAATATTTCCAGCCTTTTTTAGTTAAAATTGAAGAAGAATATATTGATTTAATATAAAGGAAAGAGAAGAAGAATCTATAATGTGTAGGAATATTAGTACACAAGAAGAATCAGTTAAATGCACAGACGTTGCAAGTTTTTATTACTACGCTATAGTTATAGACTTTTGATATGTCGTCACAATAAATTTGACGACCTCATTTCGGGCCTACGAAAATATGGTGTTTTAACTTTTATGATACCGAAGTGTTTCATATATAAGAACTTACTAGATTTATCGTATTAAAATGGTAATTCTTTCAGAATGATTGCCTGATTTATAACAAGGAAACAATTTTTTAGCAGCGAGCGTCAATTCACAATATCCAACGGGATGCTAGATGTTGCAAGGAAGTCCTTTGCACGGGAACTTACAACGAATCGTAAACATCGATATCTTTTTAATTAATTTAATTTTTGTTAAACAACTAATTATACTATGCTTTTTTAAATAAATACTTTCCCTTACTGTTGATATAACAGTAGTTACTAGGTAGTAGTGTTAGCAGATCCTTTTTCTTAAAATTATTCAATATTGGACATCAATTTTTTACTTTTTTTATAAAACACCCTACTACCTAGACAATTTTACCACAACTTTTTAGAGAAGTTGCAAAGTTCAGAAGGCTGTATGATTTCAATTAAAATATTATCATGCACCAATTAGTTTGTCCAAAAGTAGAGTTACTTGTGCTTGATTTACGATTTGTACAACTCCGAAAGAACTTAGGTCCTTAATAGATACAAATCTAAAATTTCAATGAAGTGAAAGAAAAGCTTGTGTTCCTGAATGGAAAAAATCGATTAATCTTAAGAAATTTAATTTCTGTTCAATAAAAAATATCATTTTTCAAAAAGTTATGAATTAAGAAAAAAAGTGGTCAGCCTTTTTTGGGAAATTTTTGTTTTTCTATTTCTGTTTTGATAACTTTTCCAATTGTCCAAAACACAAGAAATTATTTTTCATCATAAATTGAAAATTGCTGGAAGACATTTATAAATTTTTTAATTGAAATAACGATTTTCTAGAACTTCTTTCCAGGAAAACTTTTTTGATCAACAATTTTTTTTTTTATATTAAAAAAGTTTAACAAAAATTATTGTGAATTTGATTTAAATTAATAACTTTGGAACTTTTCTCAATAAAATCGGAAATTTAAGAATTTCGAAGTGATTTTAATGAGTTTTCTGTTTTAAGAGTTTTAAAAATAATTGTCAAGAAATATTTTAAAATCAATTAAATTAAAATTTAAATTGGAAATTAATTTTTAAATAATGAAAACGGGTTCATTTATATTATTTGGAAAACTAATGGCAATGTTATGGATAAACACCTTAAACTATATTTCATCATTTGGAAAGTGTTTCAAACCAGGGACCAAAACTTTTATTAACGCGGGTTCGTATCCCAATCGAAATTTTTCATCTGTTCATAGTTTGAATTTGCGACTGAGGTCCCTTCTGTTCGTGTTTCGCACTGAGTTATAGAAAAAGTACTTGTTGCGGGTTGTTAGAGTCTTCATTTTCTTATTAAAACTTATTCCATACAAGTCTTTTATTAAATATTTCCAAAGAGCTTAAGTAAAAGTTCTGTAAAAAAATTATGAAAATATTCCATTATAATTAGGTACTAGTTCTTTAAAAAACTCATAAAGCTCATGAAAATTTAATTTAAGAAAGTTTTATAAAGGTTTCGGTCGGAAAGACTCGGCTTTTATTCTACGATACTGAATCGAGAATTGATTGAATTGATTGTATTTTCGATATGATTATTAGTTTTCCAATCCGAAACGATTATTGTCGATATCTGGAAAATTTGGACTTTCATGTTGCATTTTTTTAACCGAGATTATTTACAGAATAAGATGCAGCGCTGTTAATTTAGAAATGTAATTAAAATTAAAATACATTTTTATTTGTAAATATAATAAATTAGATTTTGTTATGATAATTATGTTCTTTGAGAGTTCTGTTTGGAAAAGTTAGTATATTTCTTTTTCTGTGGAAACTTTAAAATAGAACGGAAAAGTAAATCACATTATATTTAACGAGATTTTTATTATATGGAAAACAGAAAATTTAATATGGACATTTTCTTACCGTTGTAAAACGTGGTGTATCGTTGTATCATTGTACGATTTAATAAATAGAAAAACAATAGGTTTCCAAAAAAAATTTTCGAATTTAAAATTATCAAATACCTAATTCCACATTTAAAAATTGGATTTAACTGGGTGAATTAACGAAATGCTTGGGAATCATGGATCTCGTTCAAACTATGTGTCTAGCTTTACAATTTTATATCAGAAGTTTTAATAAATATATTAAAAAAGATGAAATTAAAAAAAGAATCAAAAATCTCATACAAAATTTAGTGAACCCATTCATAAATCTTTATAAAAACTTTTCAAAATTTTGAAAATTTCAACTTTAAACGTTGAAAATATTTCATAACAAGAATTTTATTTACGATTAAAACTTTTCTAATCAATTAAATTTAATCGAAATACGATATTTAAAGAAAAAAATGTTGATTAGATTAAATCTCACGGTTTAATAATTAATTTCAATTAAAAGTAAACTGAGTTTCATTAAAACAAATTTTCTTAGTATATACATTTTGTTAGAAAGAAAATATAAGACTTCAAACGTGTGAAAACACATATCACATCTTTTACTTAAAATTTGAAATAAAATTTCTTTTAATAAAATAAGGAAGAAGTTTCTCTTTAAAGAACACACCTTTCACTTTGATGCGGATTACCGTACAAGCTTAGGAAATAATTGAGTTTCTGGTTTTAAAAAGAAAATATCATTTTTCAGAAATACTACCTTAAATGAAAATTTCACCGAAATTCATCCTAAATCCTAATGAAAATCACTTGTCTAGTCAAAAATTCCATTTAATAAAAAAAAAATACTGTAATCAGAATTGCCTACAAAATCTTTTGGATCATAAATTTACTTTTTCAAAATATCGAAGGACTTTTATGGTTTTTTAGATACCTAAGAAAACAAACTGAACAAAACAATTCTTGAAATTAGATTTTTCGTTTTAAAAATCAACCTTTTCGCGTTTAATTCCAAAATAAGAAAAAAACATTATCCTCTTAAAATAATTAAAATATAAACCCTGAAAAAAAACATACCAATTTTCAAAGAAGTCCTTATTTCAAAAATTCTGGCTAAAAATTAGTAACGCTTTTTTTTAACACAAAAGCTAAAAAGGAAACGAGATTAAAGGAACTACACTTTACACTTAGTTTTTCACTATTGAATCACAAAATTTTCATTCCATTTCCCTAATCACATTCTATTTCTTTGCAATTTGAATTCACTAAAAAAAATGCACTAAAAACTAATTTAATTTAGAATAAATTGAAAAGAAAATTAAAAAAAATTCCACTAGAAATTATATTATAATGAAAATTTCAATTTATATTTTAATCATGTGCGTTTTTTTTTTTGTATAACGGACAACACTTTAATTAATTAAGTATTTTATTTTATATTCAAATTTGAAAATTCATCACAACAAAAAAAACCGACACATCCTAATCCTCCAACTCGAAAAGTTCGACTGAATTGAATTCATTCAAAAACGTATAATATACTAAAATAGAATTTTCCGGCAAAACTAAAAAGAAAAACATGTGAAAAACTGATGAAGGATGCTTTTTTTTTTGTTTTTGGGTGTTGTGGATTTTTCACCCATTTAGAATTGAAAGCAAATCTTTCGATAAGGAATGATTTTCTGGAATATATTATTAGGCAGGCGCAAGAATTTTGTTTAAATACTTCTTTGTTTATAACTTTTCTTTAGAAAATACCACGTGCTTATTTTCCAAAGTGCTTCTCAAATTGTTATTATATATGGTGGAAAAGTTCGAATCTTACCTAAGTTGAAAATTCAAAAGCTTCCAAAAAATTTCCAACCATTTTGAATTTAAAAGCTTTTTGAATAAACTTTTTTGCCATTTTCGAAAAGTATTACAAATTTGGAAGTACTTGCTAGGTTTTATGTCACAAAAATTGATGTCCTGGAAAGTGGATTTTGTGGAAAAGAGCTTTCACTACCCTTACAAATGTTATTTAAATTTCAAGTAGTTTTACGGAAATATGTACGTTTGGAGAAGATAAAAGCTGGCACAGTTCGGAATAAATTATTAAATATTAAAATATTTTCTTAAAATAATAGTTTCTCAACTATTTAGTGGATTCGTAATAGTCCCAACATCTCCAATAATAAGAAACATATTGTGACAAAATCTTCCAGTTTAGAGTGAAATGAAAAGCTTCTAACAACCAAGTTTTCCGCAATTTAAGAGCTGTTCAATAAATATTCATTTTTCTTGAATTTATAATCTTATTTGGGAAATGAAATTATACTAATGGGACACAAGAAAGCACCTTCATTGTCACACCATAATTTTTCAATGTTTTTCAATACAAAAAGAAAATATTCTATTAGATATAATTCTTGTTGTTGTTTTTAAAGAAATAAAAGACGATATTTTAAAAATGAATGATTTTCTTTTTTTCGGGGAAAAAAGGAAAAAAGAGCTTTATTTTATTAGAAACCCAAAGAAAAAAAAACAAATTTCCAAAATTGAAATGGATTTGAATAATGTTCAATCATTTACACTTAAATTTGCTTCACCCACAAAAAAAAAGAAAAAAAAATAAAGAAGGAAAATACAAGGAAAAACACAAGTTTCAAGTTCTCTTCACCACCAATTTAGTATTTTTCATTGATAAATTGATTTAAATTCATTCCCAACAGAAGAGAAATTATTGATTTCCGCACTTTATCAAATAAAAATTTCTAATAATTTTATGGAATCGAAAGTTTTCAGGTCAATTTATAACGTCACGAAATGTGATTGACAATTTTTCACTTAACACAAAAAAGAAAGTAGAAAATAGAAAATGGGAATTTTCATGAATGAATTTGATTAACTAAAATAATGATCTTAAAATGTTGACAAATTAATGTGATTTAGATCACAAATTATGTACGTAACCGGCATGATATCATATTAGTGTAATTCAAAAAAATTTGTTCTTATTCAACAGCTTTGATCTTTATGCACTTGATATCTGAAATTAGGTGAACTCAGAACAAACAGGAAAACAAATCTAATTGATGTAGATATTGATTTAGATATCAGAATTAGGACAATCTCACTTATTTGAAGAAACCCCTTTTTTTCAAGGCACAAAATCGAGAAAAAGCAGAATGAAACCTACACATAAAACTGTGACAAAATAAGCTTCTATTTCTTCCTGAACAGCGATTCAGGCATACATTTGTCGACGTTTATTGCCACCTTTTTTGAAAAATTTCCCTAATATTGAAAAAAAGGGTTTGCCACCTCGCTAAATCTAATTTCGAAAAGAAAATTATTTCTACCGTCGGGAAATTTTTTCTCACCAATTTTTCTGACGTCCTCTGGAGCTAGTCAGTATTTTTCCGTTAGTAAATTGTATGAAAGATTTCGTTAATTTTAAATAAAAAATTCTTTTCTGTTTAACGATTAATTCTCAACTAAATTAATTTTTACTTTAGTACTATTTAGCACTAAACTAAATAAAATTATTTTTCTCTTTAGAAAAATAATAATTTTACCAAACAAAAAATTTTTAGTTAAAAAAAAAATTAACAAATTATTCTCCGAATAATAAAAACATATGTTTCGAATTCAATGACTACATTCACATTTACTTGCACCCACACTCACGCATTTTATCAACCATATGTGGTGTCTTGGAAAAGTGACTTCGAATGTCGACAAATGTATGCCTGAATCGCTGTTCTGGATTTTGATTTAATGCCGCTAAAATTGGGTGCCTTATTTGATTACGATACTATATGTCGCTGCAGGTAATGTAAGTAAGTAGTCAATGAATGGAGCTAACTACGTTATGACTAAATTCATATATAGTGGAATTACGAAAGTAAGTATTTCGTCCTTTTTTTGTTAAATTTTTATGTTTTACAATTTTAAAAAGAAATCCTCGTTTACTTGAAAATATAATTAGTGTAATAGTTTCTCATTTTGCGTATTTATTATTTTTTTATAATAGTTTTTAAAGTTTTTGTATTGAGTAGTTTGCTTGCAGGAAAGTTTCCATAAACTCGTTTTTTTTAATACTACTTAAGCATTTTTTTATGTATTTTTATTTTAAATTAACATATAATATTTGTTGCTAATTTTTTTTTTAGTTTAAACTTTTTATATAGAAAAACTTTTAAATCTGAAAGTTTTTATATTTTTTTTATTCTTTATAATTAGGAACAAAACGAATTGTTAATTACAAGTTTTCAATTCTGTACAAAAAGGGTTGAAAAATGAATTCGCATGTAATTACAGTAGACTCTCAGAAATATAATTCAAGATGTTTTAAAAAAAAAAAAAAATGAAGACTTGAGGGAGGCTTAATGTGGTCTAAGATTGTTTGAGAGCAACAATTTATTGTCAAACTTTCGATAGCTTGTTCTAAGCTTGTAAGTATATTCGAAATTAAATGAATCGTATTTGACAGGGTTTCGAGTACATGGTTTGCCTCCAAACTATTTCAGATGCGTCATTAAGCAGTTTTCCAAAATTCTCTTCTGCAGTTTCAATGATCAGAATGATTGTTGGATCATTCGTATGCCCATGGGGACAACTTTCATCTCCCTCAATTCTTTACAGAATATTTTAAGAGGACACACATACTGGTTAATTTTTTCGAGACTCCACTATATACTTTTCTATAGTTCTTTTTTTCTAAACAAAGTAAAAACAAAAGTGGAAGTAAAGTTTTACTTAGCAAAAATTTGAAAAGCTAACAAAAACTCTTGAAAATTTTGTAAAAAAATTAATTAAAAACTTACCTAAAACCGGAAAAACCCAATTGAATAAGCTTTTTTAAAGTTAACATAAAATTTTATACCTACCAGAAATTTTCCATGCATTTTTAAGATTTAAAACTTAATTTTTAAAAGAAAAGTTTTTTCACTTTTTCGTTTGTTTTAATTTAAATATATTCATTTTATTTATTGATTTTTTTTTATTTAATAAAATTATACAGTTTTACATTTTTCTGTAATTTTGTATGTACTATGGCCGGCTTTCTACGCTCTTAAAAAGGAAAACTTTGTGCGCAAACTAGAAAAAGAAAAATTCGATTTGAATTTTAATCTGTTATTTTTATAAATTTTTCAATCCTAGTCTTTACATAATATTTTATGTATTTTTGTTCTTATATCGTCGCACCACTGTTTTCTCTTTAAAGAAAAGAAATTTTCTTTTTAGGAAGAACACAAAAAAAGCCCGAAAGAATTTTTTAATCCTTCAAAATTGTAGAAAGATGAGATACGATTTTTATGCTACCAATCCAAAGCTCAGTTTTATCATGCATCAAGATTTTAGTTGAAAACTTTTTATTAACTCTATTATGTTTATTTCTTTGCATTTTGTTTGTTTGGTTTTTTAAAAAGTTTTATGTACCAATTTGTGTGCTGTACGACATTTTAATTTTCCAGATACCCTCGGGGTTTTTCATTTACAGGATAAATGTTATTGTGATACAGGGATGAACTCAATGAATTCACCTATAAAATACCGTCTGCATTGTAAGAACTGATTTCAACTTTGAATACACTAGATTTGATTTTTTATTTATTTACTTTTTATTATATTTTTATATATGTACATATTTTACGTTGCTTTTAAATACTAATAACTGAATTTCCTTTACATGAAAAATTCACTCGGCGAAATTTATACAGTCCCTGACTGTATATTTTAAATAATTCCTTTTTTATATATAAATTGCATGCTGTTAATTAACATGACTTTTCATGATATCTTATTATGTAATCGAAATTTTAAAAATCGATTAAAATATGAAATTTTTGTATATAGAAATATATTCTAACGAAAAAAATTTAGTAGAATTTTAGTCCACTTCTACGTATATACGCTTGCATCCGCTTAACTGTGATCAGGGGGCACATTACTATTTCAACTCTGTAATTCCGGAATATTCCAAGAATAATTGGATAGAAATTCATATCAAATGCAAGAACAACAGCATTAAACTTTAATCGGATGACGATTTCCAAACGCTTGAACACCATGGTAAAGATTCAAAAGGAAGTAAAGTAGATGCCCTATGAACTGAAATAAAATCGCCATTCAAAGAAAGGATTTACCAAAAAATTCCTATGGGAAAATTATATATACAAACACCTAGAATGAATTAAATTTCGTTATAAATTTGATTATATGAAATTAAGTTCGATATATCGAATTCATTTCAATATTTTTTGTACAAAATATAATAATAAATATTCGCAAAATGTAAAAAAATTGGATTAATCAAAAATATTGTAAAAATGCTTTTATGAACAATTCAGGTTTTCCCATATATAAAGTTTTTCCTTTTACTTTTATTATTTCGGGTTTTGAAGAAAATCTTTAGCTATTTATTGTGATGAAAAATCGTTTTATTTTCTGTTTTTTGGGCAAAATGAAACATTTATAATATCATTGTTGCTTATTTTGTAAAAGTTTTCATCAATTCTTTGCATGAATAGTTTGGGTATCCAAAAAAAAAAAAAAATGTAGCACGTCTATGAATAATATTCACATGGATTTCGGTAATCATGCATATACTATTTCGATTTTATAGAGTGTTATGTTTTCTCTATGGGGGAGGGTCAGGTCGAACACAATTCGTAGTCATTCAGCCTATATAAAAAATAAAACAGGGCGAATATGAAAATAAACTCAATTCTTTGATTAACCAAATATGTAATTAATTAAAATGTAATCAAAGGAAATATTGGCGTTTTTTTTTTTCTCTTTATTTTGTAAAAGAAAAAAATGTATCTTATTTCCAAGGAAAATCTTCAGTTTTATTATATTAAATAGAAGGTAAAATATCTACAAAGATTTCAATAGAATTTGAAGCAGCAAGAATTTTTTGGAAGAATTACATTTCATATAGAACAAGTTGTTTTAGAAAAACCACTAAGATTGTATTTAAGCATAGAAGTAAATACGTTTGACTTAGGTATTTATGTATTTCTTTGTTTAAAACTTAATTAATTGAGAGAAAAAACTACGCAGTAAAGAGAAATGATGTTTTAGTCAAGCTTTTCAATGATCTCATTAACGCAAAGCTAACAGCATTTGTTGGAAAAATAGCAAATCCCAAACGCTTTTTTTCGCAGATTTTGAACTGAAATTTTTCGTGGTATTCGGTATAAAGAAGACTCATGTTTTAGCTTACTAGTTTCTTAAAGAATTCCTTTACGAACATGCTCAATCTTCACATATGAACCACTGCTATTTCGTTGCTGGTCCTTGCTAGTACCTTAAATAACATTTTTAAGAAACAATTAACTTGAAAGATAGAAGAAATACCTCTCTTTTCTTTCTTTGATTTTATTCCTTTCACAGAATATAATAATATATAAAATCAACGAAAAACCTTGAGGACCTGATTCATATTTTCAAAAAAACTTATTTTGATGAAATTTGTTAACGGCTTCCAAGTTCCACGGTGGTTTGAAATTAATTTTAGTCGATTTCCAAGTTTTCTGTTGTTTCTGTGTATATAAATACCTAATGCAAAAATTCTTCAGTGACGTCATTTTGACGTCATTATGTCACTCAAATATTTCTTCTTTATTCTTCATCAAAATTAAATTAAAAAGTAAATAAACTAGAAATTATACTAAAAAAAATATAACAATATGATAATATCTCACCTTCTAGTTGAAAAGACTTTTAATAAATTTCGAGTCACCCTGTAATATGGGAAAAAATATTGAATAATCTATAAAAAATTGATTTCGGAATTTTATTTTCGCATAAATATTATTGATTTGTTGATGGAACTTTTCTCTGGAAAGAAGAATTTCCTCGGAAAATTTGTATACGGATAGAGAAATACTTTTAGGACCTTTGCAAAAAATTTTCCCAATAATTAAACGGATATTAATATTCGATTTAAAAAGGAAAATAATGGAAATCAGAAACAATAACACTGTCACCGGTTCTTGAAAATATGAGACCGCTCTGAAAAATATGTATTCAAAAAATTTATTTTTTTTTCAATAATAATAATTATTATTCATAAGTGAATAATTTTTAATGTTTATTTTGTAATGAAAATTTCCGTTTTTCTTGTTTTTTTGGTTTTTTAATTTTCTTTTTTCATTTTTCTTTTTTATGAGTAAATTTTATACAATTTTTTGTTTAATTTAAATATTATAATTCGTGCTTCTAAAATTTATACTAATTTTATTTAAATTATTTTTTTCTTTTTTTTGCCTTAAAAAGTATTTTATTTCGATTTTTTTTTTTATATGAATTTTCCATTTTCTTTTTTTTTTTTTAATTAATTTCATTTATATGCAAAATAAATGTTAATCCTATTACAATATTTTCTAAATTTATATATTTCGTTTTTATTGATTTTTTTTAGAACATTTAAGTTTAATAAAATTATAATTTATTTTCTTTCTTTATTCAGATTTTTCTAGTTTTTTTAATGTTTTTTTTTTTTTAAATTTAATTAATTTTACTTCTCTAAAGTAATATTTTTATATTTAATTAAGATTATTTTATTTTGGATTTTACTATCGTTATTTTGTGCAATTATATATTTTCTTTATATATAATTTCATTTTATTTACATTTACAAGACTTTGGGATTTATATATTTATATATTTTTTTTTTATCTTCAATTAATTATCTAAACCTTTCAGATCCAGAATTATTAAAGTAATATTATAATAGGATGCTTGACCTGAAGGAGTTAATGCATTTTCATTATATAATATATATTACTTGCAATCAAAATATCTAATTTATAAATTGATTTTCCATATAGTTTTTCTTTTATGCATTTTTTTTACTTAGATTTCCTTTTTAAAAAAAAATTTAATATTTAAGAATTAAAATGTTTTGAACAAAATTTATTTATTGTAATAAAATTAAACACAGTACAATTTTTAAAATAATATATAAAACTATTTGAAACAACTGAGAAATTTAATAGAATGAAATTCAAAATTTGGAGTTTGAATTGAAATTTTGAAAAATATGAATGTCTTAAACGTATTAAAAAATTCATGATCCTCTTGAAGTAATCCTTGAAGTTGCTGAATACTTTTCTGTCTGAATTGTTCTGCATTATCTCTAGATTTTAACAATTTTTTAAAGAAACACTCAAAGAAAAAATTGAGGACCACCTTATCGAAGATATATCATCTGATCAAGTGTTTATTAGCTACTAGCTGACCCAACAGATACCAGAATTGATGATGGCATATCTGTGAGTACATTCGTGCATCGTTGTAGAAAAAAAAGACGTTGTCCTGTCCAAATTTCAATAAATTTGTTTGTGATCGGTTTGTAAAAAGCTATTGAAAATGTCGCAAACAAAGTAAAAATGAGAGAAAAACGTATTTACCTTTTCCAGAACTATAACGAATAAAACAAAAAAAGATTTATACAAATCCATGCATATGGTCTCGAGTTCATATAAAAATTCCATTGAAGAAAAGCACTCTTCTTTTTTCCTGAATTTTCCAGTTTTCCGGGCAAATTTTCCCATTTTTTTTTTTCCGTAAGAACCTTATTCGGAGTGAAATCGGTTCAGCTGTTGTGATACGCTGCGCTTACCAACGAACAGCATTTAATTTTTATTTATATAGATTCCTGATTTTGGGTACTAATTTGATTTTACACCATAATTTTAGTAACAATTTCCAATTTGCGAGTATGTTTAGTAACGATTTGAGACATTTTCTTTGGATGGAATTCTGAACTAAAAAAGTTTTGTAATATTCAGGACTTTGATTACTACACTGACTAATGTCTAAAAAAATTGTTTTATAAAAAGAAGAGGTCCAAAATTACAAGATTCGCGAAAATAAGCTTAAAACTCTGGCATGTTTTTTTTAAAACGTAGAACGACTAATTCATAAAAGTTAGCTAAAACATTGATAAACTTGTCAGCTTGATGGAGAATTAACGATGTCCTATAAACGAAAAACCAATTTAAAATATATTTTTTTGAAAAAGTTCTGAAGATGAAATGTCCTTTGTTAATATTTTTTTGGAAAAAAAAAATCTGTTAATCGAGGAAATCAATATTTTCCATTTTATTTTTAGAGTTAATGAGGATAATTAATAAATTCCAATTAAGAGAATATAAATTATAACAAAATATTTAAACCAGATATTCTTTTACTTTATTTTAATAATTCGTTTATATTTTTTTTTTCCAATTTTTTTTTTGTAAATCGGAAAATTGTTTGGGCTTGTTTTAAGTGATTTTCATTAAACAACATCATCTTTTTCTCTTTGTTTTTTTTTTAATTAAATATGTATTATTATTTTTTATTTTTTTCAATAACAAATTTTCATAACAATTTCACTGAACGGAAAATAAAATATATATATATAGTTTTTTTTTTTTTGGCAGTGCTTAAAACAGTTCCATATAATTTTTGGAATGAAAAAAAAAATATATATATTTAGTTCATTTTAAAAACCAAAAAACAAATTCTCATTAATTTAAATTATTTTATATTTTTCACCAAAATAACAACAACCGAAAAACCTTTAAAACACTGTTTTCATTCGGATAAGAATAAATGAAATCATTTAATTATGATCATCATTATGCGAGCCAAAAAAAAAAAAACAGAAAAAATCTGTTTACCTTCATCACGAATTTAACCATCAATTAATTAATTTATAAATTAATTGAATAAGTTATTATTCAACATTCTCTTGCTTCTTTATTGTTGGTTTTTATTTTTAGCACATCCTAAAAATCATAATGAAAAATATAACACAAATTAAAGATAATCCTGCTGCAATGGAAATCATTTTAAAATATGGTAGATTTTCGGTACCATAACAAATTTCTGGTGATTCATCTGTTAATATTGTTATAGAATCTTTTATATTATCATTGATGATACCCAAACTTTGTAGATTTTCATCAACATAATGTATTAATTGTTCCGGTGTTGATAGATGTGTTACATTCGGGCAATTCATAATACCATTACATACCAAATGTTTTGGTATACAAATTGATGTATTACCCGGACATTTGAAATCACAATCATTCTGTTGTATTAATGGTGATGCTAAACTACCATCCGGATTACGTGGTAAATGAAATAGTTCTGTCCATACTAAACGAAAAGCATTTTTACCCGGTAAACCATCACCAGTGTATTGTATTAATACTGGTAACGGTTCTTGGTCATTACCTAAAGCACCTAATTCAGCGGCTGATAATATCGGTAGATCACGTGCTGTTGATATATTTTCTGGACAAACAATAAATCTTGGTTCTAAACGTCCAGCTAGATATACTTCAATTTTACCAGTTTGACATGTACGATCACTGAAACGAGCCTTTTCTAAATGTAACCATAAATCACGTTGTGCCGCCACTTTTAATTCCCATATGCATTTTTCACGTTTATGTTCACCATTATTTTGATTTATCATTGTCAATGCTTTACGATTTGGAAATATTAATTCACCATCCGGTGATGGACCAAATGTTATTGGACCACATAGTGGACCATGTGCAAATTCATAAGTTGCTTCGAATAAAGGATTTGGATTTTTAAAATAACTAGTTATAGCATGTTGTCCTTGTACAATCATTTCTAAATTCATTTGATCCGATGATGATATAACACGTACAGCACGTGGTATATTATCACAAAAACATGCTAAATTCTGTTGGATTTTATCTTTTTCTTCCCATATAACTAATTTATCAACACGTTCTTCATGACACCGTGTACATGCGTTCATATTGTATGGTAACTCTTTAAATGATATCGATGTTACTTCGACAACAGCACGAGCATATAAACGTTTATCGGTAACAAATTTATATTGGCAACGAACATCCGTACCACCGGTTCTCTTGAAAATAAGAGTATTTAATGGTGAACGAATTTTACCACCATTATGTTTCCATGCATATAAGATCTCATCACATAATGTATTTGGTACTGTATCACCGAATTTCGTATTATTGAAGAAATCATAATGTGCCCAATAATATAATGAGCTCCCACTATATGAACCGGTTTTACTTTCAAACCGAACATATAGCGATGGACTTGTACTAACAAAATCCACTTTTTCCATAGGCCTCGAAAATGTATCACAGAATGTTTTTATAATTCTGGCAGGATCTGGTTTCGCTGAATCATATATTGTTAGGGATTCACCACAATCACCATCATATTTTAATATTGCTGCCTCAATACGATTAATACGAAAACTGAAAGTAAATTAAGGAGAAAAAATTTTGATCAATAGAAATATCTTAATTTTAATTTTATGTAGACAGAGATCCTTTGGAATTAAAACTGAAGTATTTATTTGGTAGATTGATTTGAAAATTTGCCCTCATTAGTGTTGGAGAGATTAGAAGATAACTATAGGACTATATGGGTATAATAAATTGACCCCAAAAACAAGAGTAAATCGAAAAAATTCTAACCGTGTATCTAAAATGAATATTTAAATTAATATTATTCTATAAATTCCATCTAATTGTTTCAGGAATCGAATTAACATAATAAATTATGACATTAAAATAATTTTCTACCTTTTTGAATTCGTAATTAACACTTTTGTTCGATAATATCATTTATTTCAGTCAAATTCTTGATAATCTATTCTTATTTAACAAATTTTGAAATGATTGAGAGATTGCGTCTATAGAAATGGAATTTTGTGTAAAATACCTCATTAAATATTTACATCAAAAATTCGGTTAAAGTTAAGATCGAAATATGTATCTTGAATTTCGTATAATAAACCATTTTACATATTTTAAGGTTTTTATATGAGTACTAACAAATATTTTCTCAAAACTTCTCATCTCAAGTTTTTTTTGGATCTTAAAGTAATTTAGTTACAAAATACCTTTTTGAATAAATTCTTTCATCTAATCTTAAATAAAGTCATTACTTTTAAAATAAAAAGATTCAAAATTTATTAATTCTTATCTAAATTGAGTCCTTTATATTCGGATATTCAAATATTTAAAAACTTACCTTGGAAAATAAAGCCTCACAATCTCTCCTTCACGACCTTGTATATGATAACTACATGATGTATTCGGTGGATACCAATGTGCTATATTCAAAAATATACCCTCTGATGCACTTGTATCCTTGAGGGCATCAGAACTTAATAGCCAATCGCATATACCATGTTTAATGCCAGCAGTTTCAACGTGACCTGGCCAATTGCCAACATTGAAATGAAATCCAGTATTTAATAATGGTCCAGCGGGGGATGATACGAATTCAACGTACATATATTGAGATGTACCTTTTGAAAAATAAACATATATATATGTATATAAAATAGAATTTTAATCATATTGAAAGTATATCTACAAATGTGGAGTATCTATTTTATTTTTTTGGTTAGGAAGGGATGGGATGAGATATTTGATAAAAATATTTTAGGTTTCGTTATATAATTAAGAGTAACTGTGAAAATCATATAAAAAGACCTAAAAAAAAAGGAAAATATAGAAAATATAAATGGGAAAAACTGGATGATTTATGTTGAAATCAATGGGGACCTTTTTATACCTGTCACACAATTATGGAAAACAAAAGGGATATATATATGAATGTATGTGTTCATCCTATCAATATGTCATTAGATAATAAAATAAAATACATAAATAATATTAATAATATAAAAATATAAAATTTACCAATTATGCTAAAAGGAAATTTTCCTACTCCACAAAATTTTCCAATAAGTGGTGAATGTTCGTCACGTCCATCGTATACAGCTAACCAATCATACGGGCAATGTTCGTTACCAGATCCGATCGGTCTCATTGGGCAAGTCATTATATTTTCACACCTGAAAATAGAATTTATATAAGAACTAGTAATATAGTATTTATATAAAAGTATGTATTTATTTCATTCAAGTTAACATCATATTATTTTGATAAGAACTTTATACTTGTTCTTTAGAAATTTTCTTTATTTTCTTAATTTTCTTTTTGAGCGGGGATTTGGCGGGTAATAAACAAAGGGTAAAAATCCCAATCTTAATTACTTAAGTTTCTATTATACTTTGAAAAAAAAAAAAAATCAGTTCTATTAATAATTCATTTAAAATACATTAAAAAGGGATAATAATAAAATTTTGTTATAATATATAATAATTTCATAAATTCTCTAGGTTTTAAATTTCTAGAAAATTCTAGAGAATAAGTATTCTTTAATAACCCATCATCATTATTAATCATTTTAATGACTTCTGATTTTCAGGTAAATGTTTGAATTTTTGATTTCTTAAATACATTTCAATATGGTTATTATATTCGATTTAGAAATAACGAAAATTCTGTAATAAATTCTTGTAAATTTTATTACTTTTTATCAATATTTCATTTTTATAGTCGTTAAAAACACCAGTTCTAAATTATTAGTATATAAAAATATGAATTATTTTTTGATTTCTCTATACTCCTAGATAGAGGAAATATATTTAACAACCAAAAAGTTGTGAAAGTTCCAATAATTATGGAATATATATTTCTGTAGGCTTTATTTAGTCTGTCGGATAAGGATTTTGAATGCCAACAATAATGTGTTTGCATAAAAGGTATACAAGGTTTACGAAAATACAGTTTATAACAAATATCTTGGAAAATTTATATGTGTGAATACAACCAATTAGTAGATGATAAAACTTAGCAGTCTGTAGGACAGTGTGAAAACATATTTCCTCGTTTAAACTCTGCTTAATGGACCTTAACTCTTTTTGATAATAATTTATAAAAATAAGTAAACTATCAAAATTATTTGAACAGTTTTTTTTCCCCAAAATTGCAAATTTTGTTAGCACATGGTTTAAATAATTCGCTTTATACCAAAGATGAAAACCTAAATAATTTCTTTCTTTAGTATCTCACTGATAGATGTACAGAATTTCCCAGTTTTGATGGAGCAAAATTATATTACAGAGACATGGCAGATGGCATATGATCAGGCCAATCTATAGAAGGTAGTGATATCTTAAATTCAACTCCATGAAAAAGGAAAATATCTATTAGAAGAGAAGATTAAAAGATAGCAACATAATTCTAATCCAAATTACATTAGAATTATGTTTCCCGTTTGTAATCTTCTGGTTTACTTGTAATTTCACGTTTTCACTCCACGGCCTTAAAGAGGTCATCATCGTCTATATTTTGGCCTGGTGAAATATCAAGAAGACACTACTTCTGGCTAACAAAATTTCTTTCTAGTACGTGAATAGAGAATAATAATTCCGTGGTCAAAACGCTATTTTCTCTGTTTTCAATTTTAAAGTGGAAAAAATTCATGCCATTATGATTTAAAAAGTGATCCTTGAAAAATTAGTTTGCTTGAACTTTAAAGTTTAAATTAATTATAAAAATATACAAAATTTCTATTCAAATAAATATCTCCTCGTACATGATTAATTTTTGACTTATTTTTATTACTCGAAATTTAAATCCAAAAAAACGAATTTCCTTTTATCCTAAGTGTCCTTTTTTTAATATAAATTTATTTTAAATCTTTTTAAGTACATTTTAAAAAAATCTGAAATTTTTTATCCTTTCTTGTTTTATAGGTTTTGTATAAAATTAAATCCAATGTTACAAGGTAGTGGTCAGGACGATGGAAATATACATAATATATATTTAATTCTTTCGTCCGAAAAAGTTTTCCATTGCAACTTAACTTTTAAAAAGGAAAAAAGAAAATAATATTTTTTTTTCACTTTTGAAGTTGTGGGCGACATGATGTCAACTAACTCATTAAAACTCTCCATAAAATGGGCTAATTGACAATTAAATTGGGAAGACACTTTGTCAGACAAACTTATATAGTTAATTTTTTCCATTCTTTTCTTTCTGTGTGTGACTTTCGTTCAGAGTCATTTTTGTGTCCTATTAGTGAGTCGTTTTTTTTTTTTTGTAAAACTCCAGAACAAATACGGTTCCGAGAAATATGATGAGTGAAAAATTTATAACTTGATATGTCCATTAACGGACGTGTATGCCATTTTTAATAGAGTATCATATTAAATGGGCTAGAAGCAATAAAACTCTGTTATTTTATTATAGTTCCATAATTTTCGTTTTTTTTTTGGAACAGTAGATTTTCATTCCGGAATATGTTTTTATAACTTGATGACAGTTTATTTTTCTTTCTTTTTGATAGGAAAATAAAAAAGTATAATAATTGGATTTTTATATTGTTATTATTCCAAAAAAAGAGATGAAAAAAAATATTCTCAAGTATATTCTTTTTTATTGCAATGAATATAATCTTCATTGAAGTTCGGTTAATGTTGTGAAGTCAATAAGAATGTGTATAAAATGATGTCTTACTGTTTCCCTTTTTTTTTTCTTTTTTCGTTTCAGTTTTATGGTGGAAATCCACTAAAGATCCAAAAAGTTCCATTTTAATGGTCCGATAATTTGTGGGAAATTAACCAAATTTTAGGGTTTTCTTTAACGTCCTTGAAATTACCTTTAAATTACTAAAGATAACAAGCTCAAACAGATTTCCAATTGTAAACAATAGATGAAACTCAACAGTACTACAGACATTGCTGGGTTTGCTCCGAATTCGGGTGTATTTTGACTAGTTACGAAACAAAAGTTTTTGAAGAACGGAAGAACTTTTGACTAGCATTATAAAGAATTATTAATATTATATCTTTTGTGTTAGGACGGATAAGAAGATACAAATTTGAAAACAGGGATTAAGAAAAATCATAATCTCTCTTTTTAATATTAGAAACGAAAAATTTATAAAATTTCCTAACATCTGCAGGTTCGGACCAAATTTGCTTGAAATTGCATATTTTCAGGCACATTATAATTATTTTTATATATTAGATCCAATATAATGATTTCTTTTCATGCATTGCTTGTGAGTGAAGAAATGATTTCAATAGAAACAACCAATTAACTCGTTTATTATTCTTCAACAATAAATGAGTTCACTCTCTACACATTTCTGATACAAAATTTATGCCGGAAAGAGAATGACGGATCCACAACGGTTTTCGGTTTTCAGATTTTATTAAAAATAGTCCGTGGGGATCCGGCGGGTTCTTTGTAGACTAATTGAAAGCGTATACATTTAAAATTTGAATGCGTCGTGAATCCGAGGTGGATCTGTCATTCTGTTTGGACGTAAACTTTACATTTGGGTTCTCCGAGCCAATATTCTGAAGAAATAAAATTCAGTTTTTCTGGCGCTCATTCCCCAATATATTGTGACGTGCTACCCGTTCGGTTCGATGTTATGAAATTGATAACACTTTTTATTTATGTGAATTTAGTGTATAAGCTTTATTTATAATTATTTCTGCTTTAAAAATTAGTCTTAAAAATATTTGTCCTTCAATAATTAATTATTAGAATCAATTTATCACAGTTTTAAAAATTCACCATTTCAATAATTGATCACAATTATTACTTTCAAATTCAAAGTTTCTGTTCTGCTCTCGGCTTAATATTTGAAACACACGATCTGAATTTCTAATGTCAATTGATTGAGTGCACCATTCTTTTCGCTTATTTATAGTAAAAGTGGCCCATCCTGAATCTACTAGAAAAATCCTATTATGTTGTTATTATAGTTCGATTCTCGCCGGCTTATACTATGTGGCAACACTCTCGAAAGTTAAAACTGTCATTATTTCTACGAAACGTCGAAATTGTTTTGACATTGTTTTGTTTATTCTTTTGTGTGGTGTTTAATAATGAATTTGGTGATTTTCTGGAAATATCCTGATTTCTTTCTTTATTTAATAGAGGAATCAGAATATTTCCAGCAATTTCTAGTGCTGTGTAGTGCAATATAATTCCTTATTATGACTAATCGAATATTGCAATTTTCTAATCCCTGATCCCGATCACAGTACCCATCGGTGACTAAGTCTAGAATTTCCTATGCTAACTTTTCCTATGTCTTTCTACATAATCTGATAAATGGTCTCCCCAAATACGCGTTAAAAACAAATCAAAGAGTTCGAACCCCGACGATGGGATATAACATCAAAATAGCATTAGTTAGATATTTTCTATTCAATATTTTAAATGTTTAGAGCTTTTATAAAATGTATAAAGTTTAGTCGTTACCTAAACGTCCTCTTACCAAATGTAAGAAATACACTCAAAAATATTACAACCTGTAAACTCTTGAAGATTTTCAAATCCCTTGAAAGAACATGCTTTAAAAGCTTTCACAAACAAAACCCATACCAACCTTGAAGTTTAATCTTTTTTCTTAAATTAAAAAAAAAAAACAAGTCCTGAAAATAATACTATATGCTTTACAAATCATAATCCGGACTTTTGTGTTCATATAAAAAAGATAATCATAAAAAAAAAAGAAAATCGTATACGAGTCGTACAAGTACATATCCTTCTTGGAAATATTTTTAAGACCGACAATCACATATAAACTTTCTTCTATAATCTGTCCCTTAAAGAAAAGTCTAGACTGAAAATGTGTGGATTTAAATTTTCTTTTATTTTTATTTTTATTATTTTGAAAGCTTTATGGGAAATCACTTCAAAGTTATTGTTTTTTATGTGTAAACAAATCAGAAGAAAAAGAAAACAGCTACCGACAGCTTTTCATTAGAATTCTTAAAGTTTTTCCGATTTTCATTCGTTATATATTTGTTTTTTTTTTCTCTCTCATATCATATTAGTCCCAAATACCATTTTGCATATACGAATCCATTTCATTTCGTTTTTCTTTTTTGTTTGGATATAAATTTTTAATAATATTTTTCACGTTTCTGACAGTTTTAATAAACTTAACCAATTCCATAAAAAGAAAGAGCTGAAAACTGAAAAAATATGTGCCTGGAAAAATGAATTCACAAGCTGGTTTAAAATCTACAGAATTTAGCACATATTCCATTTTTATATATACATAATTTTTTTTAGATATACGTTTTTATATCATTTTACGATATCTATCATAAATGGAGGTCAGACAGATAAAGTTATCCGAAAAGAAGAAAGACATTCTGGCGCACAAATACCCAATTCCCAATGTGTTTTTCAGATCAATAAAATAGAATTCGGAACGTATTTTTTTGTGATGGGAGTCCTTTTTTTCTATTCTATTTTGGAAAAAGATTATCGGTTGAGAATGACCAAGAATAGTGTACACCCTCTGCCAGGATAAGAATACCGATGGACAACACGATACGATATTTGCAAAATAAAGAAAATTCTTTTCGTGGATAACTTGGCCATAAATTAGTGACACACAATCGAACTATTCTGCTTGTTTATTTCTAGATTCTGTGTCTTTTTAGTTTTTCCGTTCCTTTTTTTAGGACTTCTGGGGTTTTCAACCTTTTTCTATTACATTTAATTTTCATTTGATTTGTCGTCGTAGTGTGTAAAATTTCTATAAAAATCTGCACTTTTCTATTTTCTGGAGAATAAGTTTCTTTTTTTTTGTGGAAAATGCCAAAAAACTTTTCTTTTATTTTTTCGAGAAAATTCGTGATTTATATTTTCTGATTGGAACCACAAAACTATTTTAACTTTTCGGTTTTTTTTTTATCACTCGATTTATTTATTTGGTTTTCTTTTAACTGAATTCTGATTGTAATAAAAATCGAATTTATTTAAAAGTATTAAAAACATATTTGGGTTTTTCTTTTTTTTTTTGGGAAAATCTCATGTAATACTTACCGTTGGCCATCAACTGAAAATTGTTCATTTTGTAGATAAAGCTTAATATATGGTTGCCTAGTATGGAGCTTATATCGACAATTTAATGCTCTTGAATATAAGCCAGGATATGCTGGTGATTGTACATAACAAGTTTGTAATCGGCAATCGCGAAATTCACGTTCACAATATGACCTAAAAATGAAAAATTTAAATAAAAAAAATATATAAATATAAACAGAAATTGTGGTGAATATCTTTTGTGCAGTTTATTTTGTAGATAATTATGATAATAGGATCAAAATGGATTAAATTTTACGTGAACTATATTATCTAGGAAGTATTTTAAAATGTTCTTTTATGGAGCTTAAAGGGGAACATCAGGGTTAACGATCCAAAAAATCGATTTGTTTTTTTTCCATTTTTTGAAGAGATTATAAAATGTAGATGAATTTTTAAATAAGATAAAATTTGGTGTACTCTTTGTGCTAACTGATTTTTGCATAAGCGATCGTCTATCTTACTTTACTATTAATGAGTTAGCGTAATTTTCAGACTGAAAATGTAAAACTTTAGTTATGCTTATTACAAGCCATGCAAGATATCATTCAACAACACATCGAATAAACGATGAATCGAATGTATATGCTATCAAAGATATAAATGAGCACACAGTCATGCAAAACTCCAAACAGTCCCCGTCCAACCTCAGTAACATGAGCAAACTACACTAGGTCCCATGACAGGAGCTCTTAAAAGTTCCTTGAACAAGATCCAATGTAGCTCACTCAGGCCACCCATGCCAAACGCTAACCGCCCAGAGCCCTACACATCCCTACACTCATCTATGGCTTTGTTGCTATCATCATCATCATCAAATGTGATAAAATGAGAGTCCAAATTGAGAACTCTGTTTACTGTACTCTCTAATTCAGGCCAAGTGATAATTTTCGACTCATCGCTTCGTTCGTCTTAAAAAAAGTCGGAAAAAACGCGTTTTATCATAAGTTGGCTCTTCATGTAACAATTCGGCTATTTTCTCCAATTTATCGAATTTACATCTTATATTTGGCACAAAGATACTTCTTTACAAGTAAATAATGGAAAATAATCAATTTTTCGGATTCGCCCTGCCGTCCTTACGAAATTATTCATATAAAAATATTTATTTTATTACCCTTGTATGACTTCACCACGTCGATTCGGATATAATTCTGGATGTTGGCCATAACGTAAATAGACTTCCATCTGTTGTTCAGGTCTTGAATCAAATTTAAAATATGTCTGAAATGAAAATATGTATTTTTCTCAATTAATATTTATTGGAAAATGTTATGAAAAAGATATCAGGTAATCAGTTAAAATATGATATCCAATTAGGAAATGTGGATTTTTTTAAATTAATTATAATTCATCACAATGAATTATTAAAGTAGATTAATTAAAAAGTTTTAAATAAAAATTATCCATTATGATTTTTTAAGATAAATAAAAAAGCGGATTGTTTATAATTTCGATAAAAGGGTATTAAATTTCGGATCATAAAAATTCGTATTTTTATTATAAAAATATGAAAAACTATATTATATAATAAATTGTTTTAAATACAATTTAAAGTCCTCGGAAAACCTTTTAACTTGAAAGTTTAATCGCGTTAACTTTGAAGGCATTTACCATACTATTTGAAATATGTATATTCAACCACGTATTTACACTTCACTTTTAAATGCCAGCGTGTATCTTTAACCTTTTGATTGACCTTGTTTCAGACAGATCTAATCCTTCAGCTAGAATAACCAGGTACCCTTTTCATTTTTCACAAAATCAAAAACCCTTTTCATATATCATCATGAAACCGGAACGTAAACTTTTAAATATAAAATTATTCTCCAAAGTAAATGTAAAAAACCTTTTCAAATTAGATAAAAATATCTAAATAAAAAGCGTCGATAAAAATACAAAAAAATTTTCTATATGTACAAACCCGAAAGGCTCCTTTTCCGAAAAGAAAAATTAAATTTAATATTTAGAGAATGAATTTTATGCACTGTGCCAATATTGAACAATATTTATGCAAAATTCAATTTCGTCATAGAAACATCAGATTACAATTTAAATTGATTTCAGTAGAATAACGAAAAGAAAATATGCAATTTTCTTATTAAATTTATTCCATTTCTCTATTTTATTTTACCTTGGAAAATCCACTTAACAAAATATAGGATAACAATCTCGTTAAAAATGCATAAAAATAATAAGGACTTAGTTTAGGTCGAATTTAAAATGTTTAATGCAATTTTAATTAATAGAGACTTGTCTAGAAAACTGAGCTAAAAAAATATATTAAAATATTTGTAAAAATCTTATAATTTTAATTAGCTTAATTTTGCGTTATATATACAAGTATGTTAAGGTTAAAACGTTTAACAACTTGATTGGCACGCTTGAATTGGTTTATTTAAAGTTATTTCTTACACAATTGCCATAATTTTAAATTATTAAAATTGGATCGATATTGTGCCCAAAGAAAATTTGAGTTATAAAATTTATACTTTAGTTTATGATTTAATGATTTAAATTAGTTCATATCAAAGAATGCTTTGCATCAATTTCAGTTTCACTCGATTTTGACGAGTCACAAGTTTGCATAGCACCGAGATTACCTATTTTCAATAGAAATCTTATGTATAAACTGGAAATTATTGAAAACTAAAACCGTTTTAAACGCGCTTTTCAACCAGTAATATGATAATTATGATAAGGATTTTCTCGACAATTTAATAATCTTATAAAAGTAAATGAAATTGCATGAGCCGAAAACTTTTCAGGGGACACATATGTAAATAGAGCAATTTCCTGTTCATGCTTCACTGCAGTAGAAGAAACTGCAGTGTAATTATTACTAGTTAAAAAATATAGTATAAAATAAATCCGTTAATTTGTGATAAAGGATCGTATCTCACATTTTTGCCAAAGTCAAGACACGAACTATCTCCTTTACCACTCCTGATTGTCCTGGTGATCACTCTTAATCACGTACGTCACTACTCCTTCTGGGTCTCTTCAAAACTCCGTACTCTTGACTACAAGAGAAAATCTATACTTTTTGGCAAAAATAATTGATGTATGTACATATATATATATATATATATAAAGGAAATAAGTTTTTGAATTAAGGTTTAGGACTATCATCGATAAATTATGTTCTTATTAATATTATTATTTAGACAAAATATACATATTCCCATTTTAAACTCCATAGCCCGGTTTCTTGAAAATTTATAAAAATGTAAATACGGATCCTTTACCACTAAGTTACGGCTTTATGAATACAAAATTTTCTTAGAGATTGTAGAAAATCTACGATAATAATATGATAAACTTATTTTCCTAGTAAATTTTCGAAAATTTTCTACAATTTTGAATGAAAAACGAAAAGAAAAAAAAAAATTTTTGTTTATATATTATTTTGCATCTGCATGATTTCCCAGAATTTTGTAAAACGATATAAAGTTTTCTTGTTTAAAAAGCTTTAAGAAATATCCTTGATATCACATCGATATTACTTTCTAAACTTTATTATATAAAATAGTAGTCTTTTTGACCAAAAAAAAACGGAATATGCAAAAGCAAAATTCCTTCGAAAATAAGAAAATTTTCTTTATCATATAAGAAAAATCTTTCCGCCCGACAAAATTGGATTGTCGTAAGAATTTTCTTATAGATAATTTGATTTCCGTTAGATTCTCGTTTTTGTCTGGTTATTTAAAGTACGTTTTTTTCATAATAAAATATAAAAACTTTTGCAACAGAATTTCAATGCATCCTGGATGCATTTTTTTTTGTTTTGGTTTCCCTAATCTTCGTTATTTCCAGCAATTTTCTTTTTAAAAATTTTAAAGACTTTAAATTAAATTTTTTAAATTTAAAATTAAAAAAATTCCAATAGTTCTTTAAAAATCGGGTTCTGAGAACCAGTTTCTTTCTTAAAGTGCGTCCATGAATTGTTTTGCAAGTACTTAAACAAGTTTAATACAAAGTTAATTGTAATTGTTCTTAAACTATTCCAAGGATTTTATATGAACAGCATTTTCTCCAGAGTAATATAAAAGGAAAATGTTTTATTAGCTATGGAAAATAAAAACTAATTCTTCACAATTAAAGAGTAAACTATATAAAAACGAATTTTAAAATAACACAAAACTAAAACAAACATTTTTTAATGAAATATACTTAATCTCATGTAATTAGTTGATTAATTGCAGAACTATCAGGTATGGTTTACAGGTTCACAGAAATCGTTAAATATAGAGGACCCAATTTACTAAAATAATTTATAAAATAAGTAATCCGTATTATAGAGATTTTCATGTGACTAATAAATAGAATAGGTAAATACGAACGACAAATTCTAATAAACGAATTTTCATCTCAATCCAGTTTCTCATATATATGTTTTTTTGTATGTTACATATATGATGAAATTAATTTACCACTTGTACATATGAACCTAGAAACCATATCATTGCTATATCAGTTTGAATACCAGATCTACGTATTCATTGTATATATGGTATATACGTTTATTACATTAAAGTCAGAACTTAGAGCCATTAATTTTTTGACATCAATGAAAAAGAAGTTACCTGATCCGTAAAGTTGTCGGTATGAAACACAATTTTAACATAGCTCGTTTCACTAATGAACGTCTGTGGTTGTTCAGCTTCTCCACAATACATTCCCGGTTCACGACGATTTGATACATCAGTTTTAGCGTTGCCATCAACTATCTGGAAAATATATATATAAGCGTACATGAAAAATTTAACAAAATATTAACAAAAATAATAATTATTACAAGAAAAAAACACAAAGTCGTTATTTTTGTTTGCTTTTACTTGGTTTTTTTTAGAATTTTCTCAACCAAGGAAACCACATTCCTTATAAAGTTTTGAAAAACATGTCAGTGAAATATGCTTTTCTGTGTAGAAGTTTTTTTTTTTGAGAAAGTTATTAAAAAGTTTCACTTGTACTGGAAATTTTCTGAATTTAAAAACATCAGGATTATCATAAAAAACTATTTAATTAATATCATTTTAATTGAATGTGAACAGAATATTAATCAACAAACAGGATATGAAAGAGATATCATTTTTTTTTGCGGTAAACTCTCTCGAAAGAATTCGTCCATTATTGTTGGAAATTCTTGGTCAAATATTTATCTTATTGAAATATAATTTACTAAAAATCGATTTTTAAAGAATATTTAATACATTTTAGACTCGTTATTGTGATTCATATTCAAATTTATATTGAAATTGACAAATAATTTACGAAAATTTGCTTGAAATGTAATTCAACTATTTCATTAAATTTCGATAATATGATTCCCAATCTTATTCCAGGTTTAAGTCCCAGAGCTTCACCGAAATATGACTACTCATAAATCATATATTATATGACTTAAGATTGACTTTTAGAAAAGTTGGAACCATTATTTTTAATTATTAATAATTTTGAGTTTCGACTTCTGTGTCTTCTTTCAATCCCAAAGGATTCAACATTGTCAAAGTTTAATTTATTATTATTATTATTATTATTAGTTAAAACCTAACAAATATTTTGAAATTGTATTTTAATTTTAAAATTAGGAAATATGTATGCAGCTATTAAACATAGAGAAGAAGAAAAGATCGCGAGGTTTTAAATTAGGATTAAATTTCGTTGAATAATGAGTGGATTGCCGATATAGACGATATAGTACTACGTTTGATAGTTAAATGGTAACTTCTAAATATATTGTATAATTTTTTAAAAAACCCAGCACTAAATTTTGCATTTAAAATGAATGAATATAACAGCGTTATTGCTACTTGCGAGTGGATCTAATAACACAAAAATATTTGCGTTTCCAAAGAGGAATCATGATTAAAATAGTTTAAGAATCCTTAATATAAATCACTCAAGAGAATTTAGTTGAATTCCATTAATAGTATGTTGGCTTACTCCTTGCTTTCTTACGGATGAAAACATCAAAATAGGTCAGTTTTTATAATAAATTCACCCACAAATGAGAATCGATTTTCTCTGGTTTTTCCTTTTTTTTAAATTTATTTAAAGAATTTAAAATAATAAAAAATTGATTTTTAATTCACATTTAAATACAGGTTGATTTATAGTTGTTGAAGAAAATCAAAGCTGGACTCTTGCTTTACATAAATTTCTTGATTATTTTTTTAATATAATAAGTATTCCTATTATTTTTAAGCAGTAGATACATTCCACTTCTAGCACAGGGAATTACTACTCGCTTGATTCAAGCAAACCCATCCAGGAGTTCAAAAACATTCTAAGTGCTTTGATTAAGAATTTTGACTGAGCGCTTAGGGCTGCTGGATGCACCCATTGGAATAAGAATATCGGTGAATTTGTTTAGTAACTGTAGTTAAAGTACTAGAGATTGCTAGCAGTTAAAAGGTTTCGAGCTCTATTTCGAGTTCGAGCTTCGACAACATTCATATTTTCAACTTGCTACAACCCTAAATTAAATCTCTGCCTTTAATTTAATTTTTCTAGATTATTTTCGCAACTATTTTTATAAAAATTGGATCTATAGTTATTTATATTGATTTAGAATCATAAAAATATTGCAAGGAAATATTGTTGTATGAGGCTTAACAATACTGCAATGATATCTTCGTGAAGAATTGATTATTAAGTATATTACTTCTCGCTGAGTTAAACTTAAATCACTCATGCCAATATCAAACGAAAAATCGTATGGTTTAAAGAACTAGTGCTGTTTTCATAATTGGTGTAGAAGTAAATGTAATAAAAGTTCCAACCGAACTTTTTGATATTTCTCTGAAGTATATAATAAATATTATGAAAAGTGCAAATGGCGTCGATGGCTCTTAGCGAGCCTGGAGCAAAAAAAAACTACTAGTATAATAATAATTTGAAATATTAAAAATAAATTCTTTTTTTTTTAAAATAATAATTCATGATCAAATACAAAACAAAAGCTCATAAATCTTCATAAAACTAAAATTAATATGACATATAATAAAATCAATAACGTTAACAAGCTTATGAAGGATATGAAAATCTGGTATATAGTTAGTTTGTTCTGCTAACGAAAAAAAAAGCAAGAAAAAAAAAGTTTATCTACAAGATCTCGTCCTGATAGTATATCATGATTTTCGAAAGTTTTATACCCAAAAACATTATATATAGTGAACATCAAAAATAGATAAATTTCATCTTATTCTAGATTTTCATTATTTTATCATTAGAGCTGTTATCTTATATCGAAAAACAAGATTACAAAGTATTAAAATTTAAGCTATTTAAAGAAAAACTATAAATACAACAAGGTATTTTGGGTAAAAAAAGAAAGAAATAAAGGAAAACTGTTAAAATTTCAATTATATAATAAATAACGATCAGAATAAGAAAATATCGAAATAATAAGAAACTTAAGAGCTTTGACTTTATTTTCGTTTTTCTTTTTTTTTTTTTTTGTTATAATCATTTCTGGTTAAAATAATCGAAAAATAAACTGAAAAAAAATTGATACTAAAAATTGTTTTCGCATAGAAAAAGAAAATCCTTTGATTTATCCTCGTTTTTTTTTTTAACAACCGAAAGAAAAAAGGTCACCCACTATCGCCCAAATAGAAAAACCCCATCATTGTGAAACGAAATAATCAAATAACATACCTAAGTATTGTTTCCAATCATGTTTACTGTATCTATACTTATATATCAAGAAGTATCTTTAATAGATATTTTTTTTTTCTTTGTACATAGCCTCTGGATATGACCCTTTTATCCCCTATAAACTTTCGATTATATAACCAAACAATATCTTCTTAAGGAAGAAAAGAAAGCACGGGAAAAAAAAAACAAATACAAAACGAAATATCTCATAAAATACAGTATATTTGGAAAATCCAAAATGTGCGGTTTTTTTTCTATCTTCTTCAATAAACTAACCCATTTGAGAATAGATAGGTTTGGGTTTGTGTTTCAAGTAGACAAGGATATTGGAACTTCGATATTGGAATTTGGTTCCATCGTTGTTTTTTTTTTTGTATCCGTGGTCGTTGTTCGTTGGTTAAACACATAAAAATGTATAAAATATTGTCTACTAGAAGAGATGACCAAAAAAAAAAAAAGAAAAAAATATGCAACTCAGTATATTTGGTTTCGAAACCATATTTCTTCTATTTCCTTATATTTTATAGGATGTGGAAAATTTTGACCCAAATCATCCTGTTGTGTTTTTCTTTTTCTTCCTTAAAATAATAAAAATAAGAACAACATAACACAAAAAAAAAAAAACAAAAAGAAATAATGTATATAATAAAAAACGAGCACTACATAAGGCTATATTTCAAGTTAGGTGTTAACAAGAACAAGAACAGTGTTGAAGTATGCATTTTATGTTTGCCTATATTTTAATATTGGTATCTACATAAATCCTTGTCTAGAAAATCTTCCTCAAGACTACTACTATATTCTCGAGATTCCATTTTTATATAAAAACTAGTATATTCTTAGGCAATATACTACCTATCCTAGTATCTATTTATATCCAACAACATTCTGGAGTAAGGTATTCAATCTAATCCATTTCATCTCATACAAAAAAAAGAAAAAAAAGAAAAAGAAATAACAAATCCCAACCATACCAGGTCGGCATCTTAACATATTCATGAATATTTATATTTTCTGCATAGACTATACACACTTACATATGTATATATACTTTATATATATACCTATATTTACATATTAAATTTTCAATTACCTACCTGTAAATAGCCTGCATCACAGTGTGTGGCATTGATTAAGGTGCCAACTTTAAATTTTGTAAAACGTAATCTTAATACCCAGTCTCTTGGTGCACCACGAAAGCTACGAAATCTGTACCAGCATGTTAAAGGTCGTCCTAGATTTTGATTTGTCACTTCCGGTGATGCTATGTCTTCATATATATCCACAGTTTTATTGCAATGGTCCTTAAATGTGTCGGAAGATCCTTTTTTTGTTGTTTTGTTTTGAATTCATTTATTTAGTATATAAATTTTTTTTTTTTTTTTTTTGGTGTCAGCGATGGGATGTTATCCAATGTTTGCATGAAAAGATAAAACAAAAACGAAAAACTATGTAATATAGAGAAAAATGCTTCATTATGTTATGTTGTCAATGGTATATCTCATATGGAAAAGTATAGAAAACAAAAATTACATACGAAGTGAAAAAAAAAATACGATATGAATATAGAAAGTACTTCAGTCTTTGGTTTTTTTCTTCTACTAGGGTATACTTATTCTTCTAGAACATGATTTTTCTACATAATATAAGTACATATGTCTAAGATATGTATGTACCGCATTTGAAAATGGAAGAAAACTATATATACGTATATTTTATAGAAAAATGAAATCCAAAATAAAAAGCTTTTGGAAAGACATATAGAAAAGAAAAAAAAAATAAATGTATTTTCTTGAGTTTTGCTTAGAGATAGTTCCAGAAAAGAATTGCAAACTTTTGGCCTATATTTTCTTGTAAATATCATTACATTTCTGCCTGCTGTTGTTGCTGTGTTTTCCGTTTTTTTGTTTTTTTCTTCATGTTGAACTAAACTAAAAACACTTTTTTCTTAAAGAGATTTGCGAGGTGGTGTATACAAAAGCATACAAATTATGCTCTTCAACATTATTATTGTACACAAGAAAAAAAAACGAAGAAAGAAAAGAAAAGGCTTTCTCTGTTGAATCGTGATGGAGAGTTTGAGCTTTGATATTGTATTACAAGTAATTTTGAGTGGTTTTGAAAAGGCCACAGTTGTATACACTGATCCTAGTTTATTGATTTTTAATGTTCCACTTTTTTTTTTTTAATGAAACAAAAGTTATAATAACATGAAATATTTTTAGATGTTAAGGATTGGGTGTAATTTTTTTGATATTCATTAATTTTATTTTTAGAAAAATATATTCTTTATGAGACATATTTCTAGACTATAATGAATATATTGAAGTTACAAGGATGGTTTTATTTCATTGGAAATATCGATTTTGGTTATAATAAACCTAATATAGAAACTCTGAAAAGAGGCAATATTCTTCGGTATATTAATCATTACTTGAAGCTATCTAAAATACACACAAATCTTTATGAATTATTAGTCTGGGTTTCGATTTTTTCTATTCTATTGTATAATAGAACAAAAGGGACTACAAATATGTGAAATATTTTCAAAAATTTCAACTAGTATTCCTTACAAATTGCTATAAAGGTGATTTCATTACAACTATTAGTATTAATTTTACTGTAATAGTTCAAAAATCAACTACAAATATAGTACTTCCTTGAGATACTAAAGATGCATTGGGAAACAAGTTATTCACTATAACGATTAGTCTCATAATAATCTTTAGTAAACTGCACAAGTATGGAGAATTGGGATTTCTATAATGATCTACATGAGAGCAAATGTCTAATAAGGCAGAAACCAATGTAGTGCGTGTTTGGAAATCTTATTTGGAACAAAGTACAGGTATTACTTGACTTATCACTCAATTGATTTACGACAAATCTCCGACAAATAAAGTTTTCTACGTAAATATATTCTAAATAAGGTTATGCTTTTTAATAAAGATTTATTTTAATTGACATAAATCTTACAAAATGTAAGCTTAATTAGTGATTTAAGCGTTCTCCATATTTTACCAGGTTTCTATAAAATCGTAATTGCAATAAATCCATTTTCACTTCACAAACAAATATTTTCTATTCAGAGATAAAATTTCTAAAGAAAAAAAGAGAAAAATCATAAATTTTTCATTTTATATAAATTAATTAAGCATTTAAAATTTCAGCACCTTTACGTAGAATATTTTACTAAAATGTATATATTTCTTAATTTAAATTCTATAAAATTTTCTTCTAACTAAATAAAATATGTGATTTTGATGCGAAAACCTGGAAAATTCCTATTTTCCATCTGTATTAATATTTAAGTTTGCAATTAAATATATTTCTAAAACGTTCTCAAAAACCCTCAGGAAGACAACATTTACTATATGGTGAATACTAAAATCATTGAAATTTAGTTAGGAACATTTTACTTATTTCATCTAACGTGAAAATTTGTCTTTTATCTCGATTTTTGTATTTAATTCTAGGATGTGATAGTGTGATATGCATTTTGAATGGTTCGGTCGTTATCCGTTTTACGAAAATCACATATATGTTTTCTGGGAGAGACGAGTTTTCAATGAATTTAACATTAGATAACGAAGTTACAATAAATTTTGTAAATCCAATAAAATAAAATGCAAATTTGTGTATCTTTTGAAATGCATATAAAATTGTATATCGTTAAATTTACAAATTGTCGAAAAGAATTGAAATGTCCTCCATGGCAAGGAAACAAAAAGAACAACGACAAATTACTAAATAATTTGTTTAGATTTGGTCATTTATTAAAGGCTGTAAGTCTATCTGATAAGTTTTTTTTCTTCCTTTTTTAAAAAGAAAAGATAGCCAATAGAAAAGAAAATTATATAAGAATTTTCAAAAGATTTTTCTTTTTTTCGGTATTTTCTTTATGAACTTTTTAAATACATGAACTTAAAGGAAAAACGTCGACAAACACTTTTACAATTTATTGATTTTAGAACAAAGTTTTATATATACAAAAAAAAGGAAAAAAAACAGCAGGAACATGGAACTAGGTTAGATTATGAGACAGGTTGGCATATCATAGAAAAACATTATGGTTAAGATATAGTGTAAAAGAAAAATAATTAATCTTCTAATTATAATAAATTGGTTTTTTTTTTCTCTAAAATTAGAATGACAAAAGAATGGTGTACAATGAAAATCTTTCTTTAATTAAAGATTTTTTTCTTTATCATTTTTCAATTAAAATTTTCATCTAGGGACGATTTTTGTCATCCTTTTTAACAAGAAGATTTTAGAAAATTGGAAAGATCTAGTCTGATTTCAGAATTTCAGGATTAATGTCTGTGTCCTTGTCATCATTAGAAACTATGAATTAGGATTGTCATAAATCAAATTGTATTTTATTTTCTAGGTATCCTTCTGTTTGACATTGTCCTTACAGAATAGCACACATATGGTACTGATACCTTTGTATCGATGCTAAAGTATAGCTTGTACTATGGCATAGAAAAGCATTGGTACACATTAAACGTAGTATCCAAGTTTTATAATTTCAACAGCCTTTTATACTAAACTGTTAAATTCACATGGCGATTTGATCAGTTCCATTATTCCTTCTATTTATAATTGTAATATCTTGCCGATAGATGGCCACATACAAACATATATAGAGAAAACTTGAATTAATATAGACATTTGAATTATACCTGTAGTTTCCGACTTATAACAGGGTTTGATAGCGATACTGTGACCATAACTTGAATTGACCTATTTTAATTTCGAGCAAATAAATACATAGTTACTTTATCATACATTTTTAACTATATGTACTTATTTATTTGTTTTACACGGCCGTAAGAGTGACTTGTCGTAACTCAAAGTATTAGAAATTGTATAATTGTACATAAGATTTGTTTAGAATTGTACTTTTGGAACTGTAACAAAAGATAATTGGAACTAAAGGCAACCCTTTTCATATATAACAACTACATATTATTTTCTGTAACAAAAGAAAGTTGTTCTATTTCTTTTTTTTAAATAATAATTGTAACTCTTTTAATTAAGTCTTCATAAATTAACTTCTTTCGAACAAAACATGAATAGGTTGACAACAAAAAACAGAAAACCTCAACTGAAAATGTCGACAATAGTAAATTTACAATTTTTTTTAAAAAACATAGAACATTTCAATTAAATTCTATAAAAAACAGCGGTTCTATAGTTCTGCATAGTTTCTCTATTCTTAAAGAAAATTATTTTCCCAAAAGTAATTATTTTATATGAAATTAATGTTAAAGAATGGAATATGCAGTGTCTTCATCTTCTTCTTTTCTTCTTCTACTTCAAAATGTTTATTTATTTAGCCTTTCATTTTCGCTTAAGAATGTAACACTTAAGCACGAAATACTGATATCTATAGTGTACAATGAATTGGGTGGTTGGGTGTTTTAGGTAGGTAGTTCAGATAATCATAATAAAATGGGTGGTTTATGTAGTAATGGCGGTCTGGTTTGAATCTAGTGAAATAACAGCAAAATCTACTAAAATGGAAGAATGAGTATTGTTTTATATTTTTGTGAAAGCATCGTATATAAGTGGAAATATGCACCGAGTTAATCTCTTGAGACACTTCAAGTAGGAGCCTCTTGGCAATTTATCACTCTTTACACTTCTAAAAAATAAACAATATATAGAAACATTTCTGTATATGAGAAATTATACAGAAGCCTAGTCTCTTGACGGAAGTCATTAGAGACCTTTATGTACTGATACAGAAGTAGTAGTAGTATTCAAGTTGACAAATAAAAAACCATATGTAGGTACTGTACTGTACATATATTTATGTTTATTGCATTGGCAAAAATTTTAAGTATAACAAGAAGTTAAAATTAGAGCAAATTTTAAAATGTGTACAGTTTCTGCATCAAATAAACAATTCTTACTGATAATATGAAATCTTCAAAAACAGAAATGTAGAATAAACGAGCACTTAAGATTTCAATTCTTTTACACACTAAAAGAAAAACACAAACCAATGATAGTGTCAACAATTTTCTTCAATTCTGGATTTATTTAATTCTATGACTTTGATTATGATAAATGTGAAAAGAAAAATAGAGTTCAGTTTTTTCTTTCTTTAGTTATATCGCAATCGTAGACAAACAGCGTGTCTAGGCCAGAAGATAATGGGATCCATAATAGAATGAATATCATATTACATAGGCTAGTGCGAATAATAACCGTAATTGCCCCGAGGTAATACGAGATTTATGGATGGATCTCTATTTTTTTGAACAATACGTAAGAATTACGTTGAAGTTGGTCATAAAGTTCGAGAAAAACACTTTTTTTTAGGAAAGGTTTTTATTCAATTATGAATTTAATAATTTGATTGAAAACATCTTCCCACTTTCTGCACTTATAAAATATTTTTCTTTGCTTTACAGAAAACTTATCCAAGCTCAGTTTAGGGGTTCTCAGGAACAAAATCTGCAGGGAGCATAAAATTGATGTACACGATCGATTTTCCATTTTGCATTTCCTTCTAAAATTATTCAAATTATTGATGGTAGTATCACTTAACCTGTCATGTATGTATGGAAACTTAAAGCTGACTGAAATAGTCTGGTTGATGCAATAAGCTTCCTATCCAGCTGATTTATATGCATCTACAATGTCCCTTTTCGCTTAGCTAGGATTTGAGTTGACTACTTGTTTACTGTTAAAACTCTTTCATCGCCCGGAATGTCCCGCGTCTTAAAAATGGAATTTCAGAAATCACTTCAGTTACTCGCCGTTTAATAATTGCATTTTTCCCAGACACCTCATTAATCTTTTCGATGGTTTGAGCCGCGTTTTTTTCCTAACGAATTTTAAGACCAATCCAACATTTAAGGAAATACGGGCAAAAAATCAATACATAGTAAACATACATTCAAACATCTGTCCAACATGTTTTCTTGGAACTTCCTCTGGAAAAAGGGTAGATCAGTAAAAATCTATAGTAAAAAATAAGATTCAAGGAAAAATCATAAAATGTAATGCATAGACAGGTAAAAAGTATGACGAAGAAACGATTCAAATGGAGTGATCGTTAAAGAAAGTATTGAAACCCAATTTGTATCCTTTTGCTTTTAGTGTAGTTTAGTGTATTGGGTGAGGCACAAATATTGAATCAATGGTCATTGAAATATCACCCCGAACTCTAATAATATTCATGCCCGTTTCTGTAAATGTAGAGTTTACTAGTATCAAATAAATTGAACAACATAAATGCGGTAATGTTCAAAAATTACTTCTCTAAATTCAGTTAGATTTTATTAATTTAAGGTATACACTTTCTTTTCCCATGTCATAAATCGCAAAAACTTCTTCAATTTAATAGTTTTAATATGATTATAAATTGATTTCAATTAAGGCCGTATGAACTTTCTTGTTGCTGTTCTTTCTGTTCGTGTTTCCATTCCATTTCCATATTTTGTTTTTGTGGATTCAAAAAGAAAGTATCCATAATTACATCTTATAGCCCGATAAATTTCCTGTAATTTTTTTTCCTCTAACATAACCAATTTAATGTTCCTGATCAATCTCATTTATTTTAATGATATTAAATTTTCTTTCATGTCTCGATTTTATTTTTTGTTTTTTTTTTTTTCGTGGTGGGTTTTCTTTATCTTCCTTACCCGCCACCACCCCCCCAAAAAAAACTCCACAAAATATTTTCTTTTAAAAGTAATTTTCCAACAAAAAAAAATCCTTCGGCCATTTACCTTTTGTTGGTACAACAACTTTTCTTCGTCTTCTACGAGTTTTTTTTTTCCTTTTCTTTTTAATTAGGACAACAAAATTTATGTAATTAATGTTTTAATAACTTTAAAGTTTTACTTTTTTTTTGCGACGAAGAAAATATTCCTGTAGGATATTTCAACGAAATGAGATTTTCATGTTCTTCAACAAATGTTATTGTAATTTTGATCATAATCCTTTCTGATAACTTTTTAAATAGTTTCAATTTTGTATTTAAAATTTTCTTCAATATGAAAAGGAAAATTTTCATTTAAATTTTCAACAAAACTTAATTTTCACAATATCTTGCAAAAACAGTACAAAATAAAAAGACCTAAGTTATATCAATTTCAAAATTGATAATCTTATTGAAAGGGATAAGCTCAAATTGCATTAAATTAAATTCAAATAGATTTTACAGGATGTAAGAAAAGTTTGAAAATTTTGGAAAAGTTATTTCTATTTCTTTCTGTGCAGGGAAATAAATATAGCATAAATTAACTTCAAAGAAACCAAAACCATATCATTAAAACAATACTAAAATATCAAAACTTCTTTTCCCTTCTTTTCCGGTGTAAACCCGTTTAATATTAGAGACATACGTAATCCATAGATACCATGATTTAGGAATACCATGCAGTATACCACTTTATACTATTTCAAAAATAAAATATAAATATGTATGATATTGAATTGGTATCAGCTATACTATAGTATCGATACCGTAGTATGTAGTAGTACAGGTTTGATTATAGTATTCCGAAGTCGTATATAAACACCTATAGGTGCATTTTTTCACATTGATCTGCTTTGGATCAAACCAAAAGGTGAAAAAAACGAACAATGAGCAAGAGCGAGAAAAAAGTTAGTATTGATAGCATGTATTCAAACCATAAAACGTCGAATGCAAAAAAAATCACAATTTGTATATAATTTGTCTAGAAAATAGTTGAAGGTAGAAAAACAACTGTCATAATCATCAGGAGGGCAATATTCAAGTATCAAAGCACAAAACAGAGCCATCTATTGACCATTCAATGTAAAAGTTTACTCTAGTCTGTATCAACTTGTGAAAGAAACACACCTTATGTAATCATAGAAAAATCGACAATGCGTTTTGTGCTCCTGATTTAGAGACCCTTCTTTATAAATACAGTTACGATTTTAGAATATCACAGTTATACTATCTCTAAACTTTCCAATAGTAACGCTAGGGTAAACACAATTAAAAGATGCTGAACCCGTCGTCTTCTATATGAAATCCGTATTGTAATATGAAACTTTTCAATCATCCGCACAATATGAAAATATTCCCAATCATCAAATTAAAATTGGACATAACAAAATCTAGAATTTCAATTTATTGAGAGAGCCAATTGGTTAAGTGGTTGGATACAGAAGAAATGTTTTTATATACAAACATGTGTACATATATTTGGGAGGCCTCAAATAACAACACAACAAAAGAATACTCTTCATATTCATATATATATATATATATATTGTGAATAGCCGAAGGGTTTGTATATGTACAATAATTCTGTAATTGAAATTGATGAGTTGATTGGATTGCCTCTCAGATTTAATCCAACTGATACACTTGGAAGGGAGTTTATAGTTCCATTGTGAAACTATATAGCTTTTGTTTCGGAATTTTTTTTTTCTACTGTTCTAAATTAAAATCAATTCAAAATTGTTGTGATTCGAATTGAATTCAGGAAATTGTATTTTAAGAGACACAGAAAAAAATTTATTATTATTTTTATTTTTTTTAAATCAAGAATATTTAATTTTTTAAAGAATACCGATTTTCAACGCTTTTTTCTTTTAGTGTTTGTTTGAATAGAAAAACTAATCAAAGTTTTGAAAAGAAATTATATATATTTTCTTTTTTAAAAATAGCTACTTTTATATTCTTGTCAAAAAATTTCTGTTTTCGACAGATTTCAGTCCGTTTTTTTTTTATATAAATTTTCTTTCTTCCTTTTAAAAACATTGAAAACTTTGTTTTTGTTGGCTTCATTTTCTTTTCATTTAAAAGAAAAGTTTTCTAACTTTGTTACAAGACCCATCGACCATATTTCATCATCATTTTTTCTTTTTTATATAATTGATATTCTTTTATAATAATGTCAATATTATTGAACAGAAACCATGCAGCGAGAAGATAATCACGTATAAATAGGATCTATATATCGACATATATTAAAACACTTCGGTTTTTCATGATGGATTTAATATAGAACCAATTTCCGTATAGAAATGGAAACAAGTGTCAACTAGAATATTATGAACGTGTAAAATGAAATTGCGTTTATTGAATTTATAGCTGTTACCTACTAGTAAATTCATGCTAATAGAAATCACCTTTATTCAGAAATTAACACCCATTGAAAATCATAGATTATATTAAATAGGATAAAAATTTCAACATAGTCGATGAGTACAGAAAATGAGTGGGAATGAATACTTTTTTTGGCTTAATTTTCTCATATAGGAGTACTATGAAGGATACGGAAAATTTCTGTATATAAAATATACTGATACTGATTATAATTCTGTATATAAAATTATTAATATTGATAAACCCAAGCATCACAATTGACTCAAATAAATCTTAACTACTACTTTGCGACTATATACTATGATAAAAAGTGTCGAAAAGTCTTAGATACATTAAATTTGCTGCTTTCAGACATTGTAAAAAATTTGATTAAACGATCGTTTCCAATTTTAAGTAATTGTTGGTAAATCTTTGGCTTCAGCAGGATTTGATTCCAAATTCTTTCAAGTCGAACTCTCTAAATCTAATCTAATGAAGCTCTTCAGTCTAAAAAAAAAACTTCTCTTATTTTTAAGTTTCCAAAATAATTACGCTTTTGATATATGTTATATTACAAGAAGCCGCTGGGCAACTGCAATTTGTGATATACGTGAAAAGGCGTTTTATTAAAAAGAATTTGGATCCTATTTGAAGGAAAATGAGTCAGCAGAACATTTTTGCGTGGAATTAATTGCAATGGTGTATTTCAGTAAAAAACTAACCGGTTCGAGGACGGAACGTAGCTTCTCAAACCCATTTTAAAATAAGGTACAATGGCCCAATAAGGCATATGTGCTATGGCCCGTAATTGTGTAGGTTCCTCCATTACAATACAATACAAACTTTCATCTACTTATAAAGAAAGTTGTGTTATCTTAACTTAAATTTTCTAGAAAATGTAGAGTTCTTGTATGTTATAACTAAAGACATACAAGCGGCAGTCCAAAGTAATCAGGACTTTTTGAATCTAGCGCCCCTAGTGGCGCCATCTATATGTCGACTGGTGCGTTAGAATCTGCTATCCTTTATCGACTTCGTGTGAGAATTTCATGACATTTCATCTATTGAAAGTGAAGTTATTGCGTTTTAAGTGCAGTATGTTTGTGTCATCGGTGCGAAAATGAGCTTCGACGACCAAAAATTGCTCAGAATTCAACATTCGAAGGACATCATTAAAGAGGTCAAAAAGGACAAAAACTACCTTTATAACATTGTGACTGGTGACGAAACGTGGTGTTTTCAATATGATCCCGAAACGAAACGCCAGAGTGCTGAATGGAAGGCGCCGGACGAGCCGAAACCCAAAAAATCGCGCCTGGAGAAGTCAAAAGTGAAGACAATGCTGATTTGTTTTTATGATTCCAAGGGTATTGTCCACAAAGAATTTGTTCCACCCGGTCAAAACGTTAATGCGGTATTCTACCTAGGAGTTTTGAAGCGTTTGGTGCGCCGTATTCGACGTGTTCGGCCCGAATATCGCGAAGATGGAAGTTGGCGTTTGTTGCACGATAATGCGCCGTCTCATCGATCGACGCTTGTGACCGATTATCTCACCAAAAATCACATTTTAACCATCAACCACTCCCCGTATTCACCGGATATGGCACCGTGCGACTTCTACCTTTTCGGAAAAATGCATTTGCCGATGAAAGGAAAGCGTTATGCAGACGTAGAGGCCATTAAAAAGGCTTGCACCGGCATACTGGCGGCCATACAGGCCAACGAGCTAAAACACTCGTTCGACATGCTTTTGGACCGTGCAAAAAGCTGTATTGAAGCAGAAGGAGACTATTTTGAATAAAATCAATTGATTTTGCCGAAAAAACCATTTGTTCTGTTTTTTTTTTAAAAGTCCTGATTACTTTGGACTCCACCTTGTATACAGATAAATAATTCAAATAACTAATTAAAATAAATAAATAACTGAAGAATCAAATCTGGTACGCTGTCAACGAGAACCCCTTAGCGTCAATATTTAAATAATTCATATTCTATTACATTAATTTTGAATAGCATTTAAACCTCACAAATGTTAATTATTTTCTTACGCCCTAAACTAAGGGCCTACAATAATAAAGTATAATTTAATTCAGTTTTATAGTATCTAAGATTTCTTAAACAAAACTCTAAAACGTTTTATTTAACTCATATACGGCTATTAGTGGGCCCGGAATAATATAGAACATATCAAATATTTCATAATAAAAGAAAATGCGGAAAAATTGCTTTACTTTAAATAACCCTAATTCATATTGATTATAAACGAAATAAAACATTATTAAAGCGATTTAAAATTCCTTTTTAATTTAAAAAAATGTACTTACGTAAAAAGAGTACATGCCGAAATGCCGTTCTTCTTTTCATATTTTTTCTTCGTTTTTTTTTTTTCTATATAAATTCAAGTTGTACTCCTTTTTTTTTTTAAAGCCACTTTAGAAACCTTAATTTTTCTTTCCATATAATACGAATATATTCCTTTTTGAGCTTTTTCTTTATACCTTTCTTTTTCTGGTACTACTTTTATTTATTCCCTTTTTTTTTTCTTCCCTTTTTTTTTTTCTTCTTTACTTCGACTTTAGAAGGAAAATTTCATTTTATATGAAATTATATCGTATCCCTCGTATACTATTTATGAGTAATATATATAAAATTTTTTTTTTTTTTTTTTGGGGGGATTTTTACGCGTTTATATCATGTAGAATCGACATTATTTAAAGGTATTTGGCTTTTCAAGTATCAGGAATTTTCATTTTTTTCCAAAAAAAAAAAAAATAAAACATATTCAATATAAATGATATTAACTTATATGAGTGGGTGGAATGTGTAGGTATTCTCATGAAAATCTATTAAATTATTCAAAATGATGAGCCCAGAGGAAAAAAAAAGAAAGCATTTTCGTAATTTCTTTTGTCAAATCTGAAAAATTGTAAACATGTATTTAACAAATTTGCCACTTTGTTGTTATTATTAGGGATGATAAAAGTGGGACTGCTTAAAAACCAATTTTATTTTGTTAAATATTCTATTGTATTTAAGGGGGGAACACCAAAGAAAAACGATGAAAATAAGATGATTTTTAGGAATTAACACTTCTTTTTAAAGAAACAAACTATACAAGCGGTCCTTTTTGGTTTTAAGGATGTATAAAAACTAAAGAAAATACAGTTTTTCGGTTGGTACAAGAAATAATTATTATTAAAACTTTAAGCATCTCCGTCCGGCGTCTAAATGCTAAGGTCGTATGCCAGATGCAGTCTAACGACTGTTGTTATTTATCGGAAACAGAAAATTTAAAATGATTGGATTTCTCAACGACTATATTCAAATATGTATATTTTAAGGAAAAATAATACAAAATAGAAAGAAAGGTGCTAGTTGAAAAAGGAATTTAATTAAACAATATATAATTTTGGAATCAAGTTATGACGATTCAAGTAGTTATGTAAATTCATTCAAATGGAAAAGTCAATCCGATGAATAGTGTTCGAGTTATCTTTCATGCCAACTTTAGAAAAGTAGTTTTTATCCAAACACATTTAAAGTTTTAGGTATAGACAAGCACTTGCAAGACGTACGGTAGTAAGACCGACAGTAGTCAGTTTAATTTTTTGAAATTCAATTCCAATGGGAAGAGCCAAGCATAACTGAACTTAAGGAAATTTACTAATCTTCATGAATCGCATACTACAATTATAATAGCATAGCGGAGCTTTCGTTAAATTTGATTTCCGTTTCGTTATGTTAATAAATGAATTAGTACATTCCGTACGAAAATTTGGACAGTTCAATTGGAAATATTTTTCTTATGAAATATGATTGAAACTGTTTTAGTTCCGACGTTTTTTAAAAATAAAAAGTCTGATATGTAGAATTAAAATTAGAGTACAAATAAATTGGCATTGAGAGTTGAAAGGTTTTATAGAAAAACTGTTGTATTGTTTGAATAATATAATATTTAGAATCTATGAAAAAGGCAAATGAACAGATTAATAACTACAGTGTTGAATGGTCAAGTCGGTTAAGACCTCGTTTCTAGTAGCTGATGAGGCTCTGGTTCAAATCCAGATTTTGGTTCTTCATGTATTTATTTTTCTTTGCCTACAGATACAAAATTTTCATGTGAAAAAAAGACAAAACATAATTTCCAAAATAAAACTATTAAATAAAAATATCGATTATTATTTGCCCATCAGTTGGGTTTCCCACTTTAAAGAAGAATCTAGTACACTCGTAGTAAATGAAATTAAAGTACTTCATTTTTATTAATTTCTATGAACAAAATTAAATCCATTTAATAAATTTGTTGATTTTTGCTAAGCAACATATTTTTTTCTCTTTTTGTTGTAATATACCTAAATTCAATTAAATTGAATATAATAAAAGGAACGCTTATTTGGGGTATTATTATCAAACAAAAAAAACAGAAAAATAAAAATAATAATGTACATAATTGATTATTTCGAAGAAGAAGAAAATTCTTTTGTATAAGATCATTTTTTCTTTCTGTTTTTCTGTTTTTTTTCTGCAAGTAATAGTAAAGAAAAGTACTTATATTGATGAAAATTTCAACAAGATTTTCATGTTCAGTATATAAATACTCCCCGAAGACTAACGACAAGGAATATTTTTGTTGAAGAGTTTGCTTTTCTTCTCTAATTATTTATTTTTTCTTTTGTCAAATTTCCATGAACATCATCAATTATCGTTGTTATATTCTTGATGACCAGCATTATAAAGTAATTTTTCTTAAGGTCTGTTTACACTATTAAATGAAAGTTTGTTTGAAGAATGATTTTTAAAGTGGAATAAGCTATAAAAATATTGATTGTTGATAAAAAAAATTAATAAAGAAGTGTTTGAATTAAGAATTTTAATGATACTTGAACAAATATTGATATTTCGATGAGGAAAATTCGGTAGAAAGGTTATTACGTACAATATTCTGGATCTGAAATATTATTCATGCTCAATTTTCAAGAGACAGTATGGTATGTTAGAATTTTGGTTTTTGGTTCGTATAAAATAGGAATATTATAAAAGTCTACATCCTTTTTCGAGCAATTCAATGAATTCCAGAAATTTTTGCAGATTTAGATAATATTTAATGATTTTATAAGCGTTTTAAATGTCCTAATGTCCTGGTTTGACATAATGAGATCGTAACCAATTTTTTCTAGCAAAGCGACTGGTGAATATTTGTAGTAGCTTTTCCAATTAACATTTTTGAACTTTTATGATGTATACAGGACTTACAGGCGGTTATACCAATTTACGATAGTACAAAAGTTGGGCTAAGAAATACATATATATGTTATAAAAGTTAAAAAACGTTTTAGGGTATAGTGTTAAAAAGTAGCAATAGCTTAAACCATATTGAGTCGAAACGGGCAAACGAAAATAGAAAATTTAATGACTTCGTGCCTCCGCTCGTTTAGATCTCTCATTACTACTACAGAGGAGGTTCAGGTTCCACTACTAATATCGGTGTTTTGATTTTTATTCTTCACTGCCTACATTTTATTTTAATTTTTTCCAAATAATGACAAATCGATTTTTTCATAGAAAATCATATTTCATTGTAAAGGTTGTTTTTATTTTCAATAATGAATTTCTTGTTATGAAGTTATATATTATTTTGAAGCTCATTTGTCGCTCTATCTGCTTATATACAACAATTTTATTCAAGAATAATTTCTGACAATTTTTCAGACAGCTAAAGAGAACATGGAAAATAAGCAAATTCGTACGATTTTCTTATATGAGATGGATCACAAAGACGTAGAAACTGCTCATCAAGACTGTCGCCAACTGGACTACCACTTGGATAACTTCTTGTATGAGAAAATGACTCCAGTACACTACCTGGATAAAGAAACTTATTTCTCGATGGCAAAAACGTATTGATTCTAATGGTTTTTATTTCGATTCATAAAATTTTACATTTTAAAGATTAAAAACCCGGAACCTAATATTTTCATTTATTTCCAAAATAAGTATATAGTATATTTTATTCGAAATATTAGGCAACTGGAAAAGCTTCAAAAGAAATCATTGCAATATTTTTGTCTTTACCTTAAAATTATCTAATTTGTCATTTTATGTGACTAAAATATTTTAATACTCGTAATTTATCCAAAAAAAAAAAAATAATTCGTAAAAGGTTTTCATAGAGGAAAAAATTGTCTTTTAAAATGGAAAAATGGAATTTAAATTTACGAAATTATTTTGTACAGTAATTGAACTAATAAGATTAAATATTCTTTTTTAAAATACAATTTTAGAATGAATTCAAAATACACGTAAGTACATAATTCAAATCAAAAAGAAAAGAAAAAAACATACATTCGTAAATTGAAAATTAAATGAAAATTTTGATATAAAATACGTAAATTGAAAATTATTATTAATCGGATTTTGTTCATTAATGATGATTCGAGTATTTATAGATGATTTTCATATTCAAGTATCGAAAATTCATATCAAAATTAAATAAATCATAAATTTTAGTCAAATATAATGTTAACAATTTTCAAAACCAAATTTAATGAGATTGAAAATGTTCTATTTTAATCTACTTAACAATAGATGAATAGTTAGAACGACATATGGAAGAGTATTTAAAATGTTATTAGTAAAAAGGATCACTGTTATTAAAGTGAGAATTGAAATTACAGTCAGAACTATAATGAATATATTTAAACGAAATCTGGGCACTTAATAATTTTTAAAATATTGAATATATGAAAATCAAATTAATTAAATAAAATCAAATAAGCTCAGTGTGAGTGTTCATCGATTCTTAACAAATAGCTACTTCCTAGGTTAATCATTCAAAACCTGACGGCTTTTAGCAAGTCTATTAAGACACGTAAGTTTTACTTCAGTTTTAAAGAGTTTTCGCTTTTAGAAATGTCAGAAGAATTTTTGCAAATTTCGAAAAAATGCTAAAATTACAATTTCTAAAATCATTGAAATCTCGAAATCCTACCATACGAATTTAGATAATCACTGGGACAAGTTTAAACAATTTTAGCATCGTCTAAAATCGTATTTTTCTCATAAGTATTCAAATTTCTCATACCATTGTTTACAGTATGAATCCTTTTAAGACAGTTCTCTTTACTAAAACTAGTGCCAATAGTTACGATATTTTTATAAACGCGAACTGAGAAAACCATGAATAGCTTGAATAGTGCTCCTGATAGTGATGAAACCATTTACCTGGCAGTCGGAGACCTGATACTCAATTTCTTCCATTTACAATTTTTTTTTGCTGATACAATATGTGGTAATAATTATGTTTAGACCCGTAACTTTCTAGAAACAAGTAATTTTAATGTACTCATATGCATCCTGGATACATTTAGAGTCCATATCTATCAAATTTAAATTCTGGAATTTATCTCTGATGTAGCTAATTTTTAATGCAGCTTTATCTTTCAATATTAATAACAAGAATTTCTACAAAATACAAAATCACCCAAATTAATACATTTTCTCATAAATAAATTTTCTAATAACTTTCTCTTTAACATTTTTCTGTGTAATCATCATAAAATTTTCTAGTATATTAAAAACATATTTATTTTTCTTTTTCTACATAATAATCTACCAAATATCTATCAAAATTAATTACTATTTCAATTTATTGTTATGACAATATATCTGTGTCAACAAAAAATGGAAGAAATAAAGAAATCTTTTAGTATACCTGACTTCATTATTATAGAATAGAAGATGTCAACAAAATTTACTAAAATCAGCAAGTTTCCTTGGTAATGAACTTATGAAGTGGTACCTCTTCATTAGGACTATAGTATATAAATACACCGAAATGGGACGTACTCTCATTCATCTATATAAGAAAAATCAAGAAATCTTAACTTTTCCTTACCTAAACAACTAAAAACCAAAGCTTAAATCTGTTAACCGAAAATTGATGACGCACGAATGCTTAAATTTTAACGTAAATTGTTTCCTGGTCAGCAAATTTAGATTAAATGAAGATAAACAGGAAGGAAGGAAAGATGTACCAACAACATAGCAACAACGAGACAAAAAACGAAAAAAGAAGAAAACGAAGAAAATTGTACTTAAATACGTAAAAGAAGGATTTAAAGGTATGGAACAAGAGTTTCAAGAGAAAGTAAAGAAGATGACGATTGAAATCAGTGGTAAAATGAAAATATGGAAGTGAGATTTAATGTTGTTGTAAGTTAAAGAAAGGAAATTTCCAAGGAAATGAGGTATCAAGAAAGAAAGGCAACAAAAAAAAAAAACAACACCAAAAGGATGAAGTCTAAAAGATATAGAAAAGATTGTTCCAAGATGATAATGATAACAGAAAATTTCTATGATTTTTTTTTTTTTTGCCTTTCTCCTTTCTTGTGGCGAAAAGTAGTAGTAAAAAGGAATACAGTTTCACGTACGTAAATAACATTCACACATCACCTGAGATATATACATGCAAAGTAAATAGCATATTTAAAGATTTACTCAGGTGATATGCTAGAATGATCAATTCAAACAACAATATGTACTATAAACTTCATTTCCACTTTATATAGAGAAGTTCGTAACGAATCTGTTTAGATTTTCCTCTGGCATATAATATTGTTTATATATAAACGGAATCCAAACATACTAGAAAAACATATAGATTTCTATATGGTATTTGTACACAAATAAAACGTGTATAAAAATATCGGACGAGTACATAGTATAGAATCCTTGGACAAATAGAACAGTTTCGAAAGATTTAAAGGATTCCCAATTTATGGTATAGCTGTTAATTGAATAAATTTGTTTGGAAACATGTACTTTACTTGATGATGAAAGTTCTCATACACAAAACTTCGTTTTCCAGTAAATTTTTGTTCAGTAAAAAAAAAAAGAAGGAAAATCACAAAATTAAAATCAAATTCTAAAAGAAATTAATAAACTTCCAAAATTTTCATCTTTTCTCTTTTAATTTGTTGCTCGTTTTCTTTCCTTTTTTTTTTTTTTTTAGATAAAAATTACAAGCACGAATAAATTTCAAAAGAAAATTTAATTTTCCTTCTAACGACAGAGAAAAAAAAAAGAAAAGAAAACAAAAAACCTGACTTGATATCCATTATAAGTTTGGTACCAAAAAAAGCTCAATTACAAGAATCTCGCGGAATTGTTGTTAATATACTAAATATTTACATTAAGATTAACTTTGACTAGAAACTCATACAATACTTTAATTAAGTGTTACAAAAAAAAAACACCAACTTCCAAGTATTATAAAGATTTTTTGTAGACCCGCAATTACTCATATATTAGACGGCAAGACTTCCTACACATCTTCCCGTTTCGATATAAGTATATAAGATTTCTGGGGATGAAGGATATGCGTTAGTAGAGCTTATGTCTTTTGGGAAAAATAACAATATTTGCGTGCGAATGAAATGGATGAAATGATTTCATTACTTTCAAAATATTACTTAAATATATTTGAAAGTTTCAACCAGGGACGGAGACCATTGAAAATTGAACCGAGGATGGTTTTTTTTTTAAATATAACTAGTTTTTTTCGGGTATGGACATGGTTTCCTTTTAAAATGCAAACCTTTCTCGGATATGATATGTGTTTCTTAAGGTACATAAAAAGAGTCAGTTTTAATTTAATATTTGATTGCTTTTTTTTGTAATAAACTTAGAATTTAATTTAATACATTAAACTTAAAAACAAAAGTCGGAACTAGATTCAGCTTTTCACTTCTTCTCTGAACATAGTTTATGCTAAAAACAAAACTGGGTGAGAGCTAAAAACAAAACAAAATTAATTGGAAGGACCTAATCTTAATTTTTAAGCTAATTTTTTAAATTTATAAGAAGGATATCATTCCAGATATTGTATCTAATATTTGCTTTACCTTCATTTAAAGTGAACTTTAACATAAAGAAAGTGTTCTGTTGTTACTTGGGTTCGAAGAATGGGCAAAGTGATAGTTGCTAATCGGTGTAATTGACTGTATTTAAATGAACTGTTACTTGTATATATGTAAATTTTCCCAAAATTTAATAATATTACAACCACACTGTATATCAATTACTTTTAAAACAATCAAAAGTAATTTCATCCATTTCTATAATCATCATTTACTTGCTTAAATCGATGAAGATATAGAATAGATTTTAGTGGTTAGTTCTTAATAGTAAATGCTTTATGGTTAGTAATTCATTAGCAAAATATAGATTTTACAATCAACATTTAGACAAAAGAAATAGTATTTGTATTAGAAATTTGGTAATTAATACATTAACTTATTAGATAATACACAAAAAGCCACAGTGAACAGAAATATTAACCCTTCCAATAATCTGTGAACAACAAATTCACAAGTCCAAGTATGATGATGCTCAAAAATGTCTTCAAAACAAATGCTTAAGTTTTTCTTTTTTCCTTTTTTTGTAATAAATATCGATTAATTTTGAATAGTTCCCAGGGGCTTCAATGAACGTAGGTTATTATTGAAGTGAACTGGAAGAGAATTCCCAGAATATTTATAAATTAAATACATAATATCACAAACTTTCTAGGAAAGAAAAAAAAATCTCATAATATTTTACATAAACAAAAACTAAATTAATGCATAGTCTAACTTAATTTCGGAAACTTATTGATTTTATCAAAACTTTCTGTGTCATAAAATATGCATAAACTTTTCGAAAAGTTTTTCTTACAAAAAAATTCGCTCCATTAAAATGCATTTCTAGTGGGAAATTTAAGTAAACACTTCTTAAAATAACTGTTTCTAAGAAAAGCTTTCTTTGTAAGCTCCGTTTTCATTAAAAAAAAAAAAACAATCAAAATAAAACTTTTTCTGTTTTTTTATTATTAAAATAAAATAAACACTTTTTGAAGACATTTATGAACAATCTAAAAGAAAAAAAAAAATAATTAAGTAAACAATTACCAAAATTCGATTGTAAACAAAAAATAAAATATATTTTATTTCGAATTGAATTTTTATTCTTCCAAGGAGAAGAAAAAAAAAATACTCAACTAAAGTAAACACTTAAAAATTATTGGAAAAATACGAAACTGAATGAAATTCACTTAACTTTTCTTTGAAAATTCTACACAATTTGAGAAACTAGCAATTTTTATATTTATTTGAGCTTTAAAAAAGAAAATACATAAGAAAATCGAAAAGAAAAAAAATATTATAAGAATTATGTTCGCAACATTTTCTTCGTGTTACAAAAAACTTTTTAGATTTATCGCGCTATTAGCGAAATTAAAATTTTGCTAGTTTTTTTCTTTGCTTTCTTTTAATAAAAATAAATTCAAAAATATAATCGATTTAGGATTTGTGTTTTGGTTTTGTTTTTCTTTTTCGGTGCATTACATCCGGAAAATGTGTTTTGGAAAAATGTTTCGTAAAAATCCGTTTCGGAAACCAAATTCGCCCGGGAAAAACTTTCCACAAAATAATATTTATTGTTTATTTGATGTTGTTTTTTTTTTCTTTTTGGTATTAATTTAATAAAGTTTCTACTGGGATTTGTAATACTATACTGCGAATGCTATATGAGACCAAATCTAACTTTCTTAAAGACAATATTCCAAAAAAAATGTCTGTTGTTGGGAACCAAAACATTTTAATGACTTCATAAGAAAAAGTAAGACACGGTTTCAGAAATAAGTTCAATCTTCAATAACCTTAGTAAATTTTTGGGCTTCTTAGTTAAAAACACGTTTCAATCTTTCGGAAGCCACAATTTCAATATGTTGGCAGAATTCTTAGATAATTTATTTTAAGATTTCGTACATGCAACTTCGTAATATTCAATGTACTTATTTTACTGAGTTGAAAAAATATTGGAACTGGTTTAATATTAGGTGTACGGAGAAGTTCTGTCGCTTTTTCTTAAGAAAGCAAAATTTATTTTTGTTTAAGTTTTTATTTAAATTTTCCTTCAGCGTTATAGCAGCTTTTCGAATCTCGTGGAATAGAATTGCTCATTTTTTGAACCAAAAAAGTCTTTCAGTGTTGTTTTGGCACCCTTAAAATTTTCGTATTCATTTCAATCAAGATAATTTTACGGCGACCTGAATAGGTGGTAGTCCGATCATGCAATATCAGAATAATATATAGTATCTGAGCTAAAATTTACCAAACCAACTTTGTAAGTTTTTAGACGGTTGCCACGAGTTGTGATAAAACATTACAAACCGGTCCAGTTGACGTTCACAAAAGTTTAAAGAAACTGACTAACATACTAAAAATATTAGAATAAGTTAGCTACGATATGCTAATCTATCAAATTGGTTTCAGATAGGTCAAACTACTTAGTAACGACCATTAAGACAGTTATTAAAAAACGACCGAACTTTCCCTTACACCAAATAAAACACAAACTATTTATTAATTTTTCGAAATTCATTTTGCCGTCCTTAAAGGATATCCTCTGAGAATATAAAAAAATACTGTCAACATTTTTCGTCATCGTCAAAACAACGCTCGAAGATAATTTATAAAATGGCCTTTAGTTTATTCAAGGAATTTTCTTTTATCTTTTATATGGGCTGAAAATGGTGACCACGCAATAATAATATCACTTACATATTGAAAAAATGTCACATGGTGACATATCAGGTGAATACGGTGCTTGTGGAATTGTATATTTATTGAGTTTTTGACTGAATATCACGTACATGTATCGATTATTGACAAAAAAAGAGGACCCAGGTTCAAAATCCTTGTTTCTTACTACATAGTTCTGGATGTTTTTTATGAATTGATTTATGCAAAGGACGCATAAAACTTGAATAATATTATTTTGGTAACATTTGACCAGAAATTTTTAATGCCATTATAATCGAACAAAATAGTGTTCCAATATTTTATCAATATGCCCAGTAATAATCATTTGTTCTCAAGTTTTCTGATTAAATATTGTAAAACAAAATCAGCACTCCAAATACGTATATATTCCGAAATTTAGTGTGAAAACATAAACCCATGTAAAATGTTTCATTCTTTTCAAAAAGAACATAAACGAAGTATTTCAAAAATAACGAATAAATGTCTATTGTGTCAAAAATATCAAAAAATAAATAAAAATTACAAAAAATTTCTGTTTTTTCCTTTTTTGAGTGAAAAGTATGTAACGTATGAACACATATGCCATTCAACTGTCAAACGGATAACAGACAAAAATTTCATATATAAATATATGGGACAATTTTTCTCTTCTATTATACGGGTTCATCTTTTTCCTTTTTAGTCTGTTGTTGTACAATATAATATCAAGTGAGATGTTTTATGTACCATCCAAAAAAATATCTTTTTTGGCAAGAACATTATTGTATTTTGTTATAATATGAAATTAAAGTTAACCCGAGTTATGTCAGGAATCCAACCAAACCCGCCCCCGAAAACTGCAACTATGAGAAAAAAATCACTTATCATCGAGATCATTTCTTCTTATACACCTATACGATGTTAAAAACCACCTACCTACAAATAACAACAATTTTCATGTGAAATGAAGAAAGAAAAACATTTCATATTGTTTCGTTTTGTATAAACGTAAGAAAATCCTCGGGAATCGTAAGTTGAACTACTACCAATAATAAAAAAGGAAAAACCAAGAAAAAAAAAACGGAAAACTCATGGGACTCACTGACAATAAATCATTCTTGTCTGTTTTTCATGAACGACATTGTAAAAGCACCTTCCAGACAGATGTGCTTCTCCTATAGAGTATCCAGAAAATGTAAAACAACAGCAACAAATATCAAAGAAAAAAAAAGGGAAAGAACAAAAAAAAAAAAACACTGTAAGAATATTACATGAAGAACTGAAGCTTTACAATATACAACTTTTCCTTTTTCCAATTTCACACTGTTTTATAGAAAATTTCTTAAAGCTTTTATTTCATATTTTTCATTTATATATTTTCCTTTTATTTTTACACATTTGAAAATCTGTTGTTTCTATCAGGACTATCCAGAAAACGGTGCATAACTATATATATAGAATAAAAATCCCTTTAAATGATGTGTTTGAATCTGTCCCTCATTTCTAAAAAAAAAAAAAGTATAATTCGCAATTTTCTGTAAGAAAACAAGAAGAAAAAAAAAGTTTTCCACCACCAGCTTTTTTTGTTTTTTTTGGGAAAGGTTAAATTTTGTTCAAGCATGAAGAAGAATTTCGGGTACCAAACAAAAAAAATGATTAGAATCCATCGAAAAGCTAAAGAAAACAGAAAAAAAAGGAAGAAGAAGGAAAAACCGAAGGAATATTTGGAAAACTAGACGCAAAAATACAATACTTTTTTCTTAAAAGATTTTCATTTTGAAATCTCTGTGTGAACTGAACTCTCTTCTTCCCGTTTTTCTTTTTTTTGGTATGTAATTTTCTGTTTTTCTTTTTTAGAAACAGGAATAATTTACGTAAATATGTATATATATATATATCTTAAAGAAAAACAAAAAAACAGGACTTTTTTTGTATATAAAATACCTCGTTTCTGTGGTGGTGGTATAGACGGTGTCATACATTGCACAAGCGCAATTGTACAAATAAATATCCACAAAAATATTATCCATGTAAAATAATAATATGTTTCAATGATGTTAAATCTTTTGTTATTAAATTTGTTGTTAAAATTAATCGACATGACGTCACGAATTATTTAATATCAAATATTTTAGTGTCGGCCAAGAAAGCATAACGTCCGTTCCCAGCATGTAAAATGGGAATATTCAATTTTATATACAAAATAATTGTTTCGAAGATGTTTTATTTAAAAAAAAATATTTATATTTATTTTAATTAATTTATTATTCAAAATTTAGCCGGCAAACATTAATTCACAAAATTTTCCGTTTTTCTTTCTTAAATGAAAATTTAAACAAAAAAACATACACTTTTCATTTAATACAAAAAAAACACTTTAATAAATTCGAACTTTTTTTAATTTTAATTATTTACATTTTCTTTTTAAAACTAAAGTTTTCTCAAAAAAAAAAATTATAAAAAAACACTATTTTAAATTTTTCTAATTTTTCCAACCGGTTTTCCGAAAAGGATTTCGATTCGATTAAGATTTTGAGAGAGATTTTCTTTTTTTTTTTAATTTCCAAACATTTAAACTCATCGACCAACTAAATTAAATTGTGTATAAAACGAACAGAAAATTATTATTTTATTAATTTAACGAATCTTTAATATCCAAACAGAATATATGAAGTATTTGAGGACCGGATTGGGACTGAATGAAATTACTGAAATTCTCTGTACTTAAGTGTTGAAAACAAACAGACAAAAAGTATTACTGGATAAACTCACATTCAAATTGAATAGAAAACCCCTCCAAAATTTGATTTTCCCTTTAAAAAATTTCCAGGGCATGCGTAATTTCATACAAAATTATGTGATTTTACCAGATTGAAAATTATGGAAATATATGAAAAGTTTTCTCCTTACTAAAGTAAGTATACAAAATCAGAAAATATATAAGTTTATTTCGGAATTTTATTAATACGAATTTTAGTCAATCCGTTTTGGTTTTTGATCCCAATCTTTGATTAATATTTGAAGAATATATGATTCTAAATTTGTCGTGAATTAGAATGACATTCTAGCAGTTGAACATATATATTTCTAACAAACTTTTTGATGATGTGCATTCAAAATACTCATCATAAAACGTATTCTTAATTCGAATTTCAGTATAGTAAAGTTATTTGTGCCGCCTTAAATACACAATGTCTTCTACTTGAAGGTTGGATACACTTGAATAGGAATTTATCACGCTATCAAAAGGCAAAGACATGAAGTGCTTAATAGTTTTCTGACACAGTGTAATGAAGGATATCATAAATGTAAGTTTTTTTTTCAAATATATAATATTGATTTATGTCAACCCATGACATATTACATGAGTAAAACATGATTGTTTTCTCAACATTTCTGAAGTGTTTCAAATTAATTCGTTCAGAAAATTATAGACATATGTAAGTTCATAATTCACATCCTGATATGATATAATAGGCCTGTTTTATTTGCCACTTGCTCTGGGGTAGAGCAAATTTTTACATTGAAAACAAAAACAACAAAAGTGCAAATCCTACACTACTTTCAGACCAGGGGCAGCTATCACACAGAAATTAGTTCAATTTTCTACCATAAAAAGTGTATTAGCTAAAAGTTTCTCATTTAATTACAATATGGTTGCTAAGCAACGCTACAAACATTTAAATTAAAGATTTTTCCTACTCCTGCTCGTTTTATTTGCCACTTACCCTGCTCCGGTGTAGGGTATGGAAAATAAAACAGACCTAATATAGTAAAAAAAACTGAATTCTCAATAAACTAAATGCTATTCAGTTCGGCCAACTCTTTGACTTACAGACAGACTTACAGCCATTATTCTGAAATGTATGTAGGATGGCTATCGGATGTAAGAAAAATGATTCATGTCGAGCAAAAGCCGACATGATCATTGTTACCTTACGGACTATCAAGAATGTAAGCATGGATGGACAGCTGCATGGTTAAACTCGAAACAAGTCCTAAGTAAATATTAGGCATGATTGTAGGATAGCTATCCGAGGTAGGATACAGAACTGTTGTATAAAAAAAAGGCCGACAATGATCTTGGGTCAGTCTAGTTTGGATCGTTCCTAGAGAGGATTAAAAAAGAAGTTCGCATATTGAAATAAAGTATTTTACTTTACCTTCATCCTTTTTTTTCTACACATATATATTCGCTAAAGACTTGATTACAATCTTTACTGAAAGTTATTATATATTTTTTAATCTACCCACAAAAGAAAAAACTGACATAATTAATTCAATGAAATTTCATAAATCTTCACCTTCTATATTACTTGTTAAATTATTATAGCTGAACGATAATTGTCTTTAAGAGTTTTTGTAAAAAAAAAAACAAAAAAAGCACATCTTAAGTATTTAAGCTTTTAGCTCAATTATTGTAACAAATTACAATATACCAACTTTTATAGTAAAATAGATTGATTGTTTTGGATTTTATCTTAAGATTAAGATATTTTACAGCGAAATTTTCAATGCTATTATTCAAGATAAAAAAAAAAAAATAAGAAATAAGGGAAAATAAAAAATAACAAAATGTTAATGTAATTTTCTTAAAACTCTCAGTTTTTCACAAATTAAAAATTCACGAATTTAAAGAAAAAGAAAAATTTGTTACTTTCATTGTGATTGATCTATTTTAATTTATATTCTTGTCTTAATTTGAATTCCTGTTTTCTTTTTTTCTTTATTTAAATCTTTGAAATTCTGATAAATTTTCTTCATAGGAAATAAATAACATGAAAAAATCGAATAATGTAAATTGGAAATGTGAAATTGGTGGCAACGAAAAAAATTAAAACATGATTTTTTTTTTTACATAAAACGACTTTATTAGAAAAACTTTTTATAATTTAACTTTTCTTTAAAAATCCCAGTATTTTTCTTATAATTCTTTCTAAATATTTTATTTGAATTTTGAAAAAGAAATATTCCAATTGACACCACAAAAACAACTTTTATAATATAAAAGGATAACTAAAATGCGAGGCGAATTCCAGTTTCCGAAAGAAAAAAACTGAAAGTCAATACGTGGACCCGAATTGAAATAATCCAATAATGGCACACCCGTTGACTTTGAACAAATTTAAATATATATACTTGATTTACAAAAAGTTCCGTGAATTTTCCAATATCTCTGTAACGAGAGTTATCTCGTTTGACGTCATTTTAAACACTAGACATTCCTGAATTCCTTTCTGCTCGGTTGTCGTCTTCTAGTATTTCTCTGGCTTCTGACAATGAAAAGTCTTCAACTTTGATAAACAATTATCATTTTTAAATTAACAATTATTCTTTACATGAGGGCTCCAGGGATACAAAGAAATACCCGGAGTGATGCCAATTCTGATGCATATTTACATGACATTCCATCATTAATGACATCCATTGTTCTTTCAAATAAAAAGAAGAATCATTGGTATCGTTATTTGTTTTCTTTTTTTATCCTATATTAAAGTTATATCACGCTTGTTGGATAATCCTTTATAATGGTGGCGCATTTTGAGCTGCTCTTTCTTAATCTATTTTTTTTTTCGGTTATCATTAATTGAGCACGTATTTTTGCACCTTTTAAATTGTCTCACTCGTCCCATAATTTTTATTTTTAAACAATAAAAACATAACAGAAAATTGATTAATAATTTTGCTACCTTAATAATTTCTTCATAGGCCACAAAAGTTATTAATCAATTTTAATTTTCTTCTTCAACCGAAACAAAAACTAAAATGATCTTATTTAAGGATTAAATCAGGATTTTTTATAAAAATTAATCATAATATTCAATCCTTGATATCCACAAGCACCCTTTGCCTACTTTACCTCAACTTAGATGAAACGCATTTATCTGAAAAAGTCTGCCCAACCACAAAGTGCTACTTCATAAATATGTCTAGCCGAAAGAAAAGGTTATGTTTATAAGAAAATCTAGGGATTGGGGATTCAATTACTTATTCAAAGAACTAATAAAATAAAATTTATTTAAATTTCAATTAAATAAGTTTCAAAAATTTTGAAATAATTTCCGAGTAAATAAGAGTAAAGATGAAATTCGTAAGCGATTGAATATAAAAAAAATTCAACATATTAAAAGCAAACAAAATGAAGAAAACTTTTATTATTTTTGATTAAATATTTTCTTGAAAAAAAAAAAAAAAAAAAAAAAAAAACAAAGAAAAAGACAATTTCTGTTAGATGAAAAAACTTTCTCATCAAGTGTAAAACGTCTGCCATGGCAATTTAAAGATCCCTCAAAACTCTTTCTGTGAAGTTTTGTAGTCAATGTCAACTGCAAAGTAAAGTTCTTTCGTTTTTCTTTCCTTATACTTTTCAAACAAGATCAAATACCTGCATAAACGGAGAAGCATCATACAATACCTTTCATTCCGTTTTCCTTTTTCCTTTTTTTCATTTTTTTTTTTAATATGACGAATGTCCAAAAAGTTTTCTCAAATTGGAAATATTAAAAAGAAAGAGGAAATTTTTCTTTTAGAAAAAGAATATAAGAAAAACAGCATTTATATCAAAAGGAAATGGAAAATGATATTCAAAATAATGAAGAATAGAAAATACAAATTCTCATTTTAATATTGTTCAAAATGATAAATTCTTTGGATTCACTGGAAAATATTCTGAAAAGGAAATCTACTTAAAGATATTCTAGTCAGATATCACGTTTATTATAATATTTCCTGTGTTGATAATTAAATATCGTTCTAAGAAAACGTTTTGTATATATTCAAAAATTTTTATTCTAGTTAAAAAAAAAAAATGTCTTGAGAAGTGCTTCAATCTCCTGAGAGTTTTCTGTTCTTTTCCTGAAAGTGGAATAATGACAAAAGTAATGAAACGCCTAGTCATCATATTCTTATCGTAATTCTTATGATAATGAAAAATGTCTATATGCTTCTTAAGCCTGATTGATGAAGCTCAAAGAGACTAGGAGGTGCTAAAAATAATCATGACTGTCATTCAAATCGTATTGGACACCATTAAAGTTTGTCTTGTATTTCAAAAAGAATTTTCTGGTCATCAGTTATATCGAAAAAATGCCATTTTAGTGATGACATCGGAACATCTTTAGGTAGCAATATGCAATCATTTGACTATACCAATAAATGACATCAAAAAGTAATGAAGAAAGTTACGATAAAACCTAAACTTAAAGGAAACTAATATAAATATGTGATGTACATATACGCTATCAAGAAAATGCAGAGAAAACAGTTTCTTTCTTGTAGATACATACTGGTGTAGTTCCATAATGATCACTGACACTTGTAAACAGACTTTGAAGTCCTCAAAATGTACCTTAAGTCTATTATAATGAGCTCCAATTTAACAAACTTGTCCACTTTTATATACTATAAAAACCATGAATTCCAAAAGAACCGTACTTCATAGATATACGAGTATATATATGAGTATGTAAAAGCTTTAAAAAAAAAGTCCTTCAAGTGTATTCTTAACAAGATCTGAAGTACTATATTTTATAAGAAAGTTTTTAAAAATCTCTTCGTAAAGAAAATACAAGGAAGAAAAAGCAAAATATGCTTTTCAAAGAAAACATAAGCTGATTCAGATTCTCTAAATATTATGACTACAAATAATAGCATAAGGACATCAACAATGTCCTAGAAAATACAATAATAATAATAAAAATAATATTATAGAAAAAAATACAAAATTGATTGATCAGATTATTGAAATGGACATAAAATTCAATTTCGAGTTCGATTTGTTTTTGTGTCTTTGGAGTAATTTCCCTGTGTTGTTAATAAAAAGTGATTTTCAATTCCACAAGACTTAATATTAGCTATTTATTATTTTATTAGTTTTGGATCCAGAAATAATAGCCTATGCGCCACAAATTCCGAACACAAATATTCTATTAGAGCAACATTTTTTGAAATCATTTTTTATCAATATAAAATAATATATGAAATTTAATAATAATTTCTCGAATATTGGAATTTGTTCAATCAATAATTGATCAATTGAAAATGACATGTAAACAATAACAAGAAAAATTGAATTTTTATTGAAAATTTTCGATAGCGTAAAATAAAAATATGATGATCGAAATATATCGGATTTCAATTTAATATTATTGTTTTTTTTTTACCTTTTTTTTGGTTGACTGTAATAAATATTGAAAATGAAAACAGAGACAATTTTCATTTAGAAGCTAAAAGTCATATCAAATTAGTTCAATTATTTATGGAAAATTCAATTGAGCTAATTATTTTATGAAGAATTAATATTTATTATGAATTTTAATGGAAAATATTCGCTTAATAGTAGAGGCAGACATAGGGTATTCATACCTTAGTATCGATACTACAGTATAGCCTTGTACCATGGTATGAAAAGGGGTTGGCACACATCAAACATGGTATTTGTCTGACATTTGAAATTCTGCCATTTCAGCGAGAATATGGGAATTTCTTTTCGCTCCTCTTAAATCCTCTATATGATTCCTCCAAATATCTATAAATTTTAAGGTTTCATCCACAGATAAAATTTTGCGTTTTTTCTTTACTTTTTTCATTTTTTTAAAATAAAATTTTCAAAAAAAAAGTGTAAAACATATGTCAATTGCTCAACTTACCTACAAAACTCCATTCGCTATTTGCCGCTTCAATGAAAAGGCGCGACAATTACTAAAGAATAGATTACAGTGGTCGAAAAAATTAAGTAAAAGAGGGAATACCACGTACTTTTTCGAATTTAAATACTAGATTTATGCTACGTAGTTGAAATGGTATTCACCTAGTATTCGACGACACACATATGGTATACCACATGGTATCCTTAAACACTGGTATGAATACCCTATGTGTGCCTCTAGTATAAAAGAACTTATAAATCGCAGGAATATGTAAGGTGTTCAAATTTGAAGTAACTTTTTAAATTTTAAATAAAACACATAAATTGTGTGAAATCCTTATTTATTTTTATTGGAAATTAAAGAACATTGGATTCGGTTAATAATGAAAAAGAATGTCGTTCAAGTGACCTCCTCTGCTAGCTCGACAGGCTGTCAATCTTTTACCAAAATTTTGAATGACTTTTTTGGGGTTTAAGGTTTAATTGCTGTGAGCGACGACGAATTGATGTCCTTGGCTCTTCGGCAACACTTGTGCTAACAGCTGCAATATTTTCACGACCACTACGATGATAAATACTGCTTTTCTGATCTTGAACTGAACCAGTTTCTTGAAATTTATCAATGATAAGTTTAATAGCACGATTTGTCGGAGCATTTTCTTCCAACTTAGTATATATGAATAACTTTCACCATATTTAAAATAAGTTTTAACAATAAAAATACTCATGTAGCGATCCATTTTAACTAGCCAGAATTATTTACTTCATACATGAGAAAAACATCGGTGTAACCTAGTACCTTTAAAAAAAAAATGGCGGCAAATTAAAAAAAAATACCTCAAATTGGAACACCCTATATAAAATTCGTATGACGTCAAAATGACGACATTTGAGAAGCTTCATTTTGGTCAATAATTAAAAGAGCCGCTAAAGATCACTTCTTGGAAAATTTTGTTATATAAAGTCATTAAATATGAAATTAAAAATTACATTTAAAATGAAGACCTTATCAAAAACAAGTCACAAAAATCATAATTAGCAAATTACAATATTTTAATAGTGTTTCCTTTTCACCAAAAAAAGGAAAATATTTATTTTCTTCAATTTTCTTTCATTTTGGAAAACAATGAAAAGTTTAAATAATTATTTGTAATTTTGTTTTGACTTTTCTTCGAATTATGAATTGAAAATTTTGTTTTATTTTTTTATGGATTTTTAATAATAATCCTAACCTCTTCATTTCTGACGAAGGTTGGATCATATAACAAGAATTCACCTTTAATGAATTCAACAAGGGCCCCATTCAAATTCTAAACAATGAAACAATGAGTAAAATTTCTAAAACAATAGAAAAACTTTCTCGTTTTGGTTTTTCAGGAAAAATTAAATAAAAGCAAAATACTTTTTTTTTATATAACATTTTATTTTTTATTTTACTACTTTTTTCATTAAGTAATATTAATTTCAATAGAAAGTATTCTGTTTTTGAATTTGTTTAATTTAGAAATTTTTAAACTAAACACGGGGAAAATATCTACATAAGTAAACGATTAAATTCTTGTCGCCTTTAAGCTTCCATTTCAGAAAGATTTTCCGGCATTTTTTACTTCAAATTTGACAAAGTGTCAAAAAGTTTGTGGCCGAAAATGAATCAAAGGAAGTCGAGTCTCATAATAGACTGGAATAGGAATCATCTACGAACAACCATTGGGATACTAACGGGACATTGTCTGTAAAGAAAGGACGCTAAAAGACTGGGTTTGGTGCAAACAGACCTCTGTCGATATTATGGAGATATAGGAGTGGCTGAAGACATCAAGCACATTTTATGCGAATGCTCAGCTCTCTTTCGAGCTCGGAACAATTTTTTGGGCAACCATTTCTTCGGAAATTTAGGGATGCTTCAAGCGACTAACATGAGCAGTCTAAAGAAGTTTTGTAGGAAAATTAAATGCTTTGAAGAGGAATAGGTTACTCAATAGAGTAACTCTTGGTCTCGTAGGGATCACAATGGGCCCATAAGCTGTCTGGTGTTGTACGTACTCTACCTACCTATCTACTTAAAATTTACGGAAATAGTTCTAGTAAAGAATATGACTTAAAAATTTTACTAAAATTTAAATATTTCCCATTTAAAATTTAAAAATAAATTAATTTTGATAATACTCCAATTTCGAGTGAAAATTTTTAACCTTTTATTTGACAATTGAATTATTCCTCATGAAGGAGCAAAAACGTCCTGAAACAATAAAAGCATATATAAATAATTTAAAGAAGAATAATACTCCACAAAGAAAAAAAACGCCATGAAAGACCAACAAAAGCAGAACTCTGAACTTATATCATTTTTTTTTATGAATTCGTATTTTACTAATGCGAGAAATTTTTTCTTTTTTTTTGTGAAGGCGCATTTTAATATGATGTACTTGTTACCATGATAACAGCTCCACCAATATTCCAGTCAAAATCCCGGAGGGAATAAAACACACAAAACAAAACAGGAGCTAAGGAATCTCAGGCGAAATCATAAAACCCAACATCTTTAGGAAAGAATAAAAAAAAAAAACTTCCTTGTTTATTGTTTACATTTGTCGTTCGTTTTTCTTCTTCCTTCTGGTTAGGGACTTTCATATTGTCGTTATTATCATAATTTTTCTTTTAATATTTGAATGTTGGTAGTAAATTAAATTTTATTCAAAAAAATGTGTTCTTTAAAAATCCTGCAATAACAAAAGGAAAAAAATATGTAAATATTATTATTATTATTAATATTAAAGTTGGAATTATTATTTTGAAAAATGTTAATTAAAATTAAAATAGTATTTAAATAGCGCGCCAGACAGGACAGAATGTCTGGCTTATCTTTTTGGCGCCAGAAAGTTACGAAATTTTCAATTTCGGCAAAACTATTTCAATGAATTTTTAGTAATTTCAAAGGAAATCAACTAACTATGAAGTTCTTCTACGAACTGTATCCTGATATAGACAATCATAGACTAAGGGTAGAGAGAAAATGAGAAAAAACGAGGTTAAATAATGTAGGCAAAGAAAAATAAATTACATGAACAATCGAGACCTGGATTTGAACCAGGGTCTCATCAGTTTCTAGAAACGAGGTCTTAATCGGCTTGACCATTCAACATTGTAGTTATTAATCTGTTCATTTACCTTTTCAATAAATTCTAAGTATTATATTAATCAAACAATACAACAGTTATTCTATAAAACCTTTCAACTCTCAATTCCAATTTATTTGTACTCTAATTTTAACTCTACAATAACATGTTTATATCATTATTTGAAATTATTGGGAAGGAAATTAACAGCGTTTTCGCGACGATCGGTGGTAAGTTTCACAGTTTACTTTTTTGTCGACTAAATTGATTTTAATTACAAAACCATATCATAGGCATAGGTGTCTTTTAATTATGTATTCAAACATACTAAGTACATTATTCACGATTAAAATCTATTGATATCACTATTATTTATTTTCAGTAAAAGCTGAGTGAAGTTCTTAACGATACCATCTAAGATTAAGCTAGGGAACCTTCAATACAGCCATAACATTACACCATCAGACTATACTATTTGTTTCGCTCTTTGCAAAACTCTTTGGCTGGAAAAACCTCTAGTTCCGATGATAGTGTGAAAACCTACCCGGGCAAAATTTTTGCAGAAAAAGGCCAGAAGTTTTATGAAGGTTTATAAAATTACTTGAATGATGGCGACTCATTCTCAAACAAATTGGCCAATATATTACAGATTTGTTTGTAGAAAAATATTGTTTTTTATTTCGTAGTAAGAAACCGAAGAGGCCCTCTCATTATCCAATATGTGTTCATACAATTGCGTCCTAATTTATCAACCAATTTCAGGATGATTCCCTATTGTATATATATACCAGAAAAATTGTGTTCACAGACATAGAAGTCTGAGTACAGTAATTTTGTCTAATAACTTATTTTTCAAACTAGATTTTAACTACTATAGAAACATTAAAAGTTTATTTCTTATTTTTCTGTACTAAATTCCTCATCCACGAAGTAATCAAATCAATTTCATGTACTTGTGTCCCACTGATCCAACAAATCCTCTCAACAAAATACGGTTGTAAAACTTTTTATCACTTTCTATGTTATTATTATTTTATTAAATTCTGAAAAACACCCGCTTATACCTTTACAATTTGATGAAAAAGGCAAGTACCCCGCGAAAAATGTTTGTTTACTGATAGAAAAAAAAAGTCCTTTTATCTCATCCGACAGTAACTTTCAAAAATTCGGAAATATTTTAATAAAAACCAAAAAAAAAAACGCGAAATAAGAAATATTGGTTCTCAAAAGTATTCAAATAATATCCCTTTTTTTGCTTCGCCATAAAAAAAAAAAAAACTCTTTCAAATAAAGTTTATGAAAATTTCATCTCTGAAAGGACATATTTAGAAATTAAATAAACGTAACCGAAAAAAAAAAACGAATTTGCCAACTACAAAAAAAGCTCTTTTCATGGCAATAAAATTTAATTAAAAAAGCTAAAGGTGAATACTTTCGTTTACCTATTTATTAAATTCTTTTGTGTTTTTTTTTTTTTACTGGATTTCTAAAGCGAAAAAATCGAGATAACCGCGGTAATAATAGCGTTGTATAACTTTCACAATAAAACGGGTTGTATTTATCAGGTTTTCATATGAAAAAATAATAATTATAGATGAAAGTTCTGCATTTAATGCTTGGAAAATACAGTTCTCACAAACTGAGGTTTATAACGTACAGAAACTTAAAATCGGCTTATAACCCATTTTTTGATGCCATATAGCAGAAATGGGAATAAAAAATAGCCAAAACCTTTTTGCTCTTTCCAAAATTGCTCTAATTCACGGGTAGCCTGCTATTCTAATACTTGTAGAACACATCTATTCTGCAAATTCTATTCAAATCAGTAAATTAGTTTTAATACTATATCAAAGAACAGGGTTTCTTTTTCTGCTATGACTGTTTCTTCCTCCACTATACTTGAACTGATTTTACTGAAATTTAACCTAATATTGCCTGTTTGTATAGCTAACGTATGAAAATAGTTCAAATAAAATTGCCTTGCAAATTTTCCAATTAAATCTGAAAAAAGGTAAAATAACGACAAAACGTTCTGGTCATCCTGGTTCTTATTTTAAAACTTCGCTCCTTCTTCGTCGATTTTGCTGAAATGTAATACAAAATTAAGTTAAGGGAGAACCAAGACCTTATAAATTTCATCAAAATCAGATAATGCGTTTTAAAGTTCTTTTGTACACGGCAGAATTGACGGACGAATGGACGACATAGCTTTGAAACCCCTTTTCCGGTGAATATTTCTATGCGTTACAAATCTAGAGATAAAACTAATTTGTCGTCATGTAGTACTTACCATAGAGCTTAAAAATGGAAATTTAATTTGTAAAATTTTAATAAAAATAAAAGCCAAGTATTTGGTCAAACATATGCTTTTCTCTGTTTTAGGAAAAGATTTTATTTCCCATTTGTTTTGATTGTATAACCACGAAAATCGCTGGATTTTGGTAATTGGAAACTGTCATTATAACCATAGAAAAATCCTCATTTGTATATTTTAACACGCAGGATTTAAATTCCTTTCCCTAATTCCATTATTCTTGGGAAAAAAGATTTCTATAGTAACACATTTTATCATTTCTGTAATTCTGTAAATCCATTTGTCATCTAATTTTTCCAAAGAAACAGCTTATAAATGTCTTGTCAACAAGTTTCTTCGATTCTAAAAATGTTCTCCAACAAAAAAACTCGAATACAAAATAATTCGATGTCAAACTTTTTAAACTAGTTTCCTTCTTTTTTCACTTAAATTACCAAAAATGAAATTTACTAAAAGAAAAAGAAAGCACCCATCACAGACTACACAAAATCATATAAAATATCATATTAGTTTTGCTGTGAGTTTTTTTTATCTTAAAAACGTGAATCTTAAATAGCTGAGCATAGATAAAAAGTAAAAAGTAAAAAAAAAAAAGTATTTTTTTAAAGAAAGGATATGAAAATGTTCCGTAGAATTTACGTGAGCAGAATCTGTTTCCATTGTCCTTATATAGAGGAATATAGTGCGCCTCCCAAAAAAGAAAAAAAAAAGCTTTAATAAATTAAAACATGGATGAAGAGAGTGTTGGGTGTAAAAACAAAAAAGCAAACCCAGAAAACTAGGAAGGAACTTTATCCTCAAACATTTGGTGTATATTAAATTGTTCATTCTCCTGTCGAAGGATTTGGGTAGAATGAATTAAGGGGATTTAAGAAAAATGCTTTTTATGTATTCAAAACATGAACTTCAATGAACAGGAGATGGTTGGGAAAAAAAATATTTTTTTTTTTTTTTTAAGTACCACAACTTCAAATTAGATTTCCTTTTCTTTTAACTAAAATCCAAACAAATTTTTCTCTTCATTTTTTTCCTGTGTGTTTTTTTGATTAATAAAAGAAAGTTATACGATTTTTTTGTACGAATTTTTTCTTTAGTTTTAATGAAATATAAAGAATTTGAAAAATACTTGTTAACTTTTATTTCTGAAGTTTATTGGATCCTTAAAATTCCATAAAAGAAGGAAGAAAAAAAAACTATTGATTTTTCATGTCTTTAAATTTTTAGTTAAAGTATTTTTTTAAACTTGTACAAAAGTAGTTCATAAAAACAGAATTTTACTGAAATATTAAATATATTTAATTTTCTTAAATAATCAAAACTAAAGAAGACATTTCAAATTCACCTTTTTTTTCTCTTGTTATGATAAGGTTTTTCATATAGTCTTTTGGGATGACAAAATCTTCCATAATCCATGTTTATTACTGACAACAAAAATCCTCACAATACCGCGTTACTCGCATGCATGTCAAAAAACCTTAAAAACAACAAACCAACAAAAACTGGAGAAACAAAAAAAGGAGGAAAATTAAATGAAAACATGTACAGTGAAAGTGGATTTTAGAGAAGATTCACAAAAACACGTTTGTTAATCCTGGACATTTTGTCTAGTTTACTTTCATTGAAATGAAATTTTTGGGTTTCATCACCAAAACATCCTAGCTAATTCTAGGAAACATGTATCTATGTATATATATACAAGTGTATCCATTGGTAATCCTGATATAATTTGGTTTCGAGGATTTTCATTAGAACATCATTGTATCCATTGTATTCTTGAATTCGACAAATTCCAAATTCATCATTGATTAAATTCGGTATAACTGAAGTATTATTATGATAAGGTATTTAATTAATATTTTCAAACTTGATTTTCATTTTCGATTAAATGTCATATTTTAAATTTATATAAGATTTTATGGAAGAGATATGCTCCCACGAAATTGGAAATTTGAATTTGAACGGAAATTGAAACATAAGCAAATAATGTCATATATTATTTTGTATTGAAGTTTATGTTTTAGAGGGGACAGAAATTATATCTTCAGCCAAATTGATAAATTCAAAGTATAGTGGAATCCAAAAAGTAAGCTCCACCTAATCCAATAGCGAATAAAAACCTTTAAAAGGAGTTTAGTTCTTGGTTTTGTCTAAACACCGAACTGTATAAAGCGTGAACTTTTAATTATAATGACTAATGCTCTAAACAGATCTCCGATTTTAATGACAATAATTATTTTTTAAAGATACTTCTGGATGACCCGTGACACATCTTCTTTTTTTTACAATAATCATTATTCTTGCCATTCCAAAAGGTTCATAAAATTACTATTTTGCTCATAATTTTCAGAATAGAATGTTTATTCATTTTGATTCAATAAAATTAATTTTTTTAAATTGTATTTTAGTAAATTTTAAGGAATTTTTAGAATAATGACCATTTTTCATCCTTTTAATTTTATGTGAAAGAAGAAAACATGTCAAAACCAGATGAAATTTTTAAAATATCCAAATGTAGATGGCCCTGTAAATAATGTGAGGAAAAACTTTAGGACCTCTTCACAATTTCATTTGAAAATTTAAAAAATGATAATGCTTAAAATTGATTATTATTACGTAAATTAAGGCCATTATCGAGTTTTAATAACCGATTGGGAAATAATGATCAATAAAATCGGAGATCTATTTAGAATATTAGGATATACTGTAGATGACGGATTTAGAGGTGTCTCAAATTTCTGCTAACATTCTTTGCACCAACATATCAACATAGTTTTTAAAATTTAATTTATATTTTGTTATGCCACATCTTTTTTTAAACAAACTTCTATGCATATTTGAAGCCCTGCGACATGCGAAAATTTGGAAAATTAACATAGTTACAGCTGATTAAAAAGCGTTACATAAAATTGAAACGTACTCGTAAATCTACTCACATTTCAAATGTATTTTAAACAGGCTACACCGGTGTTTCCCAACGTGGGACCCACGCCCCACAGGGGGGCAATTTGATTGTTAAGGGGGGCAATTCGAAAATGGACATGACACGAATTTAACCCTTTCGCTCCGGGCCATTTAAATGCAATGCTAGATTTCGGTGCTAAATTTAGTTTCTTAAGTGAACAATTCAATTTTTTAATATTAAAAATTATGTATGTTACATAGGGGGGGCATAAGAATTTTAGAAAGGCTAAGGTGGGGCATGGCACATAAAAGGTGGCTAAGGTGGGGCATGGCACAAAAAAGGTTGGGAAACACTGGGCTACACGAATGTTCGTATTACCACTTCCAGAGTGAAGAAAGGAAAGTATTTGTACACATTTCCCTTTTTTGAGAATAAATTTTTTTTCAACGAATATTCGTGGACAAATTCGAATCAAAAATGTTTATAAACAATATCCAACTCGGAAAACACTGATCCGATTCAGTTGAAATTAGATATCAAATTTTCTAAAAAGAAAAAATTAAACTATAGTCATCGTGTTGTAGACAAGTTATAGACGTTTTGGTTTAAATAAAATATTCAATTAATTATTCTCCAGGAAAATTACAAATTGCCTATTTCTAGGCTCCTAAAAAATGGTAAAGATACATCAGACAGGTATTGTGGATAGCATTTGTATAATATAGAATGGAAAATTTCAAAAACTTAATCATACTTTCAATTTTGAAAATGAAAACTCAATATCAATTAAATATCAAGGCTTTTTTGTTGCAGCTGATGCATTCATTATTATTGAAACAGCGTATAATGGAAACATCTTCCCACATTTATGATTGATGATAAAATAATGTTTCAATTCATTTCAAATAATATTCTGTAGACTCTTCATATAATACAAATATGTACGTCGATATTAAGTATTCGTACATGTTAATTTTATAACAAATTTGTGTATATGTAAAAAAGTACTGAAAAGTTTTATTAAAGCATTTTATTCGTATTAACGATGAAATTAACGATTTTGCAAAAGAAAAAAGAAAACTTCACCTTACAATAATAAACTTGTCCTTAGAACTTACTTCATGTGATGTATGGCACTTTTCTTACATGCATGCTATTCATGCATACGAGACTATAAACTTTTATGAAATTTTAGATTTTTGATATACATATATAACGCGTTTTCTGTCGACATCAATTTGCCAGAAGCCAACTCCTTATTACTGTTATTTTATATATACAAAAGTATTAAAGTACTTTTTCATATGCTATACAAAATAATATACAAACATTTTGTTAAACTTGCATATTCATATGTGTACACCTCATTTTAACTATTATGAAATCTAAAAACTCGTTTATGTATCATAAATGCAATATGCCATGTTTCAAGCTAGTATATATACTTATTATGAACTGACGAGTTCTGAACAAGTTAATGACTTCCTTCAAAATGAACATACATCCCCAAACCCATTTACATATATGTTTATTTGTATAATACATTCGTTAACTTGCATAATATATAGGAAAATGCATTATGTTCATTTCACAATATGATGTATAAAGTCAGTAAACTTTTATGGAATGGAATTTATGCTAAAAAAAAAAAAACGGATCCCGTAAAAAAGACACATATCAAGTGTAATGATTTCAATTTTTATTATTTTAATGCTTTTTTTCCTGGTTTTGGCTCTTCCATCAAGTTCAATGTATTGGAAATCGGGATTTTTGTTTTATTTTTTTTTGAAAGGACAAATGAAATAGATAAAAAAGTAATGGTCCTGAAATTGAATTCATAACACGAAATTCGATTGCCGAGAGAGGTGACCGATTTTTTTTTTAAACAGGACATAAAAAAAATATAAAATAAAATCAATTTCAGATGACCAGTGAAGCAACACTCTCAACATTTTATTTTCCGATTTTCACTCAATAATTGATAAATGGAAAAAATTATTTTGACAGGATAGAGCCAAATGTGGTGAAACAGGATTCGGTCTGTTTTTTTGGTATTTGAAAAATGTAATATTGGCGCAAATACGATCGTGTCTGTCGTCTTCAATTAATAACTTGTAATAGAATTAAATTTTCCTTTTAAATTTTATGATATTTTTCACTTCTTCTATATCTGTATATAAAGAAAATGTTGTTTTTCTGTTGGGAAGTATGTTGTCGATTCTTTCAGGTATTATATTTAGGTAGGTATGTAGAGTAGGGGTACTGCGTATAACACCAGTCACCTTATGGGCCCATTGTGATCCCTACGAGACCAAGAGTTACTCTATTGGGAAACCAATTCCTCTTCAAAGCATTTAATTTTCCTACAAAATTACATTAGCTTGCTCTTGTCCGTATCTTAAAGCATCCCTAAATTCCCGAAGAAATGGTTGCCCAAAAAATTGTTACGAGCTCGAGAGAGAGCTGAGCATTCGCATAAAATATGCTTATGGTATTATATTTAAAGCGAAGAGGAAATAATACAGATTTCAATGAAAGTTTTTCGAAATCCTTGCTATTTTGATTTAATTCGAATATATTATGATATTAATAAGGGATTAAAAGGTTTTCTCAGCCCCCAATCAACAAGGAGCTATTAAACTTTTCAACTCGCATATTAACGACATATTTGTACTCGGGTACAGTTGGCCCAATTTACTCGACCACCGTATAAATGCATTTGAACCCTGTTTCGACCTCATTTGGACTCTCTATTTATACATGGAGATCAAGTAAACATGAGGTTAATCATGATTATGAAATTAATCTACTTATTCGGGATACAATATTTGTTTGCAACAAGTTAAGCTCAGTCAGTTTGTAGTATACTAAAGTGTCTATAAAAAGTCATTCGTAAAAAAATTGTTCACCAATAATTTCAGGTATAGATGATCTTATTTTTATCTGAAAAAGTATTTCTTTTAAAATATATCTTCTTTCGTAAAATAATTTATCGAAAATTATTCTAATTACTGTTAAAGAAAATATAATTTCTCTTTTCTTTAGTTTGTCGTTGTAAATTTTATATACACTTTTCTTTTGATATTTATAAAGGAAAAAATATTTTATATTTACTTGGAATTTCTTTCATGGAAAAGAAAATTTAATTTTTTCAAAGTTAGGTATTTTTCTTTTTCATATTAATTAAAAATTTCAATTGTTATTTTCGATATTAACATAAATTAATATATTATCTTTGATAAAAATTGTTTAGTACAATCAACTTTGCTAATGAATTTTACTAGTTTTGATTTCTAATTTCACAAAAGTTAATGATTTTAAAATTACTTTTCTCTTTAATTTATTTACAAATTTAGAAGTTCATATCTCTATGGAAATTACTTGAGATTTGCCCATTTCAATACACTTGATAGAAGATTATCTCAGTCACGTTTTATATAATCTAACAGTGTTATTTTATATTTCAGTCTCAAGAAATCAAAGTGTGATTATCCGAATGGACAATAGTGTCCTATAGTTACTGTCTCCACTCAAAATATTTTATTCTATATTTCTAATATTAAGTTATGTACATTCGTACAAAAATATCTGATCATAAGTAAATGAAAAGAAACACTTATTGTGAACTGAACGATAAATTTGTATTAAATTTCAAGAATTTCTTCAATTGATTAGTTTTGATACAATTTCTGACCTTTAATTAGAGTTTTAATCAAGATTGATATATTGCAGGTCTTGTTATGCTATAAGAAATAACTGCAAGTTTTCCTAACTATCATCTCAATGTAGGAAAACACTATCTTCTACAATTACTTCTAGAGTTAGACATTTATTTTCAAAAAGCATTCATACACTATATTACTATATCAATAATATCCAATACCGAAATTGGTAAATTCCTTTCAGATTCGATTGGTATTTGTATTGCATTTGGAATTCCTATACGAAATTAATATTAAATTCCATTCAATATCTACTGATTCAATATAACCAAGAAATTGAGGATAACCTCCCAATCTGAGTTTATTTTTTTTTCTCTGGAATATTTTAGTTTTAATTGAAAGTATACTTGTTTCCTTTCCTTTTTCTTTTTTTTTTTTTTTGTATAAATTTCATGAATTTATGCAACGAAAATCAAAAGCAACCAAAAAACAGTATCAAACATAGGTCAACCTAAAGTGGATAAACATTAAAAGGATAAACTAAAATTTGAATTTAAAATACATATTTGTAAAGCATGTATCTAAATAATCAGTACCCATCACAGCCAACACGTTGCATGGTATTAGTTCTTAAGAAAATTTCTCTACATAAGAGATGTCTAGAAAATCATTCTTTTCCGTATATATATATCTTATTAGCCTTATTCTTCAAAAAGCAGAAAAAAGGAAGATATATATATATGAGAAAGTGAAAGTAAACAAACTGTCTGGATAACAAATAAAAGGAATCAAAGAATTTTTCTCATTCTCATCGATTTTATTCTGTAAAGAATGAATGAATAAATTTGTTGTCCAATTCGAAATCCAAACAAAACTTAAGAAATTCTCGTGTATCCTTAACTTGTTCTTTGGAACATTAGTTCTATTCTAGATTTAAATTTTTTTCTCTTCTTCTTCTTATTTTACATAAAATGGTATCCTTTTATTTATAATTTCAATGTGTTCATATTGGTAAAAGGGTTTTCAGAAGGTTGTATAGAATTGATAGAATTCAAAATAGAATTCTGTTTTATTTAGGAGGATGTTGAGAATTTAGGCTTAGTAAGAATTTTGATATGTTTTCACCAGAAATTGTCGTAATTCTGGCGTAATTTTAGGCGTTTTGTTTTGGTCTAAGTTTTAATAAATCGTGTTGTTCCAAACTTATGAAATGTTTCGTAGACAATTTTATCGCGTAAATGTCTCTTCTTCAGAATACCATATTTTAAACATATCTTGTACCGTCTCATCTTTATAGAATAAAAGGGTATTGATCTTTTCAAGACTCAAAACAATCGAAATCAGACATCGTAACCCCAAATTTCCTCATAGTACATGTCCTATAAAATACTATAACAATTTCAATTAAGGATTAAGAATACAAATCCAAGCGATTAAATAAAACAATATTACTAACTACCATATATTCCTTTTCAAAGATAATAGTAGATAACTTCCACTAAAATTAGTTGCAATAAGAAATATTATGAAATTATATGAAAATTCTATTTCAGTGGAGATATTTTTAACGTCTTTTATCTTCTCAATTCATAGTTATTGAGTTCATTAAAAAGATCAGCCAACCAAACTTTTAAATTAATGTTTAACAATATTGAAATTTAATTAAAAATGAAAAAAATTCCATTAAAATAAATACAAAAATAAATCATTTTCTTAGAAACATAAAATTTTTTATGTACTTCCTTACAAAGCACTTTTCTTTAATTTTCTTTCTTCTCATAGAATGGGAATAAAGCCTTGTGATGATAAAATCATGCGAGCTTTAAATGTTGAGGAACGTTATAATGTTTAAAGGACCTGGAAATGTGATGATCAAGATACATATTTTTAGAATATATCCGTTCATCTATCTGTGTCTAAATTGAACGCATTATTTGATGGTACCGATCTGAATAGCTGTTCAAGGGATTTATGAAATCTGAGATTTAATTTCATCTGAGAAACATATTGCACTATATTTCAGTTAGAATATTGGGAGATTCATTAAAGTCATCAAGTATTCTAAGAAAGAAGAAAAAAACACCATACCACAAAACAATAAATAAATCAAATAAACAATGATTAAAACGCATACAGACGATCTTTTCCAGAAAGCTCCAAAATTAAATTGTTTACACGAACCAAAACAATGATTCACAATGCAAGAGCTTTCTAGAAACGCCAAGAAAAAGCTTTCTAACACATTTCGATGAAGAAATGGAGAAGCTTCTCAATTAAATAATTTCGACACGTTTCGATGAAACTTCTGGAACTTAGACCGATAGGTATATAAGGGCAAAATACCGTCGAAACATCTTCAGTTGAAGTCTAAAGCTTCGTCAGAGATTATACAAAACAGAGATTGGAAACGTGATTAATTTGTGGAAGCGATTACACGGGCGATTTGTGATCAATTATTAAAGATAGTGGTTGTGGTGTACTTTTATAAACTGTGATAAATTAATTGTAATAATTAAATTATTAAAAGACAAATATTTTTAAGACTAATTGTTAAGCAGAAATAATTACAAATAAACTTTATACACTAAATTCACATAAATAAAAAGTGTTATCATTCTAATAACATCGAACCGAACGGGTAGCACGTCACTATATATTAGCCAATTGTGCACTTTTGGTTGAAGCAGATTCAATTTGGTGAGGCTCGACTAAAATGAAAACGCAAAAACTGATCATAAACCACATAATGGCAACTAAAAAATGTCCAATTAAAATGAAATTAATTTTCTCCAAAAAGGATAGTACACGATGTAAATCTTGATCCTTTTATCTAATTTAAGTGGAAGAAAGTATTCTTCCTGTGAATTTTCTGGCAGTGTACATTTTTCCAAAGGTGTTATATTTAATCGCGGATCCTGTGTGGATTATCTCGAACAAGCCGAGAGAAATATAGTGACTTTTCAATTAATTGAAACGAATAATTTATTGAGAATTCTTTCTAAAAGAAATCGATTCCATTTCGCATGTATATGCTATATACTTGTTATGCCCTATGGTAGGTACTACCAGAGGGTATATTAGTTTTGTCACTAAGTGTGTAACGCATAGAAATAATGATCGGAGAAAAATTTCAAGGGTATGGTTGTGTAGGGAATCAAAAGTTATATCGATTTATGCATGTCCGTCCGTCCGTCCGTCCGTAGACAAGATAACTCAAAAACACGTTATCCGATTTTGATGAAATTTATAATATGAGTTGCCTATTCCTTAACTGGGTTTGGTATTGCGTTTGAGCAAAATCGATCCACGGAGGGCCAAGTTATAAAGGAAAAACCAGGGTGACCAGAAAGTTTTGTCGTTTTTTTGGTTATGGTTTTTCGGATGTAATTGGAAAATTTGTCAATCGATGTTGTTTAAATTAATTATATAGTTTAACTACATAAATAGATGATACCATGTTAAATTTCAGTCAAATCGATCCAAGGATAGTGGAGAAATAAATAGTTGTAGGAGGAAATAAGCCTGTTCAGCAAGTTTTTTTGATGTACATGTAGAACTAATACACCGATTTGAATAAAATTTGCAAATTGGACTTGTACTATCAGGGTCTGGGTTACTTACAAATTAGAGAAAATTTTGAAAAGGGTAAAAAAAGTTATGAAGAAAAAACCTTGATATATTGTTAGTTTTCACAATTTTTCTCTCCCATTTCTACCATAGGGCATTAAAAAATCGGCTATGGGCCGATTTTAAATTACTCTATGTTTTCGTTATAAAATAGTCATCGTTATAAATAAAAGGGAGCAAAAAGTACAAAAGGAAAAAAAGTTAGATCATTATTAAATGAAAACCAGCAACTTTTAATTAAGTTCATTCATTTTGTCTATTTCTGCATAGCTCGACAATTTTCTTGTACGTTTTTCTTTTTTTCTTTTTTAATTGATTTAAATGTATTCCCAGGTATTACATTTTTAAAGCAAATTAATTATTATAAAACAAATCGTTCAGTTCATTGATATTATAAAAGAAATGATAAAAATGTAGAAATACGTATAAATACGTATACTAGAATGCAGTTAAGTCTGTAAGATTGTATATAAATTTTCAATCGAGTTAAAGCTGTCAACATGTAGACGGAAATTCAGGATAATGTTACTCCCATTCCCGTCAAGTATAGTTAGACTTTGATTTACAAATAAAGAATTTTTAAAATTAAATCGAAAGAAACAATTTCAATCGATTTTTGATTTACAATATTTTCAAACGAATTTTATGTAATTAAAATATCAGAATGAAATTGCAATTTCTCTTAAATTTCACTCGATTGAATTTGAATTAAAATCTAGGTAACCGTGCATATAGGCATAACTTACCTAGTCATGTCAAGAAATTGATATATTTATTATTATTAATGTCTACAAAGGCGTAGTTTGTTAGAATTTCATGCATCATTGATATGCACTAAAAGTTTAATAAACAAAAATAGCTATAAATCCATTCAGAACTCTAAATATCCTTATTTAATTTGATAGAAGATTCCCATCCGATTAAATAAACTAAACGAGATAAAATCTCGGTAAGAGCCTACTTAGAATTGCACCCCCAATCGGTTTGCAAACTGAATGCAATTCAAATTGCGGTCAAGCTCTTTCAGTTCTGAGAATTGTTGATTGTGGCCACTTCGGTAGCTCAAAAGAATTCAGCTACGAATTCGCAAAACATTCAAATTGGTTTAAAAGAGTAACGCTATTAGGAATGTTTTCTCGTGGATTTAGTTATTACCATAGTTTTGGAAGCGCATGCTGCTTCGTACTATTTCCTGCATCATTTGGTGTTCAAATTTCTTATTGAATTATACAAGTAAAGCTTCATTTCACAGAGCCGATCAAAGCTTGAAGTGACGCCAATGACTAAATGTGCATGAACTTTATAAAATGGAAAATTTCAATTTGGTTTGTAGTTGATCACAAAAAGTTCTTTACAACCTTTTAGAAGAAGTTGCAAATGACATTTTCAATCAAAAATTCTGATTAAAATTTGTGTCATTACAAAAAGTCAATGTTTTGCATCGGTTTTCGAGTCGATGCCAAAAAAACGACCTTAAAAGTTTCCATTTACAAACAAAATATTAATTATTATTTTCTGAAACTTTCAACTTTCATATAAAGTTTAAAACAATTTTTAACTTTATTGAATTTTTTTTTTAATCAAAAATTTAAAACAATTACATTAATGAAAAAACAAACTTTTTTCTTCTTCTTTTTTTTTTAAATATCAAAAATATTTAACAAATTATTGAAAATTTGTAAATAATTAGAAGGTGAAGTCTTAATTCGTTTGAACAGCAAAATTTCCAGATCGATTTGTTTGAAAACTTGATGGAAAACATTTACACAAATTGAATAAGACAAGTTACAATTTACGAAGATGAAGTTTGAAAGACCAAAAATTCAATTAGATGAAAATGTTGTAAGAGAAGAAAATTCAGTAATAAACAGGTAAAAGCAAATCAATCTAAAATAAATAGTATAGGGAAGGTAATTTCACGCCTTTTGAGACATTCAACTAACTTCAAAGAAACAAATTATAGACAATTTCAATCAAAAGTCATACTAACATCAATTCAAGTGAGAAACATCAGACTAATTAGTCAAAAGAAACTTTTCCATAAAATGTTCGCCTTATATTGTATATGAAGTGTTTTTGAGGAAAGTGTATTTTCTTCGTTGAATATTTTAAATAGGGAAGAAATATATATCATAATTGAATTCACAAAAAAAAATGTAATAAGTATAACAGAAAAGCATTTCAAAAAGAATTATGAATGGAGACAGGTCGCACCAAGTTGGTTGAGTTTGTGATATAGGAAATTAAACGAGAAGCTAGCGCTACATGGTACTTTCTATTTGGGATGTCGCAAAAACTCACAAACCCTTCTAAAGGTTGACCTGCCCAAAATTTTTTTATGCCGCTTTACAGTTACGTTCGCAACTTTTATTCCTGTTTTTGTTTCGGTTTTCTTCTCTTAAATTATTGGAGAGGGAACATAGTTCTTTATACAAATAATATCTTATCCAACAATATTTGGGTAAAAATCCGATTAAAAACGACAGGAAATATAGTTTGGGTTCCGGTTACGATTAATTTCTTTTCTTTTATTCCGGTTCGGTTCTGGATTCGGTTTTGCTTAAAAGGACACGTTTATTCTAGTTTTCGGGTTTCGTCTCGGTTCCGTTTCCTAGCTCTCGAATTACTGAGAAAAGTTAAAACAATTCATTGTACAAGTTTTGAACCAATTTTCTTTAATATCCAGTACCTTAAGGGACACTCTGTCACAATCTGAATAATTGATTTTTACCTGACTTTGGGCCTGTTCTTATTTTTCCCAATGTCATAAATTTTATGTTTGATTATTATCTGGCAAAGTGTTGATTGATGCTTCTTCAGAAAAAAATAATCAACTACACGAAATACTAATTGAAAATTTTCATTAAATTAAAGCGTGTTCAAATTACAACGAACTCAATCGAAACAATATAAAAATAATGTATATTGAAATCGATTTAATCAGTTTATTTTCTGTTATCATTTTGATAACAGCAAACCTCTCTCAGACATACCGACAACTGCATAAATATAAATTAAAGATCAAATCAATTTCACTTAATAAACATCTCGTTTTTATGGTTGCAACACGACCAAGATGCATTTTCTATTAACCGTAATTTATGCAGTACTCACAATTGGATATGGTGCTAACATTCCATCTGGTTTAATACCACAAGCTTTGACACGAATTGTTGGTGGACAAGATGCATCCATTGAATTGGTACCATGGCAAGTTTCATTAGTTCTATTCGGTAGTCATCATTGTGGCGGATCAATAATAAGTCGTGATGTTATATTAACAGCAGCACATTGTACAATTGATATGCCAGAACGTTATTTAAAAGTTCGTGCTGGTACACAATATCGTTCGGCCGGTGGTAAACTAATAGGAGTGAAATCATATGAAATTCATCCGAATTTCAGTTTACGTACAATGGACTATGATGTTTCAATAGTGTTTCTTAAAAATAAATTTCACTATGAACCAAATATACGTCCAATTGGTTTAGCACGAGAGTTGATAACGGATAATTCTACAGCAATAGTAAGTGGTTGGGGTAAACTATCGGAAAGAGGACGTCCAGCACAAATTCTACAATATACAACAATTAATATAATTAATCAATCATTATGTAATGTTTTATATAAAAACGGAATCACCGAACGTATGTTATGTGCTGCTGCAGAAGGTAAGGATGCTTGCCATTGAAAAAAAAAATTAAAAAAAATTTATATTATTTGTCTATTCTATGAAGGTAAAGATGCTTGCCAGCAAGATTCTGGTGGACCGCTTGTAGCTGACGCACGTTTGATCGGTATCGTTTCTTGGGGTGAAGGTTGTGCACGTAAGGACTTACCAGGTGTCTATACAAATGTGTTTAATTTAAGAAAATGGATAAATTCTATAGTTTATGGTTATAACAAAAAATAAATAATAATAAATTTGGAATTTTTTGTTTTCGTTAATTTGTTTAATTTTTAAAATGTTAATAAAAATTTCCCCAAAAAAAGTTCACAAGATCACAAAATAAACATTACACAAAAAAAAAAAAATTATTTTCAGTCATTATTAATTATCAATTTCATATAATTTCATTTTAATTTTAATTATACCAAAAAAAGAAATAAGAAATTATGATCTGGCATTTTTTCCCTAACCCTTCGCTGACGAATTTATGAAGATTTACAAATTAAAAATGAAGAAAAATAGCTCAACCATTATTAAGTAATCGCATTATTATAGAAAATTTCTAATTTTAAAAGTTTTTCTCGTCCAAGGAATATTAATATATAACAAAAAAAAAAAAAAACGCCGCTATAAACGATATTAAATTACCCAAAAAAAGAAAAAACCAACAACTGAATAAGAAAATCCAACATAAGGCTGGAGTTCATGGGATACTTTTTTTTATCATCAATCATCCTCCAAGTTTTCCCTTTAGAAGCATTTAATTAAAAAATATAAAAAATGAAAATGAAAATATATAATAAAGAAAATAGCGTAAGAAAAATTGTGATTCTGTCAGGATTAAGTATTAAGATTTTATGAAATTTGAGCAATAATGGACAGAAAAAAATTAAAACGTTAAAAATAAAACAAGGAACAAAATATTAAAGTGAAAAAAATTAAAATAATAAAAGACTTTTATTAATAATAAATTATATTAAAAGAGAAAACATATTGAAATTTGATATTATTTCATGAAAAATCTGTCTTATCGGGAATTTCGGAAGATTCTCTACCACGTGTCTACTGGCTGTACTCGACTCCATAATTTTACAAGATTAACGTATTCTGTACAAATTTTAATCTCACAATAAAAAACTCCAAGCCGTTCACCAAACTCACTCTCAAAAGTTTTCCTACAAGTTTAACCTCATGCCAAATTAGTACCTACTTTATATACTTTCCAGGAATTTTTAATTTTTAGAGTCTGTTAAATGAAATATAGTGAAATTCTGGTTCTATGTATCTAATTCAGTTCAGCGATTCGTGTTCACATTTCCTAGTTCATAAACATTTTTCTCCAGTAAAGTTTGAACATATTTATAGTTATTTTTTAAAAATTACAGTATTGCAAATCTAAAAAGAGACTTCCAGAACACTTTTCCATGACCTTATTTTGGAATTTTGTTTTTGGGGTACGCAAATAATTCAGATTTATATAGTTTTTTAAATTATATTCAAAAATATGAATGATCTCGTAGCTCAAGCCGTTAAAAGGTTTTATTATTAGTTGCGAGGAACCTCAGGTTCAATCACTGGCTTCGAAGATTTCACATATGTTTCTTAGACAACTATTTAGCTTAAAAAGTTCCAACATTACAATTATATTGTTTAAACTTTAAGCTATGGAAGCTTTAACATATAACTTGAAAATGAACCAAGCACATTGGTGAATGTGTTAAATACACGTAGTTTAAGTAATAGAGATTACTAGAAGTTGAAAGCTTCTAGTTTATTTCCAGGTCTAACAATATTCACATTTTTTCAATTTCCTACAATATTTTACTAATTTTGATCCAGATTTTTGCTACATTTAAGAAATAAATTACAACAATCGAATACGAGGACTAAACTATTTTTTTGTAGCTATTAAAATTCCTAAATTAATAGATTTAATTAGATAGATTAATAGATTTACGAGAATTTCAAGTTGTGAAATATTTTTCTGGAAACAATTAATTTCGTAATTCCAGAACATCACTAATAAGATGTCTGAAAAATTGATTTTCGAATCTAAAATAAGAAAGACATAAATCGTAATCAATCAAAACTAATTAATTCGAATTAAAAGGAAGTAAACAAAATAAAATTTTACTCAATTTAATTATACTAAAATGTTATTTATTGCACTATTTTTCGATATTATTTTTAGTGACGAGACTTAAGTAATTCGGTTTCAACCAATATAATTCGTTTTATGATAAAAGTTTAGTTTTTTTCTTGTTGGATTCTTTTCGCTCATCATTTTTGGCAATCATTTCAAATAACTGAAAGTTTATCAAGAACATCCCAAAAGTGATAAAAGTTTTCGTTTTCACTTCATATAAGAAAAAGAAATGTTTCTTAACAATATTTTTCTTTTTTCTTTTCTTTTTTTTTTTGTTTATATTCGAAACAAATAAATTTTTCAAGATAATATTAAAGAGTCAACCATCACAAGTTGTTGACCCTATTTTCTATTACTCAATAAAGTCTCAATCAAGAAATAAGAACAAGTTTTCTTTACAGAACAAAATTGGAAAATTTTCAGAACAAAAATAAAGTTATTATTACTCATAAATTGGTTACTAAAAATGATAATAGTTGTAACTAAAGGACATAATGAATTGTAAAAATTCTATAAAAAAAAAAATAAATCAAACAACAGGGCGGATAGGTTGGATACACACAGAAAAATGAGGAAGCTTTTTGCTAGTTTTGACAACTGAATATAGTTGTAGAAACTTCACAACTGAAATTTAGTTGTTACAACTGACTTTTCAGTTTTCACAATTAAGTTTTCAATTTTCACAATTAAAATTCTATTATTACAACAAAAAAGTCAGTTGCCAAAACTAGGCAAAAGCTTTGTGATTTTTCTGTAGGTTGAATGCCACAATATTAGGATATTAGTTTCTAGGCAGAAAAAAAATAAAGGGAATAAAATTTTGAAATTCTTATGATTAGTTCTGTAAAAAAAAAGAATTATTATGATTTTCCTATGGAATGAAATTTTCTATTTTCTTTTTTTTTATGTTAAAATAAGAAAATGGAAATAGAATATTTGTTTTTTTTTCCTAAATTATTCATAATTTCAATTTTAGTTGACTATAAACCATAAAAACCATAAAAAATACGACAATTTTTGTGAAACTTTTTTTCATTCGTAGAGAGAGAAAAAAGGAATGAAATCATTTCAACATTTTCAAATTTCACTTGGAACGCAATAAAAGTTTTAGATTGAAATAAATTTTTTGTTTGTATACGAAGGGAAGTCAAAAAGTCCGAACCAATGTTAAAAACCTTTCAAAAACAACATTACAGAATATCATCAATGAAAAATCCATAGCATAGCATTTTCAACTATTAAATGAGCCAAAATATCGTTGAGATTTTTGGCTGACACACGAATTTTTAGTATATAAATTTCAAAATAGTTCATTTTGATGGATGACGTTTTATACTGTCACTGTAGAGCGGCTGCTAGACGAAGAACCGAGACATTTTCACCAACCATTTTCACTAAGTTTTGAAATATATATCATTAAATGTGCTCTAAGGAAATAAATGGTAGTCTGATGATGCAAAGTTAGGACTATATGGTGGATCGATCAAAAGATCACCGTCAAATTCTCTCAATTTTTCAAGAGTGTGGTATGTGGCCCAGCGTTATCATGATGACAAACAGTCCCATTAACTTTTTAATTAGTTCATTTGCTCAAAAAATGCGACAGAACATATCATCATTTTCTTTGGATGTGAGTATTGTTCTTAAGATCAGTTTCAACGATTTGACAAATACTAATACAATGGCAAAAGCTCACTCATAACTAATAACTAAGGATCACTTCGAAGATCGTAGACGCAACTGTTTCTTATTTATTTATTAGATAAACGAACAGGTTTAATAATTTATTTCTTGGAAATATTTCTTTAATGGACATCAGTAATTTATCAGCAAATCTCTGTCCGAAACTTTTATATCTTCCTACCTATAAAAGGGCCAGAAGATAAAATTTATCAAACTGATGTACAAGTTTTTCACTTGTTTTTCTTTCCTTCATTTTTGTTGCCATGAAAAATCAAATGCGTAACAATTTAAATGAAAAAAAGGACATCCTTTTTTATGATTTACATTTTCAAATTCTATTTTCAAGTTTTGGAATATTAAGAATAAAAAAAAAAAAACAGATTTTTCAAATTTATTTTTCAATTGAAATTTGTTTTATAGTGATGGACGTTTTTTTTTTCAGAAAATTGACGATAAAAATTGTATCATAAAGAAAATACACAAAACTTTAAAATGTAATTAGTTTTATCAAATCAACCAAAAAAAAAAAAAAAACGTACTTGAAACGTATTAACTAACATTTCAACAATAAGCTCATATTCTCTACCGAACTTAAGCCTTTAACTTGAATTCCTGGATTCAAAGACCGTATAAACATATATAATAAAAAAATTTCCATTACAAAAGGATGTCGTGAAAAAGTATTAAAAGTACATATTTTTAAATTTATAGTAAAATAAAATTCGAATTAACTTTAATTGAACTCACAATAAAAATAAAAAGTAATATCCTGAAAACTTGTTAGAAATAATCCTTGGTGGAGTTCATAAAAGCTCTTCTTTTTTTTCTTTAAGTAACATAAAAATTTTCTTTTAAGATATTATCACAGAAATTGCAGAAGAAAACGACAATAAAAAACAAAAAAAAAAAAAAAAAATAGAAAACTTAAAAATGAAGATTTTATAAGACTGGATTTTCCATGGAAACATTTTCGCATTATCTTGCAGCTATAAAAGGATTATCTGCAAGGAAAGGGAACAAACAAAAAAGCAGATACACTAAACATCTGAATCAGGTGCAATGAAGAAAACCGTTTCAATGAAAAATACAAAAATAAAAACGTTAAAAAGAACACGTTTTTTTCTTTTCTTTTTTATTTTCTTTTTCTGAAAAATAAGGTAAAAATCTTGATATAGACCAGAGACCCATGCACTTTAAAAGGTGATATCTTGAAGATTACAAAAGCTTTCAACTTGTATTGAAGCTTCTATAAATTTCTTGGTATTTTTCTTAGTTTCTTACTTTTTTCCTTGACTTCAGTTAAATTACCGATAATACATTGTACACATGTGGCAAAGTGATAAAATCAAATTACTTAAACAAAAGGCGCCATGAGAAGAACAGAAAATTACATAGAAACAATTATAATAAAATATAACTCGGGACTCCATAATGCGTAGAAACAAAATACCATATATATGTAGATATATTTTTTCGAAAAGATTTAACGTGCAGAATATTAATAACAATTTATTATTTTCATTTTTAATGGAAAAATCAGTCTTGTAACATAGAAACAACGAGATTTTCTTTTTGGTACAATTTAGCTTTTGTACGAAAAAAGTTGTTAATATGAATTCTTAGAGAAATAAGGACGTGTCTAGCTAAAGATAAGGACGTGTTATATTTTTTTTTTGGAATTGAAATACGTACTTCTAGAGATGATGTTCGTCTTTATTAAAAATGTAGATGTATCTATTTCTAGATAGAAGATAACATTTCACCAAAATCAATAACCAGATTCAATTCCAGAATGTCGAAGGTCGCTTCTTAATTGACTAAAGTCGGAATTCTAGATTTTAAAAGAAAAATTTATTTCTTTTAATTAAATAAATTTCGATTTACAAAATACATATTTGATTACAATTTTACCTTTATCCTCAAAAAAATGAACATTTGGACATTTTTAATTAGATTCTTTTAAACCTAAATCAAAGACAACATAAATATTTTATAATTTATACTTTAAAATTAATTTTTTATTCAATTTTTATCTTTAAAATATTTTCGAACAGTAAACAACATTAACTTAATCTTAATCTTAATCCATAATTTCTATTTATCTAATTTTCTTGGTAAGAAATTACTATATAAAAACTTTAAAAACTTTCGAAGTATAAATAATTGAAATATGAAATTTCCACATTTTATAAGGTAATTTTTTTTCTAAGAAAAGTCCTTTTCAAAACGATTTTTCAGAATTTAGATTATTTTAAAATGAAATTTCAAGAAATTACTTTCACAATAAAATTCAATCGAAAATATTATCTAGCTTTGCCCTTAGGACACAAACAAAACTTTGAATACGGATCAAATATAAGTCTGAAAAGTATTTTCTTAGAAATAGGAAAGTGTTTTCTTACTAATTTATTAATATGTCCGGCAATTCATTGTATTAAGAGCCTTGAGCTATATTTATGTATATTCTTTTGTATAGAATACCAACGTTTTTAGGATCAAAAAGTATTTCGATTACATAAAACTTCAATTGATTGATACTTAATTTTCTATGTTTTCATGAATGATTAGCTACCCAAATTCCCTATGAGGATATTTATGAATAAGTTATGAAATTTTGTGACAAACTTTTACTAAGTTTTCAACAAATCCAGTTTTAGTGTTGTCAAATATATTAATATTTCAACTTATATTAAACTCCCTTTATCCTTTCTTCTCTCATACTTTATTGCAATTTAAAAACAGAAATCTTTTTTTCATCCTCAATCCTTAAAAGGCTTGTATATATGTCTCTTGTTTTATATTATCTGAAAATATCACATTAGATTAAAAGAAAATAGCCGGTTGTCAACTTGTGTCAGTTTTCTTCTTTTCTTTTTTTTTTTTTGGTACAATTTTAGATATGGGTTTATAAAAGGGTTCAGAAAAGTGTCCTTTTTATATAAAAGAAAAAAACTGAGTAAAATCCAAACACATATAAATAAAACTGAATTAAAATACTTATAAATTTATTCATTTACCTAGAAAAAAAGAGGAGAAGAAAAATCACAAAAAAAAACTCATACATTAACCTTCGCTCCTAATCCATACAAAGAGGATAACCAGGATAGAAAAGGTTTTATCTTCAAATTAAATTATGTTACTAAAAACTTAATGCACTAATAATACGGGCTGACAAGTTTAATTAAGTCCATGAATATCTATTTTCGAGTAAAACTTTCGACTTTCAAGAAAATCAATTTTGCATTTCTGTTTTAATTTATATCAAATTTTTAGAAAGTACGTGTTTTTCACTAGTTATTCCAGAACAGAACAAAATTTGACATCGAAAATACAACAAAAACTTGTACATCGCTTATAATTCAGTACAAGGATTTTGTTTCACTTCTGTACTTCATTTGTCGACATATAGATGGATCCGTGTTATTGATTTTAATACTAGACTGCTCTTTTACTGACGCACTGTTTTGATGTTTAGAAAACACTATTTTAAAAACATTATCTTAATTGCAATTTTCTAAATTTCTTTCCTACCTCGAATTAGCTACCTTTTTTTATGAAATTTATTTAGAAAATGTGATTGTTTTTTGTGTTTCGAATTAATTCTATCAACATTTAACTTTTGTCTAATTCTTATTCTTTGCCATTTATTAAACCCGCTGCTCTGTTCCAGAACAAAACAGTATGAAATAAACACGACTATAATTTTTCGTTATTCTTCTAAACTGAAAACTTTAATACATCTGAAATTTTTGTTTCAACGACAAAATATTTAGAATCGAATGAAAAATCTTGACAAGGTCTTCTTATATTTTAAATATTTAGTCGCTCCATTTCTCGCACACAAACAATTTATAATAGTTTTACCCAATCTTCTCCATTAACCTTTAAGGTTAAATTTTTGAATTAATCCTTTTCGTTTTATACAATTTGTATGAGATTAGATACATATATATATATGTTTTTCCTTTATATTAGAATCTAAAATTTCAATGAATTTTTGTTACCCATAAACTTCATATAATCCCATCGCCCTCAAGGGATTTTCATATAAATATATATATATATATATATATCTTCTCTTTTTTGGGGGCATACATATGTAATTAAAGGTTTATTTGAACTTATTTGAATATTTCGGGATCAAGTTTAATATTTTGTAACATTTTACACCATATTCAAATTTTTTAATGGATTTTTATGTTATGATTATCTTTGAAAAAAAATATATTTATATACATATATACATTATGAAAAACCACCCAACTTTCTTATATACACTACTATATTTAAAATTAGTTTTCTCTTAAAATATGAGAAGCACATGTTTGCGAAAAGTTTGTCAAAGTTAATTCTGAATCAAAAAACATTTAAAAATTTGAACAAAGTACTAAAAAAGAAGCTGTGAATGGCGAATAGAAAATGTACCCACTTACAGTATACTCTTGCAATCCAAAAATTAATCAATATCATCATTTATCATAAATCGATACGCACATTTTTGACTTATCGTCCTTCCAAAAAAAAAAGAAACAATTAGTGTCCACCACAAAAATGGTTGATTCATATTCAAGGAACCTAAAGGAAATGCAAAAACAGTGTTGTAAAAGTGGTCCATTCATATTGAAATTGAAAAGTTGTCAGCTAGTTGTGACAATTGAATTTCAGTTGTGACAACTGAAAATTGAGTTGTCAGAACTAAACTCCTATTGTCGAAATTTCACTTGAATACTTACTTACATATATAGTATAAGAAAGTAAAAAAATTTATTTTCGAAAATATATTATTAAGATTGAAAAATAATAAAATATTTTTTGGGAATTTATGAGAAATTATTAAATAAATATTTTATAAGAATAATAAATTTTAATAAAATGTAAATAAAACTTGTTTATATAATAAGGAAATAGTATAAGAAGCGAGTTCATGTTAACCATTCTCTTTGAATAGATAATGTAAAATTTTTAAATTGATTTAAAAACACACCTCTACTCCTTCGATCTTCCTTTTTAGGTCAAATTTTGATATAATACCATTCTATCAACAACTATGTCTTATTAGGTCATGTCTATGATGCATACTGACTGAAATTCCAGCAACAATCCAGAATAGATATCTCTCTAAGTATCAATCTATATCTAGAACCATATTTTCAAAACTGCTACTAAAGAAAATTTCAAAACTGCACTTAAAGAAGATTGGAAAAGAATTCATATCTTTAAACTAAAATGTTTATGAAAATATGAAATATTATATTTCTAAGAAGAGCCATCTATTTGTCATTTAAATTTCATGAATTGATCGTTAGGACATCTTTTTTTGATGAATTTGAATTCAAAGGAAAATTGTTTTAATTTCACAAACTATCTTTTTTAAAACATATTTTCATACATTTTTATTGAAACAAAGTCAAACATATTACATAATAATAACCACATTGAATTTACACCTATTTTAAAATAGAACAACAACAAAAAAAAACGTAATGAAACTATTGTTCTATTGTTCTATTTCGAATATTTTGCGCAGGACTGGAAAATTCCAACAGTGGAAAATGGTTTTGGTTCTCTTCATGTGAAATAGTTTAACCGCACGTAAAGGAAAATACCTTTTCTGAATGATAAAACTTTTATCAAAATATCATATTTTTTTAGTGATTTTTGTCCTTTCACAATGTTCATAACAGATATTATAAACGTGATGGTCGAATAAAAATATTGAAACTGAAAATACGTGATAGACGAATTTTCGATTATATTTTTGAATTATATTTTAAAAATAAAGAAAATGTCATAATAAGAACATAGAAAATATTTAATTTTTCATGTACCCACCCCATTTTTTGCGAGGGAGTTGAAATATTTTATCATTCCACATTAAATTGAAATCAATTTCAAATCTGCCCTAATCAGCATAACTTTTGAATATTGCAAAGCTTTTTTATATTAAAAAAAAGAACCAATTTCGAGCGAAATGAATGGATATATTAAGATTGCGCTTAAAAACTTACACAATTTTTTTTCTTATACTATATTTTATTTTTAGATAAGTCGTTTTATGAATATACCACAAAGATTACATCGTCGAAAGAGTTCCCACAACAAAAACATCACAGCCAAAATTATTTGTATGCTTTCGTTAAGCTTTATATGGCAAAATGTTTTTGTTGTAAACGTTATTTCGTCTTCTAAAATTTTGAAATCCAAGGTTTTACTTTGAAACATACTTTAGAAAATTTTACATATCCTCCTTCACTTTCCACTTGTTGTTGGTGGTGGCCCAAAAAAGAAGAAGAACAAAAAAAAATCCATGTTGGATTAGTGACTTTTTGTACTTGAATCAGTATATACACGGTTCAGTACAGTTCAATTCAGTTCTTTACCCGCAAGGCAAATACAAAACACAAAAATCAGAATAAAAACAAATATAAAGGGAGAACCTTTTTTTTTATCCTAGACATTTTCCTTTTATACAATCGTCTAGCTAGAGGAAAGAGTGGATTCCTGGGGATCTGTACTCTTTCCATTTTTATTTTTGGATTTTCATTTGTGCCTGGAAGGATGAATGATTTATAGATGGTCAGGGAATTTAGTGGATCAAATTGATATTTATTACCATATCCCACCCACATTATATGCAAAGGGTTCGAGGAGACATTATCACCACAAAAAAAAAGAAAAATAATAATAAAGAAAAGAAAAAGGTCAAAAAAATGGAATGAAAACTGTAATTTTATGGTTTTGAAATGAAACACTGTATAGTAGTAGTCCTGGTACATTACAACCTTTTCTCCTGGAATTTTTATTTCGGACATTTTTATGATAATACTCGTATATCTTCTTTTAAGATATAATATTTTTGTAGATCTTATTATTGACATTGAAAGGTGACATTATATTAAGTAATATAAGTTAATATTATTATTAAATTGAATTTATATTTTCAGGTTGGGATATTGTAAGCGGTTACGGGGTATCTATTTATACGAAACATACTTATATAATAAAAGAAAAACATATTTTCATTATATCATAAGAAAATAATTTGATAAGGTTTTAGATTTATATGAGAGAAGGAAAAAAATACCAACATAAAGTAAACTGTTCAATTTTTTACCTTTTTTTGATGGTCTTTCTTATCTTCCGAAGGAAAAAATATTTGACCCTTTTTATTATCCGGTTATCTTAAGGTAATGAAGTAAACCCATCGTCGTATAATAATAATCATAAACTTTTATTTGAAAGGATATCAAATCAATTTTATCGTAAAATAATCAAATTTAAAAAGGAATCTAAAGAAAAATTAGTTTTTTTTTCCCAATCGTATTTTTTTTTTTTATCTAATTTCAATAAATACGATAAAATTTTATTATATCGAAAAATAAGACAACTTGTAGACTTATAGAAAGAAGTTTTTTTTTCAAGTATAGAACTTTCTTACACTATCATAAAAATGGAAGTACAAAAGCTATGATTTCATCGTATTGAAATTTCTAGATAAAAGACACCATTAAAATTTCATGTAGAACAACAGTTTAATTTGGACATCTACATAATTTTTACCTAATAATTTATGTTAGTTTCCTTCATACAACTAACGTTACCAACTTTATGTAGATAGCAATTTAGGAACTTCTACCGACGCTGGTGAGGATCGAATTGGCGATCACAACTAAACTATAGACGTTTTCAAAAATTAATACATAAATAAAAGAAAATATGTAGATAAATATATAATTCTCGAACAGAGAAAATCGAATTTTCCTAATTAAATACTTAATTATATTTCAAGCCAACCAAAGAAGAAACACAAATCCTTTTCTATACAATTATGATTAAGTTAAAATCTAATATTTTTCTTGTTTTTTTTTTTTTTTAGGATAAAATTCTCTTCTATTGATATTCATTGAATTAAGGATAAATAAAATTTTATATCACGTAATTCAAAGGAAAAAAAAAATACGATCATCATAAAAGTTCAGTTCAAATTAAGTCTCTTCGAGAGGAGGATATAGCATCTCGTCAAAAAAGGATGTTTATTCAAGTCACGTTCATTTTAAGAACAAGAAAAACTTGTAAACAATCGCAATTAAGTTTCTACTATTTTATTACAAGAACAACAACCAAAACTGATAGACTACTACTGACTGACAATAATTTTTCCGGAAAACAGACAATTTCCTTACACCATAATATATAGTCAAGAAAAAAAAAACAACAAATTTCAAGAATAAGGAAGAAATAGGATTTCTAGAACAGAAAAGCTTATTTTCAGTATAATTCCTTTATATTGTTATATTGTTTCTTTTATTTTCTACAATATTATTTCTTATATTTCAAGTCATTTGACTATAGTAAGAAATTCGTATAATAATAATATAATGAAAATATATGTGTTTTCTTGTTATTTTAATCGAACTTTGCGTTTAACCTAACCATTCAAATATTGTGAACCAACGTTTGAGTTCATCGATCTAGTTATATCGATTGCGAATCATGATACATTTATATGAATAGGACAAAAATTATCGTCTGAAGGCTAGCCAGTTTGATTTGATTTATATCTTTATTACAGCAATGAAAGTCTATCACTTATTTATTTAAATTTTACTACATATGTACAACATCGTCGAACATCCTCTAAATTCTTCATTTTTACATTTTCATAAATTGGTTCGGTACATGAATCCAAAATTACCCGATCTTAAAGTAGATCTCTGCATATGTAACGATTGATTTGGAAACCTTAAGCGACTGACTATATATGGTATAATAAATATAACAAGGTTCTACTGTAATCGAAAATGAGATTCGTATCTCAATTTTATGTAATAGAAAATGTCAGCTAATTTGAACAAATTGTTTTAGTACTGGACCTATTGCAATAAATCTATCTACACATGAATATTTCATTTCATACTAACTAGGAAGTCCAAATCAAAAATTTTCGTAGATACTAAAACATAATTAAATACCTTGTCTTGTCTTATTTCTAATAAAAAAAAAAATGAAATGAAATAAATAGCCAACATTAAAAGTAATCACAATACATAAACACCCCCAAAAAACGAAATCAGCACGCATGAATATTTCCGAGGACAACTGATTCTTCCTTCCTAGAATCATAAAAGACATATCCCAAAAGATTCTTATCGTTATTCGTAAATACTTCCTATATATATATATATAAATATATACATAATAAGTTCATTGTCCCCTTCCACATGAGAAAATATGTAATATACCACATAGATATGCGAGTATGTGACTTTTCCTATATGTAATATCATAAAATTTTCCCGATAATATCTACCGTTTCTCATGCTGAAAATTCCCTCATAAAGAATGTTTTGAATGATTGCGAAACAGAAAAGGACTCTGTTTTTAATAAGATTTATGATGCAATATAGCATATGTGAAATACCATATCGTAGAGCTGAAAAAAAAAGACCCAAGAATTCATATCAATATATACCAAAATAAATATATGATGACGAAGATCATTTAAAAATTCAGTTTATTGTGAACGAAACATTAATGTTTGTAATAAAATCAAATGATATAAAAATACCTTCGTGTGAGTTATGCGAAATAAATATGATTTTTATAGATTATTATTATTATTATTATTTTATTTATTTTTTCTTCTTTTCCGTTTTTTTTTTTGTTGATAAGTAATGGACTCATCAATTTTTACTTAATGTTTATGAGAGAATTTTTTATGTCCGACAAAAAAAAAATTGAAGTACATTTTAATGGAAACATAAATGTAATTGAAGTTGTCATCATTTTCGAGTGAAAAAAAAAACGTGTACCAATTCACCAACTGGCAACAAATTAACAGAAACATATTACATATTCGTTAAAGTCATACAGTTACAGAAAATCCATCCTAGCTTGAAAAACTTGCAAAACTGAAATCACTCAATGAGGAAAAAAGCCGACACAATGTGTTGTGGATATTCGTAAACGACCAAAATCTGATGAATGATATTTGTTTGTATATGAATGTTGAAACCATAGCGCATTAAAATATTCGAAAGCGCAAATTAAAAGACTACAAGTATTAAGGCCAATCTCCACAGAGCCGACAACCTAATCCTGACGCAAGTATGGAATAACACTATACAAAGATTGGTTAAACGAAAAGGGAGAAAATAATCATCCTGCAAATTTTGTCGGCTTCTGCATTCCTGATTTCTCCAGCTGATTTTCGATCTGCAGATGAATCCCCTCAAAAACATATGAACACGTTTTACTGGTTTATATTTCATCTGCGGGTGCATACTCTCACAATAATCACACACGATACCGTCGCACACTACTAATTTTTTTAAATTATGTGTGGAGGCTCTGATATTTTTATTCTATCAATACTAGCGAAAATTGCAAAAGTCCATCTCTTTCTAGTTTTCTGATTTTTCCCGTCAGAATAGGATGTCGGCTATGTGGAGATTGGCCTTTACTAGTGATTGCATGCACGCTCGCTCAACTCGCTAGTACTACTTAAGAACTTATGCTGACTGCTGACAAATATATTGCATATTTATTTACTTAAGTGGAAATCTAATGTATTGCACATTTTTTTTGATGCACCTTTATTTTTTTAAGGTACCTTTATTTTTATTTTTTATTCACAAGGATCTTAATAGTATAAATATCTTCTACAAATTTTATTCAAAACTGTGAATTTGAATTTTTAATGTACATTAAAACAACTTTATCAGCAGGCTTTTTTCTAAAACTATTCCTTTCTCCACAATCCATGAACCGATTTTACTGAAATTTAACATATTATCGCTTATTTATGGAATCAATGTATGGAAATAATTAAAACCATGTTGCTACGTGATTAAATCCGAAAAATGATTTAAAAAAACGACAAAACTTTCTGGTCACCGGGGTTTTCGTGCGCTCTACCTTAACCGACTTTGCTGAAACGAATACCAAAACAAGTTAAGGAAAACCAACTCAAATTCTAAATTTCATCAAAATCGGATAATACGTTTTTGAGTTATCTTGTACACGGACGGACGGACGGACATTCATAAATCGATTCTCTGCACATCTATAGCCTTGAAACTGTTTTCTGATGATTATTTCTATGCGTTCCAAATGTAGTGACAAAACTAATATACCCTCTGGAAGGATCTACCATAGGACATAAAAACTATGGTTATCGATCTCTCTAATTTTTTTACCAAAGAAGAAGCTATGCACACAAAAATAGAAACCAGTTCCGAAACCATAAACATACTAGTCGTATTTTAATTCCAGGAAAAATTTCCTCCTAATGAAAATTGACTTGAACATGTTCAAAAGGATATTTTTAATAATACCAAACATTTTTTTTTCTTCTTCTATTCTATTTGCAACATATTTTGTTTTTAAAATGCAAAAAAAAAAAGAGACCATCATCATTTTCTCATTTATTTGCATTTCTTAATCAAAAATTCAAAGCGTAGACCAAAACCGAAATGATGATGGCTCTTTGTGGTGTGTGACTTCAGTTTACTGCAGATGTATGTGATGATAATGTTACATGCCCACCAAAAGATATATCATTTCGAGAGAAAAGAAAAAAAGAACCAACATAAAAATAATAAGAAGAAAAAACCCTTTTTAGAGTTTCAGTTTTTTATTTTCCTACTTCTTTCCTGATGATAGTCGGTGGTTTAGTCGTTGACTAAAATAAAACGCATAACTAAAGGGAAGTAAAAAAAAAAAAAAAAGAAAAAAGTAAAATGATATCCTTTCATCCCTTTTCTAGGAATACGAGAGAAAAAAAAACACGTTCACTGATAAAAACTGTCTATACATATATATATATGGGACAGGATACGGTGAAATGTGTATGAAGTCGATTCATTTATCACTTCTTTTCGTAGATATTTCTAGTTCTTGTATAATGCGGGGGGATTTTCTAGTTAAAGTGGATAAAAAGAAATATAATTCAACCAGAGCCACTCCTTTAAAGGAGTAAAAAGAGCGAACAAAAATATATATGGTATAAGGACTTTTTGGTAAATGGAAATAAATAAATTACGAATTTATGGTCATGGAATATAAATAAGATTTCCATTTACAACATTTCGGTGGTTGTTTTTTTTTTTTTTTTTTTGCTTCTTCCTTTTGGATTATAAAATGGTTTTGTAGTATTTTCCGTTTTTAATTCAATTTTTAAATTCAACAAGAGTAAAAAAAAAAATGCTCACATTATGATCAATCTTCTAATAGGATCATAACATGTCAAAATTTTGTGAACGTGTTGAAATTTTTTTTTCAATTAAATTAAATATAAAAGTCCTACATTTCCATGGAAATCCACTGCGAAGTCACACTATTTTGAATTATTTGTACAATAATGTAAATTTTCAGGAAATTTTGGAAGACAATTTACTAAGAAAAATATGTACTATTCGTATTATATCAAATATTTACTCGAAATTAATAAATTTTGTTGATGCAGTGATGGGAAACCTTTAATTACTATAATGTACTCAGCGTGTAAGAGCTGATAAGATTAAGATAGGAAAATAAATAGATGCGAGCAGAATGGATAAATTTAAAACATTATTTTTAACTAAGCTAATCTAATCTTACCAAACTAAGGTTTAGAAACATTTTTGCTAAAAAAAAATATTTCCGTCTTTATGAGATTAGGGTTTGCCGATATATTTCCGTAACCGTATTGTTGCATATTGTTTAATATTATTGCATACTTTCTGTTTAAACTCAGCCTTAAACTATAACACTTAGATCAGCTACGTTCAACTGAACCTAATTACCAAACTGTTTCCAGATTTGGCTTAGCTGAACACAATATAGGTCAAGCAATCTGATACTTACTGCAAAACTAAGCTTAATTTATAATTTTTCTCTAAAAACTAATCAAATTAGACTTATTGAATGTCAAATTTGAATGGCAAGCCTATATTATATGAAACCATTCCCATTGCCATTGATTTTTTGAATGGTATCGTTTACCAAAGTTCTGTTACTTGGTAAAAGCACATATATTATCATACATAATTATTTGCATGCATAAAATCAAAGACGAGTATATTCGTCGTTTGCAATGGGAAAGCAACAGGACTCGACATCCTTTTTCGTATTTGCATACGTTTAAGAAGAAAAACCAAGTCTTGGCAACGCATAACACCCTGTCAAGGACGAGTATACCCGAATGGGAAAATTCAGATCGAATCAACTCAAATTTTAACTATCAATAAGCCAAATCTAGTTTGATATTTACAAAAGATTTTCGCTGCTTTTTTTTATTTAGTAATTAATTTCCATTGGTAAAAATATTACAAGAATATTTAAAGTCACATTACTTATTTTTGCAATAGAATTGAAGCAAATGTTCTACACCTCTGATCTAATCAAAACAAAAAAAAAATTTACAAGTAAATATTGACTAAAATGTATTCCTATGTATATTTTGTCAAAAATTTTAAAATTTAAATAAACTTCTCAAACTTTAATTACAATTAAGAATCATATTAAAATTTCCTTTTAAGTTGAAAATTTCTTTCAAAAAAACTAGACTAAAACTACAATAAAGAAAATGCCGAAAAAACAACACCAAAAATTTGTTTCGTTTCACAAGCAAGAAAACTAAAAAGCTCTCCGGCGAAAATGCATATTTCTTGTGCTTATTTTGGGAAAATATATCAATTTTTTAGATGAAATTATAATTTATAATAAGCAAGTGCATGGGAAATGTGCAGTCTTAATAATAGGACTCGTTCGTCTCATTCATATTTCTATACTTGATTTTTGAAACATAAAGATTTGCTATAGATATGAACTCATTTGCATGAGTTAAAACTTTCTTCAACAACCACACAATCTATAGATTCTGTATATACTTTGCCCATACTCTTGTGTATTCAAAACTTCAATTTTTTCCATTTTCTTGACGATGGAAAAATGATATACTATAAGTGAGAGAATTTATAAAAAGTTCATATTATGCACATATAAGAAGTACTGAATTCTGGTAAACTTTCGTTGTGACTCCTTCATCGTGTAGACACACTCTAAGGGTATAGAATATATAGTATAATTTCTACATAAAAGCAAATATTTGCTTTTCATGCTGATACTATAGAGAGATGAGTGAAGCATAAGGAGAAACAAAAATGGAAAAAATGCCCGATGGGCGGCTATTTTAAGTACATACTTGATGGTAGATAAATGAGCTCGATGCATTTTTCCACGATGGAAGTAGAGTGGGCCAGTTGGTTGGTTTTGTATATGCTAATCTCAACAGACTGGTTTGTTTACCATGTGCAATGCTGTGAATAACAGAATTGCAGGAGAAAAACCATTCAAGTTCATTTAAGTGAAGTGAATATGTGTTCATTACGAGCAAAGAAAGATTATAAAATATTTACCCAAGTGCTTTTTGAAATACTTATATTTTTTTTTAAGTTTTGTTTTAATCCAAACAAGAAAAAAATATTAAATTTATGAAAACATAAAAGATGAATTTTATGTAAATAATAAGTTTAATGTAATTTGTTTCAGGATAAAAGTCGATAAAAAAGAAATTGATCCTTTCACATTTTCAATTCCAAAAATTCTTAAGAATTGTTAATATTTGAAATCTACGTAGTAACACGAAACCACAATTTAGAATTTCGTCTTGACAACAAGTTTCCAGTGCCTTTTTCTATACAAAAGGGATATATGGAATCTGTGAAGACATGAAGTCCAATTAGTGATGTCGATCAAATAACAAAGTTCTTTTGTATCCCTTTTTTAGATGAAAATTGATACATATATGAATAATTGGAACCATCTCCTACAAAAGGACATTGGTCTCGACAGTAAGTAGTAATTTATTAGGTTCATTGGATATACTAAGAAACAAGAGACTTTTCATGACTATGAAATTTTCTTATAGAAATGTTCACATTTTTGACAATTGTTAGAATATTTTATATGAAATTTGTGTAAATCATTTGATTATTATTAAGTCATATGCAATGGTACTACAATATATACTATGTTACACTTTACTGAAGCAAGTATAAGTATTGTAATCACTCAAAAAGGCTTGGGTCCAGTATTTTTGGTACTATGTATTTTATTGTCGTTGTGTATATGAAGAATACATATACATAAATGTTTGTATACCCTACAGTAAGTACTATCGCTATTGATAGGAAATGTCTCACAATTACCTGATATAAAGTAAATCTGGAACATTCCTGAAACAGAGTTCAAACCCAATACGAATATTTCATGATTTTGTTGCAAAAGAAAATCATGAAATATTCCTTTGAAATTTTAACATTTATGACAATAGGGGTTGTCCATTGTATAGGAATCGAAATAATTCTTATATGTTCTGGAAGCCTTGCCATGAGTATGAAGAGAGATGAAATGAACGATCAGCATAATATGTTTTTTCTTTTAATTTCTTACAACTCATGAGAAAATTAAGTAGAATTACTTTGTGTAAGAAAGTATAAAAAATATGCTAAAAAAAAACAAATTTCTTTTAATACATTAACACTGAAATTACTTTCAATATAATAAAATATATAATTTTAATATCATCTTAATCTTTCGCAACCTTCTTGACTAGTCCTTTTACCCAAAAGTACCCACTCGCCTATATAAATAAACGTAGACGTTTCTATGCCCACATAATAAACAAGAATTCTAACAACTCTCTGGGGGCCACTTATAACCAAGTATCACATCGTACACAAGTGTTTCATGACGAGTTAGTATTTCAATTTCGCATGTCTGTTACTTATCCTTATTGTGACAGTAATTGGTCTACAATTATGAATATATGATAGTTTTTTTTTTATGCTGTAAAAAGGATAAGGAACTCGACAGCTTGAAATTATTAATGTAAATTAGAAATGTTACTTGTCATAATCATATTTGTTGAAGAAATTTGAATTATATTCAAAAAATACGTGCAAAACTTCATGGTTAGGTCAATGTTGCTGTATAATTATTTATTCTGGCTCTATCCTTGAATCGATTTTACTGAAATTCAACATGACATCACATATTTATGGAGCAAATATATGTAATAAATTTAAATGAGATAAAATTAACTTCTTCGTCAATTTAATATGAAAAAAAAGGAAATTAAGGAAAACTTTATAACTACCTTACTCTTCCACTTATAACTTTGTTTCCTCTTCACCAATTTGCCTGAAATAAAATACTAAATCGTATTAAGGAATGAGAAACCTATATTCAAAATTTCATTAAAATCAACTAATGGTTTTTCTACAAAAGTTATCGTTTAAAACATCGGCTATATAAAATGCAAAATAAAACATATAATTCTCTCCATATCTATGATCATTTCTATATGTTGCATAAATGTAGTGACTACACATGCTATCGATAAACTACCATAAACATTTTTAATAGATATTCTTTTTTAATACTATCCCAAACAAGCAATATAAAACATGATTTTAGTTAAGTATGATACTATCAATAAAAAAAAAAACTTATTCTATTTTTTAAATTCTAAACTTTTTCCATTAAAACTTTTAGATTTGCAAATTTAGGAAAATCTATACATATCTATAGAAAATTTTTTCTTTTTTTTAAATAAAATGTCGAATTATTTGTGGTACATTAGCTGAATATGTCTTTTCAATTCTGCCGGCTACAAGACGTACAGATTGAAATCGTTCAAGGGCAAAAAATCTGTCTTTTCTCACTATTTAGCTATAACTAGTATAGTACAGAATTACCACAGAATCATTTTAAAAAGGATCTTTTCTCTCTCAAAAATTTTCTTCATTTTATTTTTCAAAAAAATAAAAAAATTTTCTTTTTTTACCACACTTTTCTTTTTTTTTGGAAATAAAATTCAGAAAATCTCTGCAGAAAATTGTACTTTGTTTCATCGAGTGGAAAATCACTTGGCATTAAACCAGAAAAAAAAAAAAAGAAGAAAAATATGAACCCACCCAATCTCTTTACGCAACACGAAATGAAGGAAAACACCAACAACAAGAAATTAATCACAATCACACTTTATTATCTTTATAAATGTTTTGATACGAAAAGGCTATCCCATTTAGAGGATTTATATAACGTAATTATTTTGTATACACGAAAGTACATTTATAGATATTCTCTAAGGTGGAAAATGATCTCCGACTTCTGGTTGAAACAATTCCAAGAAATATTTCTTTTCCAACTTATTTTACGAAACATTAAATCTGTGAACATAATCTTATATATATTTTCTTAATAAAATATATTTAATGGAGTTTTACACAGATGACTAGATTATATTGCAGATATATATACATATATATTCCTTGAAATGTCCATTGATTAAGTCCTTAAAATAGACTCCAAAATTTACGTTTCAATTTTTTTTTGATAGAAATATATATAAATATATTGGTGTGTTAATTTTTAATGATATTCTATGGAATCAAATTGAATAATCAAGACCAATAGACAAATTATGTCTTCCACTTTTCTGACCTAATATATTTTCAAGTCAAGATACTGATCAATTTCCTTACAATCGAAACTTATCCCTGAAGGATTTCGTAAGATATTGAAAAATTAGTTCATATATGAAATCACTTAGAAGTCTGAAGATATTCTGAAAATAGAAAGAACCTTTACAGAAATCTTTAAATAAATATGTCCTTATATCTTTCTGGAAATACAACCAAAAAAAAAAAAAAAACAAATTCTTTCCCATAAAATATCTAAAAGAATTACACCAAAAAGTAATGGCCTACCCTGTATTTCTATTGTATTATATACAATTCTCATACATGTTGCATACTTTGATAAGTAGTACTAGGCGAACCTATATTAATGTGGATGCTTTTTGGGATTTCGACCAAACAAATGTTTTTATATGTTATCCTTATAAAACCATTCTATAAATACAACACTTATGCATACGAGTCCTTTGGGATATTATTTTCATAATATATGAGAATACAGTATAGAAAAGAAAATTGTCACTGAATTTAGTACAATTTGAGATTATCATCATTATTTCAAATGCTTTTCAAAAGGGTCTGTTCCTTGGGGATATGAAATTTCACATTGAAGCTCTTTAAGAAAATCTTTCGAAAAAAAAAAACCTGATACAAGTACTTGACACACTTGTTTAGTACGTAATATGTAAGTTTACAAATATACTTTGTGAAATATTAAGATTAGTTATGTAATGAGCAGATTTTGGGTGATAATTATTCAAAAGGATTTATGATTTTCTTTTGTAAAGAAATCATATTTCAAAAATAGTCCTGAATATAAAGTTATCCAGGTCATATTTGTGGAGATATATGTAATTTAAGATATGACATGAATGTGTTAGTCCTTTGAAAAAAAGCATAATTTAAATATTGCATCGTTGTCCCTTGTTTCTCTGCTACCTTTCAGAATGATTCCTATCTATCTCATATTCTGTCATCCAAATCAGGATGTTTATTCCATCAGCAGTCTGTAGGAGCTTGATTTTGTGTGCAAACACGTAATTAAAATGTATGTGGTTTAGCTATTTTAGCTATTAAAAAAATAAATTTAAAGTTAATATAATGGAAAATGATCAGGATGACTACAGTAGGGTGTAGGCATCGTCAGTTTATGACTCTCTTTATGCTAGTAACTCTTGAGCCATTATACTCAACTGCTTACAGTTATTTATTTTTATTTGCTTACGTGTAAATTTACACTAAACATCTAAACCAACTCCAATTAGTTAAATTTTGGTATATATTTCTGGATAGGGTCCTGATTTTAAAATACCCAGTACTCATTGTTTGTAATAATATGCTACAGTTTTTGTTGGATTTACAGGTTAAAAACTAATTGAACAAAAAGGTCTTATCCCCACATTTTCATCTACACTGTACTTTCTCTACATGACCGAATAGCGGAAATTTAAAAGAAAATATTTCTTTTGATTTTATCTAAATTGGATATATAGTTGAAAAACAAAAAAAAAAAAGATCATATAACATATTTTCTTTCGTGTAATTTTATATTCTAAGTAAAGACATTTTTTTTTTCAAATAAAAAAAAATTCTTATATAGTCGTATAGTAGAGAATGTAATGTCACATCCTTTCGTTTAACCAATGACTGGAAAAAATGTTGAATAAATCTACTACAAGCTTCTTCCTGCATGTAGTTAGTCTGAAAATGTCTAGATTTATGTTTTCCACTTTCTCAAACAATTTTCATGTATAGTACATTTTCTTTGTTTTATTTCCGACGAACCGAAAGAAAAAAACTATACTTTTTTTTTGGGGAATATTGGCTTTAGGTTTCTTTTTTTTTTTGTCTAAGAGAAAAATCCTTTCCAAAAAGGAAACATATTCGACATGATCTCCTTCTTTTCATGATTTATAAGAAAGTTTACTCAACCAAATTTCTTTTATGTAAAAAATTATTGTTTTTTATTATTATATCATATCTAAATTAATTCAGTATTGAAATTGCAAATTCATACTTTTCTATGAATTTGAGCATATTTTTGGGACAATTTTAACAATTAATCAAACACTAATTTAATTTTCATCAGTTTTTAATTTAAAATTTATCTTGTTTTTTTTTGGAGATTTTTATGATTTTAAGATAATTATTCATTCAACTTAAAAGTTGTGAAAACTTTTCGTCTTGAAATGATTATTAAAAGACGACTATGAATTTAGGATCTGCAAAAAAGGTCTTTCTGGATAGTTTGTTAAACTTAGAAGTATTTAAAGTATTATAGAAATAGTTCTCAAAGTTTCAGCATTTAGTTTGTATAAGAATTACAATCACTCATAAGTTTATTTTAAATTATTTAAGCACATATTTGAAGCTCGATTATCCTTAATAGTTCTTAGTAATAATAAATATATTTCTTTAATTCGACCATTTTTTTCAGAAGTCCTACTAACAAGACTATATAGAAGGGGAGCAGATTGTTTTGTGTCGTGTATTTCTGATTTATACATATTAAAATTTCCTTTTCGAAACAAGAAAGTTTGAGTGGCGAATGTAAATATTGATATTTTACTCTTCGTTTTCCTTAAGTCTTTCCATATTTTACTTAAATAAACTTTAAATATTGTGTATTAACTACAACTGAATCACTTTATATTCACTTTTACTTGAAAGTGAACACTAATGACTAATTCAAACATTGCTCAAAATGGGACAAAGATATGCACAATGAACAGTCGATGTGAGAAATCATAACAAAATACTGATATTGACCAAAAACGCTGGTTATTTCCCAAAATGTTCACATTTCCTACTTTGACTGTAACAAATATATCCTTTAATTAGTTTTCATTAGATTTATGTCATTTCAATTTTTCATATTAATTTGAAAACAAAAAAATTTCCAAATTTTCCTAAAACGATATTATCAATCATCCAAAAATTTGATAATATTACATATCAGAAATAAAGTGTTTACATTTTGTGACCAAAATACGTGATCTCCATCAGAAAATTTTTCATTAAAACTCAAACATTGAGAATTATTTATCGAAATTGAGTTTTTAGACAGTTTTCTATAATGTACATACAATATTTGTCACCTAATATAAATACCGCATAAAATTTTAACTAAATGAGGGATTTATTATGCAAATCACTTATTAAATTTGTGGCTTAATTACATTTCTAAGAGAGCTCGTTAATTTTCCATAGTCTGTAGTTAATGACACCAATCGAAAATTATAATGAATTTATTTAAAATTTTGGTGTAAAATTTTCATTCAATTGGGTGGCAGTAGGTGTTTTTATATTTTTTGGGAGGGTTTTCTTTTTTTTTTAGTTGGCTTCTTTTTTTTTTGAGGATACTTACGGATAGGTAAAACGGGTCTCTCCTTTCGTATATTTATGAAAAAGGTCACAAGCACAACACAACAAAATATAATAATTCGTTCACGTTGTTTCTATATGTTCATTTTTTTTCCACTTTGACTATTTTACTGTAAAAAGAAAACATTGTATAGGACTTTCGATTCATATGCAAATTTTCAAATAAAGCTTCTTAGACTGGTCCCAAAACATTTTATCAATAGAATTTGGGTAAAAAGATGAAAATAAAAAAAAGTACTGTGATGGTGGAGGATGTTCTATATAAATAAATTCTTTGAATTATATTTATGAAATTCTGGGTAGACAACCAACAAGAAAAAAACGTGCCTACGAAAGGTGTTTACTTTGATAACAAAAGTAAAAATAACAACAATACCCCGAATGTTTAAATGTTTGATATCATAATTTATGAAAGCATAAATATAAATTCTATTGGAAAATATATTTTTAAATATTTTGTTCATAAATTTATGATCGAAAATTTTTAAATTTTCGTAATTTTTAGGCATATTTTTATGTTTTTGTTGAGAAAAGTGAAATTTAACTCGTATTTTATTATGGAAATTGTTTATAGAGAGCCTTGGTATTGTATGTGATTCTTGTACCTTAGTGGTATAATATCGTATTTCACATTTTTCAAAAAATCTAGTTAAATAACATTAACTCAGATTCGATAACCTTAAATTATATAATAACAATCGATTATGGATTGTACATTTATTGGTATTCATTGGAAGACCAGGGCAGGTATTATGTACGACGACAGGTGATTATCGCCTATAACCTATTTGAAAGTGATCGCCGAATATTTTAACATTATGGAAGGCGATTAAGTTCTAAAATTATATGAAAGTGACAGGGTTTCAGCTGTCACCTCAAATTCATCAATATGCGGCGATATCACCTTGCGAAATGTCGAAAGGGGAGAAGCGATAATCGCCTGTTGCCGTACATAATGCCTACCCTGAGTAAAACCAGAGTTTTTTGTATAAAAAATTTACTATGTTTTAAACAATGATTTGGCTATGATTATGCGTGGTAAAATGCAACTGATATCATAGTAAAACCATAATATCCTTAAAAATGGCAATGATTTTAAAGATTCATAGTTAATTTACAAAGAATTTTTCTTCATAGTCACATCAACAATGCGGTATAGTAATTTTTGGAAAATTACTTCGTTCAGTGTATCTTTGAATCATATTCCTTCGCGAAATCTATAAGAATTTCTAATATTTCATCGCAAATAACTAAATCCAAAACAATTAAATTATTTAATTAAAATTCAAGTACATAAAAAGTGTACTTGTTTTAATAAATTAACACTTAAAATGATATCAAAGAACATAAAAGAAAAGAAATGGAAGAAATTTGGTGTAAAGTGTTTTTTTTTTTTTTTAAATGGAAATTACCTAAAGAATAGGCACAGGAATGATTTCATCGTTTCCTTTTTTTCTTCTTCTTCTTCTTCCTTTCTCAATTCTTTATCGTATATGTCTATCATCCTGTTTTTTCTTTATATAAGGTTCACATATTTTCTTCATCGTCATACTAAAAAAGAAATCGAAACAAGAACGACACGGAATTGCTCGCAGCTTATTTCGACGTATTTTCCTGTTATCAGACTACTTTTATCATTGTATAGTACAAATAAATTTTCTATGTTTTTAAAAGAACACAAGAAAAATCCTTAAAGTGGCCTTACAATGAAGTGCGATGAACAGAAATTTTCTTTGCCTATTTCTTCTACAGGCTTTTCTTTTTTGATTTTGTTTGAAAGGAAACAATTTTATATATATGTATATATATAGAATCAATATGAATGAAAGCATCTGTGTGTAAAAACTCATGTCAATGATAAATGGAAAATGAGGCCTTAGAATTTTCTCATAAGAAGAAGAAAATTGTGATATTTTGGCTGAATCAATTGTATGCCATTCACCACTTAGTTTGAATCTTTTATTTTTGGCTTACAAAAAAAAAAGACAGTAGAAGAAAATCCTATACGAAAAAGCATATAGAAAAAATCTTCGAAGTATGTTCTTACATATTCTATAGAACAAAACAAGAAACGTATTTTAATGGTAAACAATTATGTATATAGATTGAATACTTGTTTAGTTTTGTTCATATATTCAAGTAAAACATTATAACAACATATGTTCGAAATACATAAATAAATTTCCTTGTTATATTTTCTTGGATTTGTAATAAATGAAAATATAAATTTTATCTAATTAGTTCACAAAAAATCTTCTTCATGTTCAAGAGAAAATTAATTTCTATATAAAACATATAGAAACCTAAAATCAGATCATAGCCGAATTTTCGATACCCTGTGATAGGTACGGGACCTGTAGTTAAAAAACTATAGTTCAATCAATAAGATCTCTGAAATCAATTAGGTTTTGACTTAAATTTGAAAACTAAACATAGAAAAAATGACAAAACTTTTTTGCTAGGCCAATTCTCGTCTATAAATATACTGAAAAAACATTCAAATCATGCCAGTTTTTTCGTTTAGAACTTCATTCCTCATCCTCTTCACTTATTTCACCGAAATACAATATCGAGTTAAGGAATGACGAATATATATTCTAAATTTCATTTAAATGAGACAATGCATTTTTGTGTTATCGTGGAGACGAACTGACAAGCTAAAAATGTGAAAAATTGGTTCGAAACCATTATGGAAGTATATTTCTACAAAGTGTACAAAACTAAGATACCCTCTGCTATGCTACTATAGGATACAAAACATATTGGAAAACACATTTTATGAAAATAATTTCTAAAATGAATTACGCGATTCATGTGTATGCCCTTTCTTGTAATTTATTAGAAAACAGGCGTACAACAAAATAATTTGTTGAAAACACAAAATTTTCTCATATTATAAAAGTTTACTGAATTTTTTATCTGATACGGAAATTCTATTGAAATAATTTCCTATATCAGAATTCCAATCAAATCATTGAGAAAAGTTAATTCAATATTAATTTACCAATGAAATATTAATTAAATTTTAATAAAAACAAATACAAATATATATTTCCGAAGGACTTTGTATAGCCTCAAAAGGATTTTTCATGTGCATCATCCTTTATAAACTTCATATCATAAAATATGGATATAGTACCAGTTGAATACGATTCATGAACACAAATATTAAATGAAACTCGTAGTCTTTTCTACACCCTATATATTTGATTTTCTTTCAAGTGAACAACACTATGGATATCGTTATTAGTAATAAATTCCTTTTTAAATATCTTCTATATGAGATCAAGACTATATTATAAACTATGCTTTTAGTAATTTAAAACTTTTATATGAAAACTCATTACCCTGTTGCATGGATTCAAAATTCCATATGGACTTATACTAAAATATATAATACAGTCTTTTTTATATTCAATAAAATAGAAGCTGATGAGACCATTCAAAGTAAAATAAGCGATGAGACAAAACCTTATACCTCAAAGTTCTTCAGATTACTATCATATATATAGAGTATAAAGTACATCCTATTTATCTTTAGACTGTAATTGTATACTCTATATAAGGATGGCAATCAGAAAGCTAAACTTCGACTCATTAAGAATATTACCCAAGATATCATATCGTAACCATATAGAGTATTTTGTATCAGAAATTATGGAAGCAAAATGAACGCTCATATAATGTTTAAGTGTACATAATATACTATATGTAATACTATTTCAGCTTGTCTTTTCGGAAAATAGAAAATAATATTCAATGAACAGAGTTTTTGTATAGCACTATACTATTTTGTACTTTTATTGATAGTATTTTATTTTATTTAATTCTGTTATTTATATGCTTTATAATAATTTACGAGATATATAAAGAAAAACTTTGTATAATATGGGATAACAAATTATATGGTAGCCAAAAAAGTTATTGCACTTAAAGGAATATTAAGGATAATAAAGATAATATCCGTAATATTGTTGTATTATACTTTCAACTTATGAAAACTTCACGAATTTCAACAAGATATATGTACTAGTAGTATATGGGCAAGTACAGGTGTATTAAATTAAATTGTGCGAAACTGATGCATATTATTTTTAAGGTGCATTTTTTAGCATCTTTGATATATGGACGAATATTTTCATGAAAAGGAATTTATTAACCTTGAAAGGGTAGACGGAGAGAGTCATAGATCGAAGTTATGTTGAATCGAATGCTTTCAGATAATGATGGTATAACTGATTTTGCAAAACCTAGGAATATGGTGAACCTTATTTAGCAAATGTTCTGACATATACAATGATTTGCATAAGTACAACATGTAGAAATAATATCTACCATTAGTCTAGTCACAATTGCAGCAAAATATAAAGACAACCTTATACATAAACTAATAGAATCAGGAGCTTAGAGCTAAAATATGTCCATCGATCGAGTAGAAAAGAACATTGAAAATTTGTTAATAAAAAAATACCATCAGCTAGAATTCAATATTACATATTACATGGCCTGATATCATCTCCGTATATCAGAATTTGGTCAAATATAAATTTATGAAGAAAGAAAATTTATGTGAGCCACATCTTTAAGTGGAAACAAGCATATTCGATAACATCACAATAAAACATTCAATTTCGATAAATTTTCTAAATAAATATGATATTTTCTTGTCTTGAATTGTGTCAAAAAATTTATATCACCGAAAGGCTCAAAAAAAAAAAAAAAAAAACGAATATCGAAAAGGAAAATTTCAATATACTTGAAAGATACTCATATAAAAAAAAAAAGAATGTCAAAAGGAAAATTCGATTATTTTCATGTTTTTTCAAAGAGCTTTTTTACGAGTACATTCTGTTCTCGTTTGTTTTTATGAGTTTTCTTTTTTTTTTTTGAATGAACACAACAACAACAAAACTGCCAAACGAAACTTTTCAAGGCGAATTGTTTTTGATAAATTTTCCGAATAGAATTGAATACAAACGAGTGAATTTTCACAAAAAAAAAAAAAAAAAAACAATATTGGCAAATGTTTTCACACAATACAAAAATAAGACAAGTAAAAATGATAAAAAGAAAATTTCGATTTCATAATAATATATTTATTTTAGGAAAATATATTCTTCAAGATACTTATTTTCGACATTCTCAAACAATATAATATTTGTAAAGGAAAGCCTGTAAAAATAACTCTTTTGAACCTAAAAAAAAAGAAAAAAAAAGAAATGAAAATAAAACCTAAAGATGAAAATTGTTTTTATAACCAAATTTTTTAGGGAAAAATTGTCCTATTAAGCAAACATATTGATCAATAAAAGCAAATAAACTCAGTTAAATTATAGCAAAGACAATTTATTGAACACAAAAAAAATGAATTTAATATTTCGAGAAGACCAGCATAGTCTCTAGACCTTCCGCCCATAGAGAACTGATTTATATTTATAAACTATAAACTATAATCATCGACGTAAAGCCAAATTCAATTAAGGATTTGTGAAAAAGTTTTCCAGAAAAGCATAAAAAGTTTCTTCTAGGATTTGCCAGAATTGATAGAAAGTATTATACGATGCCTAAATATATTATTTATGTTAACGGACAACGACACACGGCATTAATAGGTTTTAAATCAAAAGAAGATATGCTTTCATGAGTTTCGTTTTAATTTTATTTTAAAAATATGTAAAGAGTAGTCATCAAAATGTGTATTTCGTAACTAAAAGTAACTTAAAAGTGGCCCTATGACAGAAATGGGACAAAAACTCGCCAAAACCAAAACGGAAGATCACCTGAAATACCATATAGGTATATGTTTAATAAAACGAAATGAATCACTTTAAAATATTAACAAGAATGAGCAAATATTATATTTTCAATTTTAATTCATTTCTGTTATTGATGTGTAATATTTAAATATTTGCTATATCTGTCAGCAATATTCATATTGATTTACAATCTGCAAATATGTTCTTTACTTTTGGATATATTGGGAATTTATGAGAGTCATATTTTCAAACAAAACAGAAACCTAAATCAGAATTTTCCAAATGAAAAATATTTCATTTCCATGTGGATATTAACTTCGGATACCCAAAAAATATAAAAATAAAAAAAAACGACAAAATCAATATTTGCTATTTTCTCAAATAAACATTCCTTTTCCAAAAAAAAAAAAAACCAATGAAATCTTCTAAATATAGCAAATTTTAATTATTAACTTACTTTTATCATTCCATATAAAATCAATAGGATTAAGAATTAATAATATACGTATTTGAACAAGTAAGCATTTAAAGATTATTTTAGAGATTGGAGTTTATAAAAAATTAATTACACACATACTTATTTGCGCTAATGTATTTATTTCCGTTAAACTATATTCAGTCATGCCGGAAATGGACGCTATAAGGTAAATATTAGACTTTGAAATTCCTTACAAGATTTCATATCCGGATTAGACAGATTGCGATGAAAAACTGGTCATAAGAGAAAAAGAAATCGCTATCTTCACGAACGGGTCAAAAATAGAAAACGGTGCAGGCTCTGAAGAGCTCCGGATCGAGAAATGTTTTAGACTTTTCTTTAGACAGAAATTTTGGCAATTGGAAAGGCCGCAGAAACAAATTATCTCGAGAGGTATTCTTGGAAGACATCACACACATCTTGTCTTGTGTGAAAGCTCAGCCTTCTCCCAAACTAGCAACAACATATTGCGTAGCTGCTTTTTCGAGAACTTAGAGTTGCTACAATCGGTCAGGACGGATAGTTTAATAAAATTTCGTGAGAAAATCATATGATTCGTAAAGGAATAGGATACGCATCCTATTAGGTAATTCTTGGTCTCATAGGGATGTTAATGTACATAGTGTTATAATCTTACTCTACCTAACCCAACCTGAACTATCAATATTGAGACTGCCACTAAAAAACTTCAAAATTATAAATGAGCATAAGCATAAGGACTGACATCTAATCGGTAAAGAGATATATTGAACAATAAAATTCAATTAAATGGATTCACTATTCAGTAAACTAAATTACAAAATTTCTTATGAAAAAAAAAACAATACTCCCAACCATATAAACTTGATTTGATTTACAATTAAGTTACTCAGAAAAAAGAAAACCAATAATAATAACAATGAAATCTTTCCCAAAAAAAAAAGAAAACTCATTTATTTTATTATTTCAATTTGAAAACCCCAAAAAAAACCTCGAAAACATTCAAATTCTCCTTATTGGATTGATTGATTGATTTTCCATGTAACTGAATTAAGTCTTCATTCTTCGTTCGTATCTAGTCTAGAACCACAAAAACGAGAAAATTCACAAACATTCGAGACATCTTTACTTCGATAAAGAACCCTAAGGTGAAAAAAAATAAATTATCCTATTAAATAAATTCGATTTGATTTCTAGATTCAGATTTTTGCGTTATTCCTTCTTTTTTTTCCTCTGCTCCCAAAAACCTAAAACAAAACAATATCTATTATCTACACATGTTTAAATCTAGGCAAAAAAAAAAAAAAAAATCTTTGATTTCCAGAACTACACATTATTTTATTATATAGAAATAATAAAATCTGGAATAAAATAGGAGAGAAAAAAAAAAACCTGAATATCATCCCTTGATACTAACAATAATCAAAAAAATAGACAAAATAACAAGAAAATATCTACAAAATTCACTCATGCAAAAGTAGCTCGTTAAACTTATTCTTATTGTTTGCTGATAGACGTGATTGCGAATGAAAAGATTCCTCATGAGAATCACTCAGCAAAAAAAAAAATAAAAAATAGGAAATCAATTTTACCCTTAAAAAAAAATGAATACATCAACAAATATAAGAAAATGTTTCACATTACAAATTTACATGATATCAATTTCAATTTTCTTTTAATAAATATTATTGATTTCCCCCCCCCCCCCCCCATGTAGACGGTACAAGAGATTTGAAATTCTTGAATTCTCATTTTCCCTTAATTCTAAGTTAACCCATTTTTAAGATGAAAGCTTTCATTGGAAGAATTTTCCGACAACCAGCAAGAATAATGGGTATATCGTCATTGTACATGCACTAATTGTAAGTCAAAAAAGCATAGTTTCGAACAAACGAAGGATAAAGAAATTATTGTGATTTTGAAAAGCTATGCAAAAATTCTGTTAATCTTTTTATATCAAAATGAAATTCAACCCTTATTTATTGATATATGTATAAGTACACTCTAAATACAGTACACAGTATACAAGATTCTTGACAAAGAAGATAATCAGAATTTAAAGTTTTCATTTTGTGAAATTAAAAGAAATTTTGTCAACCTGTCAACTGCTAGCAAATCTCTAGTACTTAAACTAAGTTTACGTTTACTAATTTTAATGAAATTGAGAAAGAAAATCGGGTTTTCTTTAACACGATTTGATCTTGTATTTCGTCTAAATCAACCAAAAGGGAGCGAAGTTATTAAGCAAAAATATTGGTGACCAGAAAGTTCGGAATTTTGTTCAAAACTCATTTCAGATTTAGTCGGAAAACTTGTGCAGCAATTTCTTTGAAATTAGTTACATACATTAACTACATAAGTGGTTGATAATTTGTTAAATTTCAGTCCAAGGATCGTGGAGAAAAAATAGTCGTAGGAGGAAAAAAGTATGTTGAGAAAGTTTTTTTTTGATGCACTTTATGCTATTAGGGGCAAGGTTAGCTGATATTAGAGAAATTTGAAAAGGAGGAAACAAAGTTATGCAGTTTTTGCTGTGTTTTTGTCGCATTTCTGTCATAGGTCATTAGAAAACGTTGATAACTTGCAAAAATCATAATAATAATCGATGACAGTTGAAAGATTTTTTAAATCTATACTTCGATCTGTCATTAACACTTTTAAAAAATTCTAGTGCCTAAAATATTCCTAAATTCCACTCAATAACTCCTTTTCGTCCCTGCGTACAAATATATTAATTTCAATCTTTTTTAAAAATCGATCTGGGCTGGGATTCTGTACGGCGACGGGCAATTACCGCTTGTGACCAATTTGAAAGTGATCACCGCATCTTCGTCCACTGTAGCTGTCAGTTTCGAAAATAATCTGTTCAAAATAAAAATATTTTTTTTCGTCTCAAATTCATCAATGTACGGCAATATTGGCGGCGATATCGTCTTAGGGAATGCCAAAGGCGACAAGCAACAATCGCCTTTCTCAGTACAGAATGCCTACCCTGAATTCGTCTTGAAAAATATCACTTAGAAGCTTGAATGGTATGAATCTCGACTAGATTCAACTACAAATACAGTCGAACTCAACTCAAGCTGAAACCACAGAATATTGTGGGACATTCTTGACAGGAATTCGATTTCGTATTAGAGAAAGTCATTAATCGGATGATTGAACAAATAAAATAATTATTATTTACTATTTTAATTATAAATTAAATTCTTTACTTTTCAACAAGAATTTCAAGAACTGCAAGAATTTCAATAAATAAATAAAATTATATTAATGATGCTTGAACTTTCTACCGCAGTCTAATAAATTGAGAAAAATGAATTCTGGCAAAAAAATATAGAATTTTTATATTTTTTTTTCTTTCTTATATAATTTATTAGTCTCAAATAATTCATATTTATTGTATCAGCAAGTATAAGGACTCCCTTTTGAAATTCACTGAAAAAGAAATAATATACTTAAAAATGTTGGAATTATGGAAATTAAAAAATATCTGAAAAATATATTACTTTTATTGGATTTTCATAATAAAAATTTTATTTATGAAAGTATATCCATAGAGTATTCGTTTAATAATAAATTTCATTTAAATCTTTTCAAAGAATTTCTAGATTCCTATTTATCTGCAGAGAATTGGTTTTATCCGAGTTTAATTTAAGCTGTTAGCTATAGTAGGGCAAGGAGCTTAGTCTCCCCCAAATCGATTTTAGGAGGAGGTACAATGGTAAAGCATACGTGCTAAAGACCGCAACTTTGAGAGCCTCTCCAATACAATACAATACGACAGTAATATCTGGAAAAACATATCAAAGAAAATATGAATATTTGAAAAGTAATGAGTAACTAACTAATGAGTACTTGTAATCCAGTGTAACTAATTTTGTGGTTAAATTGTTGTCTAGCCTATTTGTTAAAGCAGTTTTTATAACTTCTAAAACGTTAAACTTCAAAATCAATTCATAGTAAACTACAACAAACTTGTCCAATCTTCGACATGTTTTTAGGTTCAGACATAATTTACAAATAGGACATTGACTATTATTATTGGTGTCACTAAAACTGATCATCGATATACGCGAATAGAATATTTAATGACGTAAACATCGTATTTAGAACAAATTAGTATTTGAGGAAAGTGTTCTAGAAATTATAATGTGATCATAATATATAATATACCACGTTTCAATTCAATATAGCATACACGTTTGCATGATAATCAGAATTACGAAAACACACCATCACCAGCCTTAGTTTTATTCTTGATAGAGAAACTACATTTCTTCTTTCATTCCAACATACTTTGTTTTTAAATATAAATTACTATAATGTTGTTATTTACATTTAAGTACATAATTCATGATTTCATCTCATAATATTTAAAAAAAAAGAACCTGAATCTTTGATTTTACAAGATCATAGAATCGAAGAAACATAAGAAGAACCTAACTAAAGTCATAAAATACAAAAAACAAAAGAATAGAAACATTTGAAAACATTAATTAACACAAAGTGACAAGTGTAACAATTAAATCCCCGTTGGGCCTTTTTGGCTTAAAGATGTCAAATTAATTTCTTTTTATACAAAAAAAAAAATAAATAAAAGCACAAAAAGAAAGACTTTAATAAAGAAATAAAAGAAATATCAAACAAATATAAGAAACAGGAAAAATACTATCTAAAGTTTTTTTTTCTTTTCTTCTCTTTGAACGTGATAAGAATGATTCGATCGATCCTAATCTAGCTATAAAGAATATAACTAACTTTTAGTATTAAGAGTTAATATAATTTTCTGGTTGAATTAGTCAGTTTCTATAGTTGATGGTGCACTTCAAACTATGTTCTTCTATACAGTAGTCGCAAACTACTTGACTACTACTTTCCAAATACTCTCCTCATTGAAAGCTTTGAATGATAAATATTTTTGTTTTTCATCATTAATTTTGTATATTTTGAAGTGTGATAATAATTAAGTTTCAAGTACTTATATCAATTCGAAAAGTTTTCTTAATAAATTGTTTATTATTCGAAAATCATCTCAAAAGAAACCACAAGAAACCGTATTCAAGTACAAGTTGTTGAACAATTTTTCAAAATCAATTCACCCAAAATAAATATATATCAAAATATAACATAATATTTTTGTTCTTTTATTATAAGAACAAGAAAATGCTAATCATCATATTTTCATAGAATTTTCTCATTGAACATTGTGAACAATTGAAAATAAGAAGCATATCATTTATGTTATCACTTAAAAATGTCTTAGCCACCGTCTATGTCAAGAAAAATAATAGCAACAAAAAACGTGAAACATAAAATTCACCTTTTTATGACATAAAATAGAAATTTATTTATTTCACCTTAGCGTATATTTCCTTGAGAATAAATCATTTTCTTTTTATAGAAACATTTTCAACACACCAAAAAAGGAAAATTAAATGAAAAAGAAAAAATCCCCAAGACACGAAAAATCGTATAAGGATTTTCTCTCTTTTTTTTTTTGAGTACGTATTAGAATTTATCTGAATTTTTAAGTACGTACACATTCTATAAAAATGGCATTTATCAGTTTGATATCTAGCCAAGGAGAAAGGAAAACCAAGTATGAATATCTTAGGTTGAATATCTTGTCTTTCATCTTCAACGGTTTACGGAAGGAAAAGAAAAGGAAAGCGATTTATGTGTAAAAAAGCTTGATTATGTTGAACGCATTGTAATTTATGGATAAAAGATATAGGAAACAGGAAAGGAAAACATATTACTAACTATAAGATGAGAAGAAAAAAAAAATAAATACAAGAAAAAAAGTAGGTGGAACTGTAGCGTGACATTCTCTATACCTGAAAATACTCATATGATCTTATGTTAGGTTATATCACAAACAATTAAAATCGAATTTAAAATACCTAAGAAAATTTGGCCAAAAAAATAAGCTTTTTAAAGATTATAAGACGACAATTGCTCAAACAATATGCAGCTAAGTTTTTTTTAAATATCCACTAAAAAGTTCCTAACCTAAAAATGTCTTAGGTTGACAAATCATTGGAATTTTTAATCCAAGTCAATATGTTTTTGTAGGAGTGTAATGGCTTTGCCTACAAATGAATAAATTAGTTTATTATGTAAATTTTAAACTGAATAAGAAGAGCCTAATCGTCCTGAGTGGATGAAATTACTCAGGACGTAAGACGATTATCGTGAAAACTTTTGATGGGGAAACAATTTAGGGATGCTGTAATTGTTGGTCTAGGTCGGTATCCATGTAGAGTCACGAATAAAATGGACAAACCAAAACTAAAGCAGAAATCAAAAATTAAGCCATTGATGAAGATTTTAAATTATTTTTATTTAATGCCAACAAGATATACCATTCAGGATAAATCGTTTTACAAAGTTTTAGTTACGGACTTGAAAGATCCAGTTAAAATGAAAGGCCATCGTTTCCAGACACGAGTTAAATTTGAAAAATATAAGACAGGCAAAAATGAATGGTTCTTTCAGAAACTGAGTTTCTAAATAGTGAAGAAAGAAGTATATCAATTCCAATTATTACATGTATTTGTTAAGTCTTCTCTACTTTTAAATAATAAATAAAAGAGATTTGTAATTTTACAAAAAGTACGTTTAACTTAAGAACTAAAATTGTATCGTTATTAATAATCCTGTCGCACTACACATACCATAAACGAACTTTCTTCTTTGGTAACTTGGTTACGTCAATTTGATCCCTCCCAAAGACGTATAGAGAAAGCACGGAAAAAAAACAAAACCTAAAGAAAACAGGCATGTTCGAAGCAAATAAGATGTGGAATAAAGATACATGTACTTTCTTTTCTTTTTCGAAACATTTTTTCTATTCATGAAGATATACTAAATAAATGTTATTCAAATAATATCAAGGATATGTGCATATTTTTGGAGATTTGATAAAATCTTTTATTATATAAAAGCCTGGAATCCTTCGAAGTCTAGAATATATTAGAAATTATTGTTCTCCTGATACGATATTACTTGTCTTCTTCGCATTAACATTGATTTTATCTGATTTGTTCATATTTTCTCGATGATTATCGTTCATAAAAGGAATCTAAATGTTCGTACGTAAGTGAGTCGAAAGATCAAATCGAAATTGGATCGAAATTGGATCGAAATTGGATAAAGTGGTTTGAAAGATCGAGACGAAATCAAATTCGAGAACGCACCAAATTGAAATTATAAAATAAAATTATTAAATGAAATTCACGTTGCCGTAAGTGCAAAAGAGGACGGATAGTTGCCAAAGGCAAAATGTATCAGGAAGAGGAAGAATGAACTTTTTTTTTAAAAACTTTGCGTTGAGCACGTTGCATGACGTCACTCACTCTTATGAAATTTTTCATCACTCTCATCGTTTTTCTGGTATGTGCGGATTCGTATTTAAATTTCAGCATGTATTTGTTTATTTACAATTTGAAATTGCGTCCAATTTATTCTCTTTCACCCGTACGTTCAATATGTAGCTATCTATTTACAATCGAAATCGGTGAAAATGTCGTCACGGCAGAGACAGGAAGTTGGGTTACTTGTTAATTTCACACACTTTGGTTTTGCTCAGTCAACTATAAAGTTGGATTTGACCACCTTGCACATGCATTTGAACTAAATTTCGACTCTCCATGTATACGGGCTATATATTAGATGTACTTTCAAAATAATGTCTAATAATTAATATTTATGTAGACAGAAAATGTGATATTCTCTTAAAATTCATGTAATTTAAAATTAATTAAATCAATTAAATTTACAACACTTCACGAATATTATGTTAAACACATAAGAATAATGTAATTCCATTTTGAATTAAATTCACCTTTCATGTTTTTATAATTTAATGCATATATAAACGAGAAATTCAATTAAAATTTCATATTTTTTGGTGCCACACTCATTAATCACATTGTTCTGAATAGAGTTTTTAGAAAGGTCTCAATATTTTTAATGAGAAAAACCTTTAAGATTAAAAATATGCTAACATCAAGTGTTACTTTTATATTTTATAATTAATCATTTATTTTACTTACATTGTCTTAGCAACATATTCACTTCAAAATTGACATACTTTAAGAAATTGAAAAGGAGAGTACTCCAGAAGTAGAGAGGAAGATCTTGACTTTTTGATGTGGGTGGAAGTATGAATGTATCATTTCCCGTTTTACTTAAAGGACAACGGGTTTATGGCAAATCTAAAAAAAAAAAACGCTAAAGAAGGTTTCATAAATTGACAAACATATTTTTCTTATTAAACAGTAAGGATCAACAATACCTCGCCATTACGGAATTCAGTCATTCTAAACTATTAATTCGTTATCCATCATCACCAAAGCTAAACTCCCTGTTTAGAGACAAAATGGACCTGCAATCTTAGCTTTTATGTATTGTATGAAGTTGGATTTTACTTATGAAATATGACCAATACCTGCTTATTTAGAATGTTAATATCTCTTCCCAATTAAATAAGAGTTTCAATTCCCGTTGGGGACTTAATATTTCGATATAAAATAGAAATTTTTTTTCTTGTTATAAAATCAATTTTTCGATTTTCAATTTTTTATTAATTTTCATTGATTTTCCAACTAACAACTTCATACTACGTCCCACAAGACTTTTGAAACCGTAATTAATTTATGGAATTTATCAAAAATTTATAATTAAATTTCGTAAATTGACAAAATGTCAATCTTTTTGTTAGTTCTATTTTTAGTTGAAATTGTATTTTAGATTAAATCTAAAAATTAACTATAGAGAAAAAGCTTCCCACTATATACTTATGTACATATTTACTAAATCTAATCTAGTTGCTATAGCAAATATAAACAGACCAAAAAAAAACACTTCAAATCCCTTTCATCCATCCGGGTTTATATTTTAACCCTCATTCATTTATTTGATTTTTTGATAGAGACACTATCCAAAACAATGATTCTTTCTTTTTTTTCTATGACAACAAACAAAAAAAAAATTCTTTCTATAGAATCTAGTTTTTTACCCATGGTGTCGAAAAACCAACCAAAATCCCAACTATGACTGTATATCTAGGATATATAGTGTGTATGTTTATGTTGCATGTTTCCCAGTGTCCATTACATTAATTATTCTGAAGTTTTATTCTCTACTCTTAATTCCCTTGACAAGATCCCTTCACTTAAGTTTATTCTTCAAGAATAATACTATTATACGAAATTCTGGTTCCTATATTATTATTATTATTATTATTATTATTACTATACGCTTCCAGGCCTCCTCATTCTTTATGCTGCTAATTAAAGAGCCTGACAATAATGGACATTGCGGAAGGAAGAAACAATGGAATCCATTATATTATATTTTTGTTGTGTTTTTTTTTTGGTACAAAGTAAAGAATTAATAAAAAAAAAAGAAAGAGGACAGAAAATTTTCATGAGTGAAAACAAGACGGATTTTTACTCCGAAAATTTTCTTTTTTTTTTTTCCTCCTCACTCAGATTTACAAAGGACAATCTCTTTTTTTTTTTTTGCTATTCTCGGAAATAAAGAAATGTTCAAACAATTTTTCAAATCTTTTGTAAAGAATTTTCTTTTTTCTTTTTTTTTGTATAAAAACAAACATTTTGAAGTAATTTATAAAATCCCAAAAATCATCATTCAACAGAATCGACTTCATTAAGGTAAAATCTTAGGCAAAACAAAAATGAAAAAAATTAAAAGTGAAATGAAAAATATTCATAAATTAAGATTAACATAAAAGAAATAAGAGTGGAGAGAAAAAAATAGAACGGATAATGGCTGTGAATCCTTTCAATGGTAATGGAATAAATTTTTTTAGATTAAATTCCGACATCGTAATTTATAGTGGATTTAATATTGTCCCTTATTATATACTATTGTAGAAATTTTCTGTGATTGAGGGTGTTGCCATATGAAGATTATAATTTCTTTCAGAAATATATTGTAGATGGCGTTCGTTGAAGACACCCTTTTTTACTAGGATGACAATGCATACGCGCTTTGGGCACCCAACATCTTCTGACCTCCAAACGACTCTTCAACGACCACCAACTAAAATATATTGTGACGTGCTACCCGTTCGGTTCGATGTTATGAAATTGATAACACTTTTTATTTATGTGAATTTAGTGTATAAGCTTTATTTACAATTATTTCTGCGTTAACAATTAGTCTTAAAAATATTTGTCTATCAATAATTTAATTATTAGAATTATTTATCACAGTTTATAAAAATACACAATCACTATTTCAATAATTGATCACAATTTCACTTTTAGATTCAAAACGCCCTTGTAATCGCTTCCCACAAATAATCACGTTTCAAATCTCGGACGAAGCTTAGACTTCAACTGTCTGATTAAAACATATTTTATTGCATCACTTTTCTTCCGTATTTATAGTAAAAGTGTCACATCCTGCACCTGCTAGAAACTTCTCGTTTGAATGTTGTTCTTTCTTACATACTCATTGTTCTAAACTCGAGAAATTTCCGGCATGTTTTCTATTATTTGACAAGAAACTTATTCTTGACGTTTCTCGAAAAGTAATCATTTGTCTATGATTTTGGTGAAAGTGAATATCGTGTTTTTCTAGAAATGTTCTTATTTATATTTATTTAAGAACATTTCTAGAATAGTGTAGTGCAATATGTTCGTTTCCTGATTTGGACATCGTACTCTTCAGATAGGCATTTTCTGTGTACTTACATATATACTCGTACCATACTCCATATTTCACGGAAAAATTGTCTAATGTGGAAAATTCTTAAATTTTTAAAGTTTTATCACCATGTCGGCACTATAACTACTCTCAACCCGTATTTTAAGCGTTTCATAAAAGGATTCTATAGAAAATATCTGAAGGCTTCTAAATACTGTATATGTACAGATTATATATGTATATTTGCCTAGGTTAAAAATGCTCTGACTAATTTTACAAATGCACTAATTACGAACTTTTTCGAGCGAAGATAATTTAAATCATTTGGATTTTATGGTTATGGACGCGTTGAATATATTTGCATTAACAAAAGGCTTTTTTTTATCCGCTATTTTAAACTTCATATATGATTTTCAAAGGAAAATTTCAGAGTCGTAATTTAGTGAAAAAAATTCTATGCTTTTCAACGTACAATTAAGCAGGAAAACTAAACTTTAGCGTAATTTTTTTTCTTTTTTTTGCATAATTTATGTATGTAGAGAGGAAATAAAAATTAACTTTGATAAAAAGCTCACTTAAAAATGCACAAAAGTTAAACTACATATTTTTGCTTTTTTTCTTGTCTTTAAGAAACTTTTATAAAATAAAATTTTTTATTCAAAAGGAAAATATTACGAAATTTCAAATTTTTATAATACAATTTTAAAACAATAAGCTTATTAAAGTACACCTCTGTTGATAAATAATACAATTTTTATTGTTAGTGAATGAAAATTTTCATAAAAAAAAAAACTGCATTTTGAATAAAATTTTAGTAATTACGAAAATATTCAGAATATTTCAATATGCAAATAATTAATTATTTAATGAAATAATTCTCTTATTTAAATATCATAAAAGCAAAAAATTTTAAAATAAAATAATTAAATAAAAGCATATTTTTCATTTGAAAATATAGTTATTGAAATATAATTAAATAATTAGAATACTTCATTATAGAGTAAAAATCGAGTACAGTACTTGAATATCATACATTTTTTATTCAATGAGAATGCTTACTGAAGCGACGGAATTCAATAAAAAAAATAAATATATTAGAAAACATTATTAATTAAAATATATAGAAATTATCTACTACATACAAATATTTCCAAATACTTCACTTTAAATAACTTAGAAATATATATATAAGTATATTTGAACAATTCATTCGTAATCTCTCTAAGTTTCGTAGATAAGTTCCAAGATTATTTGTCAGTACATACAATTAAGACTAAATTGTAAAGGCAAAGAAAAGAAGAGAAAAAGTGAAGAACCGAGACTTGGTTTTGAACCCGTGTCTTATCAGTCTCTAGAAACGAGGTTGAGGTCTTAACCAACTACATAGACCATTCTAACACTGTCTCTACTAGTCTGTTCATTTGTCTTTTCTAATATTCCCAAAATCGTTACAACTGTTTTTCTCTTAAACCTCTCAATTGTTATTAAATTTCATTTTTATTCCTACAAAATAAATACATATTAAAGAAGTTGTTTATAACATGGCTTTTTTTATATATTATTTTTACGTCAAGCGACATAGCTGCAAGACTTGTAGGTAGTTCTATAGAAAAAATTAGCTTGAATGGTTGAGGATGGAACTAGCAATTGTATTGTTTACCCAAACAAGGAAGCTTATGAAGCAAAACACAAACAGATTTCATATTGCTTTCGTTGGTTCATGTTGTTTAGATCTGGGAATTTAGAAGTGTCGAGTTCAAACTATCATACAAACTGTTCTTGTCAAGCGAAAATCGCTTTCTTTTAGATTAGGTGATTTACATTCACAATTTTAATCTTAAATTCAACTCGAGCCAAAACACAGATGATAGCGTGAATATCCTTCAAAACATTTAAAGTGCAACATAGTTATAAGTATATATGGATATGTATTGTCTGGTGTAAGTGTATCACTATGTGATATACAATGTATAAACTAAATTGTAAATTAATTAGCTTGAATGTTTTGTTGCTTCTATAAGCTGTCTTCCTTGCAATCTTTTCCCAATACCCTAAAAATATTTTCCACCAAATCTACTCATTAAATAAATATTATATAATTTTTCGTGTTCTTCTTTTTAAAATATTGAAATTTTTGGAATTTGAACATTCTAAATGAATTGAATTATGTATTTCACTGTCATATAAACCTTAAAAGTCCACTAAATGAAAGTACATGTTAGTAGTACCTATTTATCGTACATTCGAATTGAATGTCCGAATTTTAAATTGAATCTGTCCACTAGCAAATAACTTAATACATATTCAATTCCATTAGTTCCTTTATATTTTTGTTTCATCGCTTTGTCACAAACAAACCAGTATATATTTATATTTACATTCAATTGAAAATTTAAATCAAGTTCTGGTTATATAAAATTTTCCAACTTTTCCAAGCCCAGCCCAATTCAATAGCATAGCAACAATTTAATTTCCTACAAAATCTAAAAACTGACCACATTTCCTTACACATTCAAAATTTATTAGCATTTATTTACGTTTTTCCTAAACAATATTTAAAAGTTTAATTCATTGTAGAAGAAATTCTGGTAAAAAGTTTATCGTTTCTCCAATTTATTCTTTTATTTTGTGAAAATCTTTAAAATACAAAGTTCTAAAAATGAACACAAATTAACATTTTGTGGCTTTTCACTGATTTTAAGGTGAAAAACTTTTCATTTGTTTTTCTTTTCTTATTTTTTTTGGAAATTGCAGAAACATACTAAAACTAAATATTACACCTTTTAAAGGTCATATAGTAAAAAAAAAGAAAAACAAAAAGACGAATGTTGTAAGGTTCTTCTACAGGTTAAATTCTTCAAGAAAACTTTCCAGTACTATATAGAGAAGAACAATATACACCAATATTTTTGTATTACATCTAATGTCCACAGAGTACTATATAAAAAAGTTCAGTTTTTATACAACAAACTGAATTTCAACTTCTTATATTCTTTTATCTTTACTCTACTCAACTAAAGTGATAAAAAAAAACTTTGACTTTAATTCTGATATACTTCCGAAAGCTTTTCATTTTATATATTTCCAAAGAAAATTGTTCATTCCTTTTGTTTGCCATTACTTTTTGTGTGTTATTTCTCTTGTTTTTACAACATTCTATACAATATTTCTATTTCGTTTCAAATAAATTCAAACAGAAACCAGACATCTTCTGTGTGTCCACCCAAAAATGTGTTGACCTCATCCAACACTCATCTTATATAAGAACACCGCACAGGTAATAAACATTATATACACCAGAGAAGTTGTTGAAGGAAAGAAAGCTTTACTTTTGTTTGTGAACTTCTTTGAAAATGAAAAACGAAAAAGTAAAATTCGTACAACAATAATAATAATAATAATAATAATGATATAGAAAAAACATAGAAAATGTAGAATATAAACGTTCTGAAAACGACTGAGCATTTCCCAGGTGTATATCACTGCCCAAACATACTTTATATTAGAAAAAGGTTCCTTTTTATGTTAAAAATGTTTTATGACAAAGAAAATTTTTCTTTACATCGAACAAAATATGATCCTGAGAGTTTTTCCTTTTGTTTTATTTTACATATTTTTTTTTTTTCGTCCTTCCATTTAATGTCATAAAAGACAAAGTTGATATCCTGTCCAAATGAAAAAGAAGAATTGCTTCAAGAAAATTAACATAATTAACTCTCATTTGGTGATAAACATAACTAGAAGAATTTTTTTTTATTGTTTTTATGTTTGTTTGTTTTTTTTTTTCTACTCATTTTTATTATTGTTTATTCTTTGGGGAAAATAATCTCAACTAAAACATCGTTAAATAAATCGTTGTTGATTTTAATTCAGGTAAAAATAGCATAAAATTTCATGGCAAAGAAAAAAAAATTTAAGAAAATCTTTAAGGTGTATTATTTTTGGCTGACGAAAAAAAATTGACGGGAAATATAGACGTCATAATGAAAACGTCTAATAGAAAAACTAGAATTTTTCTAAAATCGCTATAAAAATATGAAATTCACGAAATGCACGTTGAGTTTGTCGAAGACAAATTTTGATAACTAGTTTTAATAATATATAAACGTTGTTCTAATGTGGAACGCTCCATGATAAAATGGCAGACTATACTGAAAAACAATAGCATTAACAGCTGTCAAAATATAAATAAATGTGATTACAACAATCTCTAACAGAAATTATATTACACGTATTGGATAACCCACTAAGCCCTTAATAATATGAAGAAGGAAATAAGTGCACTCCTTATTTTACTTTAAATAATTTCAACTCCGACGCTGACCCGAATTTTCAAAATCCGACTCCGTTACAGTACAGTATTTAATGCTACGAATTTCCAAAAGAAAAAATGGACGTTCCTTTAACAATGTTTTGTACCGCCATTTTTCGTTGTTTAGCGAATTTAACACGTAAAATTGTGAACAGATGATCGTTTAATGTATCGTTATATAAATACACAGCTTAGTATTGAATTTCAGTTCAATCGTACACACGAAATCCCAGAAAGAAATACTTATTGCGAAAAATTCAGATCCCACTTAAAATTCGTTTTCAAAAATGACTTGACAGATTTGAATGAAATTTGATTAATAACTAAAACTGTGAAAGAATTTCTTCGAAAAAATTCTAAAATCACAAAGATTTATGTATTTTATAGAATTTAAATAGATTAAAAATCAAGATTCCAAAAAAAAGGTAACTTTATACCCTTTTAAATCCCGAACATAAAAAATATATGCTTTAAATCAAAGATCAACGTTTCAAGTAAAAAAATTGATTGAATTTCTTTTTTTCCTTGAATTTCCATAATATTGTATTTACACTTATTTCGTTATTTTGAATTTTCTTTTTTCAAATATTATTGAAAAACCAAAAGCATCTTTCAAAAATATCATTTTATTGTCTTATTCGTGTTATTGTTATTTTTACAGTATTTTAAACTCCTCAAGATCATACTTGATATTCCTAATTCCTAGCATACAATAAATTCTTAGAAAACATTTTAATTAAACAAGCGAATTTCATTTGAGAAACTCATTCATATTCGTTTTTCTCTCAGCTAAACTTTTAATTACCGAAATATTTTATATAATTTATAGCCAAAAATTTATATCCCGAAAATATATTTTTTTTGAATATCGACAAAAAATATCGACTTATAAACAATATTCGAATTAAAGAAAGGTCAAGAATCATGTTTACAACTAAGAAAGCATGATACACCTTATTTAACATATTCATTTCTTATTTAAAATCATAACATTACATATTTTATCTATCATCGAAAATATTCGAAGAATAATAATAATAAAAAAAAAAAGTTATAACATATTTTTATCATTTTCCAAATGGAAATCAACCCTCGTTTTCTTCATAAAATACACTACCACGCTATCCGCCAAGCAACCGAACCAAAAAGAATAATAAAAGGTTCAATTTCTATTAGAAAATTTCACCTGCGAACCTCATATACTATAAAACTTTCCGGCCATAAATCATTTCGTTGTATTTTTTCCACCCGATTTTATGTTTTCTTCTTTTTCTTCTGGTTGATTTCTTTCAGTTTTACTTTTTATTTTCCCAAACATATACCCGTAAGTGTGAAAATTTCCATTGAAACCCAAAAATCGTAAATACGATGAGATCCATTCTGGTCCTATATAAGAAGCTTCAATGAAAAATACAAAAGAAAAACACCTTTACTTTAATTTCACAGGGATTGCACAAGCGCAATCAAAACAATATTTATTTTTGTCAACTTGCAACTTTTTTTTAGTTTTTTTTTTTTTGGTTATCCCTTAAATAAGAATAACGATACGATTTATTCTGTAGAAACAAATAAAACAAATCCTATCGTAATCGAAAAATGTTCAACAGTTTACACAAAATGAAAAACCCAATTCAAATGAAACTCAATCCTTTCCAATTAAAAGAAGAACATTCTCAAAAATCAATCATTCAAATAGAGGACCCTAAAATCTCTTCTACAGAAAAAAAAACGAATTTTTACACTTGATCACATTCAGTGTCAACCTGACGCCAATACCAGTTACCTAATTCTTAAAGGCAAGAAGGAAAAAAGAAAATGTAGATCGCGTTTGATGAAAATTCAGTCATGCCAAAAAAAAGAAAATTTCCCAACAAAAAAAAAAAAACATATACTATTAAAGAAGTCTCTATTCTTTTTGTATTGTTAAAGATGATGATAGGGATTAGGTACATATGAACAAACCAACCAAGAAAAATAAAAACGAACACTACTAAATTCGTGTGTACCAATCAAAGCTAGTATATTTTCCTTCGGGTATATACGTACTTTCTCTATATTTCGATAAAAGTTCACATTAGAATGAGTAGATTAAGATCTACCCCGCGAACTACTATCATAGAATATAGTCGTAATGAAATGCTTACATCACTTCCAATTGAAAAACTCAATTCTTCTCTATTCTTTTTGTTTGGTATTTAAAATTGCTGTAAGATAGTTACTAGATGTGTCACTACTATCTTCCATATATAGACGATGTCATCAAAATCTATGCTCCTCTCTTCAACAACAGCAACAAAAATCCATAGCGACAGTTTTATTGAAGCTTTTTTTCTTATACTAAAATTTTGTAAATACATATTTTTCCATTTATTTACATTTATATATTTCATCGAAATGAGAAAACTTTCCCTTTTTCAATTCGAAAAATTGTCATAAGTTTTCATTTATCTTCTCTCATTATACTTACTCTCATTTTCATATACATAAATATCTTCCCTTCTGATCATTTTCCAACCCATGCGCATAATTTTCCATAAAAGGATTATGTGATTTTCCGGGATTTTTCAAATATAAAATTATTTTTTTTTTTTTTTAAATCAAAAAGCTTTTCATTTAACATATAAGTTGACTTATATTAAAATAAAACTCATCTTTAAAATCCTAAAGAAAAAAATCATTTTCTATTGTATTTGAAAATGGATAAGTATCAAGAGCATGGGGCTATATATTTTAAAATCGATCATTTTAGGGTACACAACTGGATATGTTCATCGAAAAAGGTGCTTTTGTGAAATAACTTTTTTCTTATCTTCCAAAATAGCCAAAGGAAATGATTTCCAAGAATACGTTTTTATAGAAAATCAGGAACAGGTTATTCTGCTTGATAGAATTGGCGCCCACTTAACCGAATATATCTTTTTGTCACAAATTAAATGGACTTGATAGATAATTGAGCTTTAAAATCGTTCAAAATTCATTCAAATAAAAGTTTATATCCAATTTTCTTATCTTTTTAGATATCTTCTAGATTGCTCGATTTATGATGTTCGTTTATATTTTGTTATGAATTTTGAACTTCTTAGCACAATCAAATTATACCTTAATAGAAATTTTTTATGTTGGAGATAGATTGAAGTTACTTCACAGATCAAGGTACGAATTTTTCCTTTTAGTTCGGCTTATGTTTCTCGTAATAATAATTAGAACTTATATAATACATATATACTTTGTAGGAAAGATAAATAAATAAATGTAAAGTTACAAGTTCAGGAATTGAACCCAATACAACATCAGTTACTATCATAAACCGACGGAACCCACTCACCACTGTATTTAATCTGTCTAGTTGTCATTATATACATTTTTAATATTATTTAAGGTACACAAAAATGTTAATTAATTTCCTAAAGCATAAAACGAAAGTCCTCTGATATAAAATTGAATTATTGTAATTAGAGTTTAGTGCAAAGTATTTGATGCAAATGCTATCCACACAAACTTATCTCCATATACAATATGGGTATTCCCTTACAGTTATAAAACGTGGTACTATGGTTAGATCGCTGTTCAATTCGATTTTTTTCTATACAAAAAAAAACCGAATTCTACAATACAATACACTTCCATCTCCATTGGTAAGGGAATACACCTAATATGTATTATAAAAGAAGATACAATAGTAAACTGTATATCAATTCTCTACGACTATTCAAAGGTCAAACAATTATGGTATATACGAATCTATTCTTATACCACATGATACAGATTCGGCAAAACATGTCGTTAACCTAAAATTTACTAGAATCAAAAGGCGTGGAAGGTGCAATCTTCAATGGATTGACAGAACCAATAAACGATATTTGAAAAACATGAGTACCAAATTGAGAGTCATTAACCCTCCATGATCAAGATTCATGGCAATATTTGCTACAGTCCAACATCTGTCTCAAATCTGTAGCCGCATTGATGATTATTTTATTAATATTTAAATAGGGAAAAATTTTATGTTTGAAAATTTTATTAAAACAAATTGGAAATACGTTTTTTTGTTGTTTTTGTTTGGTTCTACAAAATCATAATCGCTATGGTTTTAATGAATTTTTAAAAAGCACTTTCATAAAAACACAGCAATTTTTTTTTTAATAACTCTCGAAATTGAAAATCTCTCTAGTTGACAAATTGAAAATTTTTCTAGCCGTAGAAATTTTTCACATACTATATGATACTAAAACGCATATCATATCCTGATTTTTTTTTTTTATTTTCCTTCTTTTTTTTTCTAAGATAAACTCATGCACGATGGGAAAACCATAAACATAAACATTATTTGCTAATGGAAAAGCAAACTTTTTAGGAAAATTCACATATGTTTATATATATTTAGGTAGAATGTATAAACATTTCATTTTCTTTTTTTTTTCAACGAAATATTTTGTTTTTATTTCTTCCATAGACTCGAGATACGTGTATCTTATTTTATGGAAAAATATACAGTAGTAGCGCGATAATCCTAAGAATTATTAGCTAGGATTTGTCAAGATGTCAGGATTAAAGCGAGACTATTCCTTTTGTTTCAAAGAAAAAAACTAGAACAAAAATAATAATGTTTTAATATGTCATTGAATGAGTTAATGAAATCAGATGACAAATCTTTCTCATAAATCTTTGAATCTAGACATTTATCGAATTTTATATAATCAAACATTATTTAAAATTGAAACTTTAAAGATCATACACTATCGAATAAGTCCCATACATATTATGATTTCGATATTACCAATCAATTGTCCAAACTATCAAGAAACTACTGTAATACATTTTAGTATGCGCTTGTCTATACTAGTTGTGGGAAATATGGAAATTCTAGATAAATGCTTTTAGTAGTTATGTTTTATGTATTTTCATGTTTGATCCAAATGCAATTCTTGTTTAATATACAACAAAAATAAAAAGAAAAATGAACCAAACGATCTCACACCCAACATCTAAAAATTTACAGGTCGTATTTTAATTCAATTTTTGGATGCATTAAAAAGCAAATACTTTCTGTGAACATGAAAAATTCATTTCATAATAATGAAAATTACTACCTTTTTTTCCGTTGCAATCAAAGGATACTTATTTACCTTTCTGGTTTTGATATATATTTTAATATATAATAGTAACGAATTTCTGGAAATGACAATTAAAATTTATATAATACAATTCCACGAAAAAAAAGAAGAAAATTATATGAAATACAAATAAGTATGGAAATAAAATTATGTAAAATTTTAATTACAAAATTTTCTGTTACTATTTTATTTGTTCATAAAATATTAGACGACCAGACTCGCCTAAAAAACACAACACTCGAAAAATAAAGTTTGTTTGGTACTCCAATGTTTTTATATAGCAATCAAGTGTTCCATAGTTCGTACTCTTTATATGCTCCCTTATATGAACCCTCACCAAGTACAGGCATATCTTTCGAGTTGGCCTACCCAGAATGCATATTCCAAGTTTCTTGAAGATCTGCCCATTATTAACTGAATTAGTGTTGTTTTATATTCCCTTCCCTCCGGCAATCCCCATCGAAAATCGAAGTACTCTTTACTCTAAATTGGAAAGACATCTACATATGTGCCAAATTTTACAAAAATCGGTTCGGTAGTTTTTGAGTCTACAAGAGATAAACAAACATGGTTACAGATTTATTATAACATATAAGATGCCTTTAAAACTATCTGTGTTGTTCATTAACGTATAGAGTCTATACCAAATAATTTCATTATCTACACATTAGAATAAGCAATGGCGTAGACCAATGCTCTGTAATGTTTTCTCACGGACGGAACATCAAAACACATCCCAGATTTCCATGGGACATCAAAAGATAAAATATACAAAAATGTAGTAAATAGTAGTGGTAGTCTTCATGTAGACAATGATGTCGTTTACATTCTGTAGTCTACTTCGTAGAACGCTGACAAATGTAGAACTACACTTAGTTCATTACCGAAAATTTATTTTTCTTTTCAAATACAGCATCCGTTCACCAAACACGTTATTACGAGTGTTCCCTAACAGCTGTAAAATTTAGTATATCTACTATATTTTTTATACAAAAAAACCAAATCATACAACAGATACCACAGTACACCTAGATTTACATCGTAAAGGAATACAGCTATTATATTTTCTGATATTGTACCAAAAAAGAAAATCTATCAACTTTTCATTTTAATGTTGAAATAAATTGTTTCCCCCTCAAAAACAAAAAAAAAACATCGAAAATTTGAAATGTCCTTTCTCCACCACAGGATATTTAATTAGATTGAGATCTAAAATGTTTCCAGGACATGTCAGAGAAACAAAAAACTCAACAAAAATAAAAATGTTTGTAATTTATCGTTTCGATGAGGAAAATATTCTAGACAAAATGGTATTTATTTTTGTGGGTATCCTATTAATGGATTTGTATCCTTATCGAATACGATTCGGAAATTGTTTGTAATATATTTAATTACAAGAATAATTTACTATTAATGGTATTTTGTTCGGAGCTCTATAAAAACGGATTTAGTCTGTATAATAACGAATAGCGAACGTAATTTCGTTAGAATTTTTTTTCTTTTTTTTTTGGATAGGTATATGATAAACAAATTTGAACGATATTTGTAATTATCGATAAAATATTTTCTAGTAAATTTGTAGTATCTAATATCGTATATTAGGTTAGTCTGGAGATGGTTTATTATTCAAATCCATTTGTTCTTTATATATTTTTATAGACTGTCCTTTTAGGAGCATTTAAAGATGTAAAAATTTCAAAAAATTGCTGAAGTAGTGGTTCAGCTTTGAATGAAATAATACACGCCACATAATAATGAATGGGGTTCAATACAGCTCAAACACCAATTGATCGATTGGCTTGAAATTTTACACGCATCTAGTTAAATTCTGCAGGAGGATTTTTTCAATCCGACTATCCGTTCTTTAATAACAATCAAACGTGTTTTCCAATTTTGATGAAATTTACAATGTGAGTTGTATTTATTTCCACCATATAAAACATCAAAAAGTTGGCTATAGGACGATTTTAAGCTAATATATGTATAATTCTATGTAATAAAGAAATTATAAAAAGAAGCAACCTGATTAAGCAGTTAAGTCAACTTCGTAAATAATTTTTCAGGGGTTCGACCAAGTATTACCCCTTAAGTTAATACATAATACAAATAAATATATTAAAAAAGACACTATAAACAAATTTGTTTGGATTTTATATCTTTGAAATTATAAAATATTGTAAAATAAATCATATTTACATAAATCAAATCTACTGCTTTCTGTTCCATTAAGAATATTCCAAAGTTATACTCGTAGGAAATATGATTTTTCATTTTACTTTCATGATAATAATTGACATCATATTTTCTTATAAAATATGTTTATTTAATTTCTTTTTGGTGTCAAAAATAATGACATAAACTTACGAATATCGTCTTCATTTAATAATCATTATTTACATATCGTTATATTTTACAAGAAATTAACTACTTGTACGTATGATCATTATTTCATAAAAGTCAAATCAATATTTTCATACATTCAAAAATTAAGACGATAATAAACAGTTTTATTGCCAAAAATTCTGAGAAAATCTTATGAAATATATTTATATAAAAAGTATCTGTAGATAGAGTCCTTTAATTTGGAAATGTATAAAAAAATAAATTTGTATTATTGGATACGGAATTTCAGATGATAAACCCGGAAAATTATACTTGAAAATTATTATATGTACATTTCACAAAGTTTGTGTAGTTGCAGTATAAGTGTTCAAGTCAAATTGAATTAGCTAAGATTTTGATGCAAATAGAAGAAACAAATGAAGACATCAAATAATTGTAAAATATGAAGACTTGTATAGATTTTACTCCACAGATTTCCCGATTTCAACCATCATTCGTTTACTATAGAACTAGTTTTCGCATATTAATCATAAACTGTTCAATACAATAATTTAATATAAAATGAAAGAAATATTACTTTAGTTAATGAACACGTACTATTTGAAAATTAATAATCTAAAAATGGTTATTGGCTTTAAAATTTTCTCATATAATTTATATATCAAATGTATTAAATTTATCTGATACAATTTAATACCCGAACAAACCCGGACACAAGATATGTAATCAGATATAGTATATGTAATATATTTCAGTTCACATTTTGGCCTTTCTATTAAACTCTAATTGAACACAAACATATTATCCATAACCTGATACCCAACGGATATAATACTAAGAATTATTATTAGGAAAATATCCCTGCTGTGCGCTTTCCAAAGCATAAGTTATTAATGGGAACTTATATCCAAGAATTGTATATGTACACATAGTATACAGCACAGTGTAACAGTGGGTACACTTAGTGGAATCAGTGAGAATTTTCCTTCAAAATAAGAAACAGTTTCAATATCCTAGTCTTTTCGCAGATTCATTTTCATCTTTGCTATATATTTTAGGATCCGCTGTTATTATACATATATAAACATATTTTTGTGTTGATTCTTAAAAACACGGAATTTTTTTTTTTCATTGTGTGTACTTTTGATTCAGTCTATTATATATTTGATATGAATTTTCATGAGAAAAAAAAAGAAAATAAAAGGAAAAAAGATGTTTCTCTTGTAAGAAAAAAAAAATGTGTAATAATAAAAATATTGTATAAATACAGGATTTCTTGATATTGGATTTTTTTTTCTCTTCTATATCGTAAAATTGTTTATCCAATAATAAGATGGAATTTTTTTTTCTTCTAATTTCATTTAAAAATGAAGACCATAACTTTCTCTATAAATTGCAAGGCAACATTTTCAAGTATGATTTATACCAAGGCTGTCCAACCCGCGGCCCGCGGGCCGCATGCAAGTATCAATGCGGTCCGAAAATATTCAAAATTACTGAAGTATGTCCATTTTTCTGAGGAATGATTTGTGTGCTTGCGCTCTCATGCTAAAGCTGCCAAGTGACAAACAACAGAAACAGGACCAGAACAGAAAGCTCTTTCGTTTCATTTTATGATATGGATTTATACATATGGTAGTAATATACTTGTGGCCCAAAACACTATGTCTTGTTCCAATGCGGCCCAGTGAAACAAAAAGGTTGGAGACCCTTGATTTATACAGTCACGAATATATGTAAGTTATATAGAAATATAGTAATCCCGAGTAACTTATTTGTACCCTAATTTGACGTATTCTATGAAAAATTTAAATGTTTGTATTGGAACTCGGGAACGTCCTTAATACAAAAGAGTTAAAAAGCCTACCTCATAGTAATATAGTTTGAGCATTCTTTCATTTAAATCAAAATTGATGACAAAAGCATTGCACGCCGTATCCACAATCCCATAAGTCCGAAGCAGAAAAACTTCGAAAATTACTCGCATCTACTTGAAACCTCGTTACTTGAGATGGCGATGCACCGATATCCTGAAGGCACCACAGTGCTAGAGAAAAACAGAAAGCATACAATAAAATTTTTCTATATTACTTTTTCGCAACATTTTGAAAATGAATGAAAAAATTTGTTTTTCATATTTAAAGTTGAGTTTGTGAATGAAGGCTTTTTACGGCTTTAGAATATAGGAGGTTTTCCTCCAATTTAACAGTCTCAAGATTAATATAATATAGAGGTTACTCCCGAACCGTTATAAATACCAGTGTAATTTCCTATAATATAGTATTTTTCTATAGAAAATTACACAATTATAAAAGGATATACCAACGATTTGCAACGGAAATGTTTTGTTCTCTAAGCTTATTATTGCAAGTTTCGTCCTTATCCAATGGTATAGAGAAAGTCTAATGAATAAATTTTGTTCTGTATTAATAAAATTTTTATAAATATCGTTTGTTCTGATTATTATTATTATTATTATTATTTTTATTATTAATATTATTGTTCCTGAAAGTTGGGGGTAAACATTTGTCCTGCTAATAAATATTTTATTTTATTTCCTGCAGGAAACAAATAAACAAAATGCAAATATTAAAATAGATATTTTAATATAACTGACAGCAAATAAAATATTATTTCAATATGTTATATAAACGTGTGTACACATTATTTATATCAAGTCATGACCGCCCCAAAGCTCTTCAGACCTTACCCCAGAACACTCGTATATGTACTTTGTTCTTCCATTACATGATACAAAGTATTACAATATTGTAGTTATAAATTCAGTAAACAAAAAAAAAAAGAATCCGAAATTTATGTTAGAGTATATACGAGTTTTTTTTTGTTTGTTTTGAATTGATTTATTCCGGAATATCTTACGAGTACATAAAAAATATACCAACGCAATAATATATCATACAATATTAAGTCAGTAAAATAGAAAAAGAGGCCCCAATTGAGATTCTATTCTTATAAATAGTAAGTACTAGAGGTTGATGTATTCCAAGCCTTTTTAGTTACCATGACTTTTTGACTTGTGTACGAGTATTAACCTAACTTATTTAGTACAATACTTCCTCCATACCAATTTATTATATTCGATGTTTCATTTATTCATTCTGTTCTGAATGATAATGTGTACTGCTTCCTTTAAGTATGCCTGATAGAATCTCACTGTTCAAATGCAAACCGAAAAACTATGGTAAACTTATACTAGAGGCACACATAGGGTATTCATACCATAGTTTAAGGATACCATGTGGCATACCATATGTGTGTCGTCGAATACTAGCTGAATACCACTTCAACTACGTAGCATAAATCTGGTATTTAAATTCGAAAAAGTACGTGGTAATCCCTTTTTTACTTCATTTTTTCGGCCACTGTAATCTATTCTTTAGTGATTGTCGCGCCTTTTTATTGAAGCGGAAAATAGCGAATGGAATTTTGTAAGTAAGCTGAGCAATTGACACATGTTTACATTTTTTTTTTTTGAAAATTTTTTTTTAAAAAAATGAAAAAAGTAAAGAACAAACGCAAAATTTTATCGATGGATGAAACCTCAAAATTTATAGATGTTTGTAGGAATCATATAGAGGATTTAAGAGGAGCAAAAAGAAATTCCCATATTCTAGCTGAAATGGTAGAATTTCAAATGTCAAACAAATACTATGTTTGATGTGTGCCAACCCCTTTTTATACCATGGTACAAGGCTATACTGTAGTATCGATACTAAGGTATGAATACTCTATGTCTGCCTCTACTATTAGGTAGTCGAAATGTTATGCCATTTTAAATGTTACGCCACTGTTTAAAGTAATTTAAAAAAGTTTCTCTTTTTTTCCTTACATTTGGTTTATATTAAACTTTTCGTAAATCATTTAGCATAATATTGACTTGAACCACTTAACTGATTTAATATATTTTATCATGCGAAGACAAATGGGAATTTCTATATTTGTGTTACAAGCATAAATTTGCCAAAGAGCATTTAACAGCAAACAATAGAAATGCAAGAGCATATATTTTAACGCTTTAAGTGCCAAGAAAAACGATATAGATCCTTTATGTGTCTATTTAATATTCAAATAAGTCCAGCTAGATTCCTTGATTTTGTGGTAAACTAAAGATAACAAGAGTTTAGAAACTATATGTAATTGTATAGATTTTGGATACTTTTATTTCCAGAACTTGGATATGTTGTGTTTTTCTTTCGAAATAATTTACATCATCATAAATTAATGTCGAAAAAATAATTCCAGACCGACTTATGAATGCAATTAATTTTTATTCTGATTATTGAACTAAAAAGTAAAGTGAAAAATGAAAAATGAAAAATGAAAAAGAAACTTTATATATAAAATATTATTATAATATAATTATTGCAAATATGTCCAAACCATAATGCATTAAAACACCATTAACAAAACCTTTTCTCATCCATTTTCGCCCATGGCTTTTTTAACCGAAAGTTTAAAAAAAAAAGAAATTGAAACATTCAAAAAATACATTTTTGTGCTTAACAAAATCCAACATTAACAAAAAAAGAAAAATGAATTTTCCACTCAACTATGTAATAATTTAATTTCATGATTTATATAATAAAATTTTCGCGAATTTTCACTTGATTTACATTTTACAAATTTAATTTATTGTATGCCATTTTAATGAATACATTAATTTTACTTAAATAGCATTTAATATGAGAAATTTTCTAGATTTTGGGTTAAATTGCTTCTAATATGTGAAATTCATGTTCGTAAATAGAATTAAAAAAAAAATGGGTTTTTACTTATAATAAAATGTTTAAGAAGCAAATTATGAAAAGAAGGAAATTTATTAAATCATATTTCAACGAAATTAAAAATGGAAATAATTTATTTTATTAATAGGTGCGCTTTTTAGACGGGTTTTAAATGTACGACGATTTCATCCAGTTTTTATGCCCTATGGTAGGTACTACCAGAGGGTATATTAGTTTTGTCACTAAGTGTGTAACACATAGAAATAATAATCGGAGAAAAATTTCAAAGGTATGGTTGTGTAGGGAATCAAAAGTTATATCGATTTTTGCATGTCCGTCCGTCCGTCCGTCCGTCCGTCCGTCCGTCCGTCCGTCCGTCCGTAGACAAGATAACTCAAAAACGCGTTATCCGATTTTGATGAAATTTATAATTTGAGTTGCTTATTCCTTAACTTAGTTTGGTATTGCATTTGAGCCAAATCGATCCACGGGGGGCAAAGTTATAAAGGAAAAACCAGGGTGACCAGAAAGTTTTGTCGTTTTTTTCGTTATGGTTTTTCGGATGTAATTGGAAAATTTGTGACCCGATTTTGTTCAAATTAATTATGTAGGTTAACTGCATAAATAGACGATACCGAGTTAATTTTCGGTCAAATCGGTCTAAGGATACTGGAGAAAGAAATAGTTGTATCCTAAAATAAGCCTGTTCATAAAGTTTTTCCAATGTATTTTAAAAAGTTATATACGGATTTGAATCAAATTTACGAAACGTGTTTATACTATTAGACGCCAGCCTACCTGTGAATTTGGGTCAATTTGAGAATGAAGAAACGAAGTTATGGAGAGAAAAACCTTAAAATATTCAATTAAGCAGAAAGTTCGTGGCATTTTTTTTCCAATAGTTGGCTTTAGAATCGTATAACTTTAGTAGTTCTAATCTTATCAAGTTATGTTATAGCGCGCTGAAAAGGTGACATCTTATAGAATACTTAGAAAAAAAAATTGTGAAATTCTGGCAGAACAAATTGGGGTAATTGGGTTTTGAAAATGAGCCAAAATTCTGAAAAAAATTCCCTATATTAATGCTCCATGTTTGGTACTACCGTCCGTCCGTTGACAAAATAACTCAAAAACGCGTTATGCAATTTTGATGAAATTTAGAATGCTACTTGGTTATTGCTATAGTGATTTTGGTATTGCATTTCAACAAAATCGACTGAGGGGCAGCGAAGTTATTAAGGAAAAACAGGGGCGGCCATAAAGTTTTGTCGTTTTTTTTTATATAGTTTTTCGGGTTTAATTGGAAAATTGGTAAAGCAATTTTGTTTAAATTAATTATATTGGTTGACTACATTAATAGACCATACCATTATAAATTTCAGTGATATCGGTCTCAGGATAGTGGAGAAAGAAGTTGTCGTAGGAAGAAATAAGCCTGTTCAGAAAGTTTTTTTGATGTATTTTCAGAACTAATGCACTGATTTGAATGGAATTTGCAAATTAGACTTATGCTACTAGGGTCTGAGTTACTTACAAATTAGAGAAAATTTTGAAAAGGGCAAACAAAGTTATGAAGGAAAACCTCGATATATTGTTAGTTTTCACAATTTTTCTCTCCCATTTCTACCATAGGGCATCAAAAAATCGGCTATAGGCCGATTTTACATTACTTTATGTTTAATGTATAAATATAATTTCTACCAACGGAAATATAAGTTAACTGGATGGAACTGGAGAATCATTTGCTGTACGTTGATTATATAATTTTTGGTATTTGTTGCTAAATCTCAATAGAATCAAATTATGGAGAAAACATGACATAAAGTTTCATTTAGTTTTAGTTTAGTTTTCTACATTTAATTCAAAAATAACTTACCCAACTTGTATTTTCAGAATAGATTTATATTTTCAAGCCTCAGGTTACCCCGAATTACGAACGTTATTCATGAAACTAGAAATTGGGACAATGTATGTACACATATGTATGTTTCCATTTTCACTATGAAATACCAAAAAAAAAAATATACTTATATATGTCTGTTTTTAAATATTTTACTCATTTTATGCTGGAAGCTTTTTACTTACCAAATAAATGTCAGAATCAATCAATTGATTGGAAAAAAAGATATTTGCAATATTCTCCTTCTACTTTCGCAAGTAGCGAAGTAACAACGAAATCGCAAAGAAACTTTCAGAAATGAAACTTTTAAGTGACTGAAGGGTGTATGACCACATCGTTAAAATGTCACTTTGAAAAACATCGTGAAGTAACCAGTTCGATACTTTTTAGTGGACAAAATACACTCAATTTTCCTGGTTGGGTTGCATTAAATTTTTTGATTTAAAAAAAGCGCTGTTACACTCCAAAACCGTGTTCATAAAAACGAAAGACCGATGGATGGTATTCAATCATAAATGCTTAAGTGGAACTAGCGAGCGAGGCGAGCATACATCTAGTCACTAGTAACAGTATAATAAAAACTGACTTTTTCTATTAATCTGCATTGTCTTAATAGTTTAATGAACATTTCAACATCTATAAAAAAAATATAGTAACTTAAAATCGGCCTATAGACGATTTTTTGATGACCTATGGTAGAAATGGGACAAAAAACTGCCAAAATTAACATTATTTTAAGGTTTTTTCTTCATAACTTTGTATCTTCTTTCTTTCTAATTTGCAAGTAACCTAAAGCTTGATAGCATAAGTCTAATCTGAAAATTTTATTCAAATCGGTGTATTAGTTTTTAAAGTACACCAAAAAAACTTAATAAAGAGGATTATTTCCTCCTAGGATTATTTCTTTCTTCATTATCCTTGGGCCGAGTTGACTAAAATTTAACATGGTATCGTCTATATATGTAGTTAACTTATATAATTAATTTAAACAAAATTGTATCACAAATTTTCCAATTAAATCTGAAAAACTAACAAAAAAACTAACAAAAACTAACAAAAAAACGACAAAACTGGTCACCCTGGTTTTTCCTTTATAACTTTGCTCTCCTTAGATTGATTCTACTGAAATACAATTCCAAACCAAGTTAAGGAATAAGCAACTCACATTGTAAATTTCATCAAAATCGGATAACGTGTTTTTGAGTTATCTTGTATACCGGCGGACGGACGGACGGACATGCGTAAGTCGATATAACTTGTGATTCCTGACACAACCATACCCTTAAAACCTTTCTCCGACGATTATTTCGATGTGTTACAAATGGAGTGACAAAACTAATATACCCTCTGGTAGTACTTACCATAGGGCATAAAAAGAATATTATTCATTGTTTTTTGGCCGTTTACGAATATCCACAACGCGCTGTGACTGCTTTTTTCAGTTATTAAGTGTATTAGGTTGGAGTCAAATAAAAGAATTATGATTCTTTTATTCTAGGAATGGCTGTAAATTCAAAAACATGTTTACTTCGAACTTACTAAAACCCACAATTTATTGAAAAATGCTTCACTTAGTTAAATTTACCCAAACTTATGCTATTAAAAATGTTCGACATGTCATGTTTATTAAAGAATTAATTAGTCAATAAATTTATCTACAAAACAATTTAAAAAAAAAAAAAATATATTGATAAAACAAATTTCTTTATCGTTAATTAATATTACAAGAAATTTGTTTATCTTGTTCTTGTTATTAGTAACAAAACACATCTCTTTAAAAAAAAAAAAAAAAAAAAACCCTCCCACATCATTACTAAATGAAATTACGTCACACATACTTCAATTAGTTCAATATATAATAAGATGAAAATTTTTCCGGCACTATTTATTGTGTGTGTGCGTCTGTTCTTGTATTATTGAAAAATACATATTTACGGAAAAACTTACCGCTGCGGTTTTTCGTACACAACAAACTTTGAAAATATTTTCTTTACACATATGTACATAGAAAATTTCTTTAGCAAAGAAAATGTATACCGTTAGTAAAAATTCGAAAAAAAAGAAAAACTTTTTCTTCAACTTAAATATTTATCCGCAATATTTATGGTAAAAGTTTATATGGTTGAATGGCGTATCAGTCTTGTTAAAATCCGTTAAAGAAAAGTTATAATATTTAGAAGAAAATCTCATTCGCGAGCAAAAGAAAAACATGTTTTCTTTGGATTTGTTTTTCCAGTTTTTTCGTTATTGTTGTTATTGTGGTTTTTGAAGAAAAAAAAAAAAGAGTTTAAAAACATTAACGAAAATCATTTTTAAACTAGTTTATGTACAAGATAAATAATTTGAGAAAGTTTTCCGGGTTGTGATAATAGTGTGAAAATTTCAATTTTCATTAGGTTACTACGTGTGATGTTCAACTTAATGATTTATTATACAATAATGTTTATTTTTCCACTTTATATAAAGTATTTTCTTTGCCTCATTATTTATTTATAAATATGATTGACTTTTGGAATAATTGATTGTAAACAATATTGAAAGAATTTATTAATTATACATTTAAAAGTTACAAAACATTTATGTTGTCGTAGTGGAATCTGAAAACTATCAAGAATTTGACATTTCCACATCACCTCGCCATCTATTCGCCAGAACCGAAATTAAGTTTATAAAGTTTTTTCCATACTGAAACGGAAAACGAGATAATTACACTTCATTTATTGCATTATAAAAGATCTGATAAAATAAATATTTATTTAAGAATAGATATTTCTTTAGAACGGGGACGAAACTTGAGCACAGTTTCTGGTTCAACTAAACAAACATAATCTACTCTTTTTATTAGTTAATTATTTTAATTACCTTGAATTTCAAAACAGTAAATAAGACGAAATTACATATATATATATATATATAGTAGTTTCTCTATATTAACTTAATTTATTGCAATGAAAGATATAAATTCTAAAAAAAAGCAATAAAATACCAAAAAAAAAAATATAATAAAGAATTAATTCGTTAATCAATCTCGTTGCCAACAAACATAAAATCTTAATGAATTACTTTGATAAATTGCCAAAATCAATTTTAATTTGTCCAAAAAAGTATAATACCATAAATCTTTGTAACGATTTTCTAAGAATTAATTTCATTGAAATATGCTTTTTTTCTATATATATAGAAGTGCTATATTTCGAGCTTTTAATTCAAGTTGAAATGCATATTGATTAATTTCTTTACACGTTTACCAAATTTAAACATGAAAAACAGTGAAAATAATACTCGATTCTTATTCAAACTAACTATAATATATTTTCCACCTATTAGGACTCAAGTTCCGGTTTACCATATGAAATTTATATAATAATATTTCGTATTAATCATCCTTTTTTTTTTAAATATTAAATAATAAATTACTTACCATATACATATTTGATTTACAGTCCATGAACAACACATTGGTAATAATTTGTTTGTTCAGTTCTTCTTAAATTGAAAGAGAAATTCCTCAATTAATATTTTTTCATCTTTTCAGTAATAGATTAGATTAGATTAGGTTTTAGGGTGTTCCTGTACTGCGACCTTTAAGATCTATTGTACCCCCTTTTTCTTTGGTGCAATAGTTAGGTTAACTTCCCATTCTACAACACCTCCTCTATGCCTCTTTCTCTTAGGAATTTTTGTATCCGGAGTGGGTTAAGAAATTGTATCTGACTTGGAGAGAGCAGTATGCCCCCAGATGTTTCCTACTCCTACGGAATAGCGCCTCACAATCGGAGAGAATATGGGGTGCTTTGAGTCTGCAGTGTCCTGTTCGTATTCCTGTTAGTACTCTTATATTATTCTTATTGATGCTAACAAAGGCTTTGAATCTCTGGGGGTTGTACTCCCGAAGAAGATCCTTGGCTTGCCTTAGTCCTGGTTATATTTCCCAGTGTTTGGTCCTTTCTGCCGAAAATTTCATTAAAATTTCTCGGATTATGTTTGGTCCGATTCCACAGAAGGGTTCTGGACCTATGAAGGGTGTTCTTGTAATAATAAAAATTATATTACTACTTAGTAACTATTATTGTGCTGTGATTTAGTATTTATTTAACATTCAATGTTAGTTGGGCCATATATTGACATAACGAATATTAGTCTCTCACTTATCTATAAAATATGAAGGGACTGTTAGATTAAAACATAATAACTTATACAGGGACTGTATATTATTCAAAATTATTTAAGCACAAAAAAAAACTAAATCATAAGTCCCCAAAAAGCTTACGGAAATCATTCTGTGAGTTAATTTCAAAGGCACTTAAGAGAATTCCTTTTCATCATAATAACAAGAACAAAAAAAAAAAACAGAAGAAAAATCGAAAACTTTTCACACGTGACCCTCTAAGATCATACCTATGCACACGTTTTCTGTCTATTCCATATATGAAAAGCTTTCGTAAAGTTCCCAACCAAAACATTACCAACGAAAATTTCATGATTTTCCTCATGAGACTATTATAATGTTTTGATGTTTCACAAAGTCATGGAAAACATTTCTGTTTTTTTTTTTTGGTATTTATTTACTAGAACCATTTTCTTCGCAGAATGATTAAATATCGTTATGTTCTTTTTTTAAGTCATGGAACTTTATTAAATGAAATAAAATAAATTAACACTTATACATTCTCTTATTTTATAGTTTCCGGTGTAAAATTTAATTTGAATTTTTCCAGGTCCACATTTTTTATTTATAGTGTAATAATTCCGAGTTAGTATTAAAAAATATAATTCATTTTAGTTCTAAAAAAAATAAAATAAAATAATGGCTTCTTTATGGCTATTTTAAGCCTCGAATGAAAAAGTTAAAAGAATATTATGTAATGTAGTAATATATTTTTAACTTCTATATGTACTAGAAAATAGATATTGCACTATATTTCAGTTAGAATATTGGGTGATTCATGAAATCATCAAGTATTCTAAGAAACAAGAAAAAAAACAACTAACACAAAATAATGTAAACAAAACAATGGTAACGTTTCTCGAATGTCACAAACCAAAATAAACAAATAGCAAAACAATATTCACAATACAAGAGCTTTCGAGAAGTATTCTTTGTGTGTTGTATAAAAGTTTCGAGAAGTTGCCATCTAATATACAAAAGCCAGCAGAAGTCTGGACTTTTGCAGAACTCTCCCGAGACACACCAATTTGGTATAAAAGCAGCCGTAGGGTCGAATCTAAAATCAATCTTAATCAGACAGTTGAAGTCTAAAGCTTCGTCAGAGATTATACAAGGCAGAGATTTGAAACGTGATTATTTTTGTGGTTGGTTTACAAAGGGATTGTAAAAACAATTTGTTTAAAAGTAATAATTGTGATCAATTATTGAAATAATTTTTAAAACTGTGATAAATAGATTCTAATAATTAAATTATTGAAAGACAAATATTTTTAAGACTAATTGTAACGCAGAAATAATTATAAATAAACTTTATACACTAAATTCACATAAATAAAAAGTGTTATCATTTTAAATAACATCGAACCGAACGGGTAGCACGTCACAATATTGTATATAGTAAGTCGCTTAAATCATTAGATAAAAATGGTTTGTTCCCATATCTCCAAGTTTTGAAACGTTTTAAGACGTTTCCAAGTACATCTAGGTCTGATTTTTTTAATGGAATTTAGGTATTTTCCCATTCTATATACACATGCATATCGAACATTTTATACAAATAGATGTAGTGAAAGTGTACCGTGTTTTCTAAATCCGTGGATTCTCCATTGTACAGATATGAACAGCACGTTGTTTACATACAAACGAAACATTTCTATAGCGTAAAAAGAAATCCCAGGAGTACGCTTTTGGATGGTCTGTTGGGAACATTACGGCTATAGAAATGATAATTGGTGAGAAGAATTTTCTAGATCCGAGAGCCTAAAAATTCAAGTAGATGCCGAACAAAATTTTCAAATATTTAAGTAAATTTAAAAATTATTAAGATTTTATATAAAGGGCTCATTATACCAGAGAATCTAATCTTGTACTAGTTAATTACAATTTTTATGTAATCGATTGTCCAGTAAAATAATTTAATCTATATGTATAGAAGTTCCAATAGAGGTTTTGCACTATACCTTGTTTTTATATATTTTTCGATAGTTTTTATGGGTACTCTCCGATCGTATTCTGGGTAAATTCATGTGAGAATTAATAATTTGATGTCATAAATTTTACACCTGTTTTAAAAGGTATCATATATACATATGCAAGGATATTTTCTGGCATTTCTTTTTTTTTCCTGTGCGGTGGATATGAAAATTTAATTAAAATTGTAAACAAAAGGTGGAAACAAGTTATCGTTTATTGTATAATATTTAAAACCAAAAACAAAACAAAACTCGTCGACCAACATTTTATCAGCATGCATTAAAATTTATTAATTTTGGTTTCATGAAACTGATATAATTGAAAAGATAACGAAAAAACGAAACTGATCAATTATAAAACTGTTTTCAATAATTTGAAACTTTTTTTTTATAACAAAATCAATTTATATAAAGCTTATCACACGACCATATCAATTTATTACAAGAATTCGTATAATTTAATGGTTCTTAAACCAAGCTACAAGATGTCGCTGTAAAAAAATTTAATTATGCAGAGTTACGTACCACAATCAACGCGGATTTACTGGATCACTGTTTAACTAATATATTAAGGAGAACCAACTTCGATGCTCTTAAAAACGATCAGGATACGCACGTCTACCCCGATTACTCATTTAAGACTAACTACCATTTCATGTTCGACTTCTGTTATTACCCAAGTTGGCTGCCCGTCCGTTATTAGAGAACATTAAGTATCTGCGATTCTGGTTATGTATTTTTAATCGTAACATATAATCGGACAGGATCCTAAAGTTCTACAATTAGTTCTCTCATACTTTTATGCCGCCTATTTCTACATCGCATCTTGTAGGCACATTACTCATTCGAACAGAAGGATATGGATAGGTGAATATAGACATTCAGACAAATTAACAAATGCGAAATAACAAACAATTCGAAAAATAGATGAATAAAAAAGATTGACAGACAGGCAACCAAAAAGCGAAATACAGGACAACATACATTTTTGAATGTACAAATAGCTTGACATAAATGTTGAGGATAAAAACTAATTTTTCATTTTATTGATTTTCAGTCTAGAAAACTAAATAATGTGTTTCTTATTATATTTCATTTTGTTCTAAATTTTAGAAACACTGTATCCGACTTTTACGATTTTAATGACTTCCTGAAGCATTAACAGCTATAAAATAGAAGAAAGTACATAATACAAAGTCAGGTTCCATATACTGCAAAGGTAAAATTCATCTCTCTTCTATATTATATACCCAACATATGTTCAAAAATTATATTACAAACATACGCGCCAACAAAAAATCCGCATAGTTTCCATTCAATTCGAAAAATATAAGAAAAATGTTATTCAGTTTGTTTCTATTTTAATCCATTTACAAAATGTCGTTATAAAATGGAAAATAATAATAGGACAGAATATGTATCACGAGAAGACAATAATTTTATAAGTTGTTTCAAAAACAAACAAAAAATATTTTATATCTCTCTATTATATAAAAGAGTTTTCTCCGCAATTCATTTGTAAATAAAATAAAATAAATACTTTCAGGCGAATTGTATGCATGCTTTTAGGCGAATCACTCTGTGTTATAGTAAGCATACTTTTAGGCGAATATATTCAAGGAAATACTTTTATAAATGAATATAAATATAACTCACAAATTAAAAACGGAGAATAGAACAACTGAGACGGGGAGAGAAAGGAAAAGAGAATATTATTCTACCGCTAAAGAAAATAAAAAAAACAATAGAATAGTGTCCTTGATAAATTTTTTGGTGGATGAAGCGAGCAGGGGCGGAGTCCCCTAGTAGATTCAAAATATTAAAATTTACTGTTTACATTTTTAAGTATTAAATCATATACAGTCGACTGACTCCCTTCCATTTTATTTTTGGACTAGAAAATGTATATTGCAACAAGTTTCTTAAGACTTGAACCTTGCAATATTTGTTTCGGTACAATGTATCGTTCAACTTGTATCGTCCAACATGTACCGTGAAACATGTGTATTTATGTTATTGTGTCTTGGAACTTGTCGTTACAACAATTTGCCTCCAAGATATTCCAAGCTACACGATTCATTTTGTAAGATAAATTTTAAATACTTATTTATTTGTTTTTTAGTTTCAAATAATTTTGAGTATATTTTACTATTTTCTTATTTTTGAAGAAAATTTTGAATATGGAACTTTTGATGGTACACTACATTATTATCTTCATTTTTCATTTTAAATTTTCTTTTTAAACAAAATACTATAAAAAATGTATTTTTCTATCCTTCAAATGTCGATTTCGATTGGATAAAAAAGAACATACCCGAAATTTTTGCTAGAAACCAGACCGCATTCATTTATCAAATTTAGCATCGTTTTTATGCCTACGAATTCGAATATATATCTTTCTTCTATTTTATATAAGGCAAAAAAAAAAAAGATATTATATATATTTTCTATTTTGAATATTTCCCTCGAAATAGTAAATTTGATAAATGAATCCCAAAAAAAAAAAAAAAAAGAAAGAAAAATTGTCAAACAAATTTCCATAAATCATGAAATATTAGAACTTTCAAATCTAAAAGATTATTGCATTCATATTTTTATATGAATTTGATTTAGAAAAAGGAAATTCTTTTTAGACATTATATTTATTGTAAAAGTTAGAAAAAAGTATTTTTTTCTTAAATATTTTTAATCGAAAAATCGAAGTTATTATATACGATTATAGTTTAAGCACAGATAACTTATAAAATATTTAGATTTGCAGATTCAATATATATTATGGACGATTTCTGCACGTAAATATCTTCGTTTGGCTGATTTCCTATGCAATTTATAAACTATAAAGTTCGTATTTTAATATGTACTATCTATTATGATACGAGCAAGAACTGTGCATAGTGTTAACAAAATATATACTCTCATCTGCTGTACAAAACTTTCCTAAGTAAATATTAGTTTCGTCAACAAGCAATAATAACAAAAAAATAAAAATTTAAATTTTCTTGCAAAATATGTTCCATTTAACATTTTAGCCAAGACACAATTTGATACTGGCAAAGTACTAGCGTAATCCCAATGGAAAATGATCTTCTTCATATCTTGTGCTATGAAATAAAGTTATAGCATAGTTACTCATTACCAAAAGAATTCCCTTAAGTTTATAATTACAAAATATCATTACATTTCATGGAAGAGAAAAAAAAAAGATTTCCTTTTTATGGGAAAAATTTAATATCCCACGAGTCCATATGCTAATAATATGATGATATGCTATCAAAGTTTTTATTCTCATTTTTCTTTTTATCATTTCATTTATAATATAGGATTCTAGGATTCTGGTTCTTTTGTCTCTCGTGGTTAAATTTTCTTTTGAAACAATAATTTGTTTTTCTCGTTTTTTTCTTTCTTTTCTTGAATAAAAACCAACGGAAAAATAGAAAAACAGTTTCCCAAAGGGCTCGTGTACAAAAACGTTCCCATTTAAAATGTAGGCCGCATTTTCTCCTTTTTAAAGTTTGTCTTGTTTTTTTTTTTTCATTTCTACCAGGCAAAACCATTAATAACATATGTGTGTGGTAGAAGATTGTGAATATGGTTTCAGAATAATAAAGTAAATTACAGCATAAACTCGAATATGCCCAATGGATTTGAAGTTTTCAAGAAGATTGTCGTTTGGTTTATAGTTAACATTTTATATTTTTTCAAAAGATTTTGTCTTTTTTTTTTTACTTAGTTTTTACTTAATTTGTTTAATAATGTTGTTATCAGATTGAACTGCATTAAAAAAAACTTCAGTTATTTGAAATGAGACCACTAGGACTAATAATAATGAGTTTTAGGAAGGTTCGAATGGTGACGGTTATATAACTAACTGCTAAAACACTTGTCACTCTATGCTTGGAATTGGACCCTTCTACTAAAAACAATTCTAAAAAGCTGCAGAATTTTTGTGCTAAGGAAAAAATACGAAAAAAATTCAAATGATGACAAAGTGAAAACTAATGGTACGTTTTAAAAATGCAAATATATTCTCATTTAAAACTTTTGGGTGTCAGTTTTAAGGAGTAAAAGTTCATTTTTCTGTTTCCATATCTTGAAAAAGCTATAGAAAGAACTTTTGGCAGTAGTTTAAACAGTCAAACACTTCAGAAAACACTTGCATATGAGTAGGAATTGTTGCATCAAACCGACCACGAATCCTAGAAATATTTGATATATCTATATGTAAATCGAACGATTGAAAAGCTGCGACTTGAGAATATTGTAGAAAATGTATATAAATTTTTAACCACATCAATTCGATGACAATTCCAAAAACACTATAAAAATACTCGATGGCAACGATCCATAAATTCTTATTTACAAATTGAGCTGTTATATAATATTGAATGTATTTGATTACTTTAATATTTCGAAACGTTTATAATATAATTCTTAAAGGAATGCCTTTTTCAGTTCCTATTCTTGTCGGCATATTGCCAAAAAATTTGAAATATAACCAAAAAAAAAATCATCTAACGATTTATTCAAAGAAATTCTTAAATGATTTTTGAAAGTTTTCTACAAATATTTCATTTAACAAAAAAAAAAAAAAACCTCTTGATATAGAAATAATAATTTAACTCTTTTCATAATAAATCACTTTTGATAAGTACCTCAATACTTTAAAGAATTTTCAAAGGTCTTCTTCGTTTCATTCTTTCCTTCTTCGAAGACCTTTTCTTGATTCAGTGAAAAAGTGAAAAGAAAATATTTAAAATATTTACCCTTTTACCGACGACGTTTCCAATATAAATTTTCTTTTTAAACAACTTTTCCTTTTTTTTCTTGTGACCCTCAATAATAACAACTCTATATAATTTCTTTTCATAATAAGTTATGACTTATTTATACAAAAAAAAAAAAAGTAGTAATAATAAATTCACTATAATATAGTAAAACTTAAATTCAACAACATAAAAATCGATCTTCAAAAGACATCATCATTATATATGAAAAAATTCCTTTAGTTGAAATGAAATTTTTTCCTTATTTCCCTATTATCCCATTTTCGAAAGTTGAAAGAATTTTTCCTATAATATTTTCTTTTATTTTCTCTTCCTCACCCGGCAAAAAGGGAAACTTAGTAAGAAAAAAGCTCGTCTTTTCTTCTTTTTTTTTGGAGTCGAAACGATATCCGCACCAGTCAAAAATATTGAAGTTAACTTTCCACCGCTATGAAACAGGATAAAAAAGCAACTCCTTTTTATATTATACAATATTTCAAATTCCGTTTGTTAAAGAAAAGAGCTTCTCCAGAAAATATCATCTAGTTTTCCAGTTTTCCAACAAGTTTTCAACGTATTTTTCGTTTTCTTTTTTTTTTTTTTTGGTATCCTTCAATTTTGTACTCCTTTTTTCCATTTTTCAAGAAATCGTGATGGGAATACAAACTTAAACTTAAATCCAATCTGAAAGAAAATATATATATATATATGTATGGATATTTAAGAAAAGTCTTTCTAGGGCTAACGAGTTCTAAGAATTACGCTTCAGAAATTAAATCAGTGATGTACAAGGGTGGTGATATAGATATGAGTACGGTGGATGGGATTCTTTTTTTTTTTTCCTTTTTTGGGATAAAATATCTTGTGACAGGATTGTATAGAAATGAGAAGGCGGGTAGTTATTTTTATTTTTTTTTTTAATATTTCTAACCTAAAATAAAAAAAAAAACGATATAGAATGGAAGGAAGCATCTATATTATTTGTAAAAATAAACCTAAAATCAAGAAAGAAAACTTTTACACAATTTTCTTAGACGAAAAACGACCATTAAAAAAGTAGACACTTTTATGTCGTGGGAGATGATTTTTGAACAGAAATTAGAAAAGCGGACAATTTTCCTTTATTTATTTATATTTTTATGTAATTTCTTGGTGTATTGGTGTTTCAAATATATACTCGTAAATGTATAAATATAATATAGTCACTTTTATTAATCTTATTTGCTTTAAGTGAAAAACATTTGGAAAGGGTATTTTTCTTCTGAATGACTTTTATAGTAGAAAGAACCGTTTTAAGGATTTTTGGTTGCCACGAAATTATAAATATGACCTTTAATAAAATGGAAAATTACTTCCGTAATAATTTTCAATTAGATATTGTTCGAACAAATGAAATTATAACGGCTAGAAAGTTTTCAATATAGAAAAAAGGGAAAATAAAAATAAATTTCTATCATAAAAATTTTAAAGAACAAACATTCTTTTGATTGAAAGAAGTAATTTCAGTCTAATATAGTATAGTAGTATTGAATTGTTTACTATATAGAGAAGCAAGGCCTCGTCTCTGTTTTTGTTAAGTCTGAGGACAAATGTTTTCAACGACTTAATATAGTACAGTTTGCCAAAAAGTCTTTTGTTAAAAATTGTTATTTGTTCGATTACGATTAGAATAACTTCTCGACATCAAGCAATCGATGAACAAATATTAAGCTTCCCCTAAGAAGAACTCAATTCGATTCCTTCTGCACGTCTATACTTTACTTTTTCAGTAAATGGAAAAATCTTTTAACATTTTAGAATTCAATTTGATAGAGATCTTTTCTAAAAGTATTTTTTCCTTTTTTTGGAACATTTTGTTTTGTTATAACGAAAAAATTAATTCAGAACAGAAAACTTGAACGTTCGTAACGTTGTAGAGTCAGAAAATTTGAGGAAATGAGAATACAATAACAAATTTTAGAATTTAAATATTAATTCACTAAAAAAAGAATCTCTCTATTTCAGTTCAATCCAATATTCCAGACGAAATTAATTAAAGGTAGACAAAAACACTAATTCAAAAGGCGGAATCAAAAGTTTCCGCCTGAAAAAGTTATACTGCCGTAATTTCAATTTGACAAATTTAAGTATTTAAATAATTTCAAGTATGTATACTTAATTCTATTTGGCAAATAAATATTTTTTAATTTGATTTTCAATGAAAAATGCTATTCGAAGTAATTGTTTTTCTTTTCAGATGCCATTTATGGCGACTATGCGACAGAATAAGCTTCTTCTCATATTTTTTATGTCAATTAAAGGTGATAGATAACATGATAAATACGAGATGAATTCAATGAAAACGGAAAATAATAGACCAATTGTTGGAAACTGTTGTTATCTTGCCAAATTGTCGATTGGTTTGCAATCCGTGTAAAGACTGGTTTGGTTGTCGCAACAAGTTAAATTCATTTTGTAAGCCGAAAGTAGTTTTAGATTTCATATCAGACTCTATTTTTATTAATCAAAAGAGGAAAAAGTTTGGAATTAATATGAATGTTAGTTTTATAGGATGTTGAAGAAATTATTGCAGCAAATCTTGAATGCTGAATTCTTCATGCTAGGGATTTCATGGCATGTAATTTCAATTGTGAAGATGTCTCCAAAAGGCAACAACCATGCTCGTTTATTTCTAGTATTAATAAAACTATGATATGTAGCACCCAAAGATGATGAAACAAATAGATCAAAATGCCAGAACAAATTTCCATGACTACTTTTTGAAAGAAACCTGATACATCTAATGTGCATCTAATGTCACATACACAACTTAACATGTTTTGTTCTTTAGTTGGAAATATTAAATACTATACAATGACAATTCCATCTTATAGACACTTGAGGTTTCAAAGCCCTTTTTAAAAAAGCTGTCAAAAAGTGATCAGGAAAATATGTTTTGTAGTTTTGATCTATGTAATCTATCATCTTTAATAGAAAACAGTTTGCAAACGTATTAAGCTAACACAATAAGGTGACACAAAAATTCAACTTTTTATATATCATATATTTCCCGACACATCTTATGAGTACCAATAAAAATGGATGAGACTAGTCAGTACGAGTATATCTTCATCTTATATTGCAAATATTCAAGAATATAAATCAAATATATGCCAAAATTATACAGTTTCCTTATTTACTAATGTAAAAATGGAGCTTTTACATAAGTACATTTTAGTAAAGCCATAATAAATCTTTGTTTGTTCAAAACTTTGACCTAAAATTTTACAAAATGTTAAATATATATATTTTCTTTTTTTTTTTTGGTATTTCGAATATTTTATGATAATTCAATTACAATATCAGATTTTCTTCTGTCGTCGAAATTCTTAGTTCAAAAGTTTGTTTTTTTCTTTTGACTAAATAAATATTAAAAGAAAATATGAAATTTTCCACCACAACAAAAAAAAAAAAGCCAAAATCTTTTGTTTTGTTGTCGCGAAAAACCATAATTTAAGCTGATAAAATTCATAAGACTATAAAAACATCGAATTGTAATTTTCTTTCCATTTTTTTCTTTTCTTCCGTTTTTATTAATATTCTTTTGTAAAGCTTAATTTAAAGAATCTTAATGTAAAGAAAAGATGACATTACATAAAAAAAAAAAAATATCCTTCTCCATCCTCCATAATTCTTTTGTTCGAAAGTTTTCAACGTGACACAAGAAGCTTTTAAGGATCAGTCCATGTTGAATAAGAAGTAGAAGTTCTTATCTTTTTCGACGACTCTTTCCGTATTTATTTTTTCTTATATAATCGTCTGGGCCCACCGCCCCCCCTCGTTACATAACCTGTATACACTCTCATTGTTTTTCTTTACTATTTACTTTTCAGATTTTGAGGCCAGTCCTTGTTTTAATAAAACATAAGACGTGAAATCCGGTGAGAATCAACAAAAATGTTGATTAATGCTTTTAAGTGATTTTGATTTTAGATCCCGAAGGTTCTTATTCTTTATTTAGCTTTTTTTTCTTTCTTCCTGGCAGTGTATTTGTATTGTAATTATTTTCATCAAAAGATCAATATTCTTATTAATTAAGCAAGAATTTAAATTTTTTTTTTGTGTATTTATTTTAATAATAAAAGAAGACCAATTATCCAATTGCCACATGACAATAGAATGACTACAACGAATGAACTGTAGGGATGAGTAGGACATCCGGGAATAACGTAGGAAGTCGTAAATAAGTGAAATGAATTTTTAGAACAAAATTAGTAATACGAATTAAGTTGCTACTGAATTTCTGCTAACAAAAATTATCGGATTTTATTTCATATTTTCAAATGACTTCAAAATTAAATTACATTATATTTTGAGACAATTGAAAAGTTTTTCAATATGTAGAATTTAATTACGAATGAACTTAAAATGATTAAAATTCTTTTAAACAGGGTTTTTCAATAGGAAGGACTTCCGATTAAGGACTTTACTTCTATTGTTTGCCATGAAATTAATGAAATGCTATATAATCAAAGAACGCATCAAAATAATTCGAATTTAAAATGAAAATTCACTTTCTCTTTAAGAAATGTGAGCCGGGGATCATTTCTGGTTACATTTGCACTTCGTAAACAAACAAAATTATGAAATTTGGGAAGATCACAAACAATCAACAAGAGATTCAACAGCGTCAGTTTCATTCCAGAAAAATTACTGCTTTGTGTCGATTTTGATCTGGTTGTTCAAAATAAGGAAGAAACTGGACATACTATCAGTGTTGAGAGATATTGGGCGATAATAACCATTTTTGAGTTTAGCTAACATTCTATAGACTTAATCAGCAGAACATGTGGTTCCAGCAAGACGGTGATATGTGTAGCACATGGAATACTAGACTTATTGAAGTAAAAATTTCAATATTTCCATGATCCTAAACGATTTAAATATTTTTGGATATTTTTTTCGGTAATATTCTTTAATCTTAAGAACAACTGACGACCTTAAGAACAATATTTAAGTAAGATTCCTAACAAAAATTGAGTCTCCCAGATACGCGCACATCAAACGAAGCCATGAACGACATTTAAATCCCATTCTTTTCCATATTTAATAGCATGGCCATCAATACCTTAACACCTTACATACAACTTGTTTTCTTTAAATTTAAAGAATAAAATATACTATATTGTACCACAATTAATGAAAAACCCTATATTTTTTGTTTTTGTATATCAACACCTCAATGAACGAATTTGCTAAATTAAAACAGAACTCAGTAAATTAGTTTTTTTGTTTAATATAAAATCCACTTTATTTGACTTCAAGATAAAAAGACGTTCCTTCTTTTTTTCAATTATCATATAAAAGTCCTTATATAGTTATATGTCTAAGATGAATAGACAAAAGCAGGAGAAAATCTAGACGAACAAAAAAAAAAAAAGATACATATTCAACTAATTTTCTAGAATTGTCAAAGAACAAGGATTTGCTAAAGTTTGCCGAACCACTTCTCCGTTACACTTTGTTCACACTTACGAAAGTATACTCTCTACTTGAACTATGTTCGAAACGAAAGAACTTTAGTCAAGAAGAACTTTTTTAAATATATAATAGAAAGCATATCTTCACACTTTTAATTGGTTAATTGTGTCAAAGAAAAACTCTTTAACTAAATTACTTCTTTCTTTTTTTCTTCTTTTTTTTTTAACACCTGGTGTTTAACTAGGGAAGACTTTAGAAAATTGAAATAGAATTAGAAAATTAATGAAGTAAAATTAAAATCATTTTTAATTTTTGCTTTTTTTTATGTTTTAAACGAAAATGAAATAATAATACATAATTGCAATAATTTGCAACAATGTAATATGTACGTGCAAGTTTAACAGAACAATTAAATACATGAACTCTTTTCAAATAGTTTTAAACTAGTTAGTAACCGATTACTATTGGTACTAGAAACAATTAAAATTATATGAAATAATATTATAAAGACTAAAAACTAATCAAGCTTACAGTATCAATATTTTATTGTACATTAAAATTTAGAATTAGTTGAGAGAAGCTTCTTTAATGTATACAATATTAGGCAAAAATATAAAACTTGATATTTAGATCCATAATAAAATTTAATTGAACTTAGAACTAGCGTCCATAAAACTTAGTTCTCTAAAAATATGGATGGGTTCCTATTTTTGAAGTCGAACCTATTTTCCTAAACCGTTCTTATGCAGGTGGTTCCACACAAGCTTAAATTATGTTCGAAGATATATTGTAAATTTTAAAGTCCCTTGTTGCTATAATTATTTATTCATAGGCATTTGAACATCGTTTTTTTTGGAGTTTTTTGGTGTGAATATTTAAGAACTAAAAAAAAACATCCCTTAAAAAGTCTCTTCGTTAAAATTATTAATAAACAATTTTGAAATGCTTGTATTGTTCTTGTTCCAAACTGCGGATTAGAATTTTGTTATTGGTAGTGTTTTATTACAAAAATTTGTAAAATTCCCATCGAAAAATAATTTTAATAAAATCCCATATAAAATATCCACGAGAAAATTCGCGAGTGTTTTTTTTTTTAGCAAACTAAGCAATAATATTTCATTGAAACAATTTCAAATTTTAACTCTTTTTTTTTTAACTCGTTGCTTAAAATTCGTTTTTTCTATTTCATAGTTAGCGATTTCAAATCCATAAATTTGAACGTCATCGAAAATTTAGTATTCTCTAAAATATGGATAAAATACTCAATGAACATTTGACCCGAAAATGAAACCAATTCAATTAAATATTTAATAAAATAATCGCATAATGGGAAATAATGTCAAGAATTCTATGAATTGGTAAAAATTTTAAATGGACTTCAATTTAATAATAGTTTTAGTTATTAATTAAACAATTTCAAAAAAGAAGCAAATGTATTCGCTTGGAAAAATCGCTAATAAATTGCTATAAACTTATCGGAAATAATATAAACTCCTGCACACCGTGGAATCTGACTACAGAACTTTGTGGTAAAATCTCTCTGTAAATTTTGAAATAAAAAATTCTTAAATTGCCTAAAGCCTGGGGCTACCAAAACGCGTTACTGCCTAATATGTAGTTCGAACAGAAATTCGTCATAAAACGTAAAATTGCACTAAATTAATTATGTGGTGTTCGGGAAAATCGGGAGATAATTTGATTAATTTGGAAATGAAATTTAAAAATTTAACTACATAGTAGAAAGCCTATTTTTATTCAAATAGCCGAAACAAATATTTACCGCTGATAGTATAAGAAAAGTTTTCTAAATATTGATACTTTTAGCTATGAGGAGACTTTAAAACCAATCCATAGATTTTTTGCTGTATTAACTACGAGTCCCATTTCCACCATTAAGAATCAGAAAATCAGCTATTAGCCGATTTTAAGTTACTGTAATTTTGTGTTTATTTAAATAGTATCAATTCTAATCTTAAAGAGTTTTGAAGTCAAATGTTTAAGAATAAGTAAAATTCAAGCTGATTCAAACATTGTTATTTTGAAAAATATAAATAATTTCATTATTTAAATATTTAATAATTTCAGTTCATTTCGTATTTCATTGTTCCAACATGAAATCCGCATATTCTCTCTTCTTTTTTTTATAATTTTTGATTATACGATCATAAATGCGATGTAAAACAAAACTAATGAAGATTACGTGTAATATTAAAATGTTAATTAGAAAATCAAACCCAAGACAACTAAGTCTACATAAGCACATTGGTACACAAAAATGACCTAATAAAGAAAGGTTAGTGCGTATACTCAAAATACAAAATTCTATGCCATATCGCTATATCCATACCATAGTGGTTCTTATGTTTATCAATAAGGACAAGGTAGCAAGGCACCTTGTATCCTGTTAACTTTATTCCAAAGAACCTATTTCACATAAGATTTTATGTTTGATATTAATACCAATTACAAGTCTTGAAATGAGGATATAGCTTTCATTACCTCGATTTACTGAAGCTTACCTTCATGCTCATTATCTTGTATAGTTTTAATTAAATTTTCTTTTCGGGACTTACGCATCGTATTTAATGTTGAAATGATTTATTAAGTATATATTTTTGCTATATTTATTGGCTTATTCTATTCCATAGAATTTTACTATAGAACTTTATTTTAATATGATTTTGTTTTTGTACTAGAAAAGCTTTTTTTCTTAGGTAATCCTCCATAAAATGAGCTTAATCATTAGAATTATTTAATTAAACATATTTATATACAATGGTTTTTGAAATGAAGACGATAAAGTTCAAAATAGAATTCTACAGAAAATAATATTATATTCTAAAGGAATTATTCTCGTCATTAATGTGTGACTGGGAAATGGAAAGCAATAAAAACGTTCACATTGTATATTTTTTAAAAACTAACTTTAGAATATAAAATTTTGTAATTTCAGTCACGTAAAAAACACATTTAAAATGAATTTTATTGGAAGTAAAGCCTAGTTTCCATACTAAAGCATTACCAGTTTTGTTCAACTAATATAAGTTCTGTAGGAAGTCTGAATGGAAAGCTTTTGAGAAGGATTTACGCCACCCTTCAAACTTTTATAAACTATTCTGCTTATAATTACATGCAGATGACTCCGTTAGTCCTTTCACAAATACTTTAGCTAACATTAGCCTAATACGATTTTTTGTACTGTTCACTTTGTATTTAAACTAGGCTTAAAGCTTAATTTTGTGCTTTTAAAAAATATTAATATTAGTTAGATGAAATATTTTCAAAAACTATATAACTACATTTTATAAAGAAAAAAAAAGAACTTTTAATTCTGCTAAAAAAAAAAAAAATAAACAACTTAAAAGTGTTCATTAAAACTTTGTCTTACGTATATTTCTGTATTTTGGTGACTAAACTAAATATTTTAATTTACTTCTTTGGAAAATATTAATTTAAAGTGCATTCATTAAAATTGGTTCATATAATTGCTTTTTAAATTTGATATAATTAAAACTTATTTTCAAACTTTTTCCGTTACAAAAATCATATATAATTGACTTAATTACCGCATATTTATATTTCATTTGACAGAAAAAATAGGTTCCACGCTCATTAGAAACTTCAAAGAAAGATTCTCTACAATTACAAAATTTCTCAATAACTTTCACACAAATAATCCTTCAAGGAGAACTATTTATTTGTGTTCGTTGCGGATTCTAAGTACGTAGGTCATAGAAAGTCCCCGGAATGATGTTAAGTACCTTGATATGCTGATTTGAATTTTATATCCAACGATATAGTTAGCACTAAACGTAATCCGAAATTACGTTTAGTCCTTCGTTTCAGCTACTAAACAATATGTATGTCGCTGCAAAAGTTTCAGGAAAGTATGAGAAAAATATAGAAAAATTTATAAAAATGATTTATTGTTTTGAAAATGTTCTGTTTTAACTTTTATACACTTTTGTAGATACTCAAACCAGTTTTTAAAAAAAAACTTTTACATTCAGAGTGAGGCATAGGTAAATATGCGATTTATATGCTTCAACAACGTTTCTAGGAGATTTAAAGCGCTCAGCACGCTTTTTACTCTTTATCTTCCCGAACGAGTAGAAGTAAGACTTTAATTCGACGTTTCGTATTGTTGTATCAACTATTGTTGTATCAACTATTGTTGTATTACCTATTGTTGTTCTTACTTTTGTTGCATCAACTATTGTTATATCAACTATTGTTGTATCAACTATCGTTGTATCAACTATTGTTGTATCACCTATTGTTGTATCAACTATCGTTGTATCAACTATCGTTGTATCAACTATTGTTGTATCAACTATCCTTGTATTAACTATTGTTGTATCAACTATTGTTGTATCAACTATCGTTGTATCAACTATCGTTGTATCAACTATCGTTGTATCAACTATTGTTGTATCAACTATCCTTGTATTAACTATTGTTGTATCAACTATTGTCGTATCAACTATCGTTGTATCAACTATCGTTGTATCAACTATCGTTGTATCAACTATTGTTGTATCAACTATCCTTGTATTAACTATTGTTGTATCAACTATTGTTGTATCACCTATTATTGTATCAACTATCGTTGTATCAACTATCGTTGTATCAGCTATTGTTGTATCAACTATTGTTGTATCAACATCAATCGTACTTCGCAGTAGCAACATGATCAGTTCTCGATTTACATTTATATTTATCACTTCTTTTGATGATCATAGAAAAAAAATGTATACATTAAGGATATTCACTATTCGTTGTATCTTGTATTATATCGTTATGAAGTTGTGATACAAGATCAGATACAACGAAGAGTGAATACCCTTATAATACATCCTATTTTAATATATATTGTAACATTTTTAATATCTAAAATTGTATTTACTTAAAACGCTTCTGTTTTTGACAGGTGACAGCAATTCAATTGGGTGCACAAAAATCTAATTGAATTTGCACGAAAATTTTCCTTTTATATAAAAAATTGAAAACGTTTTTTTTTTTTCTTTTCGGATATAAATTAGCAAATCATAACGCACGTAAAACACTTAAAATCAAAATTTTTGCTGTACCAAAATAACTTTAAGTGATTTTCTTATTTTCTTATTTTTTTTTTTGGAACTTTTGTCACGTCATCACAACGATTTTACACGACTCCTTTTTTATATTTAATATAAGGAATTTTTTTTTTTTTTCTTTCTTATTTTTGACTGCTTTTTATAACAAAATCTAATAAAAAACAATGTTTGAATTTTTCCCGAACACAAGTAACAAGAAAATCATGAAAATTTTGTTACATCGTCCTTTTTACGCGCTAAAAGAGAAAACAAAAAAAAAAAAAAACCTAAAAATTTGTATAAGTGCAAAACCATTTCTATTTGATAGAATCAATGTAAAAGAAAAGTTCGGTATCACATAAGAAAGTTTTCAACTTCATATGAAAATCCATCATCATTCAAGTCACGTTTAGCTTTTCTAGCAAAAAGAGTGAAGCTTTATTGAGTTCACAAAAAAAACGAAAAAGAAAAAAAAAATATTTTTTTTTTACATAAAAAAAAAAATTGCCTACAAAAGATACTTTTTAAGATGCCAAAACAGAAGGTTTTTGATAATGTTCGAATTTCATGTGGCGACTTATGGGATCGAAGAAGATGAATCAAATGATTGACATATTTTGCCAATATATCTATATATTTTCTTTACTTTCTTTCTTGTTGATTTTTAAGAAACGCATAAAGGACCGTAACTCAAAACTTTACCCAAATCAACCTTCAAAGTTATTCTTAAGTATCTTGTTTTTAAGTGTCTTGTTGTTCAGATTCCTTTCTCTTCCCGACAAAAAAAAAAAAAGGAAAAAAAGAATTGAAAATTTAGACGCATGGATTATTCGAAAATATGCCAATAAACGGTGTATTTTCTTTTTTTTTTTATTATTGGAAAATAGAATATCAAAATTCATAAGCGATAATCGCGTGATAATACGAATACGCGTTCCGAGCTAAAATTATATAGGATTTGAATATCATTAAGATTAAGAATAACAAGACTCAAAATGTATATAAAAATATTCAGAATTAAAAAAAATTCCATAAAATGTTTTTTGCAAGTATGAAAATTCTTGGGAATTCAATTCGCATTTGATGATTTTCAAAGAAATTCATAGAAATTTTCGTTGGAAAACTCGGTGTATAGTAATTAATAAGGATAATAATGGTAATGAATGGGATGGATTAAAATATCGGTACTTAAAGTTTTTTATTCATGGCCCCATTTTTCATCAGTAGATTTTCAACCGGACGGACTACGGGAGTAATGAACCAGTCTCCCGAATGCTGCGTGTGGTAAATGCCAATGCACAAGTTTTTGATTTCTGCCTCAGTAAGTTTGAACTGAGAAAACTTTTATATAATGCCTAATAACGAATGATTTTATTATGGAAATTTAGGCTCGATTTGAGCTGTTTTTATTAAAATAAATAACGAATAACGGCGTAACAATATTATCCGTTTGTGAAATAATATATAAACTTAAATGAAGTGTTCGAATTTAATTTTCGCTATTTTCGCGACCCCAGCATTTCGATCCCAAATGAATTTCAAATTTTCTTCTTTTCGAAAAATTAAATAGGAACGCAGAAAACCGAAATAAAACTCTCTTTCCGGTTACGGTTCATGACTTCTCAAATATCTCGGTTCTCCTATGCGGTTACGGTTTTTTAAAAAATTTCGATTAATTTCGATTTTCATTTCAGTCCCAGTTCGATTCTCTGCTTTTAATAGATAATCTTGGCCTGCAAGTCCCTGCAAGTCCTTCTATTCCTAAACATAAATTTTCATTTAAATTGAAATTTAAAATATATTCTAAGAAATTAATATTTTTGAATCAGTAAAAAAAACGTCTGGAAAAACTTTTATCCAAATTTATATATTTTCCTTTTTTTTCCCCTACTTTGTCTTGAATTTAATTACAATAAGTTGTTATGACAATTTTCTTGGGATAATTTTCTTTTCAAATTTTCCAAAAAACTGTTTAATAAAGAAGAAAAAAAATATGTAAATCATATTTATTTTGAAATATAAAAAACGAAAAAACACAGTCCTATCAAATATAATATAGTAGGAACGACAAAAATAAGGCACGAAGCAAGAATTTTATCCCAACCACAAAATATTCCTGTTTTTTTTTTCCTGAGACTTAATTTGCATTGTTGTATATTTTTAAATAAGAACATTTCCCAAAAGGTTAAAAGACACCATACATATACATACATACAAGGTAGGATCCCCGCCATAATTTTCTTCATAAATTTCATTTTATGTGAAAAACATTTATACACGAAATAACCAACCAAAAATTATGGTATCTGTGGGTTAGAAACCTTGAACCTTTTCTGTACTATCCTACTTTGAATAAAGGTTTTCATTTTAATGTTTGTTTGTGTGTGTGTGTGTATGTCGGATGTCCTATCTAAAGGAAGTTTATAACTTTATTTTGGTTATTTTTTGTTTTCTGCAGAACTTTTAGAGAATGCCCATTTCAAATGAAAGTACATATATGTATTCCCAATTTACTCAGGTGAATTATAATTTTATTTTATATTATATGAAAATGGAAAATGTTACTATATTATAATTCGGATATATTCTTATTATTATAATGTTAGCAAACTATTGAGAAGTTAAATTGTATACACATTAGAAAAGACTGTTAATTACCCTTTTCGGTACTTAACATATAGAATGGAGACAGTACTTAGGTTTTATGTTTTATTTTTTGTACAAAATTCTGAGAATACTATGGTCTCGAAATAAGATTTTCCATATAAGTATTAAGTATAACTCTTTTTTAATGGCTTCAAATAATGTGAAGTATTCAGTGTTTGGGAACTATTAAGTGATGTACAAATTACTGTGGATTATTATAATGACAACTTTCGAAATTAGAAATTCTTTTTGCTGTACTAATGAGAAAAATAAGTACATTCATTTCGTAGGCCTTTAATAGTCGTTTATTGTTTTATGAAACATATAATTTTTTATTAGATTAAATATTTTATTACGAAATATTTAATGTTAAAGAAATTAATTCTAAATTTTAATATTATGATCATTTTGGATTATGGCATTTACTAAGGCTAAGGATATTTTATAGATTAAGAAATCTTAAATATAAGACATTTTAAGAAGACTTTTTTTAATAGCCTTAAAATTAAAATAAATTCATTGTAATTCTTTTCTATTTTATTCGTTGCCAATTCTTATAATTTTATCTTGCTAGAAAGATTATCTTCCAATTTTCAACATTTCTTCTGATTTATATCCCATCATTGTACAGGAAAACCCTACATGATCTTTCGTTACTTGAATTTCTTTCATTAATGTCATTTTACTATTTTAAATTGATGTGCGAATGGTCGCAAAACTTTAAAATTTTAAAATGGCGGCTAAACTATCGCTCCAACAGAGTAGTGTATCTCAGTGCTTCCAAATACCTTTGTTGTATAACTTTTTATGACCTACAAAGCTTAAATTTGTTACTGAAAGTACATGAAAAGATACGAAAATTTCGAACAACGGAAAAATTTTAAATGGCGACTAAGCAATCGTTTATTTTTTTCCATTATTTAGTTTCAATATATAATAAAATAAAAAAGAATTTCTATAATATTTCATATAAAAAATTATTCCTTTCGAAAACTCTCGAATAACCCACGTCCTTTTGACCATTTTGTCAATGAAATCAATGCCAAAGATAGGAACTTTTCGAAATAAAATGAAATTTCATTTAAACTTATTATAATTTTAAATGAGTACAGATTCGGGTGGTTTTTATGTTTTGTAAATAAAATTTAATTAAAAGTTGAAAGAGGTAAAACAAATAGGAAACAAACATTCAAGAGGATATATAATTGAAATTACGCAAAGTTATAAATAATTTCAGATCGCACCAAAATGATAGCAAACAGTTTTCCCTGTTTTCCACGTTTTTTTTCTTTTGTAATGGAAAACATAATTTCTTTTTATTGATAACAAATTATGTATATTTTGTAATTAATTAAAATTTATTAAATACACATAATATGGACTGAAATTTATTTAACAAATTATAAACATAACACTTTTGTTTTAAATATTTCATATTTGTAATTTTCAAAGAGAAAAAGATTATATACCCAAAATTAAAAGAAACTTAAATACATAAACGATTGATTATTCTGTAATAATCCAGCTTGAATTTTAATTAAAATCCACAAAATTTTAAATTAAATAATTAAAAAGAATATGGTTCAAACTCAGTATGATAAAAATTTGAAAATGAAAACTAAATTTTAAATGTAGAAGTTTTTAAATAAACAAGTTTGTGTCCTTCCATAATCATGTCCTTAAAGTTCCAACCGTTTAAAGTGTGTAGAAAAATACATGTAATTATAAACTTTATTATAATATTGTATAAACAAAAATAATATCCTTACTTTCAACCTGCTTTCAACCTCAGCTATTTTTAGTATTGCGAATTAGTTTTTCGTACCAAGGATTTATCGGATTTTAAGAAAAGATTGTGAGAAATATGTATTGAAGTCCAAAAGGAAACCTGGAAATCGACCGGCGACTGATACTAATATTTAATTGCCGTACCTATAAAAACAGAAATCTAGTTACAAGATACATAAATTTGGAACATCGTACTACTTTTTCCTTTGGCAGGATACCAATATTTCACATGTAATTTTTAAACCCAATAAGCATGCAATAAAACGAATTTACCATCCTTACTTTTACATACTTGTACAACTCCACTGGTGGAGATTAACCAAATATTGGTATCAACACCCATAATTTCGAAGTATTCTATTCCTAGATGTTTTTAATTTAATCGCGAATTTAATTTGATTTTCTAAACTTTGAAAAGTTTATAAAATCAAATTCTCTTTATATGTATAAATATATGGCTTTGGTTATAGTGCAATTTGCATTTTCAATAGTCTCTCGATAAATTCATCAATAAAGAATTTTAAATTGAATTTCTTTTTGCATACTATTTACTCTAGCAAGGATGAAAATTCTCGTACATAACATTATATTGCAGGAGCCAAAAATCTTTGTGGTGTGTTCTTTGATTTCCCATTATTTTAACACAAATTGTTTACAGTATCTTTATTATTTAAGAAGTTGCTTTCATAGTTTAGTTTCACGTTCTATAAATTGAAATGCATCAAAATTCGTTAGTATTTTTGAATTAACTACCAACCAATTTGAAAATGGAAAACCTAATTTTAGGAATCAATTCTATACAATTGGATGCCAAAACCATTATATTGAAAATGTAATGTAATGGCTCTAAATCTTAGTTCTCTAAAAATGACGATCGGGAAACCTAGTTTATCTTTGAGTGTACTCACACTGACTGATCGCTGCAACATCTTCGAAATTTCTCGAAAAAGCCTTTTCCCCATTTCATTCTTTTCATTTCGATAGTTCAATTATTGATTATGACTGAATTTCTTTATCCATAGAACTGTTTATTTTTATTATCTTTAAAATAATAATTTGTAAAATTTTAAAATATGTAAATATTTCTAATTACCACGTTTTTATTAACTCGCTTTATTGTTTGTTTGTCCAGTACAAATTTTCCAATCGATTTTTAACTAACTTCCCGACTAGCTAGACATTTGAAACTTTCAGAATAGCTCAGAACACGATGACAATGCATTCTTTTAATACTTCTAGCCATCTTTAAGCAAATTTGAATTCATTTTCAGTAAATTTTGTTTTGTACGGGAAATTAGTGCGTAAAAATTTGAATTGTCAAGTTTATATGATTCAACAGAAAATTTAAAAACGTGGCATATAAAAAGTTCTTTTTATCTTGTAATTATTTTTGGATATAGATATATAAAGCTGCCGCTGTTACTACATCAAAAAATTACCTATACAATATGTTCTAAATAACCACCACTAAATCTTGTACACATATATAGAATTTCTTGTTGAATTAAAACAAATTTACTATTTAACTTAAGAATAAGTTGTACTGTCATAGACCCATTTACTATATTATAAAATTAAAACCGGAAAAAGAAGAAGAAATATTTGAAAACAAATTTAATTACCTTTTAGTGTATGATTTCATTTAAATAGTTTTTTGAAATATTCAAACTTGTAAGTACACCAAAGTTGACCACAAATAGGATGCTGTATGGTTGCATTGTGGGCATAGAAACTTTTACAAAAGTTTGATCATTCGAATATCATTGCAGTATATTTGTTTGTATACATTTTAATTATAAATTCACATAATTATGTACGAATTATTAAATATTTCTAGAAATTATATATCAAATAATAAAAATTAATAAAAATAGAGTAATAATTATTCAAAAAAAATCATATTTACACAAATTTATTTATAATTAAAAATTCATACAAAAAAAATGCCCGCATATCAGAGGACTAATTAGTGAAAATACTTGTCACTTTCCAAAAAAAAAAAAAAAAAAAAAAATACTAAAAAGGATTAATATTCCCACAGGAATTTATACCACAAACGACAGATATTCCTTGTTTTTTGTTGTTGTTTTTGTATTCTGCTTCAATTAATTACCAAATGTGTGAGGTCCAAAACTCATTAGGTTTTTTTTGTAATCCATTTTAATAACTACACTCATACAAAGTTGATTAAATAAATTTGGAATACAGCTCAATAAAAGAAAATTTATATCACTACATTTTTTTTTTTTTGTGATTTAATGACAAATTCGATTTTAGTTCAACTAAAATCTCATTAATTAACTCCAAAAAAAGCAATAAAACAATTTTTTTTTCTACAATTAATTAATTAATTAAAACAACCGGAAAAAATCTGTATTACATGAAACTACATTAATTATATTTTTTAAAGACCCTAATCTTGTTTTATATAAGTGAAAAATATTTATCATCATATTTTAGATGAAATTTTAGGAATATGCAAACAATTTTCATTATTCTACAGGTTGAGAAAGAGAAATGAGTAAATATAAGATATTCAACTATATGTAGTGTCGAGACAGAATAGTGTTGTACTGTGTTTGCTTTGCCAATCTCAAGAAATCAGAGTAAGATATGAAAAGCTCAACAGGAAAAACTAAAGAAGAAGATAAATTTACATGCATACATTCTATCGCTGTTACTGTCAATCGTACTATCATATTTTTTAAATTGTTATTATTCATACGAGGTCAATGAAAACATGTACACAGACGAAATATAAAAATATTTTCCTGTAGTACCTCTACTGTCCTGCCATACTTAGATATTGAATTTAGAGAAAATACCATTAGTTGGTGCGGAACAAAATATTTACCCTTCCGTTGAAAAAAATAGAAATGAGTCTTTAAGATTATTTTCAAGACAAGTCGCTGGAAATAGGACACGGCTCGGAAACTGAACTAATTTCCCTAGAATTTATAGACAATACCTTAAATTTACATTTATTCATTTTTAAGTAAGAAATAAGTAAGCACGAATATGTATGTGATTTACTAAAAACTGTGTGTAATAGAAATGGGCTTTACTTGCTAAGAATGAGGGTATTTGTATATGTGTTCTCAGTAGTATCTTCGTATTTGATAACCAGGAATATGAATAGTTTTAGTTTTCAAAACACAAAATATGAAATTTCCACAAAGTTTTCAATTTTAGAGATGTCTTTTTCTTTGTCTATAAGATCTCACCTACTTGTATTATAAAATGGAAACATTCTAAAAACTTATCAAAATCTTGTCTACTATTACTATGCTGCACACTGTATTGTCTCTAGAAGAATTTTACTAAAGTAAATTACAAAAATTGAATATGTTAATAATCCCGAAAATTTCTTAAATATTTTTCATAGTTTATTTCGGAATTTTTTTAGTAATTAACATTTTGTGAAAAAAGAAAATTAAAATTTTTGGGAATAGTTTCTGGTTCTTAAAAATTTTACATAAAATTCCATAAATACTATCATCTAACTAATTAAGAAGTTCCTTGCATCATTTCATTCTTAACTTGCAAAAATTAATTAAATAATACTATCTTTGAAAAATTCTTTTATTTAAAATTTATACAACTTTCAGTGTTCTACAATTTTCTATAAAAATTTTGAACATATTTAATTTGTATAATCAAAATTACTCCTTTATTATTGTAGGAAAGTTTTGTATGTATTCTTGTTCCTAATGAAGTGTAGAAAAGGTCAAAAACTTAAATGTTAATTAGTTTCAATTAAATTTTATTTCATAATATTTAAAGTTCCTAGAAACTTTGAACATTTCAGACCCTTCTCTTCTCTTTTTCCTTTTTTTCTTGTTTTTTATAAAAACAAAAATAAAAAACTTTCTTATTATTTCAGAAAAATGAATTTTCATTTACTTCTAAAATAAAACAAGTTTCTTTAAAAAAAAAAACAAAAATTCATTTCTTTCTGGTTTTGTTACGATATAAACTTTCCTCATAATTTTCATTAGAAAGCCACAAAAAAATTATTATTTTATAATAACCAGAAGCTATTGGAAAAGTTTTCTAAAAACATTTTCTGAAATAATTCGGTTTTGAAAATTTTCTCAAGAAAAAGCCTTATTATTTTTTTCCTGATAAATTGAAGGCATTTTAAAATTCTTACAAATAATTCATATGACAGACTTATAAATCGGAGATGTTCGAATCTATTATTCTGGAACAAGCTCCAATCATGGAGAAAAGTGATGATATCAAAAATTCCTACATAGAAAATTATATGAACAATCAACCATGTTCAAATAAATTTTGGTCCAATTCCTGAATAATTCGGGACTCGTTTCAGGTTTATTAGCACTGCCAATAATAATCTCAATTAACTTCCTATATTTTTCTAAAGGTAATAATTATTCAATTATTCCAAATTGAATCCAAATCGTTCTGGATTATAATTATGAGCAATTAGAAGATTTTATCCTTAACAGTAGAAAATATCAGGTCTTGTTTCGCTCTGCTAAATCTATTCCATTTTTGGCGGCAACATCTAATGTTCATCAGGGTAATCATTTAAAACCTTCTCTATTTATATTAGCTATCAATGATGACGTTTCTACAATATAATCAGATTCTCGAAGATTTCCAACTACATCAATGATGTGAAATTGTACGAAGAGGTAACGTACTCGATTGATTTTCTCCATCTCGAGGAAGACTTTACTAATTTTATTACGTGGTGTTTTAAAAATAACCTAAGACTCAACAAAGACAAGTGTAGGACTATCACTTTTTCTCGGCAACGTGATAACTCTTACCGCAATTATTTTGTTAACTATGCTCCTTTAATAAGAGTTAGTTACATTACTGGCTTGGATGTTACTTGCCTAATTTTAGACTTCACTTTGAAGACTTGGTTCGTTTGTGTTACATGTTAATTTTATTTTTTCAATACATTTCTTAACCAAAAACTGCAATGTTTTTGTCAAGACCGCAAAAAAAAAGTTTGCAATTCGGCAATTCAATTTTCACCCTGATATGATATGATCGTATTCCAAAAATAAAATTTGTAAATCCATCGTAAATTCTAGATACATATATGTAGGATGGCCAAGTTAAGATGGATAAGATGTAATATGTAGACTCGGTTGTATGATAAAATAAGGTCTATATAAAGATAAGCCATGTAAACGAGAAGTCTACATGATAGTCTTAGGTTAAGCGGATGTTGACTTAAGACTAAGAAAAGGTCTAAGTAAAATATGAATCATGCAGATAAGAGGTTTGCATGATAAATGTAAGAAGGAAGATGATGCGTTACGAGTCAGTTGAGAAACAACCGCGATGAAAAGCAGAGAAATAAAAAGAGCTAAAAAATATAAAATGAACAAAAGTGTATTTTATTTAATAGATTAATTATTGTTTTTCCTACATATATAGATCAGGTTTATGACAAACTGAAACTTAAATCTAGTTTGACGTCATGATCTGGATATAATATTCTAATCTGTCGTAACTATTGCATAAATCGTCTGTCAAGATTATAGTTCTAACATACTGAAACATGTATTACCATCAAGGACTTAGTCTCCATGAGGTATAAAAAGGATTTAATTTTTATGGTTTATTCTGTTTATGGTTGCTAAAAACGTATATACAGACAGACAACCAAACTATAAACTAAATTTAAAACAAAAATTAAAATTTTTTTAATTAAATACAATTTTTATAGTAAATAAACGACGACACATTTTTAATTAAAAAAAAAACAACTTTGATTAGAATTCTTTAGCTTCACTAATTACTTACTATTAAAAATTCTTAATTTTCTTTTTTATATAATATGTGTAATACACAAAAAGAAAATTATATGGAAAATAAGTGCTTGTGAGGAGCGAGAAAAATTATAAATAAAAATCAGATGAATTAAAGTTGAAAATCTTCTCACATACTATGGTATACCTTGATGCTACTATACCTAAATGTACTTAATTGGATTTTTTTTTGCTCCTATACCAAAGATGAAAAAAAAAAAGACGTGGACCTTTTTTGATTGCTCACACCTTAACGCATCCATTTATTTTAGAGCACGTATGTTATATAAACTCGTAAATCTTTTTTCAAAATTGAACACTTTTCACATTTTGTCGTTTGTTGTTATTCGGTTTTTTTGGTTTTTTTGGTTTTTTTTTTTAGGGAGCATTAAAAATACTCCAAAATGAGGGATGAATGATATTATCGTTCCATTATTGTTCCAGGACAACAAAACAAAAAAAAAAAACTGCTTTCATGGGATGTATTACAGGAAAAATAACAATCTTGTTTTGGAATTCTTTTCTTTTTTGTTTGGCAAAGGATCTTTTTTATGGTTTCCTAAAGTACTACTTTTCGGTCATGAAAGGTTCACTTGAGAATTTATAGGCCATTTTCTTCTTTCTTTTTTTTTTTTTTATATATATACGAAAATTTTATTGTACTTTTTCTTCTCGTCGTAATTGTATGTGATTTGAGTAGTTCTAAAAACTTATAAAATTATTTCACTTATTTTTATGTAGATTTATTGATGAAGATTCTTTTCAATTCTACACAGCATATAATGATATCATTAAAAAAAATAGAAAAGAACCATAAAACGACCATTAAAATATTTTGATACGAATTTATGGATCGAAAACAAACTTGTTTTGTTATTAATGTGATAATGGCGACAATTTATTCAGTATAAGCAAAATAAAAACACTTTTGAAACTATATAATCCTGTTCAGAACCACTAATCCGGTTTAGTAAGAGAAAATTTTCAATTTGGATTTATTTTTAAAGCTGATTTAATAAATTGTTAAATATTATTTTTCACTTTCTTAAAGAAAAAAATAGCTTCTTTAAAATTATTAATTGTTAATATTTTTTTTTTTATATATGAATTGAAAATATTAAATTATAATAGTTCCTTTGAAAATAGCTTTATTTCTTTGAAATATTTCAAAGAAATATATACTATCGGATAATAATCGGATGTTGGAAAAATCCGGTAGAAAAATATAATCTTTCTTTCTACACGCTTGAATCTGTTGAAGAGTGTTTTTTTTTTTCTGTTTGAATACTTTCCACCTAGAACTGGATTTCATGAAGGGAATACTTGAACACGTACTTCCTCATTGCTTTCAGGACAAGCACTTACATAAACACTACGTTATAATATAATACTTCATCTTTTACAGTGGCACATTCACTAGACTTATCTGGGGATACCAAAATCTATGGAATAATAATTTCTTGAAAATTGTGAAAGTTCAATTTGAAAGTTACGAGAAGTTTTAATGTTTTGAATAAATATTTTATGATATTTTCTTAAGACCCTGCAATATAGTATATACTAATAAAAGATAGAACTGAACATTGATGAATGGTCCTGTCGAACTATATAAATGACTGAGTACACGAATTGAATTGAATTTGCATTTGAATATTCAAATTTGGCTCGTTCAAAAAACCAATCTGTAATGTCTACTACTCCTAACTTCTTCACTTCCAATATGCACCTTTTCCATAAATGAGACGTTACTGACTGTAGTTATTATCAGACTAGAACTTTATACTAACAAGCAAGTCAAGGATAATACTTGAATTATTTTCATACCATATTAAGGAAAGGAAAAGATTGATAATTGTTATTACTTTAACCGGACAAAAATGACCCGAAATAGAATGAGGATAAAATTTATGTTCTATGTTTCATTGAAATTATTTACCAATATACGTAAGCCAATTTCAAGAATATTTCTTCTAAAAGTATAAATATCATAAATTCATAATTCCAATGAAAAATAATTCTCTTATCAAATAGGAAAACTAAAACAATTTTACATTTTCTTATTGTGTCAAACTGTTTCTTGACAAATTAATTTAAAGACTTCCATAATAGTGAAATTTCAAAATTGTTTGAACTCAAAAGTTTGATATAAATCTTGATTTCGAAAGAAAATCCAGAAGGATTTATTTTATACACGAATAACAATCATTCTTAAAGAATATAAATCAATTCACGTGAAAATTCTCTCTTGGGATATAAGTTACAAATTTGTCTTCAAATTACGGTTGAAATTAAGATTAAAATTCGAATAAAATGGATTGCTTCTCGGATTTACTTTATATTAAACTAAATAAAATTAATAATATTATTATACTGCTATGACATTCATCCAGGTTTTCGGTTTTGATAGTTTTCACTGAATTGAAATTTAATTCAAAAAAGCGAATCTCCTATTCAATACAGAAAAAGCCCAGAATTGGACTTGACTTATCAATTGACCGCTTAGCTAGATCTTGGGAATATGTAAGGTGACTTGTTTTTGATGGGTGATAAACCAATGACAAAGCTGTATGTGATAGAGTGATTGAAAATTGGGTCCAACGAATGCTTTATCTCACACATGGTCATAGTGGACATTTACATGAAGTTATATTTCATCATTACTGGCATCAAATGATCTCTCAAATAATTCCATTCCATTCCATTTTCAAGTTATCTAATGCTTGTTCGATAACCCTTTATATTAAATAAAATTTTGACAGATAGATGGCGAAGTGATGTATTCATGTCAAAATGAATATTTTTACATTAATTTTAGAAAGAAAAATATAGTCTTACTACACAATATTTAATACTATCAATAAATCGTTTCATGTTACCAAAAAAAAATTTTTTTTTTTTATAAATAACAATTTAAAAGAAATATCAATTCTATTGTAATTCAATAAAAAAATTATACAATTTTCCAATAAAATCCTATTCGAATTATATTTGAAAATCATAACTTGAAAATGAAATAATTTCCACTTCAATAGAAATTGCCTGAAAACATTACCGAAATCGTTTCTCGCTTATAACAAAGACAAGAAAAAAAAAAACAGGAAAAAACTCTAGAAATGTTAACATTCGAGAAGAAAAAAGAACACAATTTCCACGTAGAACAAGCAAGAAAAAAAAAGCTTTACATCTTTTGATTTCTTTAAGACTGTGAACGTTAGATTGAAATTCTTTTCCTTGAATGATATTATAGGAAGACAACAAAAAAAAAAAAGGATATACCTATATAAAAATACAACAAAACCAAAATAAGAAAAGCTTTTGTGATAAAAATAGGAAGGCGCAACATCAATGTAAGCCGCGAGCTATTCCGTACCGTATTTATTGTATCAAAAGTGTGCAAATTCTATTTCGACATGACAAAAAAGGAAGAAGGAAAATAAATACGAAAAGGAATAATAAAGCATGAGTTTAGTCCTTATTTATTTATTTTTCTTTTTTTTTTGCTTTTTCTTTTGCTTGAAAGTCATACCCTTTGTGATATCTTATCACCTGGTTGACACCGTTAAGGTAGTACTCGATTTTATTTTGATATTTTCTATAATAATGGCTTTTATTAACGTCATTCACACGTACTTTATTTTTATATTATGTACAATTCCGTTTCGTTCTTTTAAATTGGTCGATATTTTCTGATCATGTTCAAATTCCGAATTTCATTTATATTTTTCGCGTTTCTCTATACCTCTGTATAGTATTGATTGTCATATCAAACATTTATATATATCCCGAATGAACGTATACCATTACTAACATCTATATGAATTAACAGACGATTTACTTTTTATTGGAATTTCTTTTTGCATAAAATTTTATGTTTATGTTTATGTTTAGCAGTTTTTATATGTTACTGTTTTACATAAATCATATTAGAAATGATTTACTTTCAGATTTAAATCCGAAACTAGATTTTTTGGATTTAAGTCAGATAAAGTCTAAAAGAAAAGATCTTTTATGACAATATTTTTTGTTTTGAACATAAAAGCCGGGAGAAAATTCTGTGTTAAGGGAAAAATGGTAATAAAGACATGATTTCCAGCTCTATAAACGTATATAACGACTCGTAAAATGAAAAAAATTCTTTACAATATATAGTAGGAAAGCAAATATATTTGTGCACTATTGTTTTAGGTATTTTTCTGGGCTAATCCTAAATTGAAACGAAACTTGGGTATATCAGAGATAGCGATTATAACGACGTTTTCTGACAATATGACAACTAAATTGTACGAACAAATTTATTAATTTCAAATTTGATTAAATCTAAATTAAAATATATTTTACTCGAGTACTAATAGCCACTAAAGTATTATAGAAAAATTGTAACAAACGTAAAAAAAGTGATAGTGAAATCAAAACAAGATAATTACTAAAGTCTATTCCATTAGTATCCGAAGTTGTTCCTAGGAAGGCAATAGACTGGAAGAGATCTAACTATGTCATTCTCTAACCCACCTTAATTTTATCTTTAAATATACCTTCAACTTGGTAAATTATAATTTGGTAGAATGCCAATAGATTCTACTAAAACCTTATTTATAAACATGTTTGTAATATTTTTCATAAATCCGATAGCAGGCATTAACTAGGCTATAGTAAATTACTCACTGGTTAATTTTATAATTATGATACAAAATTAATAAATGATTTGCATAATAAATCCTTTTATTAATAAATTATAATTAGATCTGTAATTTAATTGACAAGGGTCTGTAATTAGTAATAAAACAAACGAGATTTAATATTATTATTGTATATATTATGCATCAATATTAATAAAACATAAAACATAAATAATACATGTTTTTCATTGAACTAAAAAAACACATTTAATATTTTTTTTTTTTAAACGCAATAAATCTTTGCTTGAATTTAATTGGAAATTTTAATATAATGTAATTAAATTTTTTAGTTAAGTAAACACAATTATGTTCCCCAACGAGAAAGGCGATATATAAACGCATTAACATAATATTGACGAATCCGACAAATGTTCTTTTCTTTACATCGAAATGTTAATTAACATAAATTTATATAATTTTAATTGTTTTAATTGTTTTATAACAATAACAAATAAAACTTATTCAGAAACAAAAATATTTCATGTTGAAATTACTTTTAGTAAATCAAAATAAATTTTTGGATAATAAAATTTTTCTTTCCATCTGTTACTAATTACATCTCATAAAATATATTTTATGTTAAAACACTAAGAAATATTGAATTTCATAAGTATAAAATGTTTAAAAAGAAAAGAAATTTACTTATATTTTCATTGTTTTCATAAATATTTTCCGTGAAGGTATGTTTACACTAATGACAAAGTTTTTTTTTTTTTGTTTGGCAACATATTGTAAAGAACAACTTTAAAAGATGTTGGCTATATGGAACACGAATATTTATTTTTAGTTAATAATTCATGAAATTATTTTACATTTACATAATTACGAATTGAAATAGAAGTTTGGTCAAAATGAAGATTTTAACTTTGTAGTTTAAAATTTCCAAAACTATACTTTTGTGCATAGTTATGCTGAGAAGTTGCATACAACTTTACGATTTCGATTGCCATTACTAAAAACAAGACAAATAAAATAACAATTTTGGAAATCATCACAAACGAAATAGTTCTTAAATCATAGACCAACTAGAATTTATTATCTGATGATACTATGACCATTTGCTTTCCAAACCAATTCAAGTTGGTCCATCAACAAAATATTGATTCCATATAACTATCAAAAACTATTGGCAACTTGTTGCAGATACATGTTTTTTCTTTTTCTTAGTTCATAAAATTTTGTAAATAAAGTTTTATCGATCAATTATTTTATGAAATTTATATTTTTCTTGTTTCTTATCAGATAATTAAGTTGTTTTCATTTTGGTTTCTTTTTTCGGTTTTTAAATTTAATACATAACATTGAATGTTTGTAATTAAATATGTATATAACAATTGTTCCGGATACTAAAAACCTAAACAAATATAATCTATACTATATAAAAACATATAAACTACGATGTGTGTCAAGATATGTGTTCATACTATAAAATTCTAGTATATCTAAAATCTTGATATTAAATATATTTAAACTTGATTCTTATTATATGTTTCTTATATACTTATATACAATCCATAAGATTTTAAGATATATATTTTTGTATATACTTATGTATGTTTTTATGTATAATATAAGAAGAAAACTCTTCAAATAAAATTTAATTAAATGCTGGGAGATTTTCAAATGAAAGCCAGAAAAACAGTAAACAAAACCCCAAAAATTTTACCAATGTAATTTGAATATTTGCATTAAGTTTCTTGGAAGGGAGTTTATTATTCTAGAGATGGCAGATTTACTGCTTCAATGGAGTTGTTCTTTTAAAAATTAAAAACGAATTTTCAAAAATAAGGAAAAATGAAAACCTTTCTTTCGGTTCCTTTTCTTTTCATTTTAAATTAAGTATTGTTTGCCTCTTAATTTTTATCATTCTTGTTATTTTTAAAACTTTTTAAGATATTCTTTTTAAATAAATCATTATTGAAGTAATTAGTTAAGAAGTTTATTTTCTTTATTATGTTTTTGTCTTTTTGAATTGTTGAAAATTCTTGGAAATGCTCTTATATTCCTAATTATACGTATTAATGTAAATTTCATAATTAAGTAATTCTTTCATACGAAATATTTACGTGGAATTTGAATTGGGATTTTGTATTGTAACGTGTTCGTCTTTCGGTTCGATGTTATTAGAATGATAACACTTTTTATTTATGTGAACTTAGTGTATAAACTTTATTTGTAATTATTTCTGCTTAACAATTAGTCTTAAAAATATTTGTCTTTCAATAATTTAATTATTACAATTATTTATCACAGTTTTAGAGCTTCACTATTTTAATTACTTTCACAAAAATAATCTCGTTTCCAATCTCTGCTATGTATAATCTCTGACGAAGCTTTTCACTTCAACTGATCGATTAAGAATGATTCTAGCCTCGACTCTAGGTCTCCTTTTATATACAATTGATGTGTCTCGGAATATTCTCGAATAGCCTGGTCGTTTTCTAAAAACTAGGTGGCAATGTTTACACAAAGAAGATTTCTAGAATATTCAATATACAAACAATAGTTGTAGAAAGCTCTAATCATTGTTTAGGTTTGTGCGAATGATCTATTATTATTTCCTCCTAAAAATATCTTTTGTATGTGCTATGAGTCATTGCTATTGTTATTGAGAAGTGTATTGTATTCTATCGATTGTGTGATCAATTTAATTCTGGAGCTTTCTGGAAATACCTTTGATTTATTTATTAAATCAAAATATTTCCAGCAATTTCTAACTGAAATATAGTGCACTACCCCCTTCTTAAATCTGTTCGTCCCGAACAGAATCTTTTGGACTCGTGCCGCGATTCTTCGCTAACTGATTTGAATGAATCACCTTCATTTTTACTTTTGATGATTTCCGCTTTCGCCATACCACGTCCAAAGAGTTCATCTCGTTGGTGCAGTCACTATCTTTTAATTCGTTGTTTGCAGGTTCCTCAAATACTTTGTCCACCGGAACCCGTATATGCTGTCCAGATGATCTTTCCGGTGGAGTTCGTCTGGTGCTATCCTGTCCACTCGTGTCTTGCTTGAGTTCAGCGTCAACATATTGCCCCACTGCAGTTTCAGTTTTCTTTTGATGTCCTACAATTTTTGTGCAGGTGTCACAATTCCTGCACCAGCTTTTGACATCAGCTCGCCAGTGTACCGTTCTTGCACCTTCGCTAATGTTCTGTTGACTCCCAAATGTCCCCCTGAAGTTCCAGCATGTACTTCACCAAGTACCTCATGTACTTTGGACTTAGGCACGATCAACTGCATTAGTTTGGATTTTCCATCAGGAGAATCCCATTTTCTCCTCAGAACGCCATTTTCTATCTGTAACGAGTCCCACTGAGCCCAATAACTTTTTGTCGTATCACTGCGTATTACGATATCGCTCCATTTTGGACGCTGACCCCTTTTCTTCCATTTAAGGATTGGTCCAACATCTTCATCCTTTAGCTGCGCGTTTCGGATGCCCGACATGTCATCGCCTCCAATCCTTAATGTACGGATAGCTACTACCTTTTTCACATTCCTGCAGTCCTTACTCGTTTCCTCAAAAACCCCTCCAGCATCTACGACACTGGATTTGCTTCTTTTCCTTTTATTTTTACTTTTTGACAACTCCGTGTCTTGAGTTGTCAGTCCAATGTCGTCCGTCCGTTTCATTTCTACAACAGCATTTGCATCTGACGTAACTTGTTGGTCTCGTAGATTTGATTTGGTGTCACTGGAATCTGCTTCCTCCAACGTTAGCGGGAACTCAATATTTCCACATCGCAATAACCTATCTTCAATGTTCACACTCACTCCATTCTGCTTCATGAAGTCCAGGCCCATGATACAATCGTCCATTATATCAGCCACCAAAAACGTATGCCGAAACACATACTCATCTAGCCCCAATGCTAGAATCACTTCACCCAGAATCGGAGATGATTCCCCTGTAACCGTTTGAAGAACACTGTTACTGCTTCTGCTCATGTGTTTCCTACTAATGAGCTTCCTGTTCACGATGGATCTACTTGCACCCGTATCTACGATGATCCTGCATCGATGACCAGCAATTACTCCTTGCGTCGTTAATCTGTCGTTACTCTGTTGTAGGAGAGAGACTGATACCATAATCGATGCTTTTGTCTGGTTGGGGCACTGCCGCTCTAAATGTCCTTCTTTACCGCAGCCCCAGCATTTCAGTCTTCTTTTAGTATCGTTCAATTCGAATTCCTGGATAGCTTGCTGCACATCCGCCTTTATCTTTTCGGTTAGTTGGTCTATCGTTAGCTCTGTTGAGTCTTCATCAACCATAGCAGCTCGTACCATTGGAACCGCCCTTGTTGCTCTCTTTGCAGCTTCCAATGTCAACGCGACAGCCAACACATCGTGCAACATGCGCTTTCCACTAATCCGGACCTTGAACTGAATGTCTGCATCCCGAATGGCATTGGTGAATCTTTCTGCAGCCAAGTCATTCTGCAGCTCCAGGGGATAATCGGGGTATGACAAGTATACCAACCGCTCAATATCTGCTGACAACTCCGGAAGTGTCTCTCCAGATTCTTGCATTCTGTTGACGAGCTCCATTCGGTATACGTCCTTCATGTGGTTATCCCCATATCGAATGTCCAATTGTGTTACAATGTAATTGTAATTCTTCTCATTTTCTGGTGAGATTGTCCGCAATAAATCGGCTGAGTTACCCCGTAGAGCCAGAATTAATGCTGTGGCTTTTTCTTTATCGGACCAGTCGTTCGCACCAGCAGCCGCTTCAAACTGTCGTTTATATACAGGCCATGAAGTTTTGCCGTCAAATATTGGTGGCTTCATCCTTTTACCTGATGACTCAATATTTGGTTTATTTTCTTTGATGTCAGCCATTTGTGCTTCCATTTCTGCTACTTTTTGTTCCAATTTCTGGTCCAATTTTTGTTCTATGTTGCTTACTTCCGCGCGAACTGTAGTTATTTTGTCTTCCAATTTCTGTTCAACTTTACTTACTTCTGTGCGAACTGTAGAGACTTCTGTAGTAATTTTGTCTTCTAAGTTCGCAACACTGGATTCAACTTGAGATTTTAATTCATCCATACTAGACTCCATTTTGGTTTCTAGTCCAGAAACGCTCGACTTGATTTTACTTTCAAGACTTGCAGAAGTCGAATCTATTTTATTCTGTAAGCTCGAAGCAGTTGAATCCATTTTGGTTTGAAGACTAGAAGCATTTGTTTTCATTTCTTCTTGTAAACTGGAAGCATTTGTTTTCATTTCTTCTTGCAGACTAGTCTGAAGACCGATCATCATGGTCATAAGCGTCTTTAAATTATCTTGAACACTTGCTGTTGTTTTTGCACCCTCTTCACTGAAATCGGACTTGTCATTGTCCTCGTTCGTGTTTTCTTCTTGGTTTCCCTCTTTCAGAATTTCACTAAAGTCGAATGTGCTACTGTCTAGTCCTCTTATTGCACATTCAGCGATTACTCTTTTCTTCTTTTCTGGTTTAGTTCCCGTGGAAACTGACTTCCACACACGCAGAACTGTGGATAGTTCTAATGTACTCAAACTATCTAATAATTTACTTTCCATCGTTCAAATATTTTTAATTGTTCACGAAATTCTATTGTTCTATCGAAACTTCTTGCACAGTATCTAAATACTACGAAATTTCCTAGTATAATCTTAATTTCTACGAAATTTCTCGTACAATCGAAATTTTCACACGACGTATAACCTCAAATTTCGCACAATCGAAATTTTCATACAACTCATACAAAATTTCTTGTACGCCCCTGAAATTTCTCACACAGTCGAAATTACTATACTCAAATTTCTTAATAACGAATTTCTTCGAAATTTTCCCCACAGAAGTTTCTAGTTTAATTTCGAATTTTCTTGCAGAAATTTTTAGCACAATTGTCTTTCCTGCACTGATTCACGATAAATAATTTCACTTCTGACACCAATGTAACGTGTTCGTCTTTCGGTTCGATGTTATTAGAATGATAACACTTTTTATTTATGTGAACTTAGTGTATAAACTTTATTTGTAATTATTTCTGCTTAACAATTAGTCTTAAAAATATTTGTCTTTCAATAATTTAATTATTACAATTATTTATCACAGTTTTAGAGCTTCACTATTTTAATTACTTTCACAAAAATAATCTCGTTTCCAATCTCTGCTATGTATAATCTCTGACGAAGCTTTTCACTTCAACTGATCGATTAAGAATGATTCTAGCCTCGACTCTAGGTCTCCTTTTCTATACAATTGATGTGTCTCGGAATATTCTCTAATAGCCTGGTCGTTTTCTAAAAACTAGGTGGCAATGTTTACACAAAGAAGATTTCTAGAATATTCAATATACAAACAATAGTTCTAGAAAGCTCTAATCATTGTTTAGGTTTGTGCCAATGATCTATTATTATTTCCTCCTAAAAATATCTTTTGTATGTGCTATGAGTCATTGCTATTGTTATTGAGAAGTGTATTGTATTCTATCGATTGTGTGATCAATTTAATTCTGGAGCTTTCTGGAAATACCTTTGATTTATTTATTAAATCAAAATATTTCCAGCAATTTCTAACTGAAATATAGTGCAGTATATTAATATATTTTAGTATAAATTGACTCTAACTAAGAAAACTAAAGACCGAGACAGAATGTTTTCAGTTCGTTCCGTACCGTTTCGATCTGGCCCGCTCCAACACTTTATGTTACCAGGCAACTCCATTAGACTTTTTTCAAGACTTATTTTCTGTCGGGCTGAAAAAAAGTCTCGTCGAGACTCAGTCCGACTGAAAATATGTCTTGCAATAAGTCTAATGGAGTCGTGGGGTTAACGTGTTCATGCGGATAAGTAGACACATAGTTTTGTTTTGTATTTACAATATAATTCAGTAAGAGTTTATATTTCTTCAATAAATTCTTCCATTTTTAGTATAAGTTTATATTTTTCGACTTAATGACTTAATTTACTAAAAAAAAATTCTAAAATTCCGCCGTTAACCTGACTTACAATACAATAATTCCATTTGGAGTTTAACGTCTTGTTAAACTCTTTCGTTTCATTTCCTTTCGATTTGGACAAGTACCAGTACCTTGTTTCTACTTTTACGTTTTTCCATACATTTTGATATATTAATCTTTTGGGACCGAAACAAAACGGAACGACCTTAAGCTCGGCATAAAATACATTTCCTGAGAATAATCTGCATCCGAGCTAAAGATTCTAAAAAAAAGTAGAAAGTAAATAAAAACTGAACTCTCTTCAAAGAAACTACTTTCTTTAAAAAATCACTTCAAAGTCTCAAACTATGAAAATATTATCATCTTAAAGAAAAATCTCCAAAAAAATTTGACTTTCTTACAACTTTAAATTTTAAATTTTAAAATGATTTCCATTTCAATTTTCTTTTAGAAAATCACACTAACATTACGATACAAATTTAAAGGAATTTGAAATTTCTGATTTCCTTTTTCATTTTAACCAACACTTACACATACAAGTATATACTGCGGCATCAGAATTTCTCTTTCACTTTTCAGAAAATTTAATTAGAGGCATTGAAATCGTAATGAAAACAGGGCAATGAAAATCTTATTACAGTCTTGGAAATGGAAGATCTTCTTATTTAGGGCATACAATTTGGAATTAATAACGGAAATAAAATTATATAATAGTCCCTTTGGGAAATATTCAGGTGAGAAATCATGTCAGTATGTATTTATATTTATTCTTTTTATTTTCTTTTCTTTTCTTTTTTCATTTGTTTTGACGTTACATCCCAAGAAATATGAATATTCGTGTTCTTAAATAAACCTCCTTTCATAAGTAATTAATTATGTCAGAGTTATAGAAGTCACAATTGTGTAGTTACATGCATCATTTTCAAATGATAAGATTGGAAAATTCATTCGATTATTAATAGATATTGGTCCTCGAGTTAACACTTTGATCACACCTAGATGTATAAAAAAGTTATCGATTTGCTGGTACTACTATCAAATCGATGTGGAGCCTTACACGTGTTTGTATGTCAATTAGTTTAGGTTTTCTCTCCGAAGACAATTTTCAAACCATTTTTATAAAATACTCTATCAGGATTCATTACAAAAGGACGAACAATATCATAACTCCACTTATAAGTAATTTATTCACATAATTTTCCAGTCAAAACAAGTCCTAATCGAAAAGGGTAATTAAGAATATTTGTAATAAGATTGGAATTTTTTCTAGACTTTATCTTCAATAGGAACCAAACGTACTTGTGGAATTCAGAAGTGCTCTTAAAAAAAGAAAAAACCTATCTCAAGGATGATTAACTTTTCAACGCTCCAAAATGCTTGCCTAATTGAGTTATTTTTAAATAAACAATAATTCATGAAAAGTAATAAATAAATAGCTAAATGGAAATTGAGTTTTTATTATCAAAAATTTCCGCAATAATTTAATAAAAATATTGAAGACATTATTTTCTTAAGAAAACAAAATATAAGTAAATTTAATTTATTCTTAGTACGTGGTCGTTTTTTGCGTCAAATTATCTCATTACGAAAAAATAGTACTAAAAATGTGACGAGATAAAATAAAATTATAAAATTTTCTCAAAATCCTCATAAATCTTCCGTTTTTTTTTTTTTTTTTAGTAAGAAAAGAAACTTTTCTTTATGACTTTTAAGATAAGAAAATTTTCACTGACAAATTTTTGAAGAATGAAAATATAAAATGCTTAAGATTTGTAGATTATGCAAATTTCGGTTCTTTTTTTTTCGGTAGCGGAAAATTGTTCAGAAAAAAAAACGCATTTCAAATTTAAACCCTTAATACATTGTTAATCCTGTTTATTCTTTAGAAAATTCTAAAGCACTATAAAAATATAATTCCCTTTTTTTTTCTTTATTTATTATAAATAAAATATTCTAAAGAAAATATTCTCAAGAAAAAAAAAGGTGGAAAAATTCAATTCAATTCTTTACTAACTCAAAAATATGAAAAATTCTAAATTGATGGAATCCTATGAAAAGATATCACATATTTTCTTCTTTACTTATATGGAGTTATAGTTGCAACATATTAGGAGAAAACTAGTCTTAAAAGCCTGGTCTTTTGAAAATTTGATTACAATTGTATTCTACGAAAGCTTTAATATATAATAGTTTTTGAATGTATATACCAGGGGTGGCCAAGCTCCTTGATAGTCAGAGTCATTTTTCAAAATTTGAAATTTTTCGCGAGCCGCAATTAAATACGTATTTAAAAGGTATGCAAAAAAAGGTATAAAAAAAAAATTTTTTTACAGAAATTATATTTATTGAAAGCATATAAATAAAAGTATAAAATATGTGTATTGAATTTAAATATTAAAAATTAAACACATTTATTTTACTTCTCTTGATAATTCGGTGAATAATTGGTGACAGCACTTCTCAGTAATTCTTTGAGATGCTGGTTAGTTAATACTGATCGGCGTTTGGATTTCACGAATTTTAAAGTGGAATAAAATGATTCACATAAGTACGTTGTTCCGAATATTGAAATAATTCGACAAGCAACCTTTTTTAATTCAGGATACTTCGATTCTGGTACAAATTTCCAAAATTCAGTAATGGACGTCGACTTATATTTTAATTGTACAGCTTGATCTTCTTGTATCTCTATTAATTCTAATTCTCCAGATGCTTTTTGGGTCATAATTATATTGGAAATGGAAAACTCACCTTGAATTATGTTAATTTCAAATGGATTCAGAAAAAAATCAAGAGACGATTTAAAATATTTCAAGTCTTGAAATCTATTTTGGAATTTCGTCAATATTCCTTCTAGCTTTTTATATACTCGTTGAGTTTTTCTAGTTTAATATTGGAACAAATTTTTTTAATTCGAGGAAAATGACAAAATGTTTTATTTTTAATGTCCTTTTGAAAAAGTTGTAATTATTTCAAGATATGTATTAACTGGCTTCAGCCACATTATTAGCTTGATTGTTAAAGGTTACCAAATTGACTGTTGTTTATTTAAATATGATTTTAAAGAAGCAAGTTTATCTGATCTTAATTTGGAATTTGGTGGATACTGATTAGAAAACTAAGGATGATTGTTTTCATAATGTCGACGTAAGTCGCAGTTTTCGATGAGTCCTATCATTCTTAATTTGGACGGAAATGAAATTTGTTACAACGTTGCATTTAGTCTTTCATATTTGTTGTCCGTAATTTAAAAGACATTTTGAAACACTTACGGAACAATAATAATTTTTTAAAATATAATAGCATAAAAATGAAAAGGGAACTCGGGTACATTTATCGAGAGCGACAAATAATCCTTCAAAGAGCCGCATGTGGCTCGCGAGCAGCAGTTTGGCCCCCTCTGGTATATACTAAGTGAGGAATGGCTGTTGATTAAAGTGTGGTAAACTTTAAATTTTCTTTAATATATTCTACGCAATCTATAAAAAAATTAAACTAGAAATATTGCGTATAAAAAAGTTGAATGGGATTTTATAAAACATGTATTTTTCTTTTGAATAAATCTTTTTTATTGATTTCAATATTCTATAAAAATTTTTAGTACAATAAAAATTTTCAAATTCTGCACAAGCACTATATTTAAATTCTTGTTTGAAACATTTTCTCAAAACTCAAAGAAAATATTTTGAATTTTAAAATTTGATTTCTTCTAAAAACGTTTTTGAATAATTTTCAACGAAAGAAATGAACGAAAACCAATAATTTTCCAGAACCAAAAATCCTCATCGTTTTCAAACTATAGGGTGAATTTTTAGGCGTTTAGTTTTTAATTTAAAAAAAAAAACACAGCCAAAAGTAAAAAGTAGATGAAATTTTTATTTAAATCGATAAATCAATTCTTTCCATTTACATTTTAAAGATTATTTCATGTAAAAGTTGACCACGACTATGTTTTAAGTGGTCCATTCGAGAAGTCTAATTTTGAAGCACTTTTTCGAGCATTACGGCTGGTATTTCGCTAATAACAGGAGTAATGTGGTATTCAAATGTTTCAATTGAAATTGGTTTATCGGTATAGACGAGTGACTTCACGTAACTCCACATAAAATAATCTAGGGCGTTAAATCGGACGATCTAGGCGGCCAACTTACCGGACCGAATCATGAGATAAATTGCTTATCGAACTCATCTTTCACTAGGTCCATATTTTCTGTGCTGTCTGGGATGTAGCGCCGTCCTACTGAAATCGCATCTCAGCAGAATCAATGTCATCCAACCAATATTCATTCATCATGTTCCGGTAACACTCTGATTGACCATAACACGATCACCCGCATTATTTAAAAAAAAAAAATAAGGACCAACGATACCGCCAGCATGTAAACCTCATTTTTTGAATGTATTGGGATCTCTAGAATCTCTTCTAGGTTGGTTCCACTCCAGAAGCGACAATTTTGCTTACTAATAAACCCATTCAGCCAAAAATGAGCCTCGACACTGAACACAATTTTGTGATAAAATAACAGGACCGATTTTCAAAGCAAATTTGGATAATTCTTGATCGTTCCTCAACCATTAGTTTACTCATGGTGAAATGGCAAACCAAACTGAGTATAAATTATCTATCAGCTATCAAATTGGCTACCACTGGAAAAAGTCTGGACAATTCGAAAAACAAACCTCTAAAAAACTCACCCTTTATTATCATATCTACCTAATTGTAACTAAAATATATGAAACTAAAATTTGATTATATTTCCAGGTCCTGTGTGAGTTATTCACAATTATTCGACAATTCGATATATGGCTTTTCTATATTATTACGTATATACCTGAAAATATGAATTTTCCAAAAATCCGTTACAATATTGTATTGTATATTTAAACACATTCGCTATTAATAGTTTGGTCTACGAAAACCTTTTGGGAAAATATTTATAGGGAATGATTATCTCTTGAGTTGGAAATTTTTGTGCATATGAAAGTCTAGACTCTGAAATATAGCCGTATAATGTAAATATCAATAAAAGATGAGAAATTGGAAATTCTCATGCATCACAAAATGCTGTACAATGTAATAATAGAGAAATACGTGATGGGTTTAAAATATGTATAGTGATTTTATAGAAATGTTAAAGTACAAATATTTATTATTAACTCTAGAAATTTAAAATATCAGTGCAGTAGCAGATAACATAAGTACAATATTAGAACTATTGGAATTGTGAGAGACGATTTTAATGAAGGAAGTTCTGAGATACTAACAATTTCTCAATAATTCTCAATCAACTCGAAATATTCACGTTTCATGAATCGATTATAAAATATCTACCAATTTTCCACTAGATTTCAGCCTTATTTATGAAACAAGTAGAGTCAAAATTGAAAACTGCCAGCAAATGAATTGTATTAATCTAAAAATTCGATTAAACAAGTTAAGTGAAATTTGGTAGAAGAAGTTTTGTTTGAAATTTCGAAATTGGAATTTGTTTTCTAGTTTATTCTGTTAAAAAGAAAAAAGTTTCAGATATAAGGTAACTAGCATAATCAATCAATAGATAAACTACGCCAATGTAATTAAAAATTCTTTTTTTTTTCTTGTTGTAAAAGCAAATCGCTTGGATTATTAAAACTTTGCCTACATTCTTTTGATTTAAAATAACCTGGAAAAAACCACATAAGTACACATAATTTTCCTTTCAATTGCTAACTTTTCAATTTTGTAGACTGTAATACTTTTTCAAATTTATTTTTCCTCTCACGAGAATATTGAAATCAAATGGAAATGGAAAATGTTTAATCTGGTCTTTTAGTTTTTCTTTTTTTCTTTCAACGAATGATTTTAATGAATTCGAGTTGGTAAATAACATCCTTTTTTTTGTTTTGAATATTAAATAATAGCTAGTCAGACTAAAATCGAACTCACCGGATCATCCTCTTATACAAATTTACGTTCATTATTCATTTTTAACATTAAATTTTGTTTGAAGATATTGGTGCCTGTTCTGATATCCGACGTTACGTTAGTTTTATTCGATATTACTCACTTGCTGCTCGATATTACATTTTTGGTGTTCTGGAATACGCAACGTTTCATTTCAGTTCAACGCGTAGCAACGCATTCGATTTTTGATGTTCTGATACCCGCCGGGAACTCGATTTTCAGGTTAAATTACTCACTTCAGTTTTCGCGCGTTCGAATGAATATTTTTGTATGAATCTCCTTTATTTCTAAACCCACCCACACTATGCACCATAATATCAATTTTAATCAATTCTAATCTCATTTTGGGCCTGAAAATGGCTTTTATGAAGGATATATTCATAAAAAAAAATGTTTTTTTTTTTCATTTTTAAATTTTTTAATGATTAGTGAATGGAAAAAATGTTACAAAAATATATAATTTATATTTTGAAATAAACATTGCTGAAAAATATATGAAATTTATTTTAATAAGGACAATAACTTTATTTTTAAAACATTTATTGATGAAATGACTTAGAAAAAACACAAACAGCTGATTTTTGACATGCGATGATTGCCGTTTTTTTAAATGGGAAACGTAGTTTTCCAGAACACTGATCGCGTTAGAAATCGAATCGAACGCGTTACGTTTACTCACCTAACGCCGTAAAACAGAACAAGGGTGAATAACTCGACAACCGTAATACTGAATCTATTTGAAAAGAAATTATAGGAGGATATTGTTTAACTGCAATTTACTACTTTTTTCCCTGATTTATTTCCCAATGGAATGTAGGCAAGGACTATACATGAAAAGTGATAATCTAATGGTCTTTTCAGACACTAAAAAAATTGTTTGTATCAATTAAGAAGACTATTACATGACTTTTCTGATAGAGCAGGCACAATTTAGTCGCTGACTTCATTATAAAATAAATACAAAAAAACTTTCATGTCATAATTTCTCAGTAAGTATTCATTCTTTGCTAGTTTTAGACATTCACATATAGTACTTACATTAATCTTCTACTATATTATTACAGTCTTTGTCATCCAACTATTTTAGCATTGTCCGCATTTCATCATGGTCTTTCCTTTTTTATTCTTCCTATTTTTAGCCCTATGTATGTTATGTATGTAATTCCCAATATAAGTTACCGACTAGGCTACTGGGAAATCTCTAGTTTCAACTAAATTTTGTAAAATAACTCCTAAAATTTTCCCAGCCAACACAAGAAGAATTCTTCATATATCTTGAGTGGATTTACTTCTACTTTCTCAAATTATAAAGGTATTAAACACAAAACTCTATTTCTTCCCAATTTGTTTTTCTTTCATAAAGATTTTAAACAATAAATCAATAAATTATATAACACAAAAAAAAATCAGTAAAATTGAGTACACTTTATTAAATTTTCAAATTTAATAAAAATATTAGTGAAACTTTGTATATTCCATAAATCATTTTTCATGTTTTTCGTTAAGGTTTTATATGGGCTTTTCAAAAGGATTGAAGAAATAGTATTTTTCTTTTTTTTTTTTGGGTATACCTTTTCAAAGTTCTTACAAGTTTTAAATGGATCTAAATCAATCTGTTAAAATTGCTTCAAAAGCAAATAAAGTCCACGAATCATTTCCATTCTTTTTTTCTCGTCTGATATTTGACTATGGAGAAAAAAAAGCCTGTAAAGCTCTGAACTTCAAAAAAGGGAACAATTTTATGACTATGAAAATCTTATTGGATTTTTAATGTTCATATTTCAAGATTTTTTTTTTTTTATTAAACGTTCTTGACTGACGACAACTTAACGACGCGTTTCTTAAAAATAGGTACTCAAAATTTTAACATGTTCGTAACGATTTTTTATTTAAATAATATAGAATTTTACATCTTTTAATGTCATTTGATAAAGTCATTAATCATTGGCTGCATCCAGCACTACTAAGCGCTTAGTCGAAATTCTTAATCTAAGCAGTTAGAATTTTTTGAACTCCTGGATGCATTTTCTTTGCTTGAATTAAGCGAAAAAAAATTCACCACTAGAATTATCTGTGGTAAACGTCAAATTAGTTTTAATTGAATAAATTCTAAAAAAAATATTTTTTTTTTTAGCGAAATAAGTGCCGAAAGTAAATAAAAATTGAGAATAAAGTGAACTAAAAATTTTATGGGAAAGTGGAAAAATTTTAACAAACTCATTGCAATTAAAATTCAATAATCCAGAAACAATTATCAAAAATTAATCTCAACTTATTCATTGCACATACCATTTCTTAACGTGAACAACAACCTCAAATGCGCTGTTTGGGTTAGCAAAAAATTTTTATGCTAGAATTTCACTAAGCGCTTAAAGTTAGAATTGCATCCAGTCCTCTTGCTAGATTTAAGCGCTGTAAAGCGCTTTAAGCGCTTAGAACTGCTGGATGCGCCCATTAATTTGTTCGAATCCATTTGTCTGAAAATTACATACATACTTTTATATACAAATATTATAATTTTTGGTTTAACCTATAATAATAAATAACTAATTGAAAGCTAATTGAAACATTCTATCAAAATCTGAAGATCGCAATTTATTATACCACGACAAAGCTTTTTTCTCATTTCATATAATATAAAGAAATCAAAATGCGTATGAATTTGATTAACTGAAATAGACATGTTATTTTAAGGCCTCACAATGGTGTTGTCCCTAGGGCCTGGCCTCCTCCATCCATCCATATAGCATGTAAAAGAACAGTAGTGAGAATGAAATATCAGGATTATTATTTAAATAAATTATCCCCTTTCTCTTCTTTCTATAAGTCGAACTTGAGTCTCATACATAATAAATCGAGTTAATGAAATGTGCCTCATAAAAATGTTCAAATCGAAAACTTAAAAGCGTTCCAAAAAAAAACAGAAGCTGAACTAAAATTTAAATCAAAAATTATTCAAATTACAAAATCCTTGAAGGACAATTCGTTATTATTTATTTTTTTTTCGTTCTTCGTATTTTTAAAGAAAAATATTTATTCAGCAACGGATTTAAAGTTTCTTAAATTTAAAGTAATTTCTTAAGTTTATATGAATTTTTAATTCCATTAAAATAGATCCAAATAATAAAAAAAAAAAAGAAGAAAAATGGAAAAGAGTCAAGAAAAATGTGGTGCCGACGAAGTGAAATGTCCTTTTCTTCTATAGGATTTTGATGTTGATATTTACATATTAATCGGCTCTTATCCGCATTTCTTGTGAAACGTCACAAGCTTAAAATTGTGAGACAAGAAATGATTATCACCACTTTCGACCTTTTTGTTGTCCTTTCAAAAGAATCTCAAAAATAACATAAAAAAGCTTTTCCTTCTTTAATATAAACGACATAAATGAAAGTTTCTTCTAATATTTGTTTTTTTTTTTTTTTTTTACAGCTCGTTCGTCCTTATTACTTTGCTGTTGTTGGTGTTATTATTACTGTGTTGTGTTGATTTTTCTAAGTTCATTTTTCGTTTTTCGTTTTTTTTTTTTCTTTTTTACTCCATATTTTGAATCCCCGCATTTACCCAAGCAAATTAATTAAAATTTACAATCAGTTTTATATCAGTTGGGCTGAGAAATAAACGAGCTTCAATTATTATACAAGTTTTTGGGGCATTTTTATTATACAATTTCATCCCTCGTTCAACTGATAAGACTAATTGTATAAAATAAATTTTATAATTAATTTGCATTTCTCTTCGCTTTTTCGTTTTTTTTTTTTTATCCACTTACCAAAATTTAATAATAATAATAATAATAATTAAGAAAAATATGAGAAAAAAATATAATAAAAAGAAATACGATATCTGATCAAATATGGTGAAATTTTTAATTAAATATAAAAATGACAAGCACAAGGTTAAATTCGGAAAGAAACATTTTGATACAAATAAAATCAATAATGAACATTTAGGAATTATTAAGTTATTCGAAAGAAAGTAGAAGTAGTTGTCTACTAAACAACATTTCAATAGACCAATAAACAATTACATTAATTAAAATTTAAATTACAACTCAATAAAACTGGCTTTCAAAAAAAGGACTTAACCAGTTTACGTTCACTCGTCAACATCGGTGTTATTAGATGGCAAAAAAGTCAGTGCCGAAATCGTAATCGTAATCATAACCGGACTCGTAGTCAATTAGTGCCATTCATTCATTTATTTGAGACTTTACAATAAAACAATTTTTTTTTTACATAATTACTTAACGTAGTAAATAAAAAAATAAAATTAAAACAAATTCAGGCAGCTGGCTTTTAAGAAATGCAATTCCGTAATTGTTCCATCCAAAACATAGTCAATTAGTGGCATTCATAAATGGTATTTGGAGAAAATATGCGTTTCTAGATAAATTAATGTACTGTAATTGTTAAAATTATTTTCATGAAATCTATTTACTTTTAATATTTATTTTAATAATAAATTTAATTTTTATATTAGAAAGATATTTTATGGTTTCCCTTTTTTCATTTTCAGGTTTTTTCGAATATATTTTAACGAATTAAATGTAAACTTATTGCTAAAAATATAATTTTTCTATAAATTTGCCAGACAATAGCTGATAGAGTGTCGATGTAATGACATCATGGTCATAAATTTATAATATGCAGCGAACGACAAAATATTAAATTTATGGCTAAATTATAATAGAAGGAACCAAGGACGAACTTTTATTATTATGTTTTGTCTTTTCCTAGGCATGGCTCTGCCTATTAAAACTTCGGATTTAATCACTTTTAGTTACATTTAGTTGATGAGTGAACGCACTTCAATATTCCTATTGGGAAAATACATATGGCTGTTATAATACGTCAAAAAAGGAAAGATACTTGAAATGAATATCGTTTTGGGCACATATGTGTACCATATGTTTTTACTGACTGTTTATTTGACAACATTTTTTTTTATTAATATCCTTTAAATTAATTATGACTTTGAAATTATTTATTAATTATTGTTTATTAAATATTTTATTATACATTTTTTTTAAATATATGTTTCGATTAAAATAAAGAAGAAAAAAATTGTATCTATGTTGAAATTAAATAAACAAAAACAAACAAAATATGAAAATAAATACTTTATAATTTTTTAACAAAATCGCTACTAATACTTGAAAAACCATTTTAAATATTTTAAAATTCAACGAATATTTTAGTTCTTCTACTTCCCACCAGATCAACACAAAATTTGCTGTCTGGCGTAATTTAATTCTTTGAAAAACGATCTGTCAAAAATTCCAAACAAAGCAGTTTTTATCATTGCACGCCAAAAATTCCGGCGTTTTTAATTTTAAATATTTTTAAGTTTCAAATTACGATAAGCCATTAGTAAATTTCAATTGTAAAAGTTGAATTAAATTCTAAGTAAAAAAATTCTTTGATATATTTATACATAAAAGTGCTATAATGTACTACGAAAATTCTTGTCGACTATGTTTGAAAGAATTAAACGGGCCGGGAATTGATTGCTCCTCAATTACAGAATTACGAGATTCAATTTTCATGTTATTTAATGTTGAGGTAATTATATTTTATATATAATACTCTAAAAACCAAAAAACTTGTGGACGAAAAGTGTGAATATTATTTTAAAGTGACATTTATATGAAGTAGATTTTTCCAACAAAAACGTATTCGTTTCACTAAGTAGTTTTTAATGAATTCCTTGTTTTATGAATTATTATCTTTTAATAGTTCTCATAATCGTTTATTAAAAAATGTTTTACATATTATTATATTTCTTCAAAATTATAAACATTTCAGATTAAAGCCGGGGACACATGTAAAAGTATATGCAACAAATGTTTTGAAAATAGTATGGCATTTAAAGCGTTCAAAAACACTGTAAATGAATGTCAAAAAATTATTTCCGATTATGATAGAATTCGAAAGCAAATTTTACAAAATCGTCGAAATATATCAATAAAAGAAGAAGTTATTGATTTAAGTGATTCACAGGAAAATGCACTAGAAAATTTCAATAGACGAAAACGTCACTTAACAAATCCTGTCACTGATTCTCAAATAAATGATATACTAGATATTGTACATGATAATCCATCGAAATCATATTCAAATGGAAATAATAAAAAATTAAGAATATCCCATCCGATTTCACTGTATCGGGAAGTAAAGACAGAACCACAAATGAATGGTTTTGAACCAATTTCGTCGTCAACATCTAAAGATGCTTTAAATAATACAAATCAAACACAATCAGATGATGGTACTCGTAGTGAATCAATATGTAGTCCAACAACGACTGGCCTTCAAGCGGAAGCATCAACAATTTTGGTAAAAGATGAATTAATAAATATTGAAAATGAAACATTATCTGAAAATATAAATGTCAGTAATGGTACAGTTTCATCAAGCGTACAAACTATTACACATAATGATGAAGAATCAAATTCAAATAAAAGAAAAAGACTGTCAAGTCCAAATAAATCGTATAATTCATCTCCATCAAAAAAATCTGATATTGATAAAAATGAAACAAATAACAATGCACTTTTGACACCAATTCGTGCTAATGAAATTTTTGAATGTTCACATTGTATAACAAATTTTAAAACATTAAAAGAATTCGAAACTCATTTATTAAAAAAACATAAAATATCAAAATCTAATGAGAAGAAATCACAATCAACAAGAAATAAATCAAAATCAAAATTAGATAATTCAGTATCATCGACCGATGGTAATAAATCTGAAACAAATTCAACACCAGAAGGTAGAACACTAATATCCAGACAAGCTAAATCACAAGCTCTAAAAAAAATTGTTATTACCCGAATAGCATATAGTTCACCAAATGAATTTCGGCGGATGACAAATTTAATTGATTGTGAAAATAGTGCCAAAAATAACAATAACAATAACACAACACCAGAATCACAATTATCAAAATCGATAATCGAGAATGGTGGAAAAACGACGAATGTGATTAAGAAACCGGAAACGCCAAATGAACAATCGATTAAAGCAACAAATATTGATAAGAAACGTACAATTACAATAACCTTATTAAAAGCTAAGAATTTTGTCAATTTTCGTTATACTGATCAAAGTAAACAGATTATTGATTTCAATACAGTAACACGCGAGGAACTGAACGATATACGTAACAGTTTAATGATACCAAAAGTTTGGCAAAATCTTAAAAATGCTTTTAAAGATACACCGCCAGATACAAAAGCAGTCAATCAATTACAAAGAATATTCGGTGAGAAATTTCATGTATAAATTTCATTTGTTTTTAATTCATTTTTAGCGTTTTTTTTTTTTACATTTTTATATTTCTTATATTTTAGACATCTTATTTTTTTTTTTAATCATATATTTTTAAATCATTGTAATTATATAACTTTCAGAACAACGTATTTTTAATTAGTAAATGAAAGAAATTTAAAAAATTGTTTCAATAATATTATTTTTAAATATCTATTGAAGCATTTCAAAAGTATGAGGCTCAATTCAGTTACAGAGCTTATATTATCCTTTACAAATGCTTAATAATAAAGTAATTTGTAATTAATCAGGCCTAATCTAAGCCCTATAAGTGAATTGAGTGAATCACGAAAGTTATTTCTATTATTCTATACATTTTTTTTTATTTTTGTATGTAAAAGTTGGCGAATATGTACTTTTAATTACATTAATTCTAGTTACAAATTTATTTTTATTGAAAATATTTTCGATATATACAAAAATTCTATAAAAATTAGTGTTATACATTTTCAAATTATAACAATAAAAAGTTTTACTCATTAAAATGGCTTACACAAATTTCTTTATATCAAAAAATTACAATATTATTTTATTTTTATATATTTTATTATAAAAATGTTATGTACTCCTCGCCATCAACAATAAAAATATAATATTAACTTTCAAATATATTACAAAAATGTTTCAGTTTTTTTTGTTCTACTGAACTGAAACTGAACTCAAATAACGATCAACAAGCAATTCAATTCAATGTATTTTAGAAAAATATAAGTAAATTGTAGTTAATTTCCAATTAGATAGATGGCGAGTTGATGTGTAAGTAACTATCAAATTTTGACACTTTATATTGTTAATTTTAAACTGTTTAATTCATTAAAACAATTGGGCTTATTAAAATATATCTAATTCTGTTTTTACACGAATTAGAAAAAGAAATCTCATTCGTGTTAAATCAAAATCGTGTAGAAACAGAATTAGATGTATTATTGCGTTTTTGTTTCGCGAAAAAAAATTCTATATTTAATATCAGTTTTTCAGGAAAATCGGAATTTTTTTTTTATTCGTTTCTAGAAAATATTAACCAAAAATGTAGAATTTTCTGCATTTTACTTTTTTTCGACAATCCCAAAAATTCTCACCTTAAAATCATAATAGAAAATTTCAAATTGGAGTAAAAAGAATAACAGTTGATAACGAATTTATTCCAAACATGAGTAAAAAAAAGAGATTTGAATTTTTACTGTTCGATTCTAGTTTGAAAAAGTCAGCTTTCATAAAAATGGTTAATTTTTCAGAATTTTCATTTGAGAAAAGAGAGAGCCATAAAATAAAACTGATCGTAATAATTTTTTTTTTTTTTAATTAAATATTTTGCAATGGCAGTAGTAATTTTTTAGTTTCAATTTATTTTACATCATATTTAAGTTAAATTTGTGTTTTTTCAAAGTTATATTAGAATTTATTTAAAGTCATTTAGTACAATAAAATATAAAACTGATAAAATTAATTTCGATACCAAAAAAGAATTTCAATTTCTAAAACTCGTAAACCGAATTCAAGATTTAAGTCAACTATGATGCATTTTGGTATGCAGAAACTGGCATTCCAAATATAAAGTTATCCAACAAAACGTAATATAACTTTAAAATGGAATAAAAACAAAACCAAGTTTGAAGTACATTTGATAACATTAATGATGGAATAGAACTTCATGTAAATGTGCACCACGAATACGTTTGACATAATGCATAACAGAGCAACTCCACAGGCTTATTTTAAGACTTTGTTTTCAAATATTTTCAATACATTCTGATACAGCTTAAACTTTTGAATTGGTTATATACGAGCACAGAAGGAATTGATTAAATATTAATTTTAATTAACTTTAAATTTCCTGCAAACAAATTTATGATATAAATTAAATAAATTTGTGAATTTTATAAATGAACAATTTTTGGTTGTAAAAATAAAATTTTTTTTTTTTTATTTAATAAAATTTTTATTACAAATCAGACTAATTTTTGGATTTTTTTTTATTTTCGGAGGTTCCTTTAGAAACAACTGTGGGAATGCATTTTCTTTTTTCTTCACTTTCTATAGTCTCGTTAAATTATAATTACCAAAATTCGATAATTTATAAAGGCAAAAAATTTTGTTCAAACTTAATTTGTGTTTGATTGCAATTTTTCAGTTAGTACAAAATGGATAATGTTTAATTAATCAAGTTGGTGGAATGAAGTGATATTTTATTTAATAAAAAAAGTGGATGCAAAAATGTGGTAGAAAATTATTCCATTTTTTTTACTTGAAATATTTTTTTAAATAAATATGTGCAATTTAAATTCATCAACTAAATAATAAATGGCAAGTTTTATCAACGGTGTTGACGGCGTCAAGTTTGCCTACCCAAAAATATTTCAAGTATTATAACATTTTATGTATCAGCTGCGTTCGTCGAGATTTTCGGATTTGGTGTAATATCCCGGACCCAACAACAAAATTATTATTTAATGTTATGAATCCGTGAAATCTTTTGATATAAATAAAACTTTGATACCTTTATTAATTTCACTTTTTAAATAAATAATTAACAATTTAATTTTGATTTTAAATTACAATTATTTTATTCAATACGTATTTCGAGATACATACATTTCATCATTAGTAAATATGACTGAATACAATACAAAATCATTTAACAATAAAATAAAATCAAATATTTTTGACAGCTACTAAAAAAAAAATATTTTTCTCAGGTAAAATGATTTTAAAAAATTTTTAATAAATTATTAGTATTTTTAAAGTAAAATTTAAACAATTTGGAAGAGAAATGAATCAATGTTTCCATTATCCTTGTTCATAGCATATGAACTATTATGGATGAAACAATTTTCAAATACATCCAATTTCTGCTCTTTAATTACATGTTTTAATAAACTACACTTTTCTCTGGATATGCTATGGTTCGTATTGATAACATCTGAAACAATTGCCGATTTGTTTGGTTCATTGTTTTTGATATATCTTATGTGTTCTTCAAATCAATTGTCTAATTTCCTTTTTAAACAAAATTATTGTCATATATTTGCAAGCAGCCAATATAAATCCTTAAGTGGGGGTAGCGAGCGGAGCGTAACGTTGCGAGCATGCATCAAGTCACTACCAATAACATAAAAATAAGTAAAAATTTAAGAAAAAAAAAACAATACAATAAATAAATAACATGATAGTTGTGGTTCGGTCCAGGAAATTACACCAGATCCAGATTTTCTCCTGGTTTAAGCTATGAGTGCTACAAATATTATATAAACTGGAACAATAAATAAATTTGTCGAAAAACTTAAAGGTTATGTACATTTTTTTTGTCTAAAATCTCATTTTTCCGATCTACTTGAAAAATATTTTCATTGTGGATACAAAAAAATTCAAAAGTACATGAAATTTTCTGCTTTTTTTTATATTACTGTTAATGATTAACTTGTAAAAGTGTGCTCATTTAATTGAAAATAAAATTTTATTTCGCCTATAAAAAAAACTAAATATTTTGATACCTTCCTTACTCTTTCGCCAATAAATAAATGACATCTGTGCATTAAAAGAAATATTCTTGATAATTTCAATTTCGAAAATCCTCATAATTTACTATTCGCACGAAAAATTAAAATATTTTCGCTGTCAATTCAAATCAATTCTATTCACTTGCACTCACTGATGTCACATATTTGTCAAAAACCATGACAGCCGTTGTTTTAGACAAAATGACAGTTCTGTCAAAATAATTCGAAATTGTTTAGTTCGTTTTGTGCGTCCTGCGAAATTTGGAATTTTAATACATATTTTCTTTCCATTATTAAAACAATCTAATAAAATTATTTTATTTGGAAAATGTTTAATTTTCGCTCGTGTTGCCGCTTATGTTTGAAGCAGGACGAAAGTGTAGCAATAAATTGTTTAGATTCCGATGAATTATGTTCAGCAGTAAAACACTTTTTTTGTTTTGATGTGAGTTTTTCAGTTTTTATATTTTTAAACCCATCTTTTTAAAAAAGATTATAAAAAAAAGAAGGAATATTAACATGTTTGTCAAAAACAAGACATTATTTATACTTATAACTGGTGCACAAAATTGTTTATAAAACTTTTTTTTTTTTGTATAATTTTTCAGATAACATCAAATGATGATTGTTCCACGAAAGTCTGCCGTGAGTGTACCGGAAAAATAACAAATTTTTTAATATTCAAGAACTCGGTATTGCACACACAAGAAACCATCAAGCAATATCAACTATTCCAAGCAAAAGTAATTCTTTATTATATCAATCGTTGCGAATTTGATTAAATTTTAGTTTTTTTTTCAGATATTAAATATAAAGGATGGTAAGTAATATTTGTTTTTATTCCAATAATTTTCCTAATTTTTTATATTAAATGAATTTCCAAATCAATAGAACCTAGTGATGACGACGACGTTATATTTGTCCCACCCAAACAAGTTGTATCGTTTAATACAAAAATTGTACGAGCAACTGCCAGAAAGAGTACAACGCAACTTTTACCGGTTGTTATCAAACCTATTAAATTGAGAAAATTGCGTATAATATGTAACTCGCTGACTAAAAATGATCTAAAAAATGTCGTTTTAAATAAAAGAGATCAAAAAATCTTGAAATTGCATACTCATACAAATATGAAATCAAAACAAAATAATGAGTTAAAATGTCCTCCAATTCGTCTTAATTTAAATAAAATATTTGAAAAATATACGAAAAATTCGACGAATTCCATAAAATTTAATAACGTTTCTCCATCCACAAGTAAGGATAACCCAACCGTAATTGTTCCCGCTTATTTAGTCAAGCAATCATTAGTAAATAATAATGATTGCTATAATAATGATAATCCAACAAACGATATTAAGAATCAAATATCATCAATACTTAAAACAATTACGAAAGATAAAGAATCAACGGATACCACAAAAGTTAGTAAAGTTTGCCATACCATAAGTGATGAATACCCGACGATATGTAGTTCAAATGCGACATCCGTAAAAGTTTTGAATATTAAAAATTATTCTAACGGAATAGATAATAATAAGCTTACAAGCGATATTAAGAATAAAGAATCATCAACGCTTGTATATAATCAAACATTTACTAATTCTACGACTCCTAATGAATCTTCAAATTTTACAATTGCCGAAAACTTAATTAATAAAATGCCAAGACCAATGATTGATATAGAAAGAACATCTGTAAATCGAAATGAGGAAACCAATAAAACCAAAAAGCCTTCATTGCATATACAGTTTATACCAGTTAAACAAGGGACTTCTTCTTTAACACCAGTTTCCCAACCAGTTACATCTGTTCCACTTCTAACCCCAATAATAAGTCGAGGAATTGGTTCCGTTCAAGCTGTTTCAAATCTATTAAAACGAAATGCAGAAATGATTAATTCGAAACCATTAAATCATATTAAGTCTCCTTCAAATACATCTGAAACATCGTCAGTATTGACAAATTATCAACGTACTACGAAACTTTCAAATGTAATTCCAATGCGTACCAATCAAAGTCCTACATCATCGCCAGCACCAACAGCTACAATTAAAGCACCTACAATCCAACAACTTCAAAATACTGATCAAATGAAGTATTTAAATATGAATTCATTGAATAATAATACTTCGAAATCAACTAATAGATTTATACCAATTAATTTTGTACAAAATGATAGTAAAGTTAAAATGTTGTCTGTGAAAGAATTGAATATAAAAGGGGAAGTGAAAAATACGCATCAAACAACAATTGAAAGTAACAGTTTTCCTAATTTACCTATTCGGATATCATTAGTTAAACTTGATGACAAAATCCATATTAAATTAAATAGTTCGTCAAGTACTGAAATTAAATATTCAAATTTAAGTAATGATCAGAAAAAAGCGGTACGTAATAGTTTGATGCAAGCATTACAATTCGATAAACGATCGAAAGATTTATTAACATGGCTTGGTTTACCATAAGAATTTTTCTTAAATTGCTCATAATCTAGAAAATGAAAATAGCTAAATCATTGACTTTTTTCTACACTAAATTAAGATATAATTGTACAATTTTGAAATATGATATATTGCAGTTAATAGTATTCTATTTTTTGTTTTTAAAAAATTCAATAAAAGAAAAATCTTTTGTAAACAAATTTATTACAAAGTATGTATTTGCTTCATCCCTGTCGCACTACTTTGATGTAAGGGATGTCACAAAATTCACGCAAGATCTGAATTTTACGCCATTTGTGCGATAAAGTGTTGCCAACGAAAAAAAAACAATGTGACAGCTGACAGTTCAGGGTTATTAAAAATTGAGCGCTACACGCGAAAGAATAAAGCGTATTCATTGTTGAGCAATATTTTAAAAATAATGAGTCATTTCCTGATCGTGTAATTTCCCGTTTTAGTGGTCAGAATTGGGTGCCCAGATCATTCGATTTAACGCCGTTTGACCTTTTCCTTTGATTTTTGAAGTCTAATGCCCTAGACATACTACACGATTTAATCCAGTGGATTATTTTTTAATCAAGAATTGCGACACATTCTGTTTTTCTGGATTAAAATTCATTCTCAATTATTTTATGACATTTCTCAAAGCTTTCTATAAATTTGTATGTGGTTAGAAAATTTTGGAAGTAAAAAAAAAATTATTTATGAATATGCAAACATCTAAAATCTTAAAGAAAAAATTTAAAAATATTATATTTTTTAAAAAAAAGAATCATTTCCTTGAAAATACAAGAAATTGGAGCCGCCAAATTCAAATCTGTTATTTTGTTCTACATTTTCTATTACTTTTTCTTTTTTGAAAGTTTATATCTATAAATATGAGCGGTATTACCAGATTTAAAAGCGAAAGCTTTAAAGCTTTTAACATTCAAAAAGCGGAAAGTTCTCAATTATTTAATAATTTAGATTAAAATTCTCGGTTATCTATCCTCAATAATTGAGAAAATCTGGTCCGTTATCGAATTTTAACCGAGAATCATGAAATAATCTAGATTATCGCTGCTAATATGTTCTAGGTATAAGGCTTATGCTAACAAGCCTACTACCACCCACGTCTTGGGGGGAGGAAGTTCAGCCAGTAGGTCATGGAAAATTTCAACAAAAGAGGGTGTGTGTGGTGTGTGCCAGCAAAGTCATGGAGGCCATTTATCCGATATGCTAATCCATACATAACCCTATACTGTATATGAACTTTATGAATCCATAAATGAAAGAATATACAGATTGCGCCATGCGCATGTCGGCCAGTTTAAATTTTTATTTTCATACTTTTATGACGTCACACGGGTGATGCTGTTAAAAACTAAATAAATAAATAATTAACGTTTAAAAAAGTTTGTGAATTAAATAAAAGTTTAAATTTAAAAATGAGGTGTGTCGTGTTTCATTGAAATAATAACGCTAACAAAAAAAAGAAATTTTGCTTTTATTGTTTCCCAAAAGAACAAATGTTATTCAAAAAATGCATTTTTGTAAAAGAAGTGACTGTTTTAATAGCAAAACGTCGACATAAAATTAAAAAAAACTGTTTTTTCGGGCAAGGATGTATTTTCGTATTAAGAAACTAAATCTAAATCGAGAAATTATTGAAAATTTAAAATTTAAAAAAAGAAAATTTAGAAAAATTGTAACATAATTTTATAATAATAAATGAAAATAAACATTAAATTTACATACATTAATTTTGGTTCATTTATTTATTCTATTTAAAAAAATATATAATTAGAAGTAAAAACTTCCTTAAGAACCACTTTTTAGTAAATAATTGTGATTTTTCATATAAAGCATTTTTCATATAAACACCCCTGTGACGTAGTTGCGCAGAAAAAACCAATTTGAAATATGGAAAGGCGTAATCTGTATATTCTTTCATTCTGGTTATGAATCAATAAAAAATTTACAATTTAAGTATTAAACCAGAAGTGGTTATTTCCGTTATAGTTTGCACATATTTAAATTTACTGGTCATCGTAGCCACCATCTCTAGGTAAAATTATGCAAAGCTCATTTGTGAACTTTTTGTTAAATATATCAAAACGTTTCTTGAAATATATCAAATTTAATTCGTAAAATTAATAATAATTTTTTGATATAAAATATTCTTTAACTCGTTTCACTGCTAAATAATAAATTTTCTGAAATTTAAATGTCAAATCAAACTTTTATCAAAGACAAAAATTAGTAAAGATATGTAAAATTCAAAAAAGCTTTTATGTAACTGAATAAATTATATAAGTTTTTATGGTATGAGCTTAAAGCTCTCTCCATAAGACCTAATGTAATTTACTTATATTATTTTTGAGCTTTCCGTATCTCTCTTTGCTTTTATTCCCAACTTTAGCGACGAGAGCAAAATAATGCGAAAATAGTTTAGCAAGTGTTAGTGCCTTGAAGCTTTAGTAAAGTGAAAGTTAAAACTGTTTTAACTTTCGAAAATGGTACTTTCGAAAAATGTTAGGATCTATTATTTTACTATTTACTATCTACTTTTACATTATGATTGCCTGTTGAGGGTCAGTAAGCGAATGGCGCGGTTGAACTTTCAATTTTTTCGAAATCGAAACAGTTACTTGTTTGTTTGCGTAAAAAACTCCGTTGCGCTAACATTTCGAGAGGTAGGATCTTCTGCCTCACCTCCAACCCTCCTATGACTGCGCTAGAATTCTACCCAAAAACACCGCGTGTAATCCGGCACAAACGAAGACGATATAATAGAAAAAAAAGAAAGGCTTTAGAAAAATGTACATAAAAACGCAGAAAGAAAGAAATAGTCGAAATAAAATACAATAGTCATAAATCTGAAAAATTTTAAATAATTAATTTCAAAAATTAGTATGTATATTTTTACTGTCAATTAAATTCAATTGAATTCATTTGTACTGCCATTTATTGTCTAGTCTAGAGTCACGTAGTTATCATAAATTAATTAACTGTACTGGCAGCCGTTGTTTTAGACAAAATGACAAATCTGTCAAAATAATTCGAAATTGTTTAGTTCGTTTTGTGCGTCCTGCGAAATTTGGAATTTTAATACATATTTTATTTCCGTCATTAAAACAATCTAATAAAATTTATTTTATTTGGATAATGTTTAATTTTCGCTCGTGTTGCCGCCTGTGTTTGAAGCAGGACGAAAGTGTAGCAATAAATTGTTTAGATTCCGATGAGTTATGTTCAGCTGTAAAACACTTTTTTTGTTTTGATGTGAGTTTTTCAGTTTTTATATTTTTAAACTCACCTTTTTGAAAATGATTATGAGGCGATAATAAATATATAATAGAAGAAGGGGATATTAACATGTCAAAAACAAGACATTATTTTCGTCGCGAATAATGTTTTTTTTTTGCAATTTGGCTTTTATCGCCATCTTTTAAGGAATAGTTTTCCTTATTTTATTTTTAAATTATTCTTGTTTAGAACTTTAGCAGTTTCTTGAAAAATACTGTTATTGATATATTCAACTGCTTAAACTTACTCAATCTTATAACTGGTGCACAAAATTGTTTATAAAACATTATTTTTTTGTATAATTTTTCAGATAACATCAAATGATGATTGTTCCACGAAAGTCTGCCGTGAGTGTACCGGAAAAATAACAAATTTTTTAATATTCAAGAACTCGGTATTGCACACACAAGAAACCATCAAGCAATATCAACTATTCCAAGCAAAAGTAATTCTTTATTATATCAATCGTTGCGAATTTGATTAATTTTTAGTTTTTTTTTTTTTCAGATATTAAATATAAAGGATGGTAAGTAATATTTGTTTTTATTCCAATAATTTTCCTAATTTTTTATATTAAATGAATTTCCAAATCAATAGAACCTAGCGATGACGACGATGTTATATTTGTCTCATCCAAACAAGTTGAATCGTTTAATATAAAAATTGTACAAGCAACTGCCAGAAAGAGTACAACGCAACTTTTACCGGTTGTTATCAAACCTATTAAATTGAGAAAATTGCGTATAATATGTAACTCGCTGACTAAAAATGATCTAAAAAATGTCGTTTTAAATAAAAGAGATCAAAAAATCTTGAAATTGCATACTCATACAAATATGAAATCAAAACAAAATAATGAGTTAAAATGTCCTCCAATTCGTCTTAATTTAAATAAAATATTTAAAAAAAATTCGAAAGATACGAGAAATTCCATAAAGCTTGATAAATATTCCCCATCCACAAGTGACAAAATCCCAACCGCAAATGTTCCCCCGGATTTAGTAAATAATAATGATAGCTTTATTAATGATAATCCAATAAAGGATATTAAGAATCAAATATCATCGGCACTTAGAAAAATTTTGAAAGATAAAGAATTAACGGATTCCACAAAATCTAGCAACGTTTCATCTTCAAGTGATAAAAACGCAACAATAAGTGACCCTTACACGAAATCAATCAAATTTGCAAACGAGAAGACTACAAGACTTACTAAGAATAGAAGATTATCGGCACTTAAACAAATTTCGAAAGATAAAGAATCAACGGACTCCACAAAAATTAGTAACCCTTGCCAATCCACAAGTGATGAAAATACAACAATATGGGGTCCCAACGCGAAATCAGCCAAAATTATAAAAGATAGTGAGAGCTCTAAAAGAATAGATAATAGTGATAAGACAATAAGAAATATTAAAAATAAAAAATCTTCGACCCTTAAACAAATTTCGAAAGATAAAGAATCTACGAATTCTACAAAAGTTAGTAATGTTGACCAATCCACAAGTGATGAAATCGGAACGATAATGAGTTTAAATCCGAATAATGAAAGTTCTAAAACGATGGATAGTACTGACATGTCTACAAAGCATAATAAAGCAAAAGAATCATCGACTGTTGTAAGTAAACATCAAACAGCTACTGATTCTACGACTCCTAATGAATCTTTAAATGTTACATTTATCGGAAGCTCAAATAATAAAATGCCAAGACCAATGATTGATACAGAAAGAACATCTGTGAATGCAAACGAGGAAACCAGTAAAACTAAAAAGCCTTCATCGTCTATACAATTTATACCAATTAAACAAGGAGCTTCATTAACACCAGTCTCCCAACCAGTTTCATCTGTTCCGCTTCTAACACCAATAATAAGTCAAGTAGTTGGTTCCGTTCAAGCTATACCAAATCTATTAAAACCAAATGGAGACAAGATTCATTCTCAACCATTAACTCATATGAGCTATTGTCCAAATACATCTCAAATACCGCCAGTATTTACAAATAATCAACATATTATAAAACCTTCAAATGTAATTCCAATTCGTTCCAATCTAAGTCCTATATCATCGCAAATATTAAAATGTGTTACAGAAGATAAGTCAGCACCAAATAAATCATCTCTAATCCAACAACCTTTACATACTACTCAAATGAATTATATAAATATTAATCCATTGAATAATAATCATTCAAATTCAACTGATGAATTTATACCAATGGATGTTTTATTTGCTCGACAGAATCCAATTAATGCTGTACATTTACAAAATGATCATAAAGTTAAAGTGCTGTCTGTGAAAGAATTGAATATGAGAGCGGACGTGAACAATACTCGTCGACCATCAAATGAACCATGTCCTAATTTACCTATTCGGATATCATTAGTTAAACTTTATGAAAAAATCCATATTAAATTAAATAATTCATCAAGTGCTGAGATTCAATATTCAAATTTAACAAATGATCAAAAAATAGCGGTAAAAAATAGCTTGATGCAGGATTCAGCTCGGTCACGAATAGCATCTGGATTAAGAGAGTCCAAATTTGATAAACGATCAATAGATTTGTTAAAATGGCTTGGCTTAACCGTAGAATTTTTCTTAAATTAATCAAACAAAAACATTTAATTAGGATATAATTATTATCGATTTTGAAATATTGTATTCAATTTAAGAATAAATGAAACTGAATAAAAGAAAAAAATTTTTTTCATCATCTTTAGCCATACTAGATGGAAAAATTTATTTTAATCAACAATAATTTACAGACAAAAGTTTAATGATGTGTTCACAACAATCTGCACCTCATCTGGGTTCCGTTCACTCGATCACACCGGTGTAAAAAAAAAAGTCAGTGGAAGTTAATGTCAAAAAAGCCGGTGTCGAAAAATGTAAATTGTTTGCCAGTGAACGATCGTAGTCGTAGTCGAAGTGTCATTTCGTAATGTCAATTGGAGGAAATGCGCATTTATAGGTTAATTAATGTACTGTAATTATTAAAATTACTTTCATGAAATCCATTTATTTTTAATATTTAATTTAGTAATAAGTATTTATATAAAAAACATGGTTTCACTTTTCTTTATAAATATAATATTTTAAAATTTTTTCGAATATAATTCAACGAATTGAATATAAACTTAATACTAAAACAAACATTTTTCTATAAATTTGCCAAATAATTAAAAAAAATACTGAATTCATAAAAATTTGTTTTGAATTCAAAATCAAACTGACAAAATAGAAATGACATTGATCGAAAAAAGTTACTAAAATCGAAATCGATGTAAACCAGTGAACGATAGAGGATCGGTGTAATGACGTTATCGTAGTCAAAAAATGTTGACCAATGAACGCAAAAGTATATCTTTTAGTCGCTTTTAATTACATTTAGTTGGTGAGTGAACACAGCCCTGGTGTAGATCGCATGCCAGACCCTGTAATGTCACTTACTAGATTGATAGTAGGGCATGGTTCGAATAATTGAATGCTTGAGCAAACAGAACATGTTCTATTTTTTCACTGTTTAAACAGAAATGAAATAGTTCTTTCATTTAAGAGAAAGAAACCAAAATAAAATTGAAAAAAATATAATAGACGCGATCTTCCCAATACCTTTAATGAAAATGACAGAAACAAAAAATTCCGCACAAAATAAGGAAAGAAAATTACAATTTATAATTAGAAAGAATGAAGTAACCTACTTGTATAAATCAAATATATTCTATTTTATATCGTGCTTTCTATAATATAATTGTAGCAACCGAGAGATAAATAGTCTTATGGATTTTGGACTAAAGAAAGAATGAAATAAAGAAAGCAATCGAAAATTTTTTTTAACTCAATTTTTCTAAACAAAAACCACGCGTTTCTTTATTTTTTTAGGCGCCAAAATGAGTAGAAGAGAATTTTTGTTATGCATATTAGAAATATTTTAAGTGTTAGTTCCTGTATGAATAGTGATTCTTATTTTTTATATAAGTGTTTAGAATTGTTTATTAAAGTTAAATTTATTTTTATCTCTGTTGTACTAACACAATGTAATCTGATAACAAAATAGCTAAAGAGAATCATATGCATTTTTAAGAGAATATTTCTTATTTTATTTTCATTTCTTTACTTCATTTCCTGAGAACGGACTTCAGCCTGGAGTGGAATCGCGTAATTCGATTGAGATTAAATCGTATCGTAAAAGAATTGTCGTTCCTATGCTTTTACTTTTGCTCGATACCATTCGGTGTAAGTCGTATTACGCGATTCCATTCATGGTCACCTGACTGTAGGAATGTTACGCTTGGTGGTGGACCAGCACAGTCTCAGTTAGCCGATAGATTTGGATCATCACAATTTTCTGGTATAATAAAAAGAAAATTCTACCAAAAAATAAAATAAAAAAAATACACTTAAACAATTTTTATTTATTTCATTTTTTTTAATATAATTTTTATTTTTCTTTTAACTTTACAATAATACGTTTTCGATTTACATTCAATTATATTTTTATTATATATTCTTTTTTTTTGCATATTCTATTCTTTTTTTGTAATTGTTTTATTTTATTGAAAGTTTTCAAACAAAAAAAAAATTTCCCATTTTCTTTCAATTCTTTGTGTTGTAAAACAAATCAAAAAAAATCAATATATTTTATTATTTGGCCAAATTGTGTTTGGTTATTGTTAATTCAATCAAATTTGAACTTATTTTTGGTTTTTAAATCCTATTTTTAAAGTTATTTAGTTCTTTGGCATGTCTAGGTTGTTTTAAAAGTTTATAATCAGCATCTAGTATTTCTTATTATTATTATTTTTTTTAAATTAAAATTATTTATAATAAACATTAATGCTTTTTGTGTTTTAAATGGAATTGAAACCAATATCCGCAATAAAAAATGCAGTTATTTATTCGAAAACGACTCAACCGCCCAAAAGTAGTCCTTCTTAGGTTCCATAAGGAGGACTCCTTGTCCAGTTTTTTTCTCATATACAATCCAAAACAAAATGCTCAATAAAAAAACAAAAATATATATATATATACCTTATTGAATACGTTTCCGGCAGTACTGTTGCAGCTATAGATTTATTACTGCATTAAAACTATTCATTCAAGCTTATTTTGAGAGTCGGATAACTGCCCAAATGAAGTGACATGCAAACCAAATTATTTCCTTTTTTTTTCTTTCGCACGACACTTTATCAGATACTAGGTGACGTGACTTTCAGAATATGCCTGATTATTAGATATAAATAAGTTCTGAATTTTCCATTGGTGACTAAAAATATTAAGGAAATATAGATATTTATTATCTGTGTTTTATTGGGAATTCTATCGGGTGCTATTTCACTTTCTCAAAAAAAAACGATTTTTTAAATTAATGTTCTTATAACATTCAATTTCGGATACTGATATTGTTTGACCGATCAAACCGAACAAAAGAAATCAAAGTTTTGATTTTCGCCATCTACCATCTGGTAGATAAGTACTTAATACATGTCTACTATTCATCGCTAATTTAGCGCCCAATATTATCCGGCGCTAAATAAGCTTTTATAAAATGTATGGTAAGCGCGGATAGCATTCTCGAAAAAATACAGCTATTATGAATGAGGAATGCAATTTTAAGTGCCGAATTCAGGCCCACCTCAAGCTTTGTGGTGACCTGTGAACTTTAGAATTTTGATGCCTCTCATATATTTGAGACACGTTCATTTTAAAAGTGGAGCAAGTTCTGAATTTTGAGATATACGAAATTTATTCAAAACGAAATTATTGTATTTATGAAAAAGAATTTATTCGTACCTTGTTACGAGATATTTCGCAAAATTTTGAAAATTCTTATGATTATTATTGATTTTACACAGTTTTAATAAAGTTCTTTATTTCTTCTTGTACGGTTTTTGGATAACTTGGAAACCATGCCTTTTTTTGCGCGGTTTTTCTATGAACGTTTCTACCATGTAAAAAGAGAGTTAGATGTATAATTAAAACCCGTGACGAAGTCTATTATATTTTGTACGTAATGTGGACAATAAATATTTTATGATCCGCCGAATTTAGGTATGAAGCGCAAATGAGACCAAACCAAGATTGTGGTTCGCGTATAAACAGTCTAGCTAAATGCGTCCACATCGAATACAGTACGAAAAACTGATTAATAAATTATTAATTAAGTGTTATTAATAAAAAATAATAATTTTCATATTTTCTGCTGTTTTCACTATTGTTGATAATTATTTACAAAAATAGATAATTTATTTTGTTTTTTTTTTCTTTTTTTTTTATACATTTTCAACTAATTTTATGTGAAATCTTATTTTTCATTTAAATATATATATTTTTTGTTTTTATTTTTAAGTACATTCTTTTTTTTAAGTTAACAACAATTTTTTTTCTTTGTAATAATATTTCTTCTATATTTATATTTTTTCTTATATTTAATTCTTGTGAAATTAAACGCACATTAATTAACGTGATTTTTTTTTTTAATTTTTATATTTTATTTATTGATTTTTAGAAAGCTTTTTAATTTTTTTTCTTGTTTTAAGAAAATAATTTCTCTTTTTTTTTAACAAAACATGAAGCTTGGATAGGCAAGAAAAATACGATAAAAATAATTTTTTAACATAAATATTGCCAATTTATTATTATTTCTTTTTTAATTTAAGAAAAAAAAAATTATTTAATTTTTACTCCATTTTATTTAAAAAGAAAAATTCATGCCTCAACCATTTTGAATAGTATTCGGTTCAATAAATACGAATGAATTTTGTTTAGCAAAATTTTATTCTAGAAAAGAACAAAAATACCTGAAAAGCTTTATTGAGCTAAATTTTAATGATTTTTTATGAAAATTTGAAAGCATTTTAAATGAAATGAATGTCTTTTTTTCTTTAACAAAACACCAACAATTCCATATAGGATTTTTATTGATGAGTTATTTGAATTTTTTATCAATTATAAATCATGATTTAAAAAAAAATTGGAATGTTTTTATATCGGATCAGCACAAACAGGAAGAATATGTGTGTACTGACAGGAATACTAACCGGACACTGCAGACTCAAAGTACACCTAAAAAAACTAGGACTTGCACTAGACAGCAGCTGCAGATTCTGTGAGGGTGAGGAAGAGACTCCAATGTACATCGTCTTTAAATGCGAAGCATTATTCCACAGAAGAAAGAAATACGTGGGGTCTTACTATATCCCCCCAAATGAGATAAAATCTCTTGATCCACTCCGGATAATAAAATTCCTAAGAGAAATAGTTTTGAAGGAGGTGCTTTAGAATGGGACGACTGCACCAAAGAAAAGGGGTTACAATAGCTCTTAAGGTTGCAGTACAAGAATAATAATATAATCTAATACGGGATCGTAAAATCACGCTCAAATGGTTGAAAAATAGGTCAATATTCGAGAAGGAAATAAGTCATATAATATACAGTAAGAATCTTTGTACGAAAATCCTTAATAAAGGACATTTAAATGAATAACAGAAGTAATAAAATATTCGTATAAAATTTCAATTCTCAAATTGCATTTGAGTTAGAATGCCCATCGTTTGAAAAGATGGCTTCGACTTCGGACACTTATTGCTTAGAAATTGTTCCATTCAAATCTCAACAGCAATTTTTGTATTTTGTTTAGGTTTAAATATTCTTAAAAGATCCGTTTATAAAAATATTGGGACAGAGCACAGGATCTTAATTCAATAAAATTCCATAACTGGGAAGTCCTAAAAAATTCAGATATTATTAAAAAGGCTTTCTAAAAAAATATATTAATAAAATATTTTGGTGTTTTTTTTTTTATTCGCAAAGAAAAATATCAACATTTATTTTAAAGCTGATTTTATTGATAGTTTAATTCCTTTAAATTAGTTAATACTAAATGTTATTTTAATTTATTTAAAAACTTGTCGTTTTTCTGCCGTTAAGTGAATTTCAATAAATAGAAATTAAACAAAAAAAAAAAATCTAAAATTTAAAAATCACAGTTTTTATAAATTAATATTATTCAAAGTAATACAAAATATGATCACGAATCAATAAGAAAGATAGCCCCATGTAAAAGTAACGACAGATTAAAACAATTAAACTGGTTTAAAATCATTTAACTTTATTAAAATTAAAACTGGTTAACCCACACAATAATATGGTTTATCTCATACACGTTCTATTTGGGTTTATTGAGTGAGCAAGTATCTTTAATCAAGAAATTTCTTTATGGAAGTATGTTTATGTGCTGATAAGACAAATTATTTTGACTGAGAAGCATTACTCCGTAGAAGAAGGAAACATACTGCTTCTTCCCAAATGTGATCTCCATTCCAGATATCTGAATTCCTAAGAGAAATAGGTCTGGAGGAGGTACTCTAGAATGGGAATTTAACCAAACTACTGCACTGAACAAAAAAGGGGGTACAATAGATCTCAATCTAATTTAATCTAAATACAAAATATTTATTTTTGTATGAATGAGTTTAAACTAGTTCAATTTATGTAATCTGGGATCTTAACAGAATTTAAAGTGGATTTAAGAAAATAACTTTTTGAAATTAACTTTCTTTAACTAGTTTTAATTAATTATACACTTAGATCAAGCTGAAAACTCAATCAATCTGGCGACTATTTCTCACAGCTTATCAAATAATACATTTTATATGAAAAAACTAAATATCTAATTCTTACCAATTCATAATCAAATTTGTTATAAAACAAAATAGGAACTAAAATTAATAAATTTATAATTATTCTTTTTTTTGTTCATGGTACAGACTTTACAATAAATTAGCTTAAATTTTCAAAACACTATTTTTCGTGGAAAGTTTATTAATCATTTCGTTCGTGTTATTCAACTCTTGAAATAGAATGATATTATTCAAGAAATATAAAAATTTAAGATATGTTTTTTTTATAACATTTGGGGGGCGCCGCCCCCTGCTCGCTTTGCTCACACTATTCTTTTGTTTTTTTATTTTCTTTAGCGGTAGAATAAGATTCTCCTTTTCTTTTTCTCTCCGTCTCAATTTTTCAACATGCTAAATTTTCTATTTTTCTTTTTTAATTTGTAAGTTATATTTATATTCATTTGTAAAAGTATTTCCTTGAATATATTCGCCTAAAAGTATGCTCACTTTAACTATTTATAATTATAAATATGCGGAAAAAAAACTATTTTATATTACAAAGTGATTCACCTAAAAGCATGTATACAATTCGCCTGAAAGTATTTATTTTATTTATTTATAAATGATTTGCGGAGAAAACTTTTTTATATAATAGTGAGATTAAACGAACGACTAAATTCTATTATTCAGGCTATATTTTATAAGTCATACACAAGATCGCAGATACGTCCTAGTTCTAAAAGAAAACTTTGCAAATAACGGAAGCCGAACAGTTACTCTTGTAGTACATTTAATTCTGATCATCATGTGTGAGGTTTTTTTTTCTAACGGAACATCAAAAATTGTTAAATTTCATAAAACGATGAAAAAAAAATTAACTAATACTTTTTCAGTGTAAAAATTAAAAAAATTTATATAAATTATATTTGCGAAACGCTGTCACGATTGTAGATTCAGATGAAAAGGCTAAAGCATAAATTCTACAGATGTGTATACGATTTTTGGCTAAAGTTTTCAATTATTCAATAATTGAAATTACTTTCTGAAGTATTCAAGGAAATCTCGTTCATTTATTCACCTTTAATCAAGAATCGAAAGAATTTAATTTGTGCTAATAAATCTAAAGTATTAGATTGAACTTTTCAGATAAGTAAATCTTTTCTGTACCACAAAACAAAAAAATAATAACATATATAAATAAACCGAAACTGTCTTAGTTTTTCTTTTAAAATTATTTGTTAATAATTATTATTCACATTTTTATTGCATAAAGTTTTAAGTTTTTAGTTCATTTATAAAACTAAATATAACATTTGGTTTTCTTCTAGGTTTTTCTTCAATTTATCGTTTTTTTATTTTAGTTTTTTTTTTTTTTTTTTAAATTTATATAAATTTTACTTATTTTCTCCATTTTCTTTTTCAAATATTTTCCTTTTCAACAAACTATACACCTAATAATACAATTTGTTTTATATATAATCAATTATTTTTAATATAATCTGATTTTTCATATAAGTTAACATAGTTTTCTTTTGCTTAAATAATTTTTCTTCATTAAATATTTTATATTTATTTCCATTAAAATATAAAATTTTTGGTTTACATGAATTGTTTTGTTTTTTTAAGACTTTCTTTAATATTATTCAATTATTATTTATTTCGCAACAATATTTTAGTATTAATTTTTGCCATTCAAATACTTTTATAATTTTTAGAATTTGTTTCTTTTTTATATTTAACAATTACCATTTAAAATCAAAAATGATATTTAAATAAGAATATTATAGTTTTTTTTTTATATTAATCTTTAATATTTTTGTGGGATTTTGAAAACAGTCTGAGTTCAAATATTAGTTAAAACTATTTATGAACACTAAACTCTGATATTTTACTACGTTTTTATTAGTTTGCTTTCTTGTTTGTTTGTCCGGTACAAATCTTGTAATCGATTTTTAACTAACTTTCCGACTAGCTAGACATTTGAAACTCTTAGAATAGCTCAGAACACGATGACAATGCATTCTTGTATGGAAAATTAGTTCGGAAAAAATCCGCAAGCTGACACTTCGTTCGGATTCAATGCTTGCACTTTTGCGTTAGGGCGTTTGCCGATTTTGAAAACAGAATACATGTAAATTTAGTTTGTTTACAAAAATATTGTGCGAAAATTTTTAAAAAAAAGTGTTAATACATAGAATTTTCAAGTTTTATCAATTACCTTTAAAAAAAAAAAAACTATTTCTGAAATATATAAAATTAAACCACATTGACTGTTCAGAATTCAAATTTGAACTGCACAGGCAGATCAATGCACGAATGGACACAGTTCATCGAAGAATTAATCTTATTTTTGGAAGCAATTCCAAAATGTAAACAAACAAGCACATTCTGAAATTTGAATACCAATGTACATATACCAGAAAAACGGTAAGAGTGATTAAAAATTTCATAAGAGTGTGTGACATCATGCCATGTGCTCAACGGGAAATTTTAAAAAAAATTTCATTCTCCCTCTTCCTGATACATTTTGCCTTTGAAAACTGACCATGCTCTTTTACACTTATTGTAACGTGTTTTTTTTATACTTTCTATTGATTGATGTAATTTTTTAATTGGTCTTAGGTTTTGGTACTTTATAATTACTCATACTTCGCGGAGTATTAAGTTTATGATACCATATTATGTATAACTATAAAAAAAAGTAGTTTATCACTCACGTTTTCTGATTATAATCGCATACAAAAATTATTTTTACATTGTATTGATTTTTCTTTTGCAATAATTTTGAATTGTGTATGTAATTTTTTCGTGGAACACTTGAAGTGGCTTTACGGAACACGGATTGAGCACCCAAGGGTGTAGAGCAAGCTTTAACTAAAACGTACGTTTTCCTTGATCATCTGTTGCCATTATTAGAAATAAATTTTATAAGAATTTAAACAGTTTTAACTTTATACTCAAAAACTTGTTAATTTTCAAATTGTAGACTTTGTAAGGATATTATTCAGTTGCGAATTATTAAAATGATTTTTATTTAAGATCGTTACGCGAACAATTCAATATAATATATATTTAAAAATATAAAAAAGAAAGCCATATGTAAATTCGTTTATTAATGTTTATTTCGTTTTTAAATGTTGTGTTTGTGGTATTTTTCAATGTAAAATGAAGAAAAAAAGGTGGTTTCTTTGTACTCTAAAGATTTAGTTTTAATTTGTAATACAATACATTATTTGTTATAAATTAGACAGTTTGTTTATAAATTATGTTTCATTCATAATATTGGTTTTGATATTTTTGTTTTGAAGCATTTGGTATTTGTTCTTAAAGTGTTTTTATTTACTATTATATATTTTTTTTTACTGCAAATCCTTACAGAAGCACATTTATTTATTTAAATTGGTATGCAGAACCATTTTAAAAATGAAAAATAATAATTTCTAAATATATATAAAAACAATTTGTATCGTTTTTTTTTTGGTTTTTCTTTGGTTTTTCCTTCAAAAGTTTTGTCATTTTTGTTTTTTATCTTTTATAAATTAATGTGGTATTTTTTCAGGCCACTTTTTATTTACAAATATTATCTAGAATTAATATTTTTATGCTAAAAATAATTACAAAATAATCATTTTGAAAAAATTCTTTCGGCGGGTTTAAGAAAAAAAATTAAAAAGCCGATTAAGCAGCGTAATTTTTCTTTTTTTTTCTTAATTCAATTTAATAACAAATTTCCTATTCAAATTTTTTTTTTAGAATGAAATTAGAATAGTATTTTTTCATTAAAGATATCGAATAGATATATTATTTAAGTACAAATGTTTCTTTTTGGTTTTTTGGAATTATTAGAAAATATCAATATAAAGCTTTTTAACAAAAAAAAAAAAAAAAAAAATCGATAAAAAATAAAATAAAAGCAAAATCGATTTCTTTTTTATTTAAATTTCAACATCAGGAAAAAATATGTAACATATTATCAAAGATATAAATAAAAAAAGATATGGAAAAAAGATTTTCATTCACATCTTATGGTTTTAAACTCCTAAAAGCTCTTGCCATAAGATCTAATGTAATTAACTCATATATTAACTAAAAGCTTTTTTACATATCTTAATATTCATTTATGTCTTTGATTTTATCATTTCCTTTGGTTTTTTTTGGTTTTCATTTATAAATTATTAATAAAAAATTTAAATCTGTTCCGTAATTGTTAATAGTCGATGCTTTCCAATATTACTCAAAACAAAATGCATTTCTTTCATAAATATATGTAATTTTTAAAGGACATCCACAAATAGTTCATAGTAAAAGCCTGAGTAAAGCTTGAAGCATCGCCTATTTCCGTTACACAATTAACTAACAATTGTTAAGAATTTTTGTAATGTCTTTTCTCTGTTTTGTTTTTTTTTTTCTTATATAATATTTAGATCTTTTTAATCACCAATGAAATACTGTTGGTTTGTTATATACTTAATAAGTGGGAGCTTGATAATCTGTTGTAGCTTAAATTTATTTATTTTTTAAATAAAAATTTTCATTATTTTCAATAAAAAAACTAACCTTGATCTTGTCCAGTGAATGGAGCTTGATTATATTGATCTGCTTCATTACCAACGGGGTAACTAGAATAAGCATTTGCTGTTGGATCTGATTCATATGATGGTGCAAATGCCGCATCAGCACCAAGCATATACCTTTTATAAGCAAAATATGCACATCCAGCCTTTAAAGAGAAAAAAATAATAATAAAATTCTTTTTGTTCTGTTATTTTTAAATATTTTGTTATACCCATGTGAAAATTGAGAAAAATGAAAATGCAATAGCAGCTTGAACATTATTCACACCATAACCAGAATCTGGTGCAGTTGAGCTACTCCATTGACTCCATAAATAACAAAATGTTACAAAAAATTTGAATGCCCAAAAACCTATATAATAATATAATATTTAAAAAAAAAAACTATTGATTTTGTTAATAGGATTTTTCACCTGAAAATATAAGATCTCCTAAAACATAATGTTTTCTGCTTTTAACGGATGACATTTTTTCAAACATAAATTCACCAACAATAAAACCCATCGATGCTAGAAATCCGATAACACCAATTGTTGTACCGTATTTACATGCTAACGCATCTCCATTATATAGACAATAATTTTTTCCATCTTCGACACGCCATCCTTGAGATGAAATGCAACCAAAAACTATTATTGAAAATAACTGGAAAAATGAGAACATCAATTAAAAGTCAGCATAGAATATACAATATCGAAATTAGAATTTAAAACATACATAATGAATCCACAATTTTATACAGTTTCTAAGAAAATAGTTAAGAAAACAGTGATACAGTACCAAAAAAATATATATCTGATATATGGCAAACCACCGAACTTTTTAAACGAAATTATTTCTATCGAATTAGTTCATCTAATTATAACCTAACTTTATACCAAAGTCTAACAAAATTGGGATTGAATAAAATTAACTAAGCCGTCGTCATGCATAATAAAACAAAAAGCCAAGTGATTAAAATGTCCCAAATTCAATGTGAATAGTGGGTGAAAACTTGGAATGTATATTTTAGATAGGATGGGTCACAAAAAAGGCTATATACCATAGTATATTCAACTTTAGGGTGCCGTGAAGGCGCTTCGAAGACGACGAGAGAGTTGCGTGGTCCAAAAATATAAAACGCGAGCAACGCCTGATATTCGCAACATCTTATAAATTATGTATTACAAAATTTCATACAAAAAGGATAATAAAAAACATCGAAAATTATACTTTCTTTTGATTTAATCGTACTTTACAATGGGAACTATTTAAACGTATTGTAAAGGATCAGATGAAAAGACAATTTAAAACGGACGGAATAGGATATCTCAAAAAATAATGTAGATTATTTTATATGATACGAATATATATTTTTCTTGTAGACAAGAGATTAAGGTATTTAAACTTTTAGGTAGCTGGAAAGTCTTAATTTGGTTAGTGGCTGACACTAGAATCAATTGATCTGTTAGATGGTAGAAGCTCAAAATACAAAATTCCTTCTTTTGATGAATATCAACTTTTGATGCAGTTTGGATGGATCGCTTTGGTTACGTTTTGATACGTTGTTGTGTTAAATTAATTTCTTTTATTTAATTTGGAAACCAAACATCAAGTATCCAAGCCTTCTTAAGTGGTAATCAACATTAGTTTTGGATCAATTAGGGCTTTTAATTGGTCCTCATCAATCTACTAATAGCAGACCTTGATGAGTGTAAACTAATCTTGATAAGTAACATATTTTTTTTTTTTTCAGTTTAATTAGTACAAAATTAACTTTTGTACGTAACACGTAAATTAGAAAATTCCATTACGATTAATGTTACAGCGGAACAGAATGAAGAAAAAAAGTTTCGTTACGTTTTTGGAAATGAAAAGATAATCAATTTGATTTCAATTCTATGTCTCTTCAAATGCTAAAGGCCATTGCCAACAAAGTATAAAATTAAGATATAAATATTTGAATAAGAAATTAATTAAACAAATCGAAATTTAATTTAAAGTGTCATAAAACATAAAAAGCCACTCATATCATAATTGTTTCACATGATGACGTAAAAATCATTGAAAACAAAACTTTATCCTTAGAAGTTCCATTTTTTTTGTTTATTAACGACCCCAAACGAGAAAATACAGAATATTTCCTTTTTCTTCTTTTAGTTTTTACTATTATCCACAAAGTCAGGTGTTCCATTATATATTTTCTTCCACACTTTATTGGCATTTTAGTGCCATTACACAAAATCTCATTCATGGATAAATCGATAAAAAGTGGTTATAAATTCTGGTGAAGAAAACGAGATATTTAAAAAAAAAAAACAAAAAACATTTTTATCAGGAAAAGCTTTTAAATTTCTTCAAATGGGAGTTTGGGTAGAGATTTTCCTTATAGTAGGGTGGACATCATTCAAAAGCTTCTTGTATGAGATAACCAACCAAGTTTACATAATAAAAAGAAATAAATAAATATACTTGAAGAAGACAAGAAATGAGAAAAGATTTTTCTTTTTTTTTGTTGTACAAGAAATTCCAAAACCAAAATAATGTCAATGTGTGTATGTGAAAAAGAGCTTCCGGAGACCATTTCAAGAAAAGGATCTGAATTCAAGCAAAAAGCTATATTTTTGAAGGTGAAGCTTTTAACAATAGTTTATCCTATATATATTTCCATACTATTTGTTAGTGTAGGGACGCCCTTGACTTGATTTTTTTTTTTCATTCTCCACCCACATCATCCTCCCTTAAATTACGTGTTTATCTCATTTCAATGTTGGAAATTTTTTACTTTCTTTATTTTAAAGTACAGATGAAAAATTATTCCGATTTTTCCATTAAAATTTATGGAAAATTTTTCATTAAGATTTAAATTTTATTGAAAAATTCATTAAAAAAAAAAACAAGTTTTTACACACAACTTTCGGATGATGCGAATCTGACATATTCTTATTGATTGATGGCCATTATAATTAGGTAGGTATAGAGAAAGTGCTTTTTCGTTCTAAAAAAAAAAAAGTAGACAGAATAAAAAACAACATCTTTCTATTTGATTCAATTCCGGTCACCAGAAAATATTGTGAGAAAATAAAAGCAACAAAAACAACAGAAAAGGATGTTAAAGTGTTGACGAGAGCGGGGGCTGAATGGGATAAATGTGTAGTTGTTATATTAGAAGTACCCAGGCCCGTAACTAGCATTGAGATTTGGTGCCCACCCAAGCATTTTGCGAGCCCCCCCCGGAAAATTTGAAGAATATTTCGATATATTTGGGAATTTATAAAATTTATACCCACTCTGATATTTCAGTTCTGGTTACGGGCCTGAGAAGTACTATGAATAAAATACATAGGAAATAATGTAATGAAAGATGAATAAAGGTCGAACAGAGACGGTGGGGGAGGTTGAATCATATTCTTTTCCTTTTTTACAAACATGTTTCATGTAACTACAAAAAAAAAATCAATATGAAAATTGTATGAAGGAAAATGTTTTCCTTTTGATTTTTAAACAATTTTATACTTGTGAAGTGATTTTTTCGCTTTTTAGTAATTTGAGAATTTTAATTGTTTATTGTTTCTTTTTTTTTGTTATTGGTGTTTTCTTTTTTTTACCTACCCAACACAAAGCTCGTAAAATAACTTGTGGCCTTTGAACAAATGCAATTGCATCAAAAGTACCACCTGCTTTTCCACCCCCATAAGCACCCCCTTCCATTTCTATTATGTATTTTTATTTATTTTACAAAAGAAATATTTTATATTGCTTTTTTTTTGATTTTGTAAAAAAAAAGAAAACAGAAAAAAACTTAAGAATTTTCCGATTATTGGAAAAAAAGCACTTGCAAATTTTTTTTTTTTTCAATAGAATTTTGCACTTGATTTTTTTATTTCTTTGTCGAAAAAAACAGTCACAAACTATTCACAAAAACTATAAAAACAGTAACCAAATCGAATTCACAATTTTGAAAAGATAAAATTTTAATTTTCTTTTTAAGAATACACCAAAACTTTTTCCCCGTACAGTTTTTGAACGATTATGAGATAATTTTTGAATTTTTTTTTCTTTTTTGCTTGTTCTTTCTAGTTTTGCTTAAAAAAAAAGTTTATAAATATTGCCTGATGAGAATTGAGAGATTTTTGGTGTTTTAAAGCTTTTAAGGGTTGACAAAAATCGTATTGAATATCTGAAAATAGAGCTAATTAAATTTTTAGGGAAATTTTTTTTGATGGAAACTTTCAATGAGATAAAGCGTAATAGGCGATATTGCTTATTCGCTTCATCCCACATAAAAACGACAGAAATACACAAAAAAATCCTTTAAATATGATAAAAAGCTGAATTCCTAAATTCAAGGCAAACATAATATATGTGAGCTTGCGCAAAAAATCCTTTATCCTATTTATTAAGCAATTTCTTAAACTTAATGAAAGGTTGAAACCTTTGCTAATTATGAAAAAATTTTGCAATAATAAAATAGAATAACAGGGTGGTGTCTTTCTTTATCACTAATTTTTTAACGCATAGAAAAAACTTAAGTACCATCCTATTTTAATAAAAACCAATTTTGTCAATAATATATGAGTTTTATATCAAAATACAATGTTAACACTTTATACGTATACAAAAACAAAAAATAAATGCAAAAATCTGTTTTAATTTCAAAAATTGGTTTTATTCATTTGTAAAATTGGCAGGACGTTTTTCAACGAAAGCAGTCATTCCTTCTTTACGATCTTTCTGTAATTCAAAAATAAAAGAAGCATAAAATAAAAATCTTCCTTGATTTGTTTAAAAGAAAAACTTACCGTTGAAAATGTAGCATGGAAAGTTCTTCTTTCGAATTTCAATCCTTCTTGAAGTGTTGTCTCATAAGCTGTATTAACCGCTTCTTTACACAATTGAACAATTAATGATGAGTGTGAAGCAATTTTCTCCCCCAATTTAATGGCTTCATTAACAAGTTGATCGGATGCCACAACTTTACTAACTAATCCCATTTTTTCTGCTTCATTTGCTGTTATCATATTACCAGTGAGTACCATTTCCATGGCTTTTGATTTACCCACAACACGTGTCAATCGTTGTGAACCTCCTGCTCCGGGAATAGTGCCAAGCGCAATTTCTGGTTGTCCAAATTTTGCTTTATCACCAGCATAAATAATATCACACATCATGGCTAATTCACAGCCACCACCCAATGCAAATCCATTAACAGCAGCTATAATTGGTTTTTGGCAACGTGCTACTCGAGTCCAATCATTCAAGAAATTCCCCATAATACATTGTGCATATGTGTTATTTTGCATTTCTTTAATATCAGCACCAGCTGCAAATGATTTCTCACTGCCAGTTATTACAACAACAGAGATTTTCTCGTCTTTTTCATAATCATCCAATGTATTACTTAATTCAGTCATTAAACCATTACATAAGGCATTTAAGGCTTTTGGACGATTTAATGTTATAACGGCTACATTCTTTTTCTCCCCAGCTAATTCGGTTTTTAGGTATTCCAAAGGTTTTACAGCTAAAAAAAAAAAAAACAGGTGAACAAATAGCGTAACAAAAATGGAACCAGTTTTCAGTTTTATATAGCTTAATTAAATAATTCTAAATATTTTCTAATTAATTTGAAAGGACTTTTCATAGGATTTACTTAATTATAATTATTTATTTATTTATCATTTTAATTCAAAATATTTTTGTGCATGTTTCAGATTCCTTAAAAATTCTTCTACAAAATCCATATTCTTCTGGTAACTAATTTTAGAATACAAATGATTTATTTTCACAAGATTGACTCGTTCAAAGGTCATCTTCTCAATAAATATTGTACAAATTAGATTCTATTAGAAGATTTTGTCTTTTTTTTTAAAGAAACCGAATTAGATTTTTTTTTTTTTACCTGCACTGTAAAATCTGTAAGGATTATTTGCAGCTACTTTAACCAAAAATTGAGCACGTCCAGTTAACATTTTTGCAATACCAGCCATTTTATAGTAAATAATAATAATAATAAAAAAAAATATATTTTAATAGAATTAATTTAAATCTTTTTAAATGACACTTTAGATTCGGACTTTATTATTGAGATAGCAACAGGCCAATAAAATTATCATCAGTGAGGTGTATACAATGGAGAAATATTCTAGAATTTAAAGATGCTTTTTTCTCTACTTCGGAAGTAGGGCTTAACTAAGTCAATAGTTAATTAATATCAAGCTGGAGAATTTAAATTAATTTTTTAAAGGTAAATTAACCTATTTTTTTTATTAAAAAAAGGATTTTTATTTGTTATATAAAATGAAAAAATATTGGTAAAGTTGGTGTCAAGATGCGCTCTCCATTTTATATGTCTCAGTGTCTGAACCGGCTTATAATATTCAGTAAATCAAAGTTGTCAGATTCATTAAATTAAGAAATTTCCCGTTCACAGAAGGCATATTTTGTTGCACTTTAGGGAATTTCGTATGGGGAATATATTCTTCAACTAAAAAATTTTGTTTATCAATTGCCAAAATCTAATCAAGTTAAAATGCTGCTATTGAAAGTATTAAATAATGTTAAACAATTTAACTCAACTTCTCGAAATATGTCAATTTTAGCAACTACATTAAAATATAGTGAATATGGTGAACCAGCCGATGTAATAAAAATTGTCCAGGAAGAAATATCAGAACCGAAAGATAATGAAATTCTTGTTAAAATTCTAGCAGCACCTATTAATCCAGCTGATATAAACACGATTCAAGGTAATAACAATAATTTCCTGTTTTTTTTCAAATTGTTTTTTTTTTTTTTTTAAATACTATTTCTTTTTAAAGGTAAGTATCCGGTTAAACCGACATTTCCTGCAACTGGTGGTAATGAATGTGTAGCTGAAATTATAAATATTGGACCAAATGTTAAATCATTAAAACCCGGCGATCATATTATACCTGGTGTTACAGGTTTAGGAACATGGAGAACACATGCAAATTACTGCGAAGATAAAGTTGTTAAGGTTCCAAAAGATTTGGGAATTCCAGAGGCATGTACGTTTACAGTGAACCCATGTACAGCATATCGAATGTTAAAAGATTTTCGTACTTTACAACCGGGTGATACTGTAATTCAAAATGGGGCAAATAGTGCTGTCGGTCAAGCTGTACATCAATTATGTAAAGCATGGAATTTATGTTCAGTTGGTGTGGTACGTGATCGGCCCGAAATTGAGGAACTTCGTGAATATCTAAAATCATTAGGTGCTACAGAAATTTTAACTGAAGAACAATTACGTACTACCGATATATTTAAAACGAAATTGAAAAAACCGAAATTAGCTTTTAATTGTGTTGGAGGAAAAAGTGCTACAGAGATTTCACGACATTTAGATCAAAATGGTGTTGTAGTAACATATGGGGGAATGTCAAGAGAACCAATATCTGTATCAACGGCTGCTTTAATATTTAAAGATATTTCATTTAGTGGATTTTGGATGACACGCTGGAGTAAAGAGAATGTGGCCACTGAAGAAAGAACAAAAATGTTCAATGAATTATTAGATCTAATGGTGTGTGGTTCGTTTAAAGCACCTATTCATGAAATGATACCAGTCAAAGACTACGAGAGAGCTTTAAAATGTGCAATGAACTTTAAAGGATTTGCTGGAAAGAAATTCATTCTTGATTTCACTGCTGTGTAATCTAAAAAGCTTATTTTTATTTTGTTGATTAAAGTTATCTAATTATATTCATTCATATTATACTTGCTTGTAAATTTTCATCTGATTTCATTTTTGTTTTTAATAAAATTGCGATCAGAAAATTTAAGAAAAAAAACACTTCTTCTAAAAGATCCTATTTAAATTTTATTTTATTATACTTTAAAAAGTAATACTACACGGGTTGATAAGTAAGCTACCTAACGATAACGATCTTAGCCACAAACGAACAAATCACTTTGTTGTCAAATAGTACCAACCTTCAGATGACAATCTGTTTGTTAGTTATTGTTTGACAGCCGTAGAAAGTGAATAACTTTGATTTTTTTTTTATAATGGAAAAAAGTGAATTTCGTGCTGTGATTAAACACTATTTTTTGAAAGGTAGAACCCCAAAAGAAACTAAAGAAAGGCTCGATAAACATTATGGGGAATCAGCTCCGTCAGATTATATGGTGAAATACTGGATGGCTGCATTTAAACGTGGCCGAACAGACACAAGTGATAAACCGCGCTCAGGTCGTCCAATAGAGGTGACTACTTCAGAAAACATACGAAAAATTCATTGTATGGTTTTAAAAGATCACGAATTGAAATTGAGTGAGATAGCTGAGCTCATGGACATGTCAAAAGAGCGTGTGTACAATATTTTGCATGAACATTTGCATATGAAAAAGCTATTGGTGCGATGGGTACCACGAGTTCTCACAGCGGAGCAAAAGGAAAACCGTGTCATTGCTTCCGAGCGCGGATTGGAGATGTTTAAGCACAATCCAACCGAATTTGTGTCTCGAGTAGTAATGATGGATGAAACGTGGATCCACCTAAAGACACAACAGACCGCAGGAAAGGTATTGGCCAGTGTTTTTTGGGATGCCGGTGGTATTATATTCGTCGATTATCTTGAGCACGGAAGAACAATCACTGCTGATTATTACATAGCATTATTGGATCGATTGGATGCTATATTGAGAGAAAAATGCAAGTGTACACAAAGAAAAAATATTTTGTTTCTTCACGATAATGCACCGGCACACAAAGCGCACAAATCCATGGCCAAATTGGAACAATTGGGCTACGAATTAGTTTCCCACCCACCATATTCACCAGATCTAGCCCCCAGCAATTATTATCTCTTTCCAAACTTGAAAAGAATGCTCAAAGGAACGAGATTTCACTCTAATTCTGAAGTTGAAGCGCAAACTACAGCCTATTTTGAAGGACTTTCAAAATCGTTTTACGAAACTGGTATAAAGATGTTACAAAAACGCTGGACTAAGTGTATCGAGCTAAAAGGAGATTATGTTGAAGAATAAAAAAGAATTTTGATAAAAAAATTGTATTGTCCTTGTTAGGTAGCTTACTTATCAACCCATGTAGTACTAAACAAATAGTAAATAACAATCGATTTGTTATTGTTTTTTATATTTTGCTTTTAATGGCACAGCATCAGCAAGAATGTTTAATGCCATTTTTAAACTTTCCTCAGTTGCACTGATTTGAGCACATGGATAATATTTTTGATATTTTTCCAAATATTCACAATAATCCTTATAATTATCGCTCGCAAATTTTTTATTAAATATCATTAAAGAATATATATCGTTGGAAAGTATTCTTTGTGGTACATTATTCGGTATTGGCATATCATTATACATTGGATAGTCCATTTCACATCCTTCACAATTACAGGTGAAACGATATTGAAGATCTAAATTCTTTAAACGATTTTTCTTTGGTTGAGTTGCAAAATGATATCTAAAACAAGAAAAAATATATAAAAATAATTCAAATATTAAATTATTTTTTTTACCCATAATTATCATAAAGTAAACCATTTGCCGGGATCGGTCTTAACACAAACATATACGAAAGTGTGTTTTTATAAATCCTTACTGTATTTGGAGCACATGAATGATTCAAAAGGCTACCAAAAGCATATGCAGCTGATGCAAAACTTTGATCATCTTTCGTTTCCATTTCTTGTTCAATTAATACTACACAATGCATATTTGATGGTGATGTTTGAAAATGTTGAAATAATATATCTACAAAGAAATTCTTATGCTTTTCTTCAGGCAGAAGTTTTCCCAAATCTGTATGCTCTAGTAATAATCTTTTCAAAACAGCAGCTACAACAGAACGTTGAAATAAATCGGATACTGAACGTTTTTCTTGATTTGTAACTAAACCATGAATTGCACGATATAATTCCTTTTTAGAATTTTTATTATAATCAATTGTAAAAGCATTTTGATTATGATTATTTTCATCATTACAAAATTCTATAAAATCATCGATATTATCAAATAGCATTAATGCAGTCATAGTAACACGTAACGCAATCAAATGAATTTTATTAAAAATCCCAAATAATACATCAACAATTGGACATTCATATTTATGAAATGTATTTAGACTTTCATTTAAACATTCTGTAGAACAAAACATGGCACTAGTACAATACGGACATGGTATTAGGGTTAAATTTTCTATCTTACAATTTCCACAACGTATATAACGCATAAATGGTAAAAGAATAGAACAAAATGGTTCTTCAATAGAAATCAAATCACCCGGTTTTAAATCCTTTTTCGTATAAATATAACGTCCTAAATCTTTCGTATATTTCATATCTAAACAATCTGCAATAAAAGGAACTTTCGGATGTCGGTCATAGCTTAATTTAAATTCATATTCATTACTCATATCATCAATTGTTGTTTCCTTTGCCAACATTTCCAAACAATCTTGTTTTCTTTTATTTAATTTTTCTTTTAATCGTTCAGGATAATTAGTTTCTTCAGCCAATTGAATATTTCTTAAACATTCTTTATAACGATGCCATTCAAATAATATAGCAGAACGATTTGCATAACCAATACTTAAGTTTTCTGAACCTTCTTCGGCATAACAAATACTTTTATTATAAAATTCTAATGCTTTACAATAATTCTTATTTTTCAATGAAAAATACTTATTACCTTCTTTACGATAATTTAATGATTTCTCATTATTTTTATTAATATGTTTTTCAATTTTTAAATTTAATTTCGAAAATTGACGAAATTGTATTAATAAATTTTCAACATAATTAACCTTTTCATAATTCTTTTCGAATTCATTAAATTTTTTCGAATACTCCTCAATTTTATTCACTTTAACTAAACATTTAACTAAATCTTCATTAATATCATAAACATCCATTATTTTATTTTTAATTAAATTAAAAGTAAAATATATTATTTTAAAAACAAACTAAACGTCACACCGGAGAAATTTTGTAAAATAATTGAGGTTATGGATGATGATACCAAATAAGGGGAAAAAAATGAGGCATATAGAAAAGTAAACAAATTCGGCATTTTTCCTATAAAACTTTAAAGGTCCAAAAATAATCAAAATATTTTTCTTCGAAAAATGAATTCTTTCATTTTTTTTTGGGGATTAAATCTGCCCAAACAAGAAACCATACATTTCCAAACAACAACAAATTCCACAGTTCTCCAATATTTTGCAAAGGAAGTCAACGACATTACTTGTTTTCATTCGTATGTTTTTTTTAAAAAAGAGAAATTAGAGGATCCTAAAGAAAAGGTTATTTTTAGCATAATACAAATAAACAACTTTTATATTTTCTTAATTTTCAATTTACTTATACACAAAACTTAAAAATAAAACATTCAGATTTCATGGAATTAACATGTCTTCAAATGTTAAAAGTTTATTCATATGTTCATTTTCTTCGGTTTCATTCAATTCTACATAAGGTTCAGAATCTAAATATTCTTCTGTGCATTCTTCTATTATATCCATTTCATTTAAATTTTCGATTGGATCAACTTCTTCGTTGGCAATAGTATTTTCATTATTTGACGCTACACAATCTACAGCTTCTATTTCAATATGAACAGAATCTTCATGATTAGTTTGTTTAATAATATACTTATTACTATTATTATTATCAGTTTCTATCATATTACAATTCTCAATAGGTTGTTCAACAATTGGTTCAACATTTTTCATCTCTTGAAATTCTTCAAAACATTTTTTCATTTTTGATAATATATGATTATTATGTGTTTCACCTCGATGTTTAGCATATTCAACAAAATTATCAAACAAGTTTGTACAATTCGCACATTTATAACGTTTAATATTATATTTTAATTTCCATTCAGTTTCTTTTTCAATATGTAATTGATTTTTTGTGAAATGTGCTATAAATCTTCCTTTAAAATTTTCATATGTTTCATTACACAGCACACATTCATAGTCACCATTTCTCTTGTACTCTTTTTTTCCAAGACCTACATTATGCTTATCACGTTTATGATTACGTAGTTCACGATATGTTTGAAAATGAACATCATTTTCACAATAATTACAATGAAATCCGTTATTATTCGCATGAACATCTTGAACATGATGAATTAATACAGCTTCCTTTACAAATGATAAATCACAAATAGTACACTTATATTTTTGTGTTAAATGTTTCCGATGTATATGATTAGTCAATTCATGATTACTTCGATAAGTGTTATTACATTCTGGACATATATAATTTCTTTCTTTTACATGCTTTTTAATATGTGTACGATATTTATCATATATCACACAATCTAAATTACATTCTTTACAAATATAACGATTTGGATCAGCATTTCGTCTCGGCTTAGGTATTCTGTTGATTTTTTCTGTTTTTGGTTGATTTTCACGTTTTTTTCTTGGTGGATGAGGGCAACCGAATCTTACACGATGCGTACGAAAAGTACACATATTTTTGAATTCTGAACCACATACACATTTATATGGTCTTTCACCGGTATGAACATTAAGATGATCTGCATGTTTTAAACTATTATTAGTACGTTTTCCACAATATTCACATACGTAATCTTGTCCTCCTGAACCTGAACTAAATGGCGTAACTCTTTTCATATTACCTCCGCAATAGTTTTCATGTGTTTTCAACTGTTTCGAGACATGATTTCCACATCTAAAACATAATGTTGATCTTTCCTCATGACTTTCGCAATGCTTTGTTATATATTTTCGACCTTCAAATGTTCTACCACATATTAAACATTCAGTGTTCCCATTCTCATTTGTTTTATAATTTACTGTTCCAATAGTTTCATTTGTAAAACAAAAATATGATTCGAAATCATCGTCTTCCGTTGAAGTGGATTTATGAGAAAACTTTGGTGATTCTGAAAAATCACATTGAATTTTTTTATGATTTTTTTGTGGTACCGCTTGAACTGCTGTATCAGTTTTATATACTTTTTTTTCTATAGTTTGAACATGTTTATTAGCTGTTTCTTTTGCTTTTTTCGTTTCTTTTATTTCTATTGGTTTATTTGTTTCTTTTTCATAAAACTTATTATGAATTTGTATTGAAAGAACAACATCTGCTATTATGTTTGGTATAATTTCTTGAGGAATCTAAAAAGAAAATTACATTAAAATTTTGAAAACAAATTATCTTTCATTAATTTCATTAAAACGAAGGAATTTCTTTAGGTACTTTTTTTTAAATTATTCATAATGTAGAACTATTTTCGGTACACGTGATAAGTGTATCGCAGTTCTACATTAAACATAAATAAGATTGATATTAAATTGGACTGACTAGCCCCGACGCCTATACAAATAATCAGGAGCAAACTATACTTGGCGATGGCGCAATTAAGTCTACCTCAAACCAAATAGTTCGTCCTTCGTCATTATCAGAGCTAGATCCCTTATCTTATCTTCATTATATCACAACGAACAATTTTCTGTTCATTTATATATAATTTAAGATGTAAAATAAATTCCTAAAATCTTCAAAAATAAAACTTTAATTTTAAAGATTTAAGGAAAAGGTTTTCCTTTGTTGTTTTTTTTTTGGATGCAATAACAAGTATAATTGTAATTTGTACCTTTTTCGAGTATTTTCTTATTACATTAGTTAATATCTTTTTGATTAAGGTTGGTTGAAGATTGGGACGATTTTTATCTTTATCCTTTTCTATCACGATTTCATTGTTATCTTGTTCATATTGTAATGACTTGTTTGTTCCTTCATCATCTAGAGATACAATTGTTTCCTCATCATCTAATGATATAATTGTTTCCTCATCATCTAATGACACAGTTGTTCCTTCATCATGTAACAACATATTTGTTCCTTTATTATGTAACAACACATTTTTTCCTTTATCATGTAATGATACATTTGTTTCTCCTTTATCGTAACCACCATGAATATGACTTAAACTTAAATCACTATTTTTAGGCATAAATATTGTTTCAATAATTAAATGTTGTGGTATTTCTATAGCTTCAATATCTACATACGTATAAAGAAAAAAGAATTAATCTTTAGATGTGTATTCATATGTTTTACCTTTTCTCTGGATTTTTAGTGGCGATGGAAAATTAAGCTGATTTGGAAACTAAAAATAATAGTACAATATTTTTAATAATACTTTAAAAGAAATATTAACTTTGATAAAATAATTATTATAAGATACTAGGAGGTTCCACCTATAAAAATAACTCTCTTCAACTATAACGCAACTTTTCGTGCAATTAGTTCTATCAATTTTTAATTTAATTGTCGTCCAGGCATTTTTGTTTTTATTAATGAGAAAATGCTATTTTAGGCATTTCAGTGAAATTTTGAAATGTTCAATTATAACCAAATGTTCAATTTTAACTATAAAGCATGCGGAATTTAATTGCCTCGGTAGCGCAGTAGGCAGCGCGTAAGTCTCATAATCTTAAGGTCGTGAGTTCGATCCTCACCCGGGGCATATTTTTTTTTTTTCTCCCGATAAAAAATTAGTTCTCCGTGTAACACATTTTTGTGGACATTTTTGAAATCATTCAAATTAATTTTAATTACTTACACTATTAATTATGTTTTTGGGTACTACAGGAGCCGGATTCAACGGTTTGAACGGATTCATAGTTATTAAGCCAGTGGGAAAAATTCCAGTAGCTGTAAATAGAAGTGCAAAAGTAAATTTTTGAAGTACGTATAATTTTTTCAGATGTGTTTTATTCCAGTTGTTAACTCTGAAACGGATGTGAATTTATCGGACATCGTTCTGCCCCAAATTTCAACAAATGGAATACAAACATTGTAACATACTTGGTGCAGGAAGTCGAACCAATGATTTATAAAGAATTGGTGACTGACCAATTTGTGGAGCTGGTGAAACAGTTCGTATAACATTTCCTTTAAATTTAAAAATAATATTTTGAACAGATCTTTCTAAAATGTTTAAAAAAAAAAAAAAAAACAACTAACCTTTGTTTAAGGGAAAATTCGGTGGCTTTGGTCCTTTAGCAGTTATTTGATTTTGAGATGATCTTAAATTCATCGGCAACCCCTTATAACGCTCTGATATTATTGTATTTGAATTCGACTTCTCAGCTTGTTGTACAACATAGAATTGAGAGTCTGTTTCATCCCGATTTTTGACGACTATAAACCTTTTCGGTGTGGAATTTGTTGCCATTTTTCTTTATTTCGGCTTTATTTATATTTGATTAAAATGCATTTAACTAAAAAAAAATGTTTTCAACCTAATAAAAGTGAAAATTACTTCTAAACAAACCCGAAAAAAACCCTGTCTGAAAACTGTCAAATGTTTTTCTTTTTCTTCTTCTTCTTCTTCAAGAAAAATATTTCAAATTTTTTAGAGGAATCAACGCCTTAAGTGAAAGCAAAATGTAACTAATGATAAAGTATGGAAACTTCCTATCTCTACCGTGACGGCGATTTTCAAATTTTGACTGTTTTTTTTTCAAACAATTTTCTCTCCATTGCTGGCATAGATAGCTATATATTGTACGTATGGGTGAAAGAGAAATATAATGTAACAAAAGAAGAACGTGTTGAAATTTATATGGTAATGCACAAATATTAGAAGAAAGATAAGGTTTTTAAGAGTCAATCACGTGTTACTTATTCTGGCTACTTCGTTAGCTTGCCATACACCTACACCCCGTTTAACACGCTACTCGTTTAACACGTTTTCGATCTTAGGCCTAAGTTATACGACGATCATTGTAATGAAGGAATTAATTTTACAATGGAAAATTAACCTATTACAAAGATTATTTCTTTAAAAACAAATAATGCAAAACATGGGAAATAGTTTAGTAAATAGATTTTAAATAAAAAATCTTAGCATTATCACGAAATTTGTTTTTTATAATTATTTTTATAATTTGAATGACAAAACATGTTTTAATCGATCAGCTGTTTTGTGGATTGCGTTTCAATTTCATTTGATTCCACTGGAGAACTGCCAAATTGATTCCTTCATTAGGAATTTTTCGTCGATATTCTAACCTCAAACTTCAGCGTCCCAATAAGAAAATAATAATATATAAAAAAAAAATGGTTAAATTTGTGACTCATCGATAAAAAAAGGAAAGGGAAGAAATAATCAAATTGGATTCGATGAAAAAAACCATTACACGACTTAGCTATGAACGAAAATCTGACTGAAAGTTTCTCTGACATTCCTAAAAGAGGTATAACCACCTTTCATTGAAAATCAAACAAAAACATTCGGTTTACACTAGTTCCACAATTTCCGTCATTACAATGATCGTCGTATAACTTAGGCCTAAGACGGTTCTTAAAATTAAAATTTAAAAAAAAAAAATTATAGGAAAAGACTAATTTTGACTTCACGCGACTTTATTTTTACTTAATTATAATTCTGGTAACACTTACGATGTATACATACTATACATACGGTCAAAATACGACTTCTTTATTGCAACCATTAGACCAAGGGATAATTTCGACTTTCAAGGCACTGTACATTAAAATGGCATTTAGATATATTTTAGATCAAATGGGAAATAAAGGATCTGTTTCAATTATTGATGCCTGGAAAAAATTTACAATGTTAGATTGGGTCAAGCATATCGGAATGTCATCTGCTGAGATTAAACAATCAACGCTCCATGCGTATTGGAAAGCAGTATGGCCTGATATAATTGAAGGTAAGAATTATAGAATATCTTTGGAGTAAGAATATTCTCAGATAATTGAGTTGGGTCATACATTGGGTGGAGAAGGCTTCGACGACATATGTTAGCTGAGGTAGATAATGCTGAAATAATGGAAGACCAGGAATTACATGAAGATGACTTAATTGAAATGGTCAAAAAAATTAGTGGAAACGAAAATGATGTTGAATCTAATGCTCATGAATATGAACCCAGTGCATTCATAGCAAAAGTCGTTCGTTTTAAATTGTATAAAATTCCAGACGAAAAAAATTTAAAAAATTTTCTTTTTTTTATTTTCTTTATTCGTTTAATGTCAATAGTATTTGTTAATAACAAATTTTCTTCTTTTTTTTTTTATAATATAGTCTGACAAAAATTCTTAAAATACAATTAAAAGTTCTACAATAATGCAAATGTTTAAAAAAAAAAAACACCCATGAGTTCGTCTTAAAATGATAATATGAACAAAAGTTTTGATTCTAAAAAAGATTTCAATTATTTTATAAAATATTCTTGAATTAATAAATTTAGTATCTTTTTAGATTACAAATAAAAATTTCTTAACTATTATTTTATCTAATAAAAATGACTCCAATAGCGAATAGCATTTAATATGATATCACGATCAATTTGTGGTTTAATACCGATCGCGATTAAATCATTTTCGGTTAATATTTTAAATACTTCATAGTCGATTTCTTCAATTTCAAATAATTTTAAATATTTCGATAAACCAGTATCAATAAGAATCTGTGCCACATCCTCACAAAGCGGTTTGCATACCATTGGTGATGAGACTTGTTTGAAAGATTTCGATTGCTGGTTGAAATTACTTGCTGAAGAAGAAATCGGTTTAAGTAATTTAGTATTTTGTTGTACAGTACGTACTGGTTGATGTGATTGTTGTTGAGTTTGCGGAATATTTATTGTCTCTTTTACAACATATTCTTCATATTTTGTTATTGAACTTGCACCATTTTCGATTTTCGTATATTCAATTTTCTTTTTAATTGTTGTTTTCGATGAAACTGGCGTATTAAAAAGGACATTTGGTGATTTACGTACAATCGAATAAGGAGTTAATGCATACGATGTTGGAGTTTTCGGTTTTGTAGAAGAATTTGAGAGTATATTTGAAAAATCAAATGCTGATTTATTCATTGGTGCTAACGGTGTTAATGGAGATTTAGAATCTGTAAAAAAAGACTTGTAATAATAAAAGCAAAAATAATAATTTATAACATTTGTTTTTTACCACGATAAGCACATTTATAAGCATCCATTTGGTCAAGTATTTTTTTTTTTATTTTCTATTTTTTAATTATCCTTTTAAATCACGCCAGCGTGTTCTGCGTTCTTCACTTGATTTGCTATTACGATTTATTTTCTAATTTTACCTCATAATTTGCATTACAGTTAAGTAACAGGATTTTGGATTTTATTTGAGAATATAGGTGCTTCACATTTTGTATGGAGTTAATACCGAATTCGTATTATACTTGATTGTACAGAAATGTTTTTTTTTTTTACAATTAAATATTATATTAAATGGAAAATGAAAACAAGAGAAATATAGCCGAAAATTCAAATTAAAAAGTTAGTTCTATTTTTTTTTATAACAGTAAAACTATAATTCACTTTTGAAATGGCAAGAACAGCAAGAATAGTAAGATACACCGCTGTAAATAAAATTGAATTGAAACAAAATGTCAAAAAATAATCAACAACACCAACTGTTTACAAAAACGAAATTTAATTAATTATAAAACGTGCTCACAAAGAATTATATAAAAAATGTCCTCAAAATTACCACCTCTTAATTATAAAATATTAGCAGAATGTTCGGTGACAAAAGCCCGAGTTGGCGTAATGAGTTTGAGGCATGGTGATGTAAATACACCGGTTTTTATGCCGGTTGGAACTCAAGTGAGATTATTTTCTGTGATCACTTAGCCGGGTCTAGTAAAAAACTTGATTTGTTTGTTTTAGGGAACTTTAAAAGGAATTGTTCCAGATCAATTAATAAATTTAGATTGTCAAATACTTTTGGGCAATACTTATCATTTAGGATTACGTCCTGGCACGGATATTTTAAAGAAATGTGGCGGTTTACATAATTTCATGTCATGGCCACGAGGAATTCTAACTGATTCTGGTGGATTTCAAATGGTTTCTTTACTTAAATTAGCTGAAATCGATGAAAAAGGTGTGAATTTTAAATCTCCATATGACAATTCACAATGTATGTTGTCACCGGAACATTCGATACATATACAAAATATTATTGGTGGTGATATTATTATGCAATTAGATGATGTAGTTAAAACTACAACAAGAGGACCACGTGTAGAAGAAGCAATGCACAGAACAATACGTTGGTTGGATAGGTGTCTGGAAGCGCACGAAAGGAATGATGAACAAAGTGTTTTTCCAATTGTACAAGGTGGTCTGGAACCGGATCTGAGACGAGAATGTGCTAAAGAATTAACAAAACGAAATGTACGAGGTTTTGCTGTTGGTGGCCTTAGGTTTGTTGCTTTCGTTAATACTATAGAAAAATGAAATTATGAATTTTAATGTGATTTGATAGTGGCGGCGAAAGTAAAGACGAATTTTGGCCTACCGTTCATTTATGTACAGATCTGTTACCGAAAGATAAACCAAGATATTTAATGGGAGTAGGATTTGCTGCAGATTTAGTTGTTTGTGTAGCATTAGGAATTGATATGTTCGATTGTGTATTTCCAACAAGAACAGCTCGATTTGGTTGCGCGTTAGTTCATAGCGGACAATTTAATTTGAAAAATAAAAAATATGCATTAGATATGCGACCGATTGATGAGAATTGTTCGTGTAGCACGTGTAAAACTTATACCCGATCGTATTTACATCACATAGCTACGGTTGAGGCTGTTTCTAGTAGTTTATTAAGTATTCATAATGTTGCTTATCAGGTAATATCTATTTTCCATTTCTTCTAATTTAAATTTATGTAGAAATCTCATTGTTTTTAGTTAAGATTAATGTCTGAAATGCGAGAAAGTATTAAAAACAACAAATTTCCAGAATACATACAAGATTTTATGGCGAAACATTTCGAAAATGAAGAAATTCCACAATGGATTGTGGACGCTTTAAAAGCTGTAAATGTTGAATTGGATTTAAGTAAACATACAAAAATTCCAACCAAATAAAAAACACTTAGATTATTTCCAAAAACAACAAAAAACATATTTTTCTTTTTTTATTTAAAATAAAATTTCTACATAAATTCATCGGAATCATTTCCGGCATCATGATTTGATATCATATTTTCTGATTTCATTAAACTGGTGTAACTACGAAGTTCCGATTCTTCTTGACGTACTTTAGCTTGTTCTTTCTCTTTTTCTTTTTGTTGTCGTAGAATTTTCTTTTTATCTTCACGCTCTTCGGCATCACGACGTTCACGTTCAGCACGAAAATCTGGATGTGTTTCAATTTTTGTTTTATTCAAACGATTCACAATTTCATTAATACGTTTTTCTACACGCAACTTTCGTACATCCTTATCACGATGAAATGAAACTTGTCCGACATCCATACCCGGTGTCTTTTTCAAATTATCCCACATTGTATACACAATATCTACATTATTCATTTTATTACCATTAATACTATTTGCTTTAACCAATTGTGCTGCATCTTCAACAACTGCTGTTGGGATATCATCTATAGTTTGACCCTTAATTATTGAAAGATATTAGAATTTTTATTTTATGGATATCTTCATTTTTTTCAAACTTACTGGTTTTAATCTTAAATAAACATGAGCTGATGAAACTTTATCAACATGAAACCATACATCTTCTGGCCAACCCCATTTTATTAGATCCTCATCTATTAAAATATTCAATAAAGAAAAAAAACAAGTTAAAAGGACTTTTTAGTCGTATGTCGGACATAACCTTAATGTTTTATTAAAATTTTTTGGATAACACTTACTTTCATATTTTTCAGCCCCCATAAATATAGTAAATGGGGGTGAAACTATATTACTTGTAAAATAAAACACCATTTTTCATGTACAATAGAGTAATTGTTTTATTGTGGAAATTTGTGTATGAAGTTTAGAAATCACCATTTGACTGAAAGAATTGTAGCAAATTAAAAGAATTGTCAAAGATTTTTGTAATTTTTAAGAATTGGCAACACTATTAATGGCAACCGCTGTAAAGTTTTTGGAAAATTTCAAACAAGTTGGTGAGAGAAAAGAAAATTTTAAATTCAAATATCATTTTTGGTGATATTTTAGCAAAAAAAAAACCGTTATGTTTTAATTTAAAGTGGGATCATTTAGAACGACTTTAAGCGACCGAATTTGTAGTGACTGTATGAACTAGAATACGAATTGTCGCTAAAAATCGCTTATTTCAAATAGGCGACACTAAGCGATGGAGATTTTTAAGGTAGCAACAACCAGAATCGACCAGCTTCACTGTGCAATATTATTAATTAACAAAATTAAAAAACGATTTAGATATTATTTTATGATTTATATTTATTTATTTCAAAAAAATGCAATAATTACAGGCGCATTTGAACTAAATTCGCGTTCTATAAGAATTTAATTTTTTTTGTTTTTTTCGGAAAGAGGAAAAAAAGCCAAACATTTAAAATATCTATGATTTTATCCTCAAAATAATTTAATTAATTTTTATATAAGCTTTTAATAATATTATATCGAATTGGAAATTTGTTTATTTATAAAGAATTTAGTACTATTTTAGTTCCGATAACTTAAAAACTATTTCTCTACTATATCCTTAATATATTTTTTTTTACTATTTATTTACTTAATTTTACTTTTTAACTTTTTTATTTAACACGACTAGTTAAGTTCACTTTACTAAATACAAAAACAAAAAAAAAACACATTATTTAATTGATATTCGACCACTCTTCTACAAAATATATTTTATATTAAAAATTTCGTCTATAAAAATCATTTCTTAAAAGTGGTCCATTTTTTATTACTAATTTAAAAATATTTTTTTTTTTTTTTTGTAGAAAAACAAGTTCTATAAAAAAAAAAAACTCGATAATTACTGAGCCATTCTCTCTCTTCGAGTCGAGAGAGAGATGATATCCAAAAAATTTATATTGTCTTTTGGTTTTTTTTTTTTAAAGTGCAGTCCTTTCATCGTAAATAACGACACCTTCTCGCTCTAATGGAAGTCCAGCCAAATTTTGTGATCTCGAACGACAAAGTGCTATTATTGCGGCTTCATCATTTCGCATTCGATTTCGACGTTTTTTACTAAAATTCACCTGAAATAAAATATATTAGATGAAAAAAAACTCTTTATAGTTAGTTAATAATATTCAGTTGGATGGGTATTGAAGAAGTTGGGCTATTCCATTGAATCAAAATCTCAATCGAATTACAGGATTACAATCTATGTAATTTGATAACTTTACTTTAGATTAAACCTTATATTAAGGACCATGAACCCCAAAAACTTGTTACAAATTTCAATTTTGCGACCAAGCCACCAAAAAGGACTGAAATTGATTTATATCTTAAGTCGAACCTTTTGAAATTTAATACAAATCTCAAATCAAAAATGAATAATAATAATAACAGATCAAATCGAGCCTAAAGTGGGAAATAATACCTAATCATACTCATTTGATATTAAGAATTAGGCGCTTTCTTAGTTCTACTTACTGAGGCAAAAGACAAGAACATGGGATTGGCAACATTCGGGAGACTCATTAATTCTCCCTGTAGTACGTTCCATGGAATCTAATTTTAAACAAGTTCACGTAATTCAACGAATCAAGGAGCGTTTTGTTTAAAATATACAGAAGAAGTATAACAGGGACAAGCGCTTGACTGGAATGGAATAATACAATTCTTATGGTAATAAGAAAAAAAACTACAAAGCAGAAATTCTTCTCAAACGTTAATACGGACATAATTAAACTGATAATTACTTTAGCATATAGTTCTTCTAAATCATCGGTGGTTGAGACTGGTCTCTGTTTTAATTTACCCCATGATGGTAAGGATCGTGATTTATAAGCTGCAGTATCCGGTTCACATATAACTATAAACAAAAAAACAAATAGAATTATCAAAAATACAATTAAAATTTAAAATGAATAAACTAGAGACCTGTATTTGAGGCATATAAAGGATTTATAGCCCACATCGATTTATGAGTTTCAGGAATATTACATTTTGTTTCTCCGCCACTAATTGAATTTGCACAAACCGGACTTGATGATGGATATTCTAAAGCATGTTGATGATGCGATGAACGTTCTGGAACTGGTGCTGGCGGCGCACTATATTGTGGTGGTACCAAACCTATCGATATTGGCATAATCATTTGTCCTGAATCCGACCATGGTTTCGATACAACAGATGAACGGTGTGCCACTGATAAAATAAAAGGAAATTTATTAAAAAACAAAATCAAAAAAAAAGGAATTTTATAATATAAAATACGAACTTATTGTATCACGTCCGCTGGCTGAGAATTCATTAAATCCGAAATACAAGAAAAAATATATTAAAATCAGTTTTTTTTTTTCATTGAATTTGAATATTTACCTGGACTTGTGGTACAGTAACGTGTCGGACTTAAAAATTTTCGTTTTCTTGGTAAAAGCCAACAACAAAAGAATAACGTTCCCAGTATTATTAAGATAATTACAATACACCCAATTAATATACCCCAGACGATAGCTGGAAGTCCCCAAATTGTTGAAGGGGGACCCGCTTCAATTGGTGGCCACATTCGAGCTGTTAATGTAACAGACTGATGATACAGTCCATCGGATGCATTGTAAATGAGTACATCATCAGGACCTGTATAAAAAGGAAGAGAAAAAAGGAGAAATAAGTTTTTTTTTTGGTTTTAAAAATAGATTTCTAAAATTTCAAGATTAATTCTATTCAAGTTGATTCAAGATCGGATGAGAAGCATCATTATAGCAGCCTAGATGATTTGATTATCAAACTTCGAACTGATTTATATCGAGATGAAGAGAAAATTTCGTACATAATCTTTTACTTTTGACCTCATAGAATATGTCTGTTAGTGTTATGTCCATTTATAAATTTATAGCAGACTTTCGATGTGCAGTTTTCTTTGATAATAGAAGATTTCTGTTGATTTCTGCTAAATTATTACATAATTCGTTTTTTCTAAATTCAAATCTCTGCAGTTTTTCTGTATTCCATATAATTGAAATTGAGTTTTTCTAGATTTAGAGTTATTACGGATTTTTTGAAAAGTTAACTTTGATTATTGTCAATTATTTACAGAAGAAATTTCTCAAAAAATGATTAAAAATTTATATGTTTAGAACATTTTAACTTTCCTAGTAACATTTTAAAGCCAGTGCTGGCATATAGAAAAGCGAAATGGTAACGGAAATCATTTCGTTTTAGTGAAAAATGATTTTTTGTTATGTTTTTGGGAACGGGTACGTGTTACAAAAGTTTCATTTCTGAACACCGGTTTCATTTTACTACTTGGGTAACGTTACTAGTGTTTTTAAAAGTTTTCCTTATTGGCATTATGTAGCCTTATAGTGTATAGGAGCCTACACACGTTCAATGTTACTTGATAAGTATTATTGATGGAAATTGCCTCCACAGATTGCATTGAAGAGCATCCAAACGATCAATGTTACTTTAAGTAACATTAACAAGTAACATTAAACGTGTGTAGGCTCCTTATACGTTACAATACCGTTATGCCAACACTATTTTCAGGCCATTCTCCCATTCAATCTATTATCATCTCCTTTGGGCAAAAAAATCAACATAATCTCATAATTAAATATTAATTTTTGGAACAAAAATTCTTAGATGTTTTTTTTTTCATTTTTACATTATTTAAAGCTTCTCCAAAAACTAGAAACTTCTTATTAGTCCAATTATATTCTTAATCGTGCATTTCAATTGTTCTGAAAGACATAAGAACATAAGAAAAATCTCCTATTCACGATGAGAGTTCCTCTAATCTAAAGTCATTGATTTGTGAAAAAAAGAAAGAAAAACATAATTCCATCCACTTCCAAATATTCAAATAATCAAATATTGACTTTAATTTTGTCAGGAAATCTGGATGGGAAACTATTTTCTGGCAAAGAAGTCTATTAGTACAATAGAAGTTGAAATTTAATTGCCTAATTGGATTGCATTGGAAGAGGAGCCAGCCTCCGCACTCGTCTCGTTTTGATGCAAATTGCAAGAGATGATAAAAAAATAATATTACGATTTTTCTTCTGTTTTCTGTTGCTTCTGCAGACATACTAATTAATTTTTTATTTAAAATGGGATTATGCATTTTCTCATATGCCTTCCGACCATGGGAATATCATGTTTGATGAGAAAAATTCACTTTTCAAATGTTTTATTGTTGTTTCTTTTTTGTATGTGCTTAAATTTTGTCTCACAAAAATTTCATCTTTTTAAAAAAATATGAATATTTTACTCAAAATTCGCCATTCGTCTGAAAATATGATATTTAAAAAAAAAATATCAAGATTAACGAACCAACAAGTAAAACATATAGAAATCTTAATAATCGGTTTTTAACCGGATTTTATGATGCCCTATGGTAGAACACTTCCATCTGTTTTATGGGCCTTCTTCCAAAAGAGTTTCACCAAAGATATAAATTAGTAAAGATATGTAAAATTCTAAAAACCTTTCTTTCAACATGAGTAAACTACATTAGATCTTATGGAAGGAACTTTTAAGAGCTTAAAGCTCTTGCCATAAGAACTAATGTAAATTACTTATAGGGCATGGTTAATTAATTTCTTTTCGAGGTTAGTGAATAATCGGGTAATTGGTGGTCTTAAAGTGATTAATCCCTTCCTATGTTAAAAACCAGAAATCAAAATTTTGAAGCAAAAATGAATGCTTACGAAGAGAAGTAGATTATTAGAAGAAATATTCTCTTAAAAATACATATGATTCTCTTTAGCTATCTATCATTTTTTTCAGATTACATTATGTTAGTGCAACAGAGATAAAAGTAAATCTAGCTTTAATAAACAATTCTAACAGTTATGTAAAAAAATAAGAATCACTACTCGTACCGGAACTAACACTTAAAATCTTTCTAATATGCATAACAAAAAAATCTCTTCTACTCATTTTGGCGCCTAAAAGTATTAGAAAACGCGTGGTTTTTGTTTACAAATATTGAGTTAAAACAATTTTCGATTACTTTCTTTGTTTCATTCTTTCTTTAGTCCAAAATCCATAAAACTATTATAAGACTATTAATTCTCTCGTTTGCTACAATTATCTTATAGGAAACACGATGAAAAAAAGAGTATATTTAATTTATAGGTTACTTCATTCTTTCTAATGAAAAATTGTAATTTTCTTTCCTTATTTTGTGCGGAATTTTTTGTTTCTGTCATTTTCATAGAAGAGATTGGGAAAATCGCGTCTAAAATCCTCTCCGGAAGCTATAGTCATTGTATAGGAGGTCTTTTATATGTCTTTTGCTTAATCAAGAATCAAACACCTTGGCGTTATCATTAGTCGACCTCAGCATTCGTTTCTAGCGTACTCAGTTTTATGATGACTAATTTTGAATATTTCCACGGATCTCAAGGACCGCGTGTATTAATGTTAAGATTCATTTTGTCCAGCAAAAATAAGAAGTCAATAGCCACCATTCCAAGGTTTGACTCACGTCCGGCTATAACTGAACAATTTGTGAATGTTTTCATGAAAATCAATTTCTCCAATAAATACATTTTTTAATTTATTAATTTTCCTGGATAGGAAATTCTTTTTAAAAAAATTTCATTATATTTTCTTTTTTATATGAAAATCCTTTTTAAAAACAGAATAAAATTAATAAAATAATTTTTCAATTTTAATTTTTATTAAAATGAAAAACCAAAATCCATTATTTATCTGCGAAAATTCTTTAAATTGTTGTCGCCAATGAAAATTTTATCTTTTTTCATAAATTTTTTTATGATTATTTTATTTTTATGTGGAAAGAAAGAAGAATAAAATATTTTTTACGATTGTTAAACAAATTCCGATTCGATTGCGACAAAATGTATTATTTTTAATATTTCTAAAATAATGATTTTTTTGAAGAAGAAGATTCCAAAATTGAAAGGATCAACATCTGACACACATGATTTCCATTTTCCAACAATACTGCTTGATATCAAAGCGTATAAAACTAAAGTACAGTAATATTTCTTAGGAAAATTATTTGAAAAGTTAATATTTACACAATTTTCTTTTCCTAGAATAAAACGGAAATGAGATTGTAGCTAGCGTTGAAGAGAATAACAAAGACGTTAGAGGCCTATCTCCTGTACAAATTTCAAATCAATTAGTTGAATAGCGACAAGCCAGTTTAAAAAAGAAATAGTTTCTAGAAAGATGCGAAGTTGTTCTACTTCAATCAAAACTAAACTATTTTCTGCAATAACGCGCCCAGCACACTTGAGTTAAGCGAGTTAAGCTCCGTAAGCTAAGTTTCTCACTGAAAGTGAAAAATATAGCATTTTAATTGGTCGTCGGACACTTCAGCGAAGCTTTGAAACTACGTCGCCTGGTAATGAGCGACACGAACTAGGCTCGTTCACGTAGCTCAGGCTTCAACTACGCAAACGAGCTTCGCTGGCACCGCTGACACTAACTTATACGTACTTTCGGTATTAGACAGTGTAGAATCGCTGCTTGCAAAAGTGTAGTATGTCTTCTTTATTTTGTGGTAGTTACTTGTCGACACAAATTTGAAAGTGTCAAGTGGAAAAGGTCTAGTAATAATTCATCGGTACTTGTACATTACATCTCTCTGACGGCTCAAATAGAACTGATGGAATGAATTTACTAAAAATATCGCCGCGTAGCTTATTTCAAGTGTGCAACGAGGTTAGCGAGCCCAGCTAAACAATGTAACTATAGCGACGCTTGCCCGCATAGCTTAGTTCAAGTGTGGGGTGTCCCTTAAACCCTTCAGCGAAACAGTTAAAATATTTCCATTGGAAACGATCAGTTACATTTGTTCATAAACATGGTCCAACCTCGAACGACACGAACGAAAAAGATAATATCATAAATGGCATGCAAATTTTTTTGGGGAACCCTTTAATCAATTATAGTCCAGCACCCGTGGTACCCATAATTCGGCACTGAACATATTATACTACGTAATTAATTTGAAAAAAAAAAAAAAAATTCTAGCAATTCCAATTTTTCATAATTAAATCTGAAAAACTACAAAATTTTGTCGTCACCTCTAGTTTTTCCTTTATAATTTCGATCCCTCCCAGCCGATTTTTCCAAATTACAAAACCAAATTAATTTATAGACTAATCAAACTATATCGAAATTTTCATTAAAATCGGACGACGTGTTTATGACTTATCCTTGTACACGACGAAATGACGGAAATGTACAAATCTATACAACTTTTGGTTCTCTAAACATGTTCTAGTTAGTGGCACTGTGACCGTTCTTCGATGATTACAAATGTAGTGAAAAACTTATATATCCTTTGGTATACTCTATCATGAGGGTATACAAAGTTCTGTAAATGAAAAACTTGATCATAAATCCCAAATGCGACACGCGAATAACATTTACGAGACATCGGTTATACAAAACTATATTTATAAAATGATTTTGGACAGATTTTCTGCAAAATTTATTGCTCTTTAATTTTGTAAGATTTCGTTCAAAATGGAAATACTATATATCAAAAAATGGGAAAAGGACTAAATCCTTTCGAAAAATGCCATCACAGAGATTTCGTTGTTATTTTTTTTTTTCTAATCCTTTCTTGTGACATTTTGTGATAATGATACTTCTTTTGGCAAACACTTTTTATTCCTAATTAAAAAAAAAAAGTCCTAGCTTTTATGCCTGTTTTGCTGAGATAATTTTCGTTTTTTTTTCTTGTATGAACTAAAAAAATTCCTCAAAATCGGAATATTCCAGAATTTTTGAAGAATTTTTTTTAATTAATTAATTAAGTATGAAATATTTGTAATTAAAATGATGAGATCATAATTATTTTTGCTTTCGAATTAATTTCATTTGGAAAAATATTGCAAAAGTCATTAAAGTATTGAATCACATTTTAATTGAAATTATTGGGAATTTGAAGAGTATTGAAAACACTAAAATTACAAAACGGTGAACTTTTGTTTTGTTTATAAAAAAAAAATTGTGTTTATTTCATATTTTAACATTAAAACATTGCGTAATTATTTTTTTAATCAAATATGAATTCACCTTTTTAATAGTTAATTAATTAATTATTATTCGTTAAGCACTAAATTTGTGATACAAAAAAAAAGCTAATTTGTAATATTAGTCACTTAAAAGTTATTCGAAAACTGAACAATTTGAGTACTTAAAAACGTTGTTTAATATTGCTTAAGTATTTTTACAGAGGTGGTTTGGGTTCCATTTAAAGAAACAAGTTTCCAAAAGTTAGAGAGAAATTTTAAATCGGATGATTGACGTGCAAATTAGCTTAAGCCTAAATTCTAATCGTCAAATTCATCAAAAATTCTTTAGGATTTTGGAAGATTGTTTGAGTTGGAACATGATTTATCTTTTATGTTATGTTAGTTATGCCAAATTTCACAGTCAGAGCTGAGAGCCCGCCGCACACTTGGGCTAATCTATGCGGGCGAAGTCTCGCCGTAGTTATATAGCTTAGTTGGGCTCACTAACCCCGTTGAACACTTGAACTAAGCTACGCGGCGATATTTTTAATAAATTCATTCTATCATTTCTATTTGAGCCGTCAGAGAGATATAATGTGCGAATACAGTATCGATGAATTATTACTAGACCTTTTCCACTTGACACTTACAGATTTATGCCGACAAGACACTACCACAAAATGAACAAGACATACTACACTTTTGCAAGCATCGATTCTACACTGTATAATACCGAAAGTACATATAAATTATTTTCAGCGATGCCAGCGAAGCTCGTTCGCATAGTTGAGGTCTGAACTACGTTAAAGAGCTTAGTTCGTATTGCTAATGACCAGGCGATGTTTAAGGTAAGCTAATACCTCGGCAACTTAACCTTCTAAAGGCTCACTTAAATCGTTTTGAAATTAGTTTACCATATGTTAATCCAACTAGATCCGTGTTTCCCAACGTGGGGCCCACGCCCCACAGGGGGGCAATTTGATTGTTAAGGGGGGCAATTCGAAAATGGACATGACACGAGTTTAACCCTTTCGCTTCGGGCCATTTAAATGCAATGCTAGATTTCGGTGCCAAATTTAGTTTCTTAAGTGAACAATTAAATTTTTTAATATTAAAAATTATGTATGTTACACAGGGGGGGGGGCATAAGAATTTTAGAAAGGCTAAGGTGGGGCATGGCACAAAAAAGGTGGCTAAGGTGGGGCATGGTACAAAAAAGGTGGCTAAGGTGGGGCATGGCACAAAAAAGGTTGGGAAACACTGAACTAGATGCAAACTCGAGGTTTCGAGGATTAGAAGCGAGGATTAATAATCATCTTGTACTTCATACTATATTTTGAAATAAACAATTTAACTAGTTCTAATAGTTTTCGTCTTTATCACGATGTTATATATTCAATTTTGAAGGCATTTCTCAAATAGTTTTAAGAACTTTAAAAACTTAAATAAAAGTAAATCAAAATCACCTGGTAATACAATAAATTCCTCATTTGATATTGTTGCGAATTCTATTACAGAATCATTTGACATTTCGGTGGTAACGGTGGTGATTACGGTGGTGGTCGATTGACCACCATTTGACCATGGTTCACGTGGCGCCACGATTTTGATTCCTATTTTTTTCTTGCTTTAATATTATTTTAAACTATTTTTTATTTAACAACATTTTTTTTTTATAAAAAATTGTCTTCTTTTTTATTGCTTACACTTTTTTTTTAAAGAATATTTTTCTTTTTACCAAAAATCAATATGAGACCAAATTATTATTAATTATTAAAAATATAGCAAAAAAAAATTCTATAAATAAAATTAAAATTATTTTATTTTATAAATTTGTTTTCCGCATTCAGAATGATAACTTTCTCTATAAGCATGTTAGAATAAACTTAATGACACCAAAAAGTCTTTAGAGTAAATAAAATTAAATACTGTGAGGACGAAAAAGCTAATCCAAAATATATTAAACCAAGGAAAATTTTAGGAAATCTTTTCCAAAATTTCAGTGAATATTGAGGCTAAAAATTATGTAATATTAATTAAAAATCAAATCTACAAATTGGATTTTAATTCAAGACTAATTTTATCGATTTGTTGTTTTCTGTTCTTACACGATTTGGCTTTCTGTTTTCTCATGGGAAATTAGTAAATATAACTAAAAAGCTTAGAGACCCATATATGAAAGGTAGTATGTTGTACGTGGTGTCGTAACCATTCCTAAAATTCAAAAAATTCGAATCTCATTCCTGGACATTCAAATACTGTCATAATTTCCAAAATTTTAGTGTTTGGTGTGAGGTTATCACATTCTCCAGGAAACGTGAAAATTGTCTATGTTTATATAAGATTAACGATGCGCCTCTACGTAGCATTAGAAATTTGGAAGTGATTTGTGACAGTGAACTTAACTTCAAGCTACATATTAATTCCCTCGTTCATAGCGCTAACTACATTAGGCTTTATTAAAAGATGGTTTAAGGAATTCTCGGACTAAAGCACTCTACCTTGGTTAGACCTATTTTGGAATATGCCAGTCAAGTATGGTCTCCTTACCATAAAAGTCTAATTAACAGATTGGAGTCTGTATAACGTAGATTCATACGTTTTGCATTAAGAGATCTTCCTTGGAATGACCCTTTCCTTCTACTCCCGTACTGGCGTTACTGATGCTCCTTTACTATTAGAAAAGATGCCGCTAAATATTAATGTACGTTCCTTGAGGTCAGAACGGATTACGCGAAAAACGAACCAGTTTCTCGAACGATACGTGCAGGTTATGTAAATGCCTGTAGTTTCGATTTCTGATTTAGTAAAATCAATTTAAAGAAGCTCTTATATAATTCTAACGCTTAAAGAAAGCAATTTACAAACAAAAAAAGAAGCTTGAAGAATATTTCATATTCAATTATATTTTACTTATATTCGAGTATAGAGAAAGTTAAATAAAATAATATAGGATAAAAAATTTTCTTCTATTAATTCATTAATTAATTTATTGGAGGAAAACTGTTACTAGTTTCATTTCATGTTTGAGAATTTTCCTTCTAACATATGCCATTTATTTAGTGAAAATTTTTTGTGAATTGTTTAAACGTGCATCGTTTTACAAAATGATAAAATCGAGACTTGTATCTGTCGTAGTTTAAAAATAATTAAAAATTCTTTATACGAGCGACATTATCGCTCTTCTCTCCGTTACACGAAGTACACTAATTATATATTCCTAGTGAATAATGTGGTCCATTGGAAAATGTGCATTACATATTCAATTCCATGATGGTGATCTAAATGTGACCTAATTTCCTTATAAATTCGTAAAGAACTTCATTTTACATTACTAATGTTTTCATCGTCAATTTTCAATAGAATTTTCTAGAAAATAAATTATTTTGAAACTAAGAAAAAACGCATAAAAAAAGTGTGGAAAATCTAATATAGGAAGAAAGAATTTTCAAATATTAGCTAAAAAATCATGTTGTACTCAGATTTCATACATAAAATATTTCATGAACTTTGGACTATCTATAAAAGTTCAATTTCTAATTCATGGTATACAAAGGATCCTCCAAAAATTCTTGGAAATTTCGAATTATTTCCAAGTACTCTCAGTTTTTTTCGAAAGCAAACTTTATAGATCAAACATTGTTTGAAAGAAGGAAATATATCAAAACATTTTCCGATTGAACTTTGTAACGGAAATTCGTTGATTTGTGCACGGGGTGTGAGCTCGCCGGTTCCAGGAGTCAAGTTGAAAATCTAACAACAAATTAAATAAAAAAGATTCCGCTAAAAATTCGAAAATATCGATGGAATTCAATACAACAGAAATTAATCATTTCGATTTTGTTACAGAAAAGCTTTTATCTCTATTAACAGAATCCACCTAAATTTGGATATTTTTTTATTGAACCTTCTCAGTGCAAAGAATTGTATGCAATAATTAAAATTTATTATTCAAAGCGGTTGGAATTTAATCACTGCTATGCAGTGGCGTATGTTAACTATAGCTTTCGAAATGTTAAATCAAGGTAAATTGCCTAAGGAAATGACTAAACTGTTTCTACAGTTCAACATTTAAAACAATGCCAATATATTGTGAACATGAAGAAGTATGCTTCTTAATAATCAAAAGTATAATTTACAACTTATTTCAGATAATTTGGAAACACAGAATCGAGTGACTGTTGACCCACAAGTTGTATAATTTGTAACAAATAAGTTTTTAAGATTTCCTGAAAACCTCCTTTCAAAACATTCAATCACAGCCAGCCTAAAGCTTAAAAATTAGCATATAAAATATGGAAAATCAATAGTTTTCTCCGTAAAAATAATACGTGTAACTTGTAAGTTGAACACTTCTAAGAGAAGTACTTTTAAGCCATTAAACCACGCTACTGAACTTTTTTTTCTTCATCAATTAGGATTATTGATGTCTTCGAAAAAGATTGAAAGAATTCTACTAATGTTAAAATTGAAAATTGCAGAAAAAATGGAAACTTGTTCGTGAATTTCTGTATAGTTTATAGCTGTACTAGGATGTATCTCTAGCTGGATAAAATTGAAAATTCCTGTAAATTTGTTCATCATAAATTTTGATTTGTTTGCATTTCTCTTGTTAATTCTACCAACATAGTTTTTTTTCCAATTGCCATTTTTATTCATTTTAATTGTTGTTGATGTTCCGCCATGAGGATATCTCAATAACCGAAACACAAAAAGTATATACAAAAAGCCCTTTCACATTGAAAAATACAATAATTTTGACAAAAATAGGTTAAAGCAATTATTTAACATTTTAATAAATAAATAAATTGGAACAATCGTGTGATACTGAAACTGGGTTCTTTAAGTCTTTGCCCTGCAAAAGGTTAATCGGATTTAAAAGCTATTCCAATACAATTTTCTTCAAGCTTTCCGAATTTTCATTGAGGTTTTTCTTTTCATATTTTGTTTATTTTACTTTCACGAATTGTTACCGTCAATTTGTTCGGTAATTTCTAATGGAAATTTATTATTCGCTATTATTATGATATAAGTATAGTCGTGTTAAGTTTTTTTTTATATTTATTTGTAAATTGAAACCTTTAAATACGGATTTTTTAAGTTAATTAGACTGGAAAAGAAAATCATGTTTTTACATTGATTTAAAATGTGTGAAATTCTTATTGAAATCGGACTCTTTACGGGGCTATATTAAACAAGTGATGGCACAAAAATTAAGGGTAATTACACATGAGATAACGTGAAACGTTTTTTTGTAATTCTCAAAAAAGGCGGTTGGTCAGAAATGTATAGACTTAAGTAGCTATTGCATCGTAGTGATTTTATTTTAACGAAAAATCTACAGAACCAGCCTGAAAAAAAAAGTTTTGAGCTTAACGTGATTGAAATTTTGTCCTGTTTGATAAAATTCTTTGATATGAAGTAGAGATTGTTTCGCTTAAAACTCTAAAACTTTGTTCATTTTTTCGAATATTGAGTTCAAATTACTTTCTGCAAATGAATTTTTATTAGATTATATACTTTCAGTCATGATCCTCGTCAAAAGGAAATCATTTTGTTCAAACAACGAAAATTCTTCAAAGGATTAAAATTCATTAATTTTCACAACAAAATACAATATATATCTTTCCGAATTTCTTTGCATTTCCTTATTTTTCAATTTTCAATAGATTAATCTTATTGAATAGATTTGGTAGTTTTTCTTTTTGCTTAAAAAAAAAAGATTTCCTTTTCCGTTTTCACACTGGAAAAACACACAAGCTTTCAAAATCTACTTTATCACCAATATAAAACCTTTTTTCTTTTGATAAGTAAAATCGCCTTTGTAAAGACGGTTGAGTATATATAAAGTTACATGAATGGATTAAAAACAAGTCGAAAAACCATATATAATCCTCTCTCAACCAACTAAATTTCTGTGAAAATTGTTTTTCACCGTTTAGATTTTACCGCACCAACAGAACAATGAATGAAAATGTGTGAAATCTATAAATTTATAGAAGTTTTTCCATAGAGCTTTAATATATAATAAAAAAAAGAAAAATAGAAAGATTAGGATTTACAAAGTAAATATAAAATAGTCGGTAAATTTAAAGAAGTGTTCTTGAAAATTCTAATATAGAAAAACAATTAGTCTTAATTAAATCAGCTTAAGTAAAACTATAAAAAGAAATGATACCTTTTTTTAGAAATCAGACTAATTTAGAAGAAAAAGGTTCATCTGAAATAAAATAAAAGAACCAAAAATATTGATTTCGATTGATTTTAGCATGTTTTATTCAAGAAACCAAAAATATTTTTATGAGAACCGCACGGCCCCGTTTATATGGACGAAGAAAAAATCAAGGATTTCGTACCTTTTTTTTAAAAATAATTCACTTCTAGAATGGGAACTTGTCCTGGCAAAATAGAGTTGGAGTTAAGGGACAGGGTAGTCGCAGCACAATATACCTTCTTTTGTTACCCATTTTAGAACTTTACACTTTGGACAACTATTCTTTTTTGTATCTTAAACTAAATTCTTATATTTGTTTAGATTTTTTTTTGTGAGATGGGAAGGAATGTGTTATATGTTATTTGATTTGATTATTTGATATGCTCAAGTGTGGATTTTTCTATCGTGATTGATCGTTTTTTCTTTTATTTCTTTCAATGGATTTATTTATTTATCCACTCAATCCTTTAATACAGTTGGACCTGTTTTGTATGTTTTTTTTTGGCCTAATTACGGCGCTGCAACTTACGCTTGAAATTTTACATTGATTGGAAATTATTGAACTTTTCTAAGGATAATGGACAATTGCTATATGAAGGCTAACAACTTTGTAGTGATTTTATCGTTATTATCAATGAGAAGTGATTGATAGTAGTACTCCTTACTTTTGAGTAAGGAAATACTAAAGACTGGTCATTAAGACAATCAACGTCGTCAATTATAATAATCGAAATATGATTTCAATTTTAAGAATTTAAATGATTTAAAGGAACTAATATTTCACAAGGAATAAATTTAAAAACTATACAAATTTTCGAGCGTTTTCCTTCTCTCTCCTATCAAAGTATTGGCATCTAAGAATCCTTAAAACTCCTTCTAGTCTTATATTTGACCTTCAAATTTAATATAATTCCAGAATAACCGGGATTCGTTTGTACACTTCTTTCATAATTGTATTAAAAATTCAAATGGAAAAATTTACAGACCTTTTAAAAAAAAAAGTTGAATTTGAAATTCTTAACTTAAGCATTAAGCCTAAAGAGATTTCGTTCTAGAAATTGTTTTATAATCTTTGAAAGGTAAAAGTTCTTTTATTTTTTTTCTCCATATTTTAATAATAACTGAAAAAAATTTTTTAAAAATTCAAATAATAAAGAAAAAGTTCAGAAAATAGGTATGCGTTTTTAGAAGAACCTTTTCAACATAGAACCTATAAACAGCACAGCCAAACGACCATTTTTAAATAGCTTCTTTCATGTTTATTGAAATGTTTTAGAAATGCAGGCATTTTTTTTTTAAAGGAATGTGTCCGGTAATTACTACAAGCATACATATAACATATGCTCGAGAATATAGAATGATGCTTAAGCAAATATATGTACTTTAAAGGAAAATGCCCCAAAGCTAGACACTAGTATGAGTTATAACGAAGCATACTTGATGTTTTTTGAGCTTAGATATATAAAAGGAAAGAGACCTAGTATATTGTCCCTTTTAATATAATATTATGGGAAATTTAGAAAATTATATTTGTGAACAGGGTCGTTGTTAAATGATCCCTGAGACTCATTTTATATGATTGTATTATCATACACCTTCTTTGGAATATAAGATACGGAGATACTTGGTCTTATCAGGCAAGAAATATATAAGTTTTTTTAATAGGCTTGATTTACAGCTTCTTCAAATATATTTAGAATCATTGCAACAATGTTAATGCTATAAATTTCTTTATAAATATCTAAAAATCTTAATCCAACAAATTTCCTCGACACCGGTTTAATTAGCTGCAATTTTGTATATGAAAAATCAGAATTATATTATCATGATTCTGGAAGTAAAAAAAAGAGCTGGAATAAGTTCATAAAATGTTGATAATATCTTCATCATCATTATTATGGTTTTTCTTTTTTTGGGTTTCTTCTCTAAGCTTTGCCCTACAACATCATATTTCAAGACACAAGTAATTCATATAGAAACTTGTACATTTATCTAATTAACGTATTAACATCTAACTTAGATAAAAATTAAGAGACTAAAACTAGAACTATGGAAATAGAGATTTAGAATTTTCCAATTATCTACACATTTTTTTTTCTATTACGTATACTAAAAGCTAAAGGACTGTTCATACGGAGATATTGACACTATGACAATCATTTTAGCTCATTGCATCTCTCATGGCTATAAGCTATAAACTAATAAGTACAATTGATACATAAAGGGTATCCCAAAATTCATACAAGATTTGAATTTTACCCAATTTGTGCGGTAAAGTGTTGCCAACGAAAAAAAAGACACCGTGACAGCTGACAGTTCAGGATTATTAAAAATCGAGCGCTACACGAAAAAACAATGCGTTTTCATTGTTGAGCAATATTTAAAAAATAATAAGTCATTTCCTGATCGTGTGAATTACTCGTTTTGGTGATCAGAATTGACTGCCCAGATCATGCGATTTAACGACGTTGGAATTTTTTCTTTAGGATTTTTTGAAGTCTAAGGTTTACGTCATCAAGCCTACGACCACCCATGCCTTGAAGGAGGAAATTGAGTGTTGTGTCAACGAAACAAGGAAATTCAGACACATTTATGCAAAATGGTCATGGAAAATTTCTACAAAAGATTACGTACGTGCCAGCAAAACCGTGGAGGCCATTTGCCTGATATGCTATTCCATACATAACCCTATACTGTATACTTTATGAATCAATAAAAAATGTACAATTTTTATTTATAAACCTGTGTTTTCTATCCAAATTACTTCTTGCGTGAATTTTGTGCACACCTTTTAGTAGCAATCTAAAATGTTAGTTGGGCAACTTTTTAAAAAAAAAAAAGTGAACAGTATGTGAACCACCCTTAATAATCTTTAAGCATAATTTTTTTGATGGTGACTTTTATGTACCAGTAATCTCATCTTTTCTATTGTGATAAGATTATTATGGTCAACATTGTCGATTACATATATTTTCTTCTCAATCTGTTTTTTCAGTACTTATCAGCAAACAAAATTTTGAACCTATTTAAGAAAAAGGTTTATACCGGCTCGTTCAAAATAATGTCATATTATTCAAAAGAAGAATCCTTCTTTTTTTTTTAAATACACAACAAAAAAAGGCCTGGTAATTTTTAGTATAATAATGATAATCGTTATTTTTACATAGTATAATAATATTCTATATAACAATATTGTCGAAGAAGAAAGCCTAGACTACTATTATACAAAGGATTCGACAAGAAAACAGACTTAAATGTTGGCCTCTTGATATTTATTATAGCAATTCACATCATTTGTGGGTGGTTTTCTTGATGTTTGGTAACATATAAAAAATTTCAAAGATTGCGCCTGGGGTTTATCGAAATCATTAAGTGAAGTATTTCAAAACAGATTTTTTTTTGTCTTATCAAATCAATAATTTCCAATAGCGCTTATTGAAATATTTCTGCATCAATTTCATAATCAGATAATCTTTTATTTAATTAATTTCTTGAGCTCTTTTAATTTTCTTAAATAAGAAATACTTTAAAAGAAATTTGAAGGTTTTTATTTTTAAAGGATATATCTTTTTTTTCACGTTTTATTACTCAAAATAAAAAGAAAAAAAATTAGGAAAATCTTGGGTCCATTTTATTTTTTTTTACATACCTGGTGAAATTTTATTTTCACTCAAATAAAATGAATATAAATGTAGTACAAAAGAAAGATATAAAATTTCTCCCCAAAAAAAAGAAAGTGTACCACAAACTCAAATCCGATCAATATTTTTTCGGAATCCGGAAATTGTGTTGTTCAATTTATTCGAATCTTGTTTTTGTTGTACGGGCAAATTGGCGATCGGGTAATCAAATGAAATTGTGTATATGAGATGATATAAAACAAATCGAAATCGAATTCATGTGAACGAAAATAATTTATGTAATAACATCTAATCAAATACTAGGTGAAATCGAATCAATAGAAATTGATCAGAGATTGGCAGAATGTGGGTTCGCGTTCCATCTAAATATGTATATAATGTGGGCAACAAATTTAATTGAATGACCAGAACTTTGCGCCTTTAAACTAGGCTAAAAGTCGAAGTAAAAAGTTCTAAAAAATAGTTCTGTTCTATATTGAAGAATTGCAGATTTCTAGAAGGTGTCAGAAATTCGAAAGTAATATGTATGTAGGATGGCTAAGGAACATCATTCTTTAAATAAAGGACTATTGCGAATGCAACCATGTAGACACAACTGCATGGTAAGATTCGAAATAAGTCCTAGATAAAGATGAATCATGTAGATAAGATACCTGCATGGTAATCTTATGTTAAGGGAATAATGACTTAACATAAGACTAAGAAAAGGTCTAAGTTAAATTTGAGTCATGTAGATAAGATGCCTACATGGTAGCCTTATGTTAAGGAGATGATGACTTAACATAAGACTAAGAAAAGGTCTAAGTTAAATTTGAGTCATGTAGATAAGATACCTACATGGTAGCCTTATGTTAAGGAGATGATGGCCTAACATAAGACTAAGAAAATGTCTAAGTTAAATATGAGTCATGTAGATAAGATGCCTACATGACGATAGATATTTAAACTAGGATTAGAGCAAACAATAGTCATGCAGATAAGATGTCTGCGTGATATTGGTATAAAAAAAAGAGAAGGGTAGAACGAAGTAGTCTAGATTCGATCGTGGCTAGGGAAAGTATAAATAAAAAAGGAATTTCGTTTATTGAAATAAAATGTTTCACTGTACCCTTATCCTTTTTCCTATATGTATTATATTCTGTATTCTGTACATCTTCAGGAACTGTGATCTTCGTTCATTTACTAATTCATATTGGTTCATGTGAATTTGTACTTTTAACACTGTTTTACCATTGAAAAAGAAAACTAATCTATAAAATGTTTTTCAATCACTGGAAAATAGTACAAGAAGATTACATAGAATTTTTATGGTTCCACGAGTATCAATATTCTTGATTAACTTCGTAAATTGATGAATACCTTATTATTGATTTGATACATATGTCAGGAAGATTTTGGATAAGTTCATTGAATTATAAGCTGATCTACAAGATTTTTACAATAATAATAATAATAATAATAATTTCGAAGAACATTTTAAAGGACTTGGAGTGATGGCAAAGAGCCAATTTTTTAGTTATCCAAATCGAATAAAATATTATCAGGCAAAATACCAAAAAATATACGAAATTGTGTTTAGAATTTTAATGTAGTAGAAATTCTTTTCATCAAAAAAAAAATCTCTCACGTTCTAGCAATTAACAATATCAAAAGTTATTTGTATAAAAATTGGAAATATTAACAATATTATTGTTTCAGTTCCACTTAAATCATTCCGGAAAAGTTTCCAAACAAATAAATACGAAAAGTCAATATTTTTGAAAGGTTTTCCCATTTTCTTGTGTTGTTGTCTTATTTCGATTATTAAATAAACGAGAATGAATTATAAAAACGCCAAAAAAATTTTAATATTTATTAATTTATTGTTTTATATAAAAATATTCTTGCATATATTTCTCTGCTTTTCTTTTTTTTTTTTTTTTTTGGAAAAATCTTCTAGAAAATCACCTGAATTTTATCAAAACTTTTAAATTTGCGCTATAAAGTTTTTCCATAAAATTTTATTTGAAATAGAACCGAAGAATTGTTTTCAATTTGAAAGGAAAATTATAATTTTTAACTGGGGAAAAATGAAAATTCGAGAACCAAGAACATCCTTAATAGTAATAGTATTCGATTTAAGTTGAAAGTTTTTCGAATAGAATTAAATTTAATGTTTATTTTTAGTGAGTTTTCTTATTATTTAATTATATAAAAGCATAACAGTGTATAGTTGACCATCTTGACATATTCACATAGCCACTATGTGTCTATGGTATTTTCCTTAAGGTAATATTCCTGTCTAGAGCGGTGAAGGTGTTTTTAAGGATTATGAAATTTTTCATATATACCTATTTATTATTCTTTTAGGTTAGGTTAGATATGGTAGAAGTACTTGAGTAGGACTCCAAGCATCTTACAGCAGGTTTATGTGCAGACCGAATCGGTACGTTTGAATCAAAAAAATTCGCGCATAAACTTGGACCGTACCGAACCAATTCGGTCCATTACGTACGAACCCAATGAAACCGAACTGGTACGGTGCATAAACTGCTTTGGACCAAAACAAAGCCGAAACATAACCTAACGTTTTATAATAAATGGAAAAATCTTACTGATGTGATTTTTAAGTTTTTAATAACAAAGTGCCTTAATTTATAATAAAAAGTGAGGTTAAAACAAAAGCACGTATAAACTCAACAGCTGAAAGGACCGAACCAGTCCAGTCCAGTCCGGTTTGGTCTGCACATAAACATGGTGTTATAGGCACATTGTAATCTCTATGAGACCAAGAATTAGTTGACTATCCTTTTTTGCAATATTTAATTTTCCCCTATTAGTGCTTTCTCAACTCCAAGTCCTATAATTCGGAAAACTATTTCGAACTTAGGCACAACTTTTGCACATAAAATTTTGGCCATTTTTGAACGAGAAAAGAAAAATGTAATTTCTGCAAGTTCTAGATGGAAATAGCCCCTTAATTATCGTAACGAAAATGTTTATCGTTATTTTAAAATCCCTTTTTTAGTTACAAATTTCCATTAAATATTTAAGAGGTGAGGTTAGCTTAAATAGGTTTTAACTATTTACATTTTAGTTATTAAATTTGACATGAATTTCAAATTGACTATGAAAATAATCAATTTTTTATTTATATCTAAAATAAAGTGTTAAAAGACTTAACGAAATAAATCCATAAAAATCCTTAAAGGAACCTTGTTGACATTAAAATTATGAGAAGTGATTACTGTGAAAGGATTATTTTGCTGAAACGTAAAATTGACAGGTCTTGGTTCGGAGAAACGAAAAAAGTTAAAGTATTTTATAAATTTTTAGTAAAAATTTTAAGGATGTAAGGATTTTTAAGGATTATTCATTGGAATTTTATAGAAAACTTTAAAATTGTACGTGATTTTTCTTTAATATTTGAATTCCATCATTATTTATTAATAATTTATCTAAATTCTGCTCCAATAAATTCTGATATTGCTTTTAAACTCAATCTTAAATGTCTTTTCTGCTGAAATTAAAGTTACCTCGAGTCTGGACTTAAGGGATTAAATATTAAATCGTAGAAAGTGAACGTTTTCTCAATAAATCTATAAAAAGTTAATCCAAGACCCAAAAATAGTTAAGGATATCTAAAAAATAGTCAAAATTTAATTCAAATTGGGACAGCCTTAAATGCGAACTATGTCTTCTATCATCAGTTATTAAAGTTTTCACTTATTTATAGTTTTAAAGTTTAATAATTATAAAATATATAAATTGTGTGTCTTCAAAATTTTATATACAACAAAAAAGTCTAATTTTCGACACGGAAACTGATCTTTCTGAAACTCAAAGTCAAAAGTAACTACAAACTTTGGGTTTATACAAAAACTCATAGTCTTTCGGTGGTGATAATAAACTACTCCAAGAAAAAAAAATGTTCAAAACATCCGAAATTCCAAAAGAAATAATAACTTTAAAGTTTTCTAATTTTTTTTTAATGATTTTTAGTTGATATACTATCTTTAGTTGGTATATCAAGAACCGCAAGTACAAAATTGCACTTTTCATTTTCCACTTAATTTTTAGTTCTAAAAACTTTACAGTAAGAATTTTGTTCCGTTTTTCTACAATCTCTCAACATTAATTTTTTAAATGAGTATTTTTCATTTTCCTTTTTTTTTTAAGGAAATTATAAAAAGAAAACTGTTCTTGGTGGTTGTTCTTTTGAAATGAATTAAGTTTTTCCCCCAAAACTATTCTGAATATGGAAAAATATCATTTCGGTCTGTTTACAATTGCACTTGGAGAACTCATCATCATGATGAGCTAAGAAAAAAGGAAAGCTTTCTTCATGACTACATAAATACATATACAAAATGAAAATAACGTTAATTGCTTGACTTGACTTGACTTCGGTCAGTAACGGCGTGAATAATTTAGTAATTTTAGTTTTTGATTAGTATGCTTTTCGGTTTTTTGGCAAGTTAATTTGTGATTGGAGTTTCTGTGATGTTATCTATTTAAATTAGAAATTTAATTTATTCCCATTTTCTAAGGATATAAGGCTATGAAAAGGATTATGCTACAATTTCTAACTTGAATATGATAGTACTGGACTAGTTTATAATAACATTCATTCATTTGATTAAAAAGAACTTATTAAAATCAACGAAGGAATTATTCAATATTTATGAAAATTTTTGCAGGAATATTAGAATCAATATTACATTTTGTTAAGCTAATATCTAAAATTTAGCATCTTATCAGGCTTCTATGAAACAGATATATTGTTTGAAAATGAGAATATTCGTACAGTTACAGTTCGCCATCATATTTAGAGAAATATTTCTAGCTTAATGGAATAATATTATAAAAGCACATATTATTTTATTATATTTTTATTTAAATTAAGAGCTTTTTCGTGTAAAGCCTCTTAAAAGAAAATATTTGCTGTCCATTACTACGCCTCTGAACATTTTACGATAATAAACGATATAAGACTGTTTCTTGTAAATGCCTTTTTTTTATCGTATATCCAACTTTTAACTTATTTGATTTTTTAGCTTTTATTACATCACAACTTTTACCTTTCCCATAGAATAATTTAAATAATTCAAATAAAAATTTGAATGAATTTGGTTCACTCAAATGAACTGGATGACCCGAAATTTATCCTTTATACATTTAAGAGTTGATATAGGAAAATTTTCAAGGTTTTTCCATGTGCACTACTTATCTTTACTTTAATATTTTCATGAAATATGAATGCTATCATTTCCTATAAAAAAGGGTCGTTTTCAAAAGAATAAAAAATGAAGTGGATATAGTTCTTTCACAAGGCTAGAAAAACATAATTTCCCAACAACAACAAAAAAAAAAGAAATATGACATTTAATGAGTTTCACATTAAAAACACCGTCATTATTTGATTAAATTTATTTTACAGATAAGCTTTTTTTTATATGCAAAATCATTCAAAGGTAGAGGAAAGGTATGGAAAATTTGATGTAGTTTGTAGTTTTGGATAATATCTCGCTATTCCGGAGCAGAGCAGCAAGTGAAAAGAAGCTTAAATATTTATTGCATCGAATAACACAACCACGTGAAAATTAAACACACAAAAAAGAAAAGAAAACGTTTTGTAAAGAAAATTTATACTCGAGAGATAAAGAAAATTTTTTTGGTAGGGTGGACCTATTCTGGTCTCAAACAAGACCTCAGTAGGCAACTAAACCACCGCCACAAACAGAGGTGGCAAGAGCTAAAGCCGGACTACCGGAAGGACCAGAATGTTGATGCCACTCGACCGTAAAATCCTTAAAACCATTGTGGTTATTGTGACAGGGCATTTCTCTTTAAACGAACACATGTGGAAAATAGGGGTGGCCGAGAGTCCGATATGCGGGGCCTGTCCACCTATATGTTCATTAATGAAGTACAAAAATGGAATAAAATTCTTGCACCAAAAAAAATAGGTGTAAGAATTGTTGTTGTATTCAAAGGGAAATTTTTTTCGGGTTAGGAAGAATTCCTTAGATTTTTGATATTTTTAGGAAATCATTATTTGACTTTTGAAACTTAAATATTAGTAAATGTGATCTAAAATGTGAGGCAACTATTAAAATTAATTGGAGTAAACTACTTTACTACTTAATCTTCCAAAAGTTATAATTACATTAAAATAATATCGCCATATAAATAAATATATATATATATTTTTTTAGCGAGAAAGGTTATTAATTTATTGAATATAATTATAAAAAACGCAATATTTTAGGTAGTAGTATAGTTTTAATTGGAAGGAGTAGTTTTTAACTGATAATTAATATTGCGAAAATATGTGTTTGGGGAGAAATTCCATAAATCTTAATTCATTTTATGTGGAATTTTATAAGAAACATAACACACAGTCACATACTTTAAAATATTTTTTTTTTGGGAACCACATTACGTATAAATTTTCATTTTAATTACTCAGAAATTTTCTTTGAAATTTATTCGTGTGGCAAGTAATGTTTTAAATATTCATAAATTTCAATAATTTTTAATGAATTAATATACTATATTAGGTAATTTGTCTTCAAGAAATTAGAATTTGAAATTCTAAAGGTTTCTATCATATAATTGAAGCTCCTAACAAAATAGGAACTTTTAGAGGGCAAAGCTTACGAAATTCACAGGCTCACTTATCCCCCAAAAAACTCCTCCTCGCACCTGAAAACTAACCGTGGATTGATAATTTCTGACCCAAGAAACACATGACTTTTACTGAAAACATTAATAACACTAATAATCGATTCTCATCGTTGATAACTGTGAAATCACTACAAACTCTTTAGCCTCGTAGAACAATTGAATATTTCCTTACAAATGTTCCATGGTACGTAATTCATGTACAAATTGTAGATGCAATTTGTCTAACTCAAAGTAAACCAAGGCTCAACTTGAGTTGTAGCGGACCATTGGAAAGAAGAATATACACAGTAGTAAAATCAAAATTTGTAAATCCATTTCAAAGTGATTATTTCCTAAACTGAATAAAATGCATTTTAATAAGTTACGCCATCAAGGTATGAATAAGGACACTTGGTAAATTGTATCTAAGACAGGTGCCATTACAAATTTAGTTTCGAAAATAAATAGGATATCCTTTTTTTAAATTCTTTACTAATTTACGAGATTTTGTACTTCAAACTTCTTACAAATTCGCATCTTCTTAAAGAAAAAAACTTTCTCAAGATCACGTTTTTAGATGACAATCAGATTCTCTAAGGTGAGATGATAACTAGTTCTAAAAATAGATAAAACGTACTTTATATCTCGGTTTTTAAGAATTTCGGTAATGCTTGATAACGAATTCCCTTCTGAGATGTTTTAGTTAGTGAAAATTCTGTGTTTCTAGGTATATGATGTTTCGGTTTATTTTTAACCTATAGGAACGTTTGGGCAAGGATTTAAAATGTAACTCCATCAATCGATATTGAATAATTTTTTGTATTTAATGATGAAAGATATTTAGATATAAACAAGTAACTTAATAATGTTTAAGAAATAAACAAACAAAATGAATTAATTGTAATAAAGAACCGGCTGTAAAAGTGACTGAGAGATTTATTAGGGCGACAAGTAACATTCGATTGTCGCTACATTTCGTAAGGCAATTCGTTGTTTGAAATATTGTTATGCTTATGTGATATTCGAAATAACACTCTTAAGTTGATCAAAGTGATAATAACTGTCAGCTTACAGAACTCCTTTGTATAGATTAATTAAAGTTTATTGGTATAAACCTATTAAATACATAGAGGATAGGAGGGCAAGTAAGCTCAACATGGAAATGTTTTTTATTTTGTACGCTTTTAAGTTGAACTTAAGTCGATGCTTAAGAAAACTTAAGTTTTCTATGTTGACAACTTTTAAAAAGGCTTTTCTATATTCTTATCATTCTGAAAGTTAAGCGGTCATCTGGAATTTTGATTATTTTTGAGAAGTTATTTGCAAGTTTGGCAGGTCATTCTGATTGGTGAGTGAAAAAATAAAATAAATAATTAGCAACCGATGCAGGTTTTTTTTTGACATAAGCTTCGCAAATCTGCGAAATCTTCTAACCATTTTGATTGGTTCAACGAATTATCAAAAATAATCAAAATATGTTGAAATGTTTTAATATTTTTAACAAATCATTCTCAATTGTCAATTTATGAACAAAAGTTCAAAGTGTTAAAATTATTAAGCTTAATTTTTGTCTTACTGTTACTTGGTTTACATGGCGATCAAGTTGGTTTGACTTCAGAATTGACTGGAGATCGACTTGATACTCAACCCGCGTTTTTTATCTTTATGGGATTGAAAGATTCACTTGAAATTGACTTCAAATCAACGTCAATTTCATATACGGTAGCAAACAAATTTTTATTTTTTAGGTTATGTTTCGCCTCAGTTCATACTTCAATTTAAATTTTCAAGTCGATTTGAAGTCGATCTGAGTTTACATGCAAATTTCAAGTCGATCAGAAAAATTTTTGTGAAGCCCGGATCGACTCAAGTTGGATTGAAGTCGATACAGGTTTACATAGACGATTTTCGGATTGAAGTCAACTAGATCATGTAAACAAACTATGTGAAATGCATCAAAAACTTATCTAGAACTTAAGTCGAAAATTTTACTTGAATTAAATTAGACTTAAAGTCTAACTTTGGCCATTAGAGGCAAGGTAGACAACTTTAACAGGTTCCACTGTAGCACATTTTATTCATATTTCTTTAATAAATTTGAAAACTAACCGAAAACAAAAAAATTAATCTAATTTTTAATATAATTTCATAAAAATTTCAAATCATTGAATATGAAAAATTTTAATGAAAATTAATTGAAATTTTCTTTTGCCGAACAAAAATTTTTATAAATTATATAAAAATCCATTTTAATAATTTTGAAATTGGTTTTTTTTAAAAACCACAAAAAAAAATATAAATAATAAATTAAACTTTTTAAAAAATAATGAAAATTAACGAAAATTAAATTTGATTTCGGTAAAACAGCAGGGAATTAGGGAATTAAAATTAATTAACTGCCAAAAAGAATTTCAATTCTAGTCAATTACAAAATTTTATTTGATTCAAAAAAAAGAACAGAAAATAATAATTCCTTAATATTTTTGTAAATCCGCGAATTTTGATTACAAAATAAATAACGAATAACGACAATCAATTATTGTTTAATTAAAAATAAATAAACTCATTACAAGTCTCATATTGATTGTAATTGGTTGTCAATAATTAAGTGGAAATTGAGATCAGAATTGTTGATCTGTGAATTTCCAATAAAAACTAATTGAAAACAAAAAAAAACTTAACACATAATTTTCTTAAATTTTGTTTATTTTTTATTGTAATATTTTGTAGTAAAATATTAAAAACATTTTTTTAAAAAAGATTACTTAAGCAATTCTAAGAAAATTTCATCTTTTAAATCCCAGAAATTTATTCTAGAATTCATTCTATTTTTTATTCTTTTGGTTTTTTAATCACAAAAAACACTAAAACACATATTTTGCTCTAAATTTGCATCGAACTAAAAATAAAACACTTTGAGAAAATGCTCGACAAGGGAAAACTGCACTTAAAATTATTAATCAATATTTTATTAATTAATTAAAAAAAAAAACGATAATTTATTTCTTCTAATTAAAAATATTTTTCTTATTGAAAAAGAAAACACTTTTCGGTTTTTCTTTTGGATTTTATTTTTTCAGAAATATAAAATTTTCCCGCAAAAAGATTATCGCACGGAAAAACCAGACGTTAAACATCGCACGTGGTTGCGAACAAACTGAAAACGATTGATATACAAATTCCACCTGATATGAAAATGTTAGACCCCAAAAAAGCTTGTGGGAACGAATCAGGTAGACAGACGTATATATAATGTATATATGTGCTCTGTGAATTTGGTATTCTGGCACGAAAATTGCATGCCTTAGCAATAAGTATTGAGAATTTTCCACCTCATTTTCCAACCACCCAACAACCAGAATTTTTCTTTTGGTCTTGCGTTCATTAACTCTTCTTCGTTTATAAATACATACATATATATATTTTCACATTTTCTAATTATGGGAAAAAAAATCGTAAGAAAAACGAAAGTTCTAATGAGAAAATTGTCGCGCGGTTTCACGCTTACAAAAAAAAAAGAAAAATCAAAGTAAAAATTGAAATGAAAATAGAAAAGCAGTTTTGTTTTTCTTGCTTTTAAAGATGTCTTTATTTTTCATTTTCTTTTAAGTTTTTGTTTATTTCTGATGCAGTGATGGGAAAACTATAAATCGTGAACAATATTCAATTCTGTTCATGTATTTGACTATTCCATAACAGAAATTATGCCCTTTCTGCTAGAACTATTGTATTATATTTCGAGTATTTCCCATTGTGACTTTTTTCGAGACATATCCCCAAATATACCTCGATATAACCAAGCTTTATATACGTGTTTAGATGCCTGGCTTATAGTTTTGACAGATTAGGAGAAAACTGTTAGTTCGAAAGACCTGGGGATTTCAAGACAATTGAAAGTAAGTTTCCCTGACAGACTACACCTTTTGTGTTACAGAAAGTTTTTCAGTTGCAATTCAGATAATGTTGGAGACCCTAAATCAGAAAAATAAAATTATAAATTATTGAATTTATTGTACACTAGCAGAATACCCGACGTTGTTCGGGCTTTATGTGTCAATACGTCTAGCCGTTCTTGAGTTCTACCGCAGCGCCACCTACCATGATAAAACTTAATATAAACCTAGCTTAGCACGGAACCAACTTATGATCCAACTCCCTCAACCCCACACCCAGTGGAGACTTACCACATTTTGTCAGTTGGCCTATTCCGAATGTACATTCAAAGTTTCAAGAAAATTCGACTACTATTGGGGAAGTTTTTATATTTTTCCTCTCTTGCAACCTCCCCATCAAAAATCAAAGTAGCCTATAACCAGCGTGCTCGAACAAAGAATCGGTGGAGATATGTTTCATCAAAATCGATCCAGCCGTTTAGGAGCCAACTCGGTACATACAAACAAAATTCCACAAATATTATATAGATTTGACGCTTCTGACCGATATCGTTTAGTTACTTTTAGTAGATACACCATGAAGTAGAACTAGAGATATGAAATCTGCAAAAAATGGTGGTGCAACTGGTTTAACTTTCAATAGTTCATGAGAGACTACTTTGTAAGTTCGCTTTATTTTTATTAAACTAGTGTAATAAGCGTGGCATCTGTTGCAACTTTTACGTGAAATTTATTTTGGAAATTTAGAGATCAGGACAAACCTGATATTGAGTTATTTACTTTCGTAGGATTTTGCTACTGCATTAAGTTGGAAAAATCATCAAATTGATTATATTATGAACATTTTGAATTTATAATAAAATTGTATATTAAAATAGTTATTAAAACAGGTCGATCAACACTGTTTCCCTTTTTTTTTGACTATCAATTACTATCAAATGAAATTATTGTTTGTGCTTTTAATATGGTTTTATAAAACTGAAATGTGTTTTAAATTTTTTTTTTAAGTTAAAATTGAATTTAATTGAAAACCATTCAAATAAAAAGGAAATTTCATTATAAACGACAAAATGAATTTCAAAATTCAGGGCTTTTAAATCCGCAGAGGAAAACTATTTCCAATGTGAAATATAAAATAAAAACAAAACCATAATAAACAAAAATCGCCTTCTAATTATGTCCTTTTACATAGTTTAAAAATTTCATTTGTAAATGTTGGCTTTTTCGAAGAAAAAAAAGCGTAATTAAAATCGCGAAACTTTAATCAAATTGAAATTTTAGCATTTCAAAATACTTGTTAATAAAATACATATTTTTATGCAAACTTTAAGTTTATGATTAATCCTGGTGGGAAGTTTTTAAATGAAACAAACTATAAATGTTGATGGTTGATCTTAAAGGCACGAATCCACAACGTTTCAAAAATCTCTATAGAAGTCTTTTTTCTATGTATTGCATGTACATGGATATTAATAAAATTTTTGGAAACATATTTGTGTCGACATAATGTTTCTAGAAAGGAATTGCTTCTTCAAATCAAAGAGAATATAATATAAAGAGCAGCTTTAAACAAGCAGTTGTAGAGATGGATTAGTGTAACAAGTAGTAAGATAACTCAAAAACACGTTATCCAATTTTGATGCAATTTACAACGTGAGATGGTTCTTCCTTTACTTCGTTTGGTATTGCAAAATCTCAGAGTTGATTCATTGAACTATAGTTTTGTTAACTACGAGTCCCATTCCTACTATAGGACAACCAAAAAATCGACTATAGGGCGATTTTGCGTAACTATATGTCTTATCTGAAAATTAATATTTAAACTATTTTCATTTTTTTTTAATGATATTGTATTAATTTTCTTTAACAAAATTTGCTTTTTTATTCTAATGGTCGTCCTACCTAACTTATTGAATTTTTTACATATTGCGTAAATACGTTATTTGGGTCAATATCCTTAAAAAAATGTTTATTTAATATCAAATATTCCTGTCGAATATTTTCCATTACTTTTTTTTTTTTTTACTAAGGCACACTCCCTTGAAAAACACCTTCTCGTACAGAATTTCAAAAGCTTCCTATCAAAAATCATTCAATTCCTTTTTTTTTAACCCACATAAAAAAAAGCCTACAAAAGTGATTAGGTAATTGCTAAAAAAAAAAAATGAATGTTATTCGATCCATCCCTAATCCGCATACACACAAGTACATATTTTAAAATATTAATTTCTTAACTAAAAACTTATATCAAAACTTTTTTTTTTTTTTATAATTTTCATAGGAACTAGTTTTTCCTATAAAAACTTTCTTTTACAAAATATGACTTATTAAAAAAAGCTTTCCATTTTTCATGAAATTTATGTGAAATAAGCTTCTCATTTATTTTAAAAGAAATAAATTTTAGAATATTATCAACTCATAATATATTTCCGCGAAGTTTAATTTTCCTTGGATAGAAAGATTATGATTATTTTCTTTTCTTTCTTCTTAACATAAATATGAGATTTTTATGAAGAATATTTCCATAAAAAAAGGAGATAAACATAATATTCTAGGACATAAAATTTCTCACTTTGAGGTCAAAATTTGCAAAGTAAATAATTTTCTTAAGGACCAAAAATCACGCTTCTTGTGCTGAGCAAAAAAAGGCATTCAAAATTTGTTGAGAATTTCTTTGAAAACGAGCTTACTTAACAATATTTCTTAAGAGGATGCTACAGTCTAGAAGTTCGATTTTAAAGTGATTTTTCGGAATTATTTTAAAACGAAAACTATTAGACATACAGAGTTCAAGTTTATAGGAAAATGTTACATTTTTATAAGGAATATTTTCAGAAATTGCACAAGTCCGCAAACTGACGCTCAGATCGTATTATCCCATTGGGAGTTTCAATTTCAAACTTTTATATAGAGACATATCGAAGCTGTGGCAATAAATTAAGAATTTATAAAGAAATATTCCACATTACCTATAATGTTTAATTAATTATCGCAACATTTGTCTTTTAATAATTGAGACTTTTCTTAATACGACTGAATTGACTAAGTGAGTTGTTCCAGAAACAACGTGATATTATATCCCGTCAAGAGATATGGTTTGTTTATGAAGCTTTCTTTCAATCTATAATTTTGTCTCAAACGCCCAATATAGGTAAAATGTGCGTTCCTGAACACCGAACTATATGAAGAAAGTCCTCATTCACCGCTCGTCTTTTTCTAAGTGATTTGGAACTCTAATAGAATTATTGCAATTCACTTGATTTATTGAATCCAAAGTTTAAGAGGAATTTAACTATAAGAATTTCAAAAATATGCAAATTCCTATTTTAAGTATGTACCATAAAAAAAAGTTGCGTAAAAAGCTGATAATAAATAACATTGAAATATTTCTGAATTTTTTTTATAATAAAAATTTTTTAAGTGCCATCGACTGGAATTTCTTTTAAATTCTGTAATTTTTCATATAAAAGCATTTGATTTTAATTTAAATAAAGTCAAAGTTACTTTCGACTTCTAGCAATTGTGTTAAAAAGTTTTCTAAGAAAAAAAAATGAAAATGCTACAAATTACTTTGATCACTTTAATTTCGGTTTTAGTTTCGTGTTTTGCGTCACCATTAAGTACAAGAATTTATGGTGCTGAATTCGCTGAGCCCGATCAATTTCCACATCAAGTTGCTTTATATATTAATTACTATGGCACCTATTACTTTAAATGTGCAGGATCTATTATAAATGCAAATTTTATATTAACGCCTGCTTTTTGTGTTGCGGACAGTTACGGAAATGTTGTGTAAGTGTTAATGATATAAAATTGCCAAAAAATTTCGACTAATATTTTTCCCATTTTTAAAGTGACCCAGAAGAGATCATATTTAATGCTGGATCAAATAATTTATTAAACTTTGGTTTAACAATTACTGTTCAGAAAATTATATCACATGAAAATTATGATCAAGAATTTAAAAATAATATTGCCCTCTTATTGGTTAGTGAACCAATTGTATTTTACGAGTCTGTACAACCAATTGCAATTTTCAATGGAATATTGCCAACATCTTCCGAAGTCATAGTATCTGGCTGGGGTATAACTGAAGATCAAAACATTTCTGTGGATCTTAAATATAGCACTTTCATTACTACTACGAGTGATGAAGAGGGTATTATGTTATTGAGTCATGAGGAAAATAATGGCATTTGTTTTGGTGATGCTGGTGATCCAGCCGTGTATAATGGGCAACTTGTTGGTTTTGGTCTTTTTATTGGTGACGATTGTGGAGCAGCGTCTCTAGATGGTTATGTGAATACGACATATTTTATTGATTGGATTGATGAGAATATTGCAAAATATTCACCATAATTTAATAATTGATTAATAAAGAAAAACTTGCAAAAAAAAATTTGTATATAAGTTTATTTCTTGTCGAAAAAAATCTGGAAATTTTTATCTTTAGAAAAATTTTGTGATAAATAAACATACGAATTTTGTTTTGGTGTCCAAAGAATTTTGGAATTATAATGATTCTCAATAAATTGTTAAAACTGGCGTATTGGTAGCTGGGTTACTGATTATAGGCAATATCTATTTTGAGAAAATGAAGCTTTCAAGCTATGTAGGGTAATACATAATACACCTAAATATGTAAGATTTTATCAAAACGAAAGACTGAAATTCTGATTAACTGAAGAAAACATAATTTTTCTAACGTCTCTTGAAATACCATAATTAAATGAAATCTTATAAACATTATTTTGAATGGAAATTCTCTTAAATAAACAAATAAAAAACTTTTCTTCATTCCAGTTAGCTAAAAGGAAAACATATTTTCAAATAAATAAAAAAAAAAACCGCGAGAAAATTCCTTCGAACAAACTGTTGTCTACACGAAAACTCCATTCTCCCGGTTTTGGTTTAGATAGGCTTCTTCAGAAATGTTTAACACTTTTCAGCATTTTTTTTTTTTTAAACTCATTCCAAAAATCGCCCAAAGCTTAAGTTTTTTTTCCGCCGATTCATTTCTTTTTAGACAGTCACGTAGAAAAGGTGACTTATTGCAATTTTTATCAGTTTTAGCATTTTTCACATACACCTTCTTCCAACAAAAGAAACAAATTTATGTTTATAAATTTCCATTTTTTTTTCCCTGCACTATGCCTGGTTTGTTTGTTGTAACCATTTTCCACCAAAAAAAAGAAAAAGAAGAAAAATTGGTTTAATGGATTCTTTCTGGGAATTTTGATGTTGGCACAAAAAAAGAAAATATGAAAATAAATGTTCACCTTGGTTCACCTGTTCGCCACCACCCACAAAAATCCGTCGATAGGATTTTTAAAGAAGAAATATTAAAATTATATTTCAATTGTGCCTGATTTTCGAACTAACCCAGACGAACTTATTTTGAATTCTTTTTTTTAATAATATTAATAAGTTATAAATTAGGCTTATTTTTTGACAAAAAAGGAAAATTTATATAATAATCAAAATTCAATTCCTTTTTTTATTTTTGGGTTCAATAAATTCAGATTTTCGTTTTATTCCTTTTTATTAAAGGAAATAATAGAAATGTCAATTTTATTGATTGTAATATCAAAGAAAAATAACAATATTTTTTTTTAGTAAAATAGGAAAACGGTTTTTCATTGATATAAAAATCGAAGGAAATTTTTTGTGTTCCCATTAATAAAGAAAAATCTGGACATTATATGTTGAAGAATTTTATTTCTAAAAATATTATGAATATTATTCAAACTGACCAGAAAAGCCCACCTTTTTCTATAATGTTGCTTAAGGACAATCTCGACCTACATTTTCGAAGTTCCTTTTTTATGATCATGAAGATATGATACATAAGATATGAGATACAATTTTCTTTCGAAAATGTCCTTACTCTTTAAATAATCGTTTTGTGTTTTAACTAGTATTTATTTTTAAAGTGGAAAACTGGTTTCTACAGTCTTTTCACTCCATTCAAAGTCACCTGCTGCAATGTTTCTTGGATTTAATAACAAGTTAAAAGAATCTCTAACGCTTTGGTATTGAGAAATTCAAACTTTAATTCTTTTAATTCTGATAACTTGGCCTGTGCTGTGCAGATTTATTGGCAGTAAGTGTATCCAACCTCGAGTACTGCGTACCCCACTGCTCAGAAATTTTATAGATTTTTGGATGTATTAAGCGTTGGGCTATTCCAATGCGAGATGAATGAACACTTTTCTTAATTACAAACTGTTTTTTAAACTTTACGAAATAATTTTCCTTAACAGTCAAACATAAACCTTCTACCTGTTGGACGAACAGACCGACATAGATCTTCATTTTCCGTAAGAAAATACTTCAAAAAAATTCCATCTTACAGTTTTGGAATTTCGTAACTAATAAAATTCTGATATAACCACGTTCTGGAGCACTTTTATCTAAAAATTTTATTAAGACTCTTGATTTATGTGATTTTTATCTTTTGAAATGAATTAAAAACGAAAAAAATTTTCTCGAATTTATTCACACAAAAATGAAAATTGTATATTTTCCTTTTCTGGGCTTTCACATAAATTTGCATTTAAATATTTTCTAAGTCTAGTGGTTTTTTTTTCTTATGCAATTTTTCTGTAAAAAAATCCTCAAGAATGGAAAATTTTAAATGAAGTTCTTTTTATCCATAAATATTTTAAAATTGTAATTTTAATATATTTTAGAAGTAAATCTTAAAATAAAGGTCGATAAACTGAAAAGTATTTTAAGGATAAAACATTTTTGTACTTTTATCCTTTTTTTTTTGGATACAAACTTTTTTTTTATCGAAAGATTTATTAATTTTAAACTTTTAAATCAAAATTTTATCTCTTTCTGTATCTGAAAAGGCATAAAAAATTGTGTTTGTTGAAGTTCGATACAGCTAAAGTTTAATCAATGCCATTGGGAGTGATACTACTTTTATAAGTTAATTTTCATATACTTTAGACTCGGTCATCATGTGTTTATTCAAAGAGAAATGTCCTGTCACAATGCCCACAATAGCCCTAAGGGTTTTAAGACATCATGCCCAATCAGCTGCATTTTAACTTCTCTCTACACTGACTCATAACTTACCACTTCTATTGGTATCGGTGGAGGAGATGCCTAGTCAAGTCTTATTTAAGATCGGAATAAGAACATTCTACTGAATATTGCGACCCATAAAATGGCGTCTCTGACTCTTTTTGCCGGGAGCGAATCAGCTTACTCGTTTCTCAGAATACATGAATAACGAGGTACTTAAGACACTACAACCCTGTTACACTTAGTCAGTATACATTCATGAAAAAATCCTTGAATCCTGCCAATTTATTTTCAATTAAAGAACAAAAAAGAATATATTTTCGGTACAAACAATCCTCTTTTAATGAATTTAGCGTTTCCTTTGGTAGAACAAAATTGGACTTCTAATACAATTATAATATTTTTAAATTACTCGTAATTACACTAATTTCAATTACTGACTACTTTTGGAAACTTGTAATTAATTTTTTTTTTCTTCTGTTTTTGATTTAATTTGTTAACAAAATTCCCAAAATAAAAACACACTTTAATATATTTTCCAATCCCTTTTTTTTATTGCTGATGTATTTTTTAGGAAAGAGATCGAAATTTTCAAAACAATAAGTTTCAAAATCACAATAAATTGAAACGATCAAAAATAATGTCATCATGTTTTGGACGTGACTTTTGCGATTACTGAAAATGATTTATCTCAGAAACAAAAATCCACTTCTAAAATATAAATACAGTCCTATTTTGATTTTTTTTTCACGTGGATTTTATTCTTCATATTATCGAGAGTTTTTTTGAACCCTTCTGTTATTAAGGTAGTACGGAAAGCTTTTTCGGTTTTTAATAAATAAAAAGCAAGTTTTTTATACAATATAATTTTGTGCTGACTGACCAAAGAAATATGAGGTCTTGCGTTGTTATGATGGAACACAAGACCACCACGATTTATTAATACACTAGGCTTGATTGTTCCCTTAGATGGAAGGAGGTCCAAATTTCCAATTCACTTATAATCCTACCATATGGAGAAGATAAGTTTTTTTTAAATGAATATAAGCTTTTAATGTTGTTCAAGGTGACTCACCGGGCTTAAACCATGATATTTTTCATTTAACATTACTATCTCCAATCCACTTCTCATTGTCGGTTATTATTTTCTTCAAAAATAGGTCATTTTAGTAAGTTTTAAGAACATATTACAGATACTGATAATGAATTTCTTTAGCTGTTTTACATATACCAAATCCCTCTCAAATGGCGTTAATAGTTGTTTTGGATCTTTTATACAATCTCAGGAGCCGTTATGTGTCGAACAGCTTCTTCAGATCCTTTAATTGGTCCTCTCAATTAGTCTACCAGGGCGCGATACATCTTGAATCTAGAATTTGCCAGAACGAAATTTTGCAAACCAATTTTGAAATGTGCATCATCATCATAAACAGCCCATCTTTCTGTGTGCTTCTGCAGCTCTTTTACCTTTCAAAATATCTTGCGAAAAAGGCTAACTTCGAACTTTCATTTTTAAAATGACACCAAACAAATACAATAAAACCGAATTAACTTAAAATGTTTGCACAAACTAAATATTAGTCTTTATTATTAAAAAATAATATACCTTTAATATTTATAACATTTACAAATAGAACAAAAACCGAAAACACTTTCCGGACTACCCAATATATAGTGAAACTCAGTGAAATGATCTTGTTGAACTTATAAGAAGTGCTCTTAAATATTCCGGTTACCATAAATTAAATATATTTTTCAAACAACGAATCTTAACATATCCTGTTCCATTTTATTCAAAGTAAAGTTTACAAATATATCTATCCTATATAAAGTTAACTTTGAAAAGGATATAAAAATGGGTTGTTATCGAGATTCAATTGATATGAAGATGAGTCCATCAACATATATATATACACAACCACAAGTGAAAATCTGTTGTTGCCGGCAACAAATAAAAATGAAATGTTGAAAGGAGAATATTCATGAAAAATTTGTTGATAAAAAATAGAGACACACAAAAAACACTAGGATATATGTAATACTTCCGTCTCGAGGTGTGTTCCACCGCAAAAGAAACAAAATGCCACAATCATGATCAAGAATAGAAGGAACAAGACAAATGGGTAGTATTATGTAAAAAAAAAAATCCTTCAGAGGGATCGAAGTTTGTGTAAACCACTTTTTATCGAGAGAGAATATTTATTTAGGCCAAAGTTAGAAGGATCTCATTTTAATAAGATTTAAAAACGAAATTTAAATTTTGTGATTCCTAAATTTATGCTTTTTTAATGGCACTTGGTGGTTACGTGTTTGAAAAATAAGATTTTATAAGATTTAAGATTTACGTACTCTGCATATCTGCTGCAATAACTATTTACTTTACTATTTACTCCAATTCGACCTTGGGATATATATATGGCGGTGGCACAACTAGTTTTCTGACACACAACATGTCACTAAAACTCTTCATGTCACTTTTGTTAGACCACTATTGAACTATGGAAGTCAGGTATAGTCACCATATCACAATGTTCATATCAATAGGCTGGAATCCGTTTAACGCAGATTTTTATGTTTTGCGTTACGTGATCTTCCCTATGGAGTGACTCTTCTTTGTTGCATCCTTATATTCTTACAATGATAGACTACAATTTTATTAGCTTTACATTCCTTATAGAAAAATGGCGTGATGTGGGTGATGTGGGGTTTGTTCAACTAATTTTTAATTGATGCTTCTTCTATTTTGGACAAATCAGTGGACTGATTTCGACAAGATTTTATACAGTTTATGTACTTGATCCTAATTTAGCCACATTCGGGTATGGGAAAACTGTTTAGGAACACTTTTTGTCGAAATATAACCTCGTTGTACAATGGAAGCACCAATTTTTTTGAAATTTCCACGGTTTTAATATGAATGCCCAAACTAGGTCTGATTAAAATTTCAACGGATTTCACTTAACATTTTGTAAAATCATATGTGTATGCAAAATTTATGGTCCGATTTCAACGAAATTTTGACAATTCGAGTGTTTCAACTTAACAGGACCAAAACAAGATAAACGCGGGACAAGACCAGAGTGAGCGGTTGCATACCCGAACGGGTGGAGCGGTCCGAAAACTGAGCGAGTATTGAAATGACAGCGCAGTATGGTATTCAATGACATTATCGGGAAAACTCCATAGCAATCAGGTTGGAATAGAGTAAAGTCTAAAATCACTGATATGATGTGTTTTATTAATTTTTCCATTTTGAATGAGTAGAGTAGCTAAATATAACCTAATCTGTTGTGACACAATATGAAGAAATAAAGTGGTCACTAAGTATTATATTTTCCCGTTCGTGGGTTGGCTTTCATGATTAAAACTATTATTTTTTTTTTGTCAACAAAACCGCGTGAATTCTAGAATATTAACTCTTCTCTATAGAAATGAATTTATCGTATTTAAATTTGCATTTTTGCATACTAAATTCATGTCCTTCGGTGTTAATTTATTTTAAGAAAAATGTCACGTTTTAGTGGAATTAATTTCAGACATTTAGAATACATGTATTCTTTAAAATAATGAAACCTCTGACATTGGAGTGCTTTCATATCGTTGTCAACAATTTAACACTGACATTGAAATCTATCTATTGTATCTTATAAGTCGTTTATTTATACTTAGACTAATTTCTGAATACCATGAAAACTTTTTTAACTCTTTGTTTTCTCAATTCTTTAATAAGAAAACTAACTACAAAAGAACTTTTCCAATTCAAAAATAAAAATTTCAAGTCCATATTTTCTTGAAGTTATATACATTAAGGAAAACTTTTTCATTTTAGCTTTAGGCCAAGGTTGTCCAACCCGCGGCCCGCGGGCCGCATGCGGCCCAAAACAAGTATCAATGCGGCCCGAAAATATTTAAATTTACTGAAGCTTGCCAATTTTTCTGAAGAATGATTTGTGTGTTGTGTGCGTCCTTGTGCTTAAGCTGCCAAGTGACAAACAACAGAAACAGGAACAGAACAGAAAGCTTTTTCGTTCTATAGTAAATTCTCTTTTTATTTGCGTTGCTCACTCAGCTACACTGTTTTGTTGTTTGTCACCTGGCGGCTAAGTGATATTAAATGGATTTCATGTTCGGTTTTTATAATGAAAAAAATCATAAACTAATAAATTTTAAATTACTTAAACATGAAAACTCGTCAGCGTAATATACTTGTGGCCCAAAACACTATGGCTTTTTCCAATGTGGCCCAGAGAAACAAAAAGGTTGGACACCCTTGCTTTAGGCTATCTAAAATGGACATAAGAAGCAATAAAAATGCAGCCATTTATTTTGGATTTACTACAAAAAAATTATTACTTTTCATAAAAATGAAAAGAAATATTTCTTCAAAATCTAAGGAAATGTTATTGAAAAGGAATTTCTTTTCTTTTCGGTGGAAATTTTTTTAATATCAGGAAAACGTAAGAGGATGTTTTCTTTAGCATGTTGCGGAGGCGTTATTATATCAGTTTTTTTTTTATAGGTCAATATTTTATTACAGGATATTAACATCAAAGGTACATCTCTTCTATGTATCTGCTTCGGGCTAATTTTTAAAACAGATATATTTTTTATATGAAAAGTTTTAATAAATGCTTTCAAATTATTTCAGCAAAAATCTGTTTAACGACGTGGAATTATTTCTAGTATTTTAATCATAGAAAAACTCTCATATCCTAGAAAATATACTGTAATAAATATACTTTCAGTGCAGTGCAGGCAGTGTACTGTAGTTGCATTACATATATTGTATCACAGAGATACAACTCTTTAGGATTATTAACTTATTTATTTCAGGGACCGAAACTTTTATTAAACTTGTTCAATGAGATTCCATTTAAAATCTTCGAAAGAGCTCTTTTGAAAAAAAAAAATACCCACGATTAAAGTTTGCATATACTTCTTTTAAATTATCTACTTGAGGTCGATTTTCAATTCAAAAATCGTACATGTAAATCCGGATCGACTTGAATTCGACTTAAGTCGATCTAGTCACAAAAATTCTTATGAAGGACTTGGAATTTTACATATAAACGTAGATCGACTTGGAATTGTAAAATAGAGTATGAATTGAGGTAAAACCTAAGTGTGCGGCCACATAGGCTCTACGCTTACTGCTCGCAATTTCGAAGATGAGAGCAACGATAAATATACGCGAGTAATTAAATGGAAGTGGCCATATAGCCGAGTTCGTTGGAGGCAGGATACGATAGAAAAAAGAGAAGTATTTAAATTCAATTCTTCGCCTCTTTCGAAAAAGAAGGCCATGATTTCTTTTGTCAATTGTGAAGAAGATTTGTATTTGTATTTGTGTAATTCACAAATACAAATACTGATAAACTAGAGAAAATGTAAATGTGTATAATGAAAAGAGTGATATCTGATGTGGACACTTTTCGCCCATCGTTTTCGTTCCTCTCACCGCGTTAATATTTTTCTCACTCTGCGTAGAAAGCGCAGAACCTATGTGGCCGTACACTCACATAGAAAAGAAAAATTTGTTAATAATCTTCTGTCAATTCAGAAGCTAATTTTCAAGTCAATTTTCAAGTTGCCATGTAAACGAATATATTACATAATACACTGTTTGAAGTCCACTTCAAGTAGACTTCAAACCCTTCTATAGACCTGGTAATAGCTCTTGTAACGAATTTAATTCAGAAAGCACTTTGAAAATTCTGTAATCTAAAATAAATGACTAAATAGGGTACATATATTAATTAAAAAAAAAACATTACTAAACATTATTATTTTTCATTTAATGAAAATTAAATACGAAATCATTGACCCAAAAATTTTCCATTTTAAAATGAAAAATCTTGTTTTTTATTATCAATTGTATATGAATTCCTTGTAAACTCATAAATGTAAATATACTCCTTCTTAAATCCATCTTCTTTAATTACAATTAGATTAAAGAAAAAACCAACGTTTAGAAAGTACATATTCAATTTAATATTCCTATAAGGAAAAACAACAAACCTACTTCATATACATTTCTTTTTCCATCGGAAAGAATTTTCATCATAAATTTGTACGTTTCCTAGTTTAACATAAGTCATAACAAAATGTAAGAAAATGAAGACTTGAAAATGAGGATTAAAAGGCTATTGAAACTCATCCGTAACATCATTGCGGTCTATCAAAAAAAAAAATTCACCTCTTGCTGTAACAAGTAAACCCAAATTTCAATTTCAACCGCATTAACCGCATCAAAAAAGAAAACTTTCAGCCTTTTCGCGTATTTCAATTTATGTTCATTTTTCTTTATTTTAAGAATATGTTTCAAGTGAACTCAAAAAATTCAGAATTTAAAGGAAATATGTAAAATTACTTACCTTCTGGTTACTTATAAATTCCATTGCGTCCTTAATCCAATTAAACACTTCCATGAACAGCACACAAAATCCCAGGCATATGAATTCAAGATGGATATACACCAGTTGGTTTTTCTGATCTATTCTTTTGAATTATGTTGCGTGTTTACCTGCTATACCTTGCTATACCTGTCATTCCATTGAAAATGTCTTTTTTTTCAGTTATACAAGTATTTATGTGCGAATTGAGAGGATTGGGGTGTCTTTATTGTCACAATTCAAAACTTCCGACTATATTCTAAGTTATTAGGCACAGAATATTATCCGATATATAAAAGAAGTACACAATATTGTGAGTTAATATTTATAAAATTGTTGTTTTTTTGTTGGTCCTACTTAATCCACAGGAATTCAAACATATCAAATACTTATGATACCGGTGTGGTGTTGGAGATGGAATTCTTTTGTTGTTCTTGTTTCAAATCCCTATTAAGAAATGAGAAAATAAAGTCTGTTGTATTTAATTTTGTTAATTTGTCATAATCTCAATATGGTTAAATAAAAATAATTCAATTTTAATATTACTTAATGTATATGAGAGGTTTTTCTTTAGAGTTCAAGTAACTTGAATTATTCCAGTTTTTCTGGTGTTTTTAAATACAAATACAAGGTGGAGTCCAAAGTAATCAGGACTTTTTGAATCTAGCGCCCCTAGTGGCGCCATCTATATATCGACTGGTGCGTTAGAATCTGCTATCCTTTATCGACTTCCTGTGAGAATTTCATGACATTTCATCTATTGAAAGTGAAGTTATTGCGTTTTAAGTGCAGTATGTTTGTGTCATCGGTGCGAAAATGAGCTTCGACGACCAAAAATTGCTCAGAATTTAACATTCAAAGGACATCATTAAAGAGGTCAAAAAGGACAAAAACTTCCTTTATAACATTGTGACTGGTGACGAAACGTGGTGTTTTCAATATGATCCCGAAACGAAACGCCAGAGTGCTGAATGGATGGCGCCGGACGAGCCGAAACCCAAAAAATCGCGCCTGGAGAAGTCAAAAATGAAGACAATGCTGATTTGTTTTTATGATTCCAAGGGTATTGTCCACAAAGAATTTGTTCCACCCGGTCAAAACGTTAATGCGGTATTCTACCTAGGAGTTTTGAAGCGTTTGGTGCGCCGTATTCGACGTGTTCGGCCCGAATATCGCGAAGATGGAAGTTGGCGTTTGTTGCACGATAATGCGCCGTCTCATCGATCGACGCTTGTGACCGATTATCTCACCAAAAATCCATCAACCACTCCCCGTATTCACCGGATATGGCACCGTGCGACTTCTACCTTTTCGGAAAAATGCATTTGCCGATGAAAGGAAAGCGTTATGCAGACGTAGAGGCCATTCAAAAGGCTTGCACCAGCATACTGGTGGCCATACAGGCCAACGAGCTAAAACACTCGTTCGACATGCTTTTCGACCGTGCAAAAAGTTGTATTGAAGCAGAAGGAGACTATTTTGAATAAAATCAATTGATTTTGCCGAAAAAACCATTTGTTCTGTTTTTTTTTTTAAAGTCCTGATTACTTTGGATCCCTCCTTGTAATTAACATAATAATTAAGATACAGCAACTTTTGCATCGTAGCTTTTTAGTTGCAGCTACAAAAGTTGCGGGTCATATTTACATACTACATGTAGTGTAAAAAAGGGCGAGCAACCTGAAGTTTATATGTTGTTACAACATCTTGAAAATGAAGACAAAAGAAATCATGAGATGAGGTATGTGCCGGGTGATAATGAAACACACTTAATATTCATTTAAGAAACTTTTAAAGTATTGATTTCAGGATTTTAGTCCACAATATGGCAGGTTACTTGAAGGATTGGCTAATAAAACGTTTTTTAGAATTATTTCTCAATCATCTAGGATGGAATATTTCCGTTTTGGATGGAGTACTATATATTAATGTATCGTACTTTCAATGAAAATTAATTATTGGTCAGTTATCTATAGGCAACATGCCAATGAGATATCTAGTGCCATTTGTATTGGAAACATTTCGCAAATTTATTCGTAACTCGAAATCAAAAAATTCACATAGTTCACTGTCATAATCACCGACACATACATATGCGAGGATTGATATATTCTGGCTAGGACCATTGCCTACTATATATATTATATTGAAATATAAAGAACCGGCAAAACCTGTAAAACCTACAACTATCGAAGTGTATATACCAAAAGCATGGATGAAAAAATGGAGGTTATACCAAAGATATAATTGAGTAAAGATATATAAAACAGCTTCCATTTAACATGAGGTAAACTACATTAGATTTTATGGAAAGAACTTTTAAGAGTTTGAATCTCTTTCCATAAGACCTAATGTAAATTATTTATATTAACAAAAGCTTTTTTAAAACTTTCCACATCTTCTCTTTATTAATATCTTTGGTTATACTATTTTTTTGAAAAAATTAATACCTCTCTAAGCTAATCATCGTACTATTTAGAATCTCTTTAAACTCGTTTAGTTTTGATTCCTGATGTATTATTTTATACAAATAATAAATATTGGCATTCAGCCCTAAAACTAAATATTCTACCACTTACAAAAAAAAGTCCTGTGGGACAAGGATTAAATCATTTTTGTTATAAACTTTTTTTTATTCATAAATTTGAGGTTATGTTTTGAAATGTAATTGCATCCGTAAGGAGTCTCAAGAGTACTATTATTTCAGGATCATTTAGGTTTATCACACCATTAAATTAATCGAATAGAACCAAAATAAATCAACATTACTAAATTTAATTAATTTTAAATATGAGATTTAATTTAACTATTTTGTTTTTTTAATTATAGTTAAATTAAATCTAATATTTTTTTAAAACAAAAAGCAAGGGAAATACGAAAAGGCAGAGTTTTGTAATAATTAAAACAAAAATAAAGAAAAAATTTCTAATTAATTAAATTGAAATTATTTTCCAACTGAAAAATTTGTAAGCTTGTTGTGTCCCATTTTTTTTTAGGCATTTTTTTTCTAGAAGGACATGCGCTTGCTCCTTTTTCTCAATCACAAAAAATTGCATTTATTTCAAAACAAATAATAAAAATTTTCCAATTGGAAATCGGAAAATTTCCTCATTTAAAAATATTGAAAATGGAAAAATAATTTTTTAAAAATTTTATATTAAAAAAGAAAAAAAATTTTCAACATACTTTTTTTCTTCAGAATTTTACTAAAACTTTCCAATTTTCATAAGAATTTTCATATTATATTTTCTTAGAAGTATAAAATAGAACAGCACGACTTCATAAATTCCAGGAAACTATTTTATTTTTTTAATTTCAAAATAATTGCACTTTTTCCGGTCCTTTTTCGATTAAATATCTGAAAATACTGATTTTTCACACCTTTTTTAATTAGAAAATTTTATTTCTTTTATTGTTGTTAAATATGCACACATATGGATTACTAGAAGATTGAATAGCACTTTTCCGAAAAGGAAATGAAAAATTATTTTCCGAACACAATTTTGCAAACCGGAAACAATTAAGCTTTTTTATTTTTCAATCACACCAAATATTAATTAATATCCTAAAATGAAGAAGAAAAAGCCAAAAAAAAAAATGCCAGACGAAAAAAATAATATATTCTATGAACTGGAAATGTTTTAAAACTAAGAACACACAAACTCCTGTCTCCACCAACAAATAAATATCCCCAAAATAAGAAAATCCAGGCTGATTCCCGAGAAACGGAATATGGATTTATGAAAATTAAATGGGAATTAAAGAGACACAAAATGAAACACCACTGAGCGGGGGTGATTTCAAGTCAAGTTTTCTCATAACATCGTCGTCAGACATACTATATAAAGCCACACACCACAACTTGTTGTTCAACACGATAGGAGACCGTCGATAATGTTGTTGTTGTTATTGTAAATAACCGACGCCAGTCGTCCTTCTTTGATATATATAAGTCTTTCACCCTGAACCTCAATTTTTACCTTCCACCTCATCTTACCTTGTCAAATACATTAGAATATGTGCATTCATTTCCTGTCAATATTATTATGTTTTAGGGTTTATGCGCGCCCCCGCAAAATAATCAAACGATATGCATATATACACGATTTTCGACTCGATTTTTCCTTTCCAAATTATTCCATTTGAATGCTTCATGGGAAAATGTTTTATACATTTCCAAAGAACGATCGATATTATCCCCCTTTTTCCAAACAAAAAATTGGAAAAGTATAGAAATTTTTCTTTCACAAAGAAAACAATATTGGAAGGGCTTTTAAGAAGGATGTTTGGGAAATGTATGAGCAGAGTAGTATTTAGGGTTTTGTTTTTTGTTTAAAAGTATTGAAGATTTAAGGGCCAGATTTCGACTATATCAAAATGTATTAATTTTCGTAACGGCTAAGAAAATTCAAATTAATACTGAATACAAAGCGAAAATCTGAAGATATAATGTCAAAGTGAATAGGGATGGTGAAAACACATGAGGTCCTGATAGAACAACGCCTTTTCTATTGGCTAATTCTGGACGTTTCAACTGATTATCTGTTTTTAATTCGTCCAATTACACGCAGTACTCAAGTACAATTAGAAGCTCATAAAATCAAAATTCCTTTCAAATCCCACCAGACACAGAACATGACTTTCTTTGGATTTTCGAGTAGCTAATGATGGTTTCTTTCGCCGTAGTCCAATACCCTTTTCGCTTAACATTTTTATAAACGATTTATTTTCCATCGCCTATCACTATATTCTTCAAAAACGGTGTCGTATAGTGAGTAATATTATTGAAATTTCAGGACAACCTAACATTTTGTACACTTTTATAAATGATTTGAATTCACCTGTTTCATAGGTAAGCCTATAAAATCTATGACAAAAAACTAGGACCCGAGAAAAACTAGAATCGGAAACCTACAAGGACTGAAAGGTCTTTGGTGCGATATTAAATATAAAGTTATATAGAAAGCTTGCACTCAGCTATGTTCTTAAAACTGAAACTCGAAATCAAGATACTTAAAATTTATATTATTGCGTAAAGACAACGACCTACTATCTGAGATGTTTATATAAGTTTGAGTTCAGTTAAGGACAGGGTACTTATTTCCTTGAAACACAAGAAGAAGAAATTCGTTTTTCGGTGTTCTTTGTTTTAAATTTAAAACAAAAATATGAATGATTCTTAGATAAATCCATTAATGGTACCGCAGAGTGATGGACACCGAAGAGTGATTATCCCAAAAAGGAATCTCTTCACTGAAAATGTTAATTTTAAATAAAAGAAATAATATTTCTAAGAGGATAACATCTTAAAATGATTTATGAATTAAGGACTTATCATTGAATATAATAAAATTAGGATGATTTCTTCATATTTCTCACTATTTGGGTATTTTATACGTCTTCACAGTTCCCGTATAATGTCTCTCGCTAATAGAATCTATTTACCTTCGTAGTATTTGGTTAAATCCATCATAATTTTCTTCAAATTCATTTCCTTAGAATTCTATCTTGGATCAATCATTAATCTCATGAGTTTTTTTCTTGGAACTTCAATTTGTTTGTAGAAAGTAATTATTAGGAAAGCTTCTATTGTATTTGTTTATAATCCTACCGGAATTTCTCACGGGTTTCTTTTTTTCATTTTAATTCTCTGATTGATTCCTTTTTCAAACTTTTTATTTATCCAATATTCAATAATATCTTCTCCAGTCCCTCTTCAACTGTTGCTATTGAACTCCCATTCCGAATTGAAATTAAAAGGCTTTGTTTATCTTCGGATACTTTTATCAAAGGATTTCTTCATCTTTTTTTGGAAAAAAAGGAAGCTACAAATAAAACAAAATATATTCATTTAGGATGAAGTAATAATATATAACAAATTATATTATAAATACTTTGATAATTTTTAATTACTAATAAAAATTTTCTTACATTTTCTTTTTTTTTTGTTTCTTGTTTTCTTCATTAATTATTAATATTTTCTTTTTTTTTTGCCTTTTCAAATATTTATTTTAGATTATTCATTTTCCGAATTTTCTTCTTCTCTTAAAAGAGAAGATATTAGATTTCTTTTTTTCCCAGTCTCTAAAAAATATTAAATTTACAAATTTTCTTTTTTAATGATATTTAATCATTAATAAATTGGAAATAATGAACTTAATTAGTAAAATTTACATTATTACATTGAGATAATTGGTTTAGATTCTTTAAATTTTCTTATTTTTCTTTTACTTTTCTTTATATACATTTATTTTAAAAACAATCAAACTTAAAACTTCTTTCCATTCGTTTGGTCCAAATATATTTCTCTCTCTTTTTTCATTTTCATTTAAGCTGCCAACAAAAATTTAACAATTTTTCTTTTTTTTACAAATTAATTTCCTAAATTTTTAATATTAATAATTAAAAATTCGAAAAGGAAGAAGACAGAAAGACAGAAAGAAAAAAACGCAAGCCGAAAATTTCTTTTAATTTAAAAACAAATTGGAAAACAAAAAAATTTAATTTTATTAAAATTTTCTATAATTTATTTAACAAAAATTAAAACAGAAAAATAAAAAATATATATTTATCTCGTTTCCGTGTCCTTCCCGAGACCAGGTACTGTACTTTAACTAACTTTAAAAATTCTTTTTTTTTTTTTTTTTACTAATTTTTCCTTGTTTTTCATTCCAATAAAAATGTCTTCTAGAGAAATTGGTTTTTCTTTTGTTTTTTTTTTTAGCCAATTATTCTTAATTCTTAAATATATTTATTTTAATATTTTTATTTATAATATTTTCGTTAATTTTTTTTTTTCTTTCTTTTAATTTGAAATATATAATAATTATAAATTTCGAATAATAATTTCATTTAATTTATTTTTTTTTAAAAAAGGCTTTTCTTAAAACTTAAACATTTCTTTTTTTTTTTTGTTGTTTATTTTATTTAATTTTTAACATTCAAAAAAAAAAGTTTTAAAAACTACAAATTAAAAAAAAAACGGAATAACAATCATTGAGTTATAAACACGTAGGACACTCGTAAAAGTTTTGGAACCTATTTGAGTTACACTCGATGAGCTTTAATGTTACTTTTTATCATTCAGCAATTCTCGTCTTTGCTCGTTATTCGTACAGAAGTGGAATTGTGTAACTCGTTCTGATCAAATCGTATCGAAAAGGCATAGCAATCGTAATACATTTTCGATTCGATTTGGTTTCAATCGAATTATACGATTCCACTACAGAGATTTAAACTCTTTCGCAATATACCTTTTTTTTCTTAAAAAAAAGAAAAGAAATAAGTGTTAAAAAACGTTCCTTTAGAAGCCCTAACATGAACAAAGGTGCTGGAGGTGTTATACTATACAAGTATACTCCACAAAATATTAGAATATGTTGTGAAACTTTTCCTGCCAATTGAATTTAGCATTTGTAAACTGTAGATGAACTATATTGAATTTAGTCATGCAGAAATGGAATCGCGTAACTCGATTTGGTACAAATCGTATCGAAAATGTATTGATTCAATTTAGTCTCAAATCGAATTACACGATTCAAATCCTGTTCTAAATTTGTAATATTTATTATTAAAACCGTTGTACATATTTGAAGCAACGAAATCATAAAAAGGATTTTTCGTAAAATCTTTAAATTCGTTAAAGTAATCCAATTTTAATAAAGAAAGTAATATAATTTCAGATTTCTGTCATTTGTTTGGGTTACAAATCTTTCAATTTTTTCATAATCTCATGTATAAAGAATAAGTTCAGCTAAATTTTTATATCGACTAAATATATTTTATCATTTTTCACAGCCCCAAGAGCATATAGAACATATATATTTTTATTAAACAATTACTAATCTTTATATTAGATGATTTGAACATGTACAAAATCCTTCATTATGTCCTTTCGCAGATATTATAATCGGCAAAAGAATAGAACAGAATTCCAACGAAGAAATAAATAATTAAATGCTAATTTGTTAAAAAAACAAGCGCAATCATGCCCTAATCATTTATATAAAACAGAAAATAGAGATTGTCATAAAGTTAATTTGAAATAAACTTGAACGACAGCGTACACTCTGGGCTGTTTTCACACTTGATTCAACCAAAAAATAGTCGTTTCAACTTTAGCGTGGACATTCATATGACTGAAGCAAGTAACGTGCTGCCATTTTTATGAGAAAAGTCGAAACACACACGGTCTGAAACAAGTTACGCTCCTGGTTTGATATGAAATGTATATCATTATTATATCGCCGGCAATATTTATTGATACAATTTTATTTCATAGTTGTAAAAGGCAAAATCGATTTAATGTACTTTTAAAAAGTAAATCATATGAAACAGATATTCTTAAGAACTTTGAAAATCTTTTCATATTAAAGAAAAATCATTAAACTTTCAAAAATTTCGGTACGAAAATACAAAAATGTTCCTTAATTCAGGAATCGAATTCGATAAGCGCGACAATTGATTGTCACTAAGGCAATTTGTCACTTGAAAAATGATAAATTCGAGATGTTACCTTCAAAGCTTATACGAGTAAGTTGCCTCATTTATGACCAAAAAAATATTCATTGTACAGAATTTCTACTGTAGTAGGGTTTGTAACAAGCCTGGACTGGATTCCTGTATAGCGACAGGCGATTGTCACTTGTGACCAATTTGAAAGTGATCACCGAATATTTCGGCGTTACGTATGACGATCACTTTTGTTCTCGCTTCAACTGAATTTTTTCGTAAAAAATTGCCAAAAACAACTTCTAAAATTATATGAAAGCGACAGGTTTTGATATTGTCACTTCAAATTCATCAATGTGCGACGATATCACCTTACGGAATGCCGAAAAGCGACAATCGCCTATCGCGGTACAGAACGCCTACCCTATTGTTGGAAAGGCATATCGTAGTTTCATCAACTTTAGATTACCTAAGAATTTAGTCTAACAATTCTAACAATTTCTGTTTTCCTTTTTATAACTTAAATAGATTCCGAAACGATTCTTAGAAACCTTCACCTACGCATGTAACATATATTTTCTTCTTAATTAACATTTTTCTTTTGTTTTATTTAAGTAAATCGTAATTAATTTAATTAACAAATTAATGAATTAGAAAAAAACATTTAAAAAAAATGATTGAGTAAAAAGTAAAAAAATACAGTAAAACAATGTATTTAAATATAAATTAAAAAATAAAAAAAAAATATATACAATTAATTGGTTTTTTTTTTAAACTTAAACATAATATTTCAATATATATAAAAAAAAAAATGTTAAATTACAAAATATATTATTTATAAATGAAAATAAAAAAAAAAATAATATCATTAAAAATATGTTTTAAATTTAAAAAAAAAATAAGAGATAGATTTTGTTTTTTTTTAACACAGTGGTGTGTCGAGCATTTCGACCATAAAATTTTCCAATTGTTTTTCACCGATTAATCGAAAGAAGAATAAATGATCAAGACATTTAAGACTGATCGATCGTAGCGCTGGAAGTCGTAATAATAATTGAGCAAAACGGCCATCATCACCAGCATGTTCGGTGCGACAATGTTCATCTAAACAAGCGTAAATCTATGAAGAAAAAAAAAGCGTAAACAATTAAACTTGTATTTATTAAAAATATCGAATCATTTTCGTCAATTACATCCAACCCTCGATTTACACGGTAGATTTGTTCTGCGAAAATTCAGTGCGAATTGAAATCCTACAATTCCAATCTATAAAAAAAAACATTCAAAAACAAAACGCATACTCAATTCCGGCCAGATCACTATGAGACTTTCGCGATAATGTTATCGAAAACCATTTTCGATACCAGCTGAGCTGGTAGCTCTTGTACAGTCCCGCCTATTCCGATTATCCTTCCGACCCCATTCCACCTTGTTCAGCATTCATTCTGTTTTGGTCGTGCTCTCATCCTGCTACCGCATAGAGCTAATTACTTGTGATAAAACGAATTTTCACCATAATCCCATCTTTCTACTCCTTCTAAAAAAAAAAAGTTCAGTTTTCGCGCGAATGTAATACTTTACCTAAAAACATTCGCTTTTGTCCGGAAAATAAAAAGAAAACGGGTTCTGCGGCCATATTAAACCGAAATCGCGCTATTCGAATGTCGTATAAATCGAAGACTAAGTGTATTTGTAGTAGACGAATAAATACAGGTTCTTCTCGACTTACGTAAACTCCTAAGTCAAGAAAAACCTTTATTTTAAAGCTGAAATATAAAAACTTACTTTTTCCCTGCATATACCAACATCTTGTCGACATTTTAGGCCTCGAATATCTAAAAAATAAAAAAATGTTAACATTAAAAACTTACATTAAATATCATTTCAAATATAATTTACCTGGATTAAATAAAATAATTGCCTTTAAACATGTTAATTCAGCTCGATCAATATTTAATCGTTTCATTTTAACACTTAATTCGGATAAAATACGATCAAATATTGGTGCTACACCAGCTTGTATTGCACTATTTCGATGTAAAGTGAAATTAGGACCTAAACACATTTGTTGTGGTTGTCTTATTGGTGTTCGCCGATCTATTGTTCCATCTGGATTAGGACATTCTATATCTAAATACTAAATAAAAGAATATAATTAAATATATTGATTTCATTTTTGCGTTTTTTATATATTTATCTCACCTCTATACTTCGCCATGCAACATTTGCAATTAATAATTCATTCCAACCAGCTTTTAATAATGTTACTTGATCTTCTCTTTGTAATTGTGAAAAATGTGGCATACGTCTAGCATATTCGACCATTTGAAATAATTGTTTATTAACCATTTGACATAAATGTGAAACAGCACCCTTTAAGAACGAACATAAAAATGTATTAATATTACAATTACTTTTGTGATTTATGAATATTTTACCTTATAATCAGTTGGTACCATTGAATTTGGTCCTACCCGAAGATATGGTATCGCATTATCACCACATCTTGATTCACTTTTTTGTTCAGCTTCGATAATTCGTTCAATTGTTAAATCTCGAACAGAACTTGTTGGATTTAAATCATCATTTTTTGTTGGTAATTTTGCACCACGTTGCCGTTCCTCTTGTACAGCTTCACGTTTCATACCGCATGTTAAACATTTCTGATAACGACAATATTGGCAACGATTCCTTTGCCGTTTATCAATTGTACAATTTTTATCTTCACGGCATGCATACGTTAAGTCTTTACGGACGGTACGTTTAAAGAAACCTTTACATCCTTCACAACTAAAAAGAGGAGAAAATTTTTTATAATGAAAATTTATTGAAATTCTTATTTAGATTTTCTAATTTAAAATAAGGATAAAATAAAATTTCCTTCGGGAACTTTGTCTTAAAGAAAATAAATTTAGAATTTTATTTGTTCCGGAACAAATCTAATAAAATATCGTAAAATTAATTTTCTTTTTCGAAAGAAATTATATTTTACGCCAAATTTTCCCAAAAGTAAACTTTTTCAATTAAACATTTTCTCATAAGCAAACAGAAAAGAAAAAGGATTAAATTAAAAATATTTGTAGAAAATCATTACCCGTGGTCAAGAAAAAGTAATCAACAAATATTTGCCTTGGAGGTCTTTAAACGGATCTTAAATTTGGCACAAAATTTATCGAAATAATTTATTTTAAAAGAAAAAACAATTTTCAAATTTATGACTTTTTAAATATACAAATTTCATAAAGAAATTTCAATATTTAAACCAGAGTTCGGTAATGGAACCGAACCGAAAATCGGAATTAACGACCCATTACTCGATCGAATTGTGACGTACGACGAAAACTAGTTTTCCACCAACAATAAGCAATGTTCGGCTCATTGGTTAGACCACGATAATGCGCCCAAGTTTTGGTCAAATTCTCAATCATAAAAACGATCAGCCACATGTCGCACTCCAAACGCTGCAGAAGCTGATTGAATTAGGCTACGAAACTCTGCCTCATCCACCATCCTCACGATTACTTTCGCCAACCTACAACAACTTTTTCAAGCATCTGGACAAATTTTTGGACTATAAAATCTTCAACAACGTCGTAAATGCCTTCGAAAAATTTGTTGCCATCAGGTACCGCGGATTTCTACATTACCGGGTTAAATAAACTTGTTTCTCGATGGCAGGAAATCTGTTGATTCTAATGAATTTAACTGACCTGAACCGCAACTGTAGCGAAAAAAATAAGAAGAAAACTGAAACGAAAAACGGAACGGACAAAAAAGTTGGCAATCGTAAATCGGAACTAAATTTATTTCTGTTCGAAGCTCTAATTTATATTTGTTTTCCGGTTTATATATTTTTAACGAAAGATATAAAACCCCGATGGGAAAAAGAACCTTTCTTTTTTTTAGAAAATCTACCAAAGAAAAACTCATCATAATTTCGGTAATTTCTTTAAATAGGAAAAACGAAAACAAAATTAAATAAATTGAAAAATGGTGTTTTTTATTGAAGATAATCTTTCAAATATTATTAAAATAAATGAACAGAAAAAAAATATAAACAAAAAGTTCTTTGAATGTTTTATTGAAAGCGCGTTTTAAATTACTTTAATTTTCTGGCACGAGTAACCAGCAAAAGCAACAAGAATAGTTGGGAAAGACTTCTTAAATTCTGGCAAAAATACTAAGAAAAATACTAACAGACAGACAGACAGACAAATAAAAATAGTATAAACTTTCAAGCTTTCAGAGCAAAGAGAAAAATTACAATTTTAATTGGAAAAAGTTTTGTAAACTTTCGCTTTTTTGGGTTTTCTTTGATGAAAATGCAAATAATTAAATAAAGTTTTGTTAAATTTTAATTAAATTATTAAAAATCTGCTGACATTTTTCTTTTGAAAATTTTGTACAACAAGATTCTTTACTTTATTCCTCATTTTTCTTCATTTTGATGTAATTGAATTTTTTCGTCCCAAAAGAAAATCTTCGTCGGAAAAACGTGAAATGTTTGTGACATTTTCCTTTTTGCTAAGAAAATTAACATTATACTAAAAAAAAAAAACCGCATAAGTAAATTAATTTGAATAAATTACATGATTTTTAAAAAGAAATTTCATTAAAAATAATGAGTTTTTCTACTTTGCTCCTACACATCCATTTTTTTAAGACAAGTTAATCAAATATTAATGTGAACAGATTTAAGTCTCTAAATAAGGTCAGTAACCTTTTTGCGGTTTATACGAAATCGATTTTCATCAGAAGCTGTTTAAAAATATTAAGTTTTTACTTTATTTAATGAGATTTAGGAACGTATTATAAATGAGACAATAGTACTCGCATAGGACTTCTAATAAATCTAGAAAACTATTAATTAATAATACAAAACAACTACGATTTTTTTTTTACCTATAAACACCATAATGTTTCCCACTAGCACGATCACCACAAATTGAACATAAATGCTTTGAACCACTTAATGGATGATTTGGTGGATACGGTGTTCTACTTTGTGGTGTTGTTGGTGATGTTGTCATCGATGTATTCACTGTTTGTAAACTATTATTGATCGCTCCAAATGGTCCCGGACTACCAGGGCCAGGTGAAAAACTACCTGTACTATTTCCATTTAATAATGATATATCTGGTTTCATTTCGGGCGGTGATATTGGTCCCATGTGACCAAATGCTTGTTCTGAAAAAAAAAAATGCGAAAAAGAAACACGTTTTAGAATCTAAAATAACAATATTCGAAAAATTAATGTAAATCAAATATTTATTTATAAATATATTTAATTAAAAAAAATGAAATCGATATTTTCGTTACGAAAATTTCGTTGGGATTTCAATTTTCATAAGAAAAATACTTGTTTTTCTTATAAAAAGAATCCAATTGGAAAAAGTATATGGTGTATGGGAAAAACAATATTTTATCAATTGAATTTTGCGCCCACGGAAACACCTAAAAAGAACCGTTTTCATAGAATATAAAAAGAAAAAATATGATATATGATGGAAAATATGGAAAACCTTGATGTGAAAATCATGTTTCAATGAAATGGAAACCTTTTGATAGAAATAAAGAAATGAAATGATTGAAATAAGGTCAAAAAATAGGGTATAGGAATAAAAAAAAATACCCAATCCCAAAGATATAAATTTAGAATTGGTACGTGCAGAATTTTCTTTCCAAGATCGACATTTTCCTCTTATTACTTTCTCTATAATATGTATCAAGAAAAAGTATTTGTAAAATTCCGTGATGTGAATATATTGCTAAAAGCCTTTTAAAATTATCTAACAAACCCTAATAGAAGTCTACAAATCTATTTAAAAAGAAAAGACGGACAAATGATTCACTTTATACTATATATATTCATTTTTCTGGGAATATGTACATAGAAGATGGAAAACGATTATAATACGTCTTATTTCCAAACTTGAAAAATGAGAGAAATAAATTCTTAAAGATGTAGGCCACCAATAATCTAGATTTTTCTTTGCCATATGTACAAAGAGATATGGAAGAAAATACCATACAGGACGACATGGGTTTACAAATTCACGTATTTTTCTTTCTTTGTTTTTATCACATATTTTTCTTAATAAATAATAAAAACTGGAAAGAAAACTCCCAGAAGAGAAAAGCTTTCGTTTTTGGGTCAAGGTTTTAAAATGTGCCCATCCACTTTTTATCAATGAATTCAATTTAATGAAGGTGTTCTTTTCTTTATACGTCAAAGCTTTTTTCATTATTTTTGCCACATTATTTATATCACGAAGCATTTTTTCAATTTAATTAAAATGTCACACAAATAATAAAAATTACGACTTTTATGACAATAAACAATTTAAAGACAACAAAAAACATAAAGTAATGTAAAATCGGCCTATAGCCGATTTTTTGATGCCCTATGGTAGAAATGGGAGAGAAAAATTCTGAAAACTAACAATATATCGAGGTTTTCCTTCATAACTTTGTTTGCCCTTTTCAAAATTTTCTCTAATTTGTAAGTAACTCAGACCCTAGTAGCATAAGTCAAATTTGCAAATTTCATTCAAATCAGTGCATTAGTTCTGAAAATACATCAAAAAAACTTTCTGAACAGGGTTATTTCTTCCTACGACTACTTCTTTCTCCACTATCCTGAGGCCGATATCACTGAAATTTACAATGGTATGGTCTATTAATGTAGTCAACCAATATAATTAATTTAAACAAAATTGCTTTACCAATTTTCCAATTAAACCCGAAAAACTATATAAATAAAAACGACAAAACTTTATGGCCGCCCCTGTTTTTCCTTAATAACTTCGCTGCCCCTCAGTCAATTTCGCTGAAATGCAATACCAAAACCACTATATCAATAACCAAGTAGCATTCTAAATTTCATCAAAATTGCATAACGCGTTTTTGAGTTATTTTGTCAACGGACGGACGGTAGTACCAAACATGGAGCATTAATATAGGGAATTTTTTTCAGAATTTTGGCTCATTTTCAAAACCCAATTACCCAAATTTTTTCTGCCAGAATTTCACAATTTTTTTTTCTAAGTATTCTATAAGATGTCACCTTTTCAGCGCGCTATAACATAACTAGATAGGATTAGAACTACTAAAGTTATACGATTCTAAAGCCAACTATTGGAGAAAAAAACGCCACGAACTTTCTGCTTAATTGAATATTTTAAGGTTTTTCTCTCCATAACTTCGTTTCTTCATTCTCAAATTGGCCCAAATTCACAGGTAGGCTGGCGTCTAATAGTATAAACACGTTTCGTAAATTTGATTCAAATCCGTATATAACTTTTTAAAATACATTGGATAAACTTTATGAACAGGCTTATTTTAGGCTACAACTATTTCTTCCTCCAGTATCCTTAGACCGATTTGACTGAAAATTAACTCGGTATCGTCTATTTATGCAGTTAACCTACATAATTAATTTGAACAAAATCGGGTCACAAATTTTCCAATTACATGCGAAAAACCATAACGAAAAAAACGACAAAACTTTCTGGTCACCCTGGTTTTTCCTTTATAACTTTGCCCCCCGTGGATCGATTTGGCTCAAATGCAATACCAAACCAAGTTAAGGAATAAGCAACTCAAATTATAAATTTCATCAAAATCGGATAACGCGTTTTTGAGTTATCTTGTCTACGGACGGACGGACGGACGGACGGACGGACGGACGGACGGACGGACGGACATGCATAAATCGATATAACTTTTGATTCCCTACACAACCATACCTTTGAAATTTTTCTCCGATTATTATTTCTATGTGTTACACACTTAGTGACAAAACTAATATACCCTCTGGTAGTACCTACCATAGGGCATAAAAATGAAAAACTAATAAAATTAAATAATAATTATTTTGGCAATTAAAATATAAGAAAGCATGTTTTAAAAGTATTGCCGCATTTTGTAATTACGTCACTGGAAAAGGATGGGGGTGGGGTCTATTCTGCAATCACATTTTATGTTATGTTATGTTAAATTTTACATAAAATACTATTTTCCGTTAAATTTGTATTCTATAAGGCAAATTTCTGTTATGCCATGTTTACGTTACGTAGAGTAAAATTAGAAGAATCTAAATATTGTGTTGTTACAAAATTTTACGAACAATTTAGGAACATTTTTCAGAAATTTGAGCTAGAATTGACTAAAAAAAAAGAGACACATTTAGAATTTTCTAACATTTAAATTTACCGGCTGTAGCCGGATTTCCATCTAAAATCTGGCTCTTACAAATCTCTCGTAAACAGCTTACGGCTTTAGATACAATTACAGCATATTAGCTCCTAAATTATAATTAATTTAGAATATGTACTAGAAATTATTTTATGACTATGTTTCAAAAGTCAAAAATTAGGACTGTGTACTTCACTGGCTGCTTCTATTGTTGTCTGTTGTGCTGCATTTTGAGTAATTACGACGACTGTCCATTCCCTCTAATTCAAGCGAAAACCTGCTATTTTAAATAACCTCAAAAGTAACATAACATAAAATATAACATAGAAAATCATAGAATAGAAAATCGTTAAATAGACTCCAATATTTTACAAAAATATTTACACACATGAACTTGACCTAAATTTACACAATTAGTTGTCACCCAATTAAATGGGTGTTTATTGTGTAAAAGAAAATGGGTGATAAGTGATAAGAGATGAACAATAAACAATTCATTGTTTTGTTTTGTTTTTTTTTAATATTGTCTGGAAAAAAATAAGAAATTTTACTTAATATATTGTGACAACAAGCGGTTTACGAAGGGCGTTCGATAGTCTGGTGCCAGACAAATAGATGAATACGGAGTTTTTGGACAGGTCTGTGATTGACAGTCATCGCAAACAAATCAGATTTGTTTATTTATTTTTATAAGAAAAAGCTTTTTCTTAAAATTATATTTTTATTGTAAATAACCTTGACACATCATGGAAATAGTGAGAGACTCTTCTTCTTCTTCGGCGAATCATCTTTTATTTATGAAATGAATTTGGCTTTCATGAATTTTCTTAAGGGAAATGGTAAAGCTTTTAAGAATTTTTTAAAAAACCAAAACAAAATTTTTTTTATTTTTTTTTATTAATGGAATGTTGTTGGTTGTTTCCTTAATTATTGGACAGATCACATAGTAAATGTCTGTTTGGAATATTAAATTAAATTAAATTGAATTGTTTTTCGTTATTGCAATTCTTAGCGAAGAAAAAAAAATTTTTTTAGAATTTCAAATATTTCTGATAATATCTTTTGTACTTGTTCAGAATTGTAATTAAATTTAATAAATAAACCAAAAATATATTATAAAATATATTTCATTTGAATAAAAGATATGCGTTTTTGGTACACCCAGTATACCAGATATGGCTGAAAAAATCAGGACAGGTGTGGCTGTAGTCGCGTGATGTGTTTGTAGAATATTTTGTTAATAGAATATTGTAAATATCGAGAAGCAGGACAAGGCAAACCTACATCCGACAAATATGATGATAGCAGAATCACAAATTGTCGTATAGAAAATGATATAATATTGTATTCAATTGTTAAACATTTCCCAACTACTTTTCTGAAGAGAACTAAACGTTATTCCAACAACTTCACCTAGTTCTTTAATATAGATAATAGTTGCTTTTCTAGAACTTACGAGTTCTTGAATCACAACTCCAAACGAATCTTTACAATCTTCAAATTTTACTTTTGACATCCAAAAGACTATTTATCAGAGTTGCGGAGTCGGCAGTCAAAATTTCTGATTCTGACTACTCTTTGGTTTAACAACCGACTCCGAGTCCGATCTCGACTCCTTGATTTATAATAGATGGTTAACATACTCATACGTTCAATAGCTCGACATATTCGAACTTTTATAAAATTTACCAACATTCTCGACTGCAAGACTTCAGCGATCAAAAATTCTTCTAGCCCCCGACTCAGACTTTACAGCACTGATTCTTATTATCATATATGTCCGAAAAACTTCTTGAACAACTCTCGAACATTCTTTAGAAAAACGTAGATGATAGAAGCGTAGCTAGAAAATACTGTGTCGTTGTAAACGTACGTTAAACTCCAGTTCCGCAATAACTAATAAACAAAATAAGCGCTTGTTCAAGGCATCAAAGAAAAGGAGCAACAACGTAAACTGAACTTACTGGCTGACTTTTAAGTTGTCTCGTCCTGCTAAGGCCAATAGAACAGAATAGCCAAACATCTAATATCCTTTGGGGTTAATATCATACTTGGAACGTAATTTCTTCTTCAAATTAATTTTAATTTTATTTATTAAATAAATTGAAATAAATTTATGTATTTTTTTTGACTTGAATTAAAGAAAATAGCTTCTTTTTTTCTTCTACAAATTAAATCAATTATTTAATATAATTTTTGTTGTATTCTAAAAACTCTTTTCTATAAGAAATTCAAATTTTTTTTTTTGCCAAAATTAAATATGCGAAAAATTTTAACATTGATTAATGTTTTTCCCATGAAAAATGGAAATTTTTTCTTTATTTTTAGACGACAAAAATTATATATGTCTTTTGTTTTATTCATAATTCAAGACTAAATCGTTTAACATGTTTTAAATACTTCACGAGATAAGCATAAATAGTGTTAAATAACATGATTTGTGAACAGATTTTTAGATTTGATAGTCCCACACTACATAAAAAAATGAGGAAAATCTATTAAAAAACAAAAATCCTTGAACATCAAGTTTTTCGTTTTTATGCCCTATGGTAGGTACTACCAGAGGGTACATTAGTTTCGTCACTACATTTGTAACACATCGAAATAATCGTCGTAGAAAGGTTTTAAGGGTATGGTTGTGTAGGGAATCAAAAGTTATATCGATTTATGCATGTCCGTCAGTCCGTATAGAAGATAACTCAAAAACGCGTTATCCAATTTTGATGAAATTTACAATTTGAGCTGCTTATTCCTTAACTTGGTTTGGTATTGCTTTTCAGCAAAGTCGATCCAGGGGAGGAACAAAGTTATAAAGGAAAAACCAGGGTGAACAGACAGTTTTGTCGTTTTTCTGTTTACGGTTTTTCGGATTTAATTGGAAAATTTGTGAATCAATTTTGTTTAAATTAATTTTATAGGTTAACTACATAAATAGACGATACCATGTTAAATTTTAGTCAAATCCGTCTAAGGATAGTGGAGAAACAAACCCTTTTTATAAAGTTTATTTGATGTACTTTAAAAACTAATACACCGATTTGAGTAAAATTTACAGATTAGATTTATGTTATGCTATCAGGGTCTAGGTCTACCTGCAAATTAGAAGAAACAAAGTTATGACGAAAAAGCCTTGAAATAATGTTAGTTTTGACAGTTTTTCTGTCCCATTTCTGCGATAGGACATCAAAAAATCAGCTATAAGCCGATTTTAAGTTTCTTTATATTTTTTTGTTTGTTTTTGGTATAAGAAAGTAAAAATTAAACCATATATTATATAAAAAAAAGAGCTTATTCCAAAACTAGATTAATTGCATACGATTCAATGTCAAAGTCAATTTGTCTGAAAACTACTTAACTAACAAACTTCAAGAAAATGTATGTGGAAAATATTCTTCATAATAAAATTGCTATTGCAAAACTAACACGACCTTCGCCTGCTTCACCTCATTCCAGGCTAATTTTATAATAATATTAATAATAATAATAAGAGTTATAATGTCATGCACGTGGCATTGCGCATGCGAGCTGACAAACTTTTGTCAAGGACACATATGTACGTGGGTGTTAAAAATTGATGTATTTATGTGTGAGATAAAAAGCTTTCACAAGTAACAAATAGGGATGAGAAATAAATATTTGACATTGGTGGTATTTTGAAAAGAATTTTCTTTTTCTTTTCCTTTTCATGATAAACAACAAAAAAAAGAACTAAAAGAAAAACAAACAATACATCTTTTTCTTCTTTTGTTTGGCAACAAAAAATATATCCCAAGCTTACGAGTATTATAGTAAAAGAAAAGCAGAAAAATATTTAAGATTGACGTCGGGATATGAGAATGAAATGAAAAGCACTTTTGTTCATGACCAAACACAACAAGAAAAATATTTGAAGAAAATTTTCTTTAAGGGTTTGTTTTTTTTCTTACAAAGGTTGTTTTTGTAAAAATGAAAAAAGAAAATAGAATTGATTTTCGTTACTAACTAAATATAAATATAAAAGAAAAAGTATTTGAATAGAATTTTTATTTAATTAAATTATTATGAATTTTTTTTATGTATTTGGAATAGTCTCAAAGGTTAAATTAAAGAAGGAATTGTAGAATTTAAGAATGTAAGAAAACTAAAAGATCTAATTCCAAAAATAAATGCCATTAAGAAGTTTCAAGGCGTGGGTTAAAAGTCAATTTCGATGTTGGAATGTTGTTGTCTAGAATATATGAGTTTCGTTAGATTTTTTTTCGAACCTCCTTAAGGAGGAGTTTCTTAGAAAAATTAAACATGAATTTTCCCACCAGCCAATTAATCTGGGAGTTGTTGATGATTAATATAAGCCTAATCGATGTCTACGGGAATAGAGATGGCAAAAAGGTCAAAGGAGTTAATGAATGCCAAATTTAGGTTATCAAAGAAATTAGATAGGAGAATCGTTAACTACCATAGATTAGAATGTTATTGAATAAAACACCTGATAAAATTTCAAATTATTTAATTTCCAATATTTAGGGCAAGGCTGCCCAACCGGCGTCCCAAGGCAACTATCAATGCGGCCCGAAAATATTTAAAGTTACTGAAGTATGCCCATTTTTCTGAGGATTGATTTGTGAGTTGTGTGCGCTCTCGTGTTAAAGCCGCCAAGTGACAAACAACAGAAAAAGGGACAGAACAGAAAGCTCTTTCGTTCTGTAGAAATTTCTCTTTCGGTTTGCATTACTCGTTCAGCTACACTGTTCTGTTGTTTGTCACCTGACGGCTTAAGTGATATTAAATGAATTTTATGTTCTGTTTTTATAATGAAAAAATTCATAAACTAATAAATTTTAAATTAGTTAAACATCAAAACTGTATATTTTATGTTTTTTTTTAGTAATATACTTATGGCCCAAAACATAATGTATTCTTCCAATGTGGAAACAAAAAGATTGGACACCCTTAATTTAGGGCCCAGATTTTATGAAATATTTGGTGGTTTTCTTTGAATAGTTCTTCCTGATCAAAACAAAAATTTACATTGAATACAACAAAAAAATTGCACACTCCCGTTTTTCCCTTTAAAGATCGCCTCATCTCAAATCGGCAGGCAGTTTCCGTACAGACAAATGTTTTCCTTTTTGCTGCGTTCTGACATTTCATTTTTATGCATAACTAGTTGCGAATCAAAAGCTACAAGCATGCATGTTTTGTTCTTTGTCGTATTTTCTTTTACCTGTTGCTATGTCCCGGAACACAACAGTATGGAAAAAACACGTCTTTTAAATTCTTTAGTCGATGCAAACTCAGCTTTGGCATAAAACTATTCGTCTTTAAAAAAAAATGCTAAAAAATTAAAGTTAAAGATGCGGTTTACTAGAATATATAAATTTCGGTTGACATTGGTTTTCCGAAGAAAAAAAATCACTTTTCTTGGAATTGATTTTATACGCGCTGTTTAACCAAAGATTTCTTGTATTTTGATCAGAAATGATTAGTTTCACATGAGTACAATTTCCAAGACACGAAATCAAATCTTCATCAATCTTAAATTTTATTATTCACGAAGTCATGTTTTATAACAAATGATTTTGAACAACGAACGAAATAAAGCTTAGGAACCGCGATCATTGCAAATAAATATAGCTCAAAAGATTACAACACGGTTTTAGGAATAAAACAACTTCCATATAATTCTTTTCTTCTTCTTTTTTTTTGTAAATAAATAAATAACAAGGAAACAAAAATCCATCATCATTTTCTGATCCGAAATTAGCAACAAAAATCGGGGTGCATACGAAGTTGTTTTTTTCCGAAAAAGTTTCATTAACCTTTTTGTTTGTAATGAAAACAATATCTTCCAAAAGAATAAAAAAAAAAAAAAAAAAAAATAGCGTCATATTTAAATTGTTTTTATAAAAAGAAGCTTATTTCATGCTAATTTAATATTTCCCCTCGAACAATTTCCCCAAAAAATTACGTTTTTCGATCAGGTGTATGTTTCGCGTGTCTCCAAGCGTTTATAATATAATTAAATAAATTCCAGACTTTCTTATATTAGTCTACCAACTCTACTCTAAGCTACATCACTGTGCTACGTGTTTCAAAGGAAATACATTAGTTCAGAAAATTCGAATCGACCATTTTTATAATAATGTTTGTATTTTTGCTGCCATTATTTCTTTTTTGTGGAGACGGGTAAATCAATTTTAACCAAATTTAGTACATTCATTCGTTGTAAATAAAGGATATACATTTTTGAGAGGAAACTGTATAACTGGAAGCGAATGATTTTGAGATAAAAAGTGTACTGGCTTGCAATGCTATTTATCGCTGTTAATTTTTACCAGACGTATTCAATGTGATATTTGAAATATAGATGGCACTAATGGAACCGTTTATTCATTTTATTTTTGATCTTTGAATCTAACCTGATTTCGGCCATTTTTTTTTTTTTTTTTTATTGTAAGATCTAATCTTTTCTAAAGCTAAAACATTATATACTTTAAATGGTCAAATATTGGGTTTTTCAATAAGAGCACTACAAATATTTTTTTAAATAAAACAAAAACGGTTTGAGCTAGCATAGAATTTTTTATTTCATGTTAAAGCACATTCTATGCCATTATGTATGGAATTCAATTTCCTTCGCATGACCACCACCACGGGCATGTTTGCCCGTCCAGTCGTTGAACCCAATTTTCGACCACTTTTTCGCATAAATCGGCCATTTTAGTTCGCTAGACTGTGGGATTAGTGAATGAGCAGGCTGGATTCTGTGAATGTGAACTGGAGTGACCTTATTCACAATCTCTATGTAAACGTGATCTAGAGTTGGCCGAACAACTTCATACCATCTACTACTTGTTTTGATTTCAATTTTTTCAAGCTTCAAAAAACATTTCTAAAGTTAGCTGCGTGTGCTCCAGTAAATTTCCGTAGTTCCAATATCCGGAGTAAAAATTCTCTAAAAAATGAAACTGAATGTTTGATACAAAACTAAATTCTATATATTTAGATTTTTTTTTATCTATCTTCTATTATATAAAAAAGTTTTCTCCGCAAATCATTTATAAATAAAATAAAATAAATACTTTTAGGCGAACTGTATGCATACATTTACGCGAATCCATCTGTAATATAAAATATTTTTTCCACATACATATTTATAATTACAAATAATTAAAGTATGAATACTTTTAGGCGAATATATTCAAGGAAATACTTTTACAAATGAATTTAAATATAACTCACAAATTAAAAACGAAGAATAGAAAATTTATCATCTTGGAAAATTGAGACGGAGAGAAAAAGAAAAAAAGAATCTTATTCTACCGCTAAAGAAGAAAGAAAAAAAACAAAAGAATAGTGTCTTTGATAAATTTTTGGTTGCTGTTTATACACACGGGGGTTAGTGAGCGCAGCAAGCTGGGGGTGGAGCCCCCTAGTATTTCTAAAAAAAAAATTAAACCTAAAATATTATGTATAAGAAAGTGTTTGAGATTTCGTCATATTAAATAAGCTTTTGGTGTTATTGTTGTTGTTGTTATTGGGTTAATCCAACCTGTTTTTCACCCACGAATTTTGTTTTTGTTCAAATAATAATTAATAATAAATTTTATTTAATTAATTTTAAAATAAAAAACAGGTGAAATGGAAAATGGAAATTTATTTCAAGTGTGATAAGGAAATAGAAACAAGTTTCAGAAACATTTGAATTTGTTGTAAAAACAAAAAAAAAATGTCTCAACAAGATTTTTGTTATGTTAAAAAAAAAAAAAGTTTAATTATTATAATAAATAAAAACAAAAAACAAAAAAAAATAACATTTAATTTGATTGAGAATATTAACAAGAAATAAACAAGAAAGAATAACAACTAAATAAAAGGTTATGGAATTATAGAATTACTTTCTCTATACCTAAAATAAAGAAAAAAGACAATGGCTACGTTTACAGCGAGACTTAAAAAGAGACCTAAGTGCTTAGGTTGACCTAAATAAGACGGTCTAAACACGTCCAAAGTAACTTAAGTTAGGTCAACTAAATTGCAGACCTACCTTAAATTTAAATCGACCTAAGAACTTTTTGACAGCTGATTAGATGGTACTACAGTAGTTATTATTGTTTAAATGCTCACATATAGCGTTGTTTAGGACTTAGGTCTAATACGGTGTACACATGTGTTACCAAACCTAACTTTTAGTTAGATAACACAAAAATTTGTCGATGTAAACGTAGCCAATACTAAAAAAATGTATTAAAATTACTTTCGGGAAAACTATGAACGTGTGTAAACGAAAATTACTGTATAACCAAAATTTAGGCGTCAATTAAATAAAATCAAGAAAACAATGCACAATTTAATGATGTATGAAGTATTTAATTAAGGTTGTATCACACTACCATCCTCGGGCATATAGATGATTAGCAAATTCGTAACAATTTCGTTAATATGCCTTCTTCATGTGCCTTGGTTAACAAGTGTCCATGAAGACAACATTCTGACTGAGATCTTTTTTAGTGTATTCAGAAAGTCGTAACAATGCTATACGTAACTTCTGTCGTATTTAAGTTTAAATTAAATAATCTCACTGACATAGAGAAGACGTTTTCATTCTTCGATGACGTAAGCTGAGCTTTAAACATCTTGTATGTGCGGCAATGATAATGTGGAACTGCCTTTAGAAATGTGCTGGAAAAACACATCGTTCCATTATTAAACTGCAACGAAAAACACAATTATTAAGTCTTCATCTTTCTCAGTCGAGTATTACATCCATATATGAAATGAATCTAAATGATTAGAGCTAGCCAACCCAAGCACATACAAATTTTTTTATTTTAAATTGTCCATCATTTCTAATTAGCCATGAACTTTTTAGGGGACGTTTTTCGACCGTGACTACTGAAAGAAAGATCATTACAATAGCATAAAGGAAACCCGTCTAACGAAATTCTTCACCAGACTTCTGTTACTAATAAAAATTTCGAAATGATTAAGACATAATTCAATAAAAAAGAAAAAATTGCATCTTTTAAATCTATTCTAAGAAGGCAATTAAAATCTTAATCGACTTTATTATTGTCATAACAATGAATTATTAACTTACAAAACCAGAATTATAGAGAATGTTGCGCGAAAAGCTTAGGAAAGAAAAAAAAATTTAATAGAATTAGAAATATAGAAGAAAAGAACATTTGTAAAATCGTGAATCAAATTACTGAATGACCTTGAAGAAATCAGAAATCTTAGAACGTAAATACGGCGGATAGGTGGAAGGTTATTCTGAAGAGAGATACACACACAAGATTCGTTCGACGAAACCTGACGACGACGAGGTGGAAGTGGATAGTAACAGAATCCGCATATATTTGTATTTATTAAATTTTAGAAAAAAAAAAAAAAAAAACTAAATCAGATTTTCTAAACGATGACGCGATACTAAGTCTCGAAAAAATCTAGACTTGAGACCAAAAATAAGAACAAAAACAAGAATTAATGGTTTTTGTTTTTCTGAAATTTTTAATTTTAATTCGAATGCGGTTTTCAAATTGGAATTTTTAAAAGAACCATTTCTGATTCATATTCGAAAACCGACACAAGACGACTCCAAAAAAAAAAAAAAAAAAACGTAGAAAAACACAAAACATCTTTCTGTGTTCAACATTCTTATATTTTCGTAATCTGATGGTTAAGATTTCGTGCCCTTCGCGCTTCATACATCTTCGACTTTCGTGGTTGTGGCGTTTTTGTTGGACACACTACTATTTAACCTTGATATAAGAATTTTTCTTTAGATTTTTCTTACTCGTAAGATGTGTTTTTTTTTATGTAACAACATTTTTATTTTCTTCCTTGAATAAAAATCAAGTAACAAAATGAATTTAAAAACAAGCTTTAGTGCAAAAATTCTGATGGGAACTTCTATAAATATCGATAAAACTATTTTATTCAATAATACACGCAAATTTTGAACTTTTGTTCGAAACACTCAAAATTATGCTCGAAATTTCATACAAAAAATCCGAAATTTTGTTCAGCAACTAACCCCGAACAGGCTTGAACTGGGCCACCGGGCCGCCGGAAAATTTCCCTGTTGGTCGGTCGTATTGAGCGATAGTGTGGGCCCTTGAATAATCGACCGTTTAAAAAAAGATTACAATCGAAATAAATTTGAAAAACAAAGTTCACTTTGGAATTACTTAGTGCTAAAAAATCAAATCATCAAAGAAAATGGGCCGATATTCCAAAACTTCCCGGTGCAATTTGCATAGCCAGTCCAACCCTGCCCCCGAAGTTGGAATTGGATTCAATCACACTTCAAAAATACGACCGCAGTTTTGCATACACACAGTCAGACAGAAAAACAAAGATTGGATAAGAGCGCTTCGAAACGATTTAGAATCTTCTGAAACGTGCCAATTTGCGTGATTTGCAAAAAAAAAGATCATGATTACAGTAACTTATATACTTTGTATAGAAGTCAAAAAATTCAATTCTAGTAATTTGCTTGCGCGCATATAAATAGTTAGGTCTGAGATCGTTACGCCATAAACTGGAATTTCACATTTTAAATTCTGATTAAGAACAATTGAAATTGAATTACACAATAATTTGGCATTTAGAAATACGAAATTATCTAATAAAAAGGCAAAATGTCGTGTTTGTCGCTTTCCAGTTTCGAATTTTAATTGGAAATTAAGATGAAAATTGATTCAAACAGATTTATCTATTTTATATGAAACTTTTAGACTTGTTCACGTATTTTATTAATTCGAAGAGATTGAAGAATTAGCTTTTCAGAATTTGGTTAGAAAATTTCTTGCGCGGAAATATAAAATTTAATGAATTCAATTAATTAAAAAAATTGAAAAGTTGGAAAAATCCTGTTATAAAGATTAATTCAAAATGGATATTAATATAATCAAGTTTTAAAAGAAAAAACAGAAAAGACGAGATTAAACAGTCCTTTCGAGAGGATTTCAGTTTCAATATTTACCTGGAATCGAGTTTTTTCATTCCAAGCATCGACATAAATATTTTCTTCACAGGATTAACCTAAATTTATAATTTTATTGTTTAATTAAATTACTTTAATTACGTAATTAGCAAGAAAATTGTTATCAAAATTACTATTGTTTTTCCACGAGTAAAGTTCAATGATAATAAAAATACAATAATCTGAAAATCTTCAGAATTCAAACATTCATAATGAACGAAAGTTGCAATTCCCGAGATTTTAATAGCAAAGAGAGAAAACAATTTTGAATCGAGATTGTACTGTATTTTTAAAAAATACTTTGTTTATATAAAAGTAAGATCTGTTTTGAATAATGAATTAATTTTTTTGCTAAATTAGAACACCTAGTTACTAATTTAATTATCGTTCAGTTTTTCAACAGGCCTCGTCGATTCACATAAGTTGGCAGCAATTAAAATTGATTGCATATTTAATGAATAGTCGCGCATATTGAAATTATTAAGTTAATTTTATGTTCTTTCGAATTAGCTAATTTATAATTACACAAAATTGTCATTGTTATTACAATAATTGCCCCAACTTTAATATACCCTTTCAATATTTTCTATCCCGGATCTACTAGATAAAATGTTATTTCAAAAAATTGTAAAAATCATTCATATTAATGAGAATAGAATTTATTTTTGCAAACTTTCTGATCATAAACATGCTTGTACATAGTTCGGCCCGAATAAAGGTGAAATACGGGCTTTATAAAAATAAGGATTTTTGGGTAAGAAATCATCATCTGGGGCTGAAATGCCATTTTGGGGGAAAAAATAAGACAAAACGATGAAAACTTACATCCATTTGCTCAACTAGCATTGAAAATCGCACCCATGTTCGTGATACTAAATGACAATCTTAAATTGGAAGTTTACCCTTTTCTAAAAAGTGATTTCGCCGCTCAAAAAAAAAAAAATGCATCTAGCAGAGGGCAAACAACGTAGAAAACCACAAAAAAAAATTGACGAAATTCAATTAGAAACACTATTGGATGCAGTTCTTTGTCACGGAAAAAGAACTGGCGGAAGCATTACATAAGTTAACTATTTCCGGACGTTTATCCAACTGGAATCATTCAAAAACAAGAAAATTGGATACTATACGAAATGAAAAAGACAGGCATTGAAAGATGAAAAACTATTTACGAATTGTGGCTTCAAAGGCAAAACGAATTATTACTGATGATGAAAAGTGGATTAATTATGACAATCCTAAAAATTCAAAGCAACATGGCTGAAGCCAGGTGAACCAAGTCTATCAACACCAAATCGAAATATTCAAGGTTCGAAGGTTATTCTGTGTATGCTGCTGTAACCGTGTGAAACTATCGCTCGCAATCGTTATAGACCTCTGACCAAAAAACGAGCAAAATGGGAGATTAGACATAATAAGGTTATTCTTCACATGCTGGTCAAGCTATCCAATACTACTTATACTTTAAATAAGCTTTTAATTTATTTTGTAGCCAAACAAATGTGTTTTATTTTTGAAAAAAAGATCTCCCAAAAGCAAACATATTATCTTCTGCTACGGGAATTTGTTTGTAGAATAAAAGGAAAATTTTCAAGTTGCAGTATTAACATATTTTGATCCTCGGAGTTTATGATAACTAAAAGTGTAGCGAATATTTATCAATTCGTCTTTATATTAATTATTATAATTAATTTATTATTTTTGAAATTTTAAAACAAAAAACCTTCGTTTTTTAAGCCAGCCAACTTGTTTAAAACTTCCTTTTGAAGTTACTCTTAAAATTACCAAACTTCCCAAACTCCCAAAAACCATAATAAATACAATTTTGTTTTCAGCTACTTGACTTAGGTTCTATAAAAAGAATACAAACAACTTTTATAATTTATTAAGTATGCTTTTGATCCCATAATTAATTTCTAAATATACTTAAGTCCATAATTTATCTAAAAATATGAAAATTTGAAGAAAAAAAAAATTACTCTTCTTTTTCTAAGAAATAAAAATTTTATTTACTTAAAATGTTTTCTTTTTTAATCATAATTATTATCGATTTTTCTTTTTTCAAATGTCAAAAATCAAATGTTAAATAATTATTTGAATTTTTTTTGGTTTTTTTTTTTTAAAGATTAAGAAAAGACGTAAGAAATGGCAAAATATTGCCCTCGTAATAAAAAAAAAAAAAAAATGCTGATTACCTCAAATTCAATCATGAGTAATTTACTAAAAATTAAATATATTTAAAGAAACCAAAAAAAAAACGTGTTATTATTCGCGCATGTGTTGATTATTTTAGTACTATTGTTTAAAAAAAAAAAAAGAAAAGAAAATCGTTCCAAAACATGTTCCTTAATGAAATACTTTAATCATTTTAAACGAAAAAAAAATAAATAAATAAATAAACACCAACGAAAACTGATAAATCAGGAAATATTTGTTTTTTGACATTATTTATTTAAATGAAATCAATTTGAATTAAAGTACAAAGTGTGACTCTTTCTTTTTTCCCGCGAGTTGTTTGTTATACGACGCAAAAGCGTCAAAAAATGAGGTACAGATTATCAAGTATAATTTATGGGCCGAACTAAAACAATTGAAATCACCGAAGTCCAAAATCTGAACATCGTCAGTATTAATAAAGTTCTCTAAATGACGTAAAACTACGAAAATCCTACATTCTCTTGCAATTTGACTTTCATTTATTGAGTTTAACTAAATAAAGCTAGTTAGTGGCATAAAACACCTGCAAGTTGCGACAGACTAAGATGCTGTATCCAAATTCTGACTTCAAACTGAATTTACTCTGCTGTATTCTCAAATCTATCTAATCGTAAGTTTACATACAGCGAATTCTGTAAGCAAAGTTAAATAAACGCCTAAATTCGTATTCTGAATTTATCTGGGGTATTCTCAAATCGTATGCCTATATAACCGTAACTTTCCATACAAAAAATTCTTTAAGCAAATTTACATAAATGCCTAAATTGCTATTCTGAATCTGTACATATTTTGCCCTCGTAAAATGAATTCGCCGTCTACTATGAAATGTCAAAAATGGATTTAAAAATTTGTGTTTTTTTATTAAATTTTTTCTTTTATTTATTAAATTATTAATAATTTATATAATAATAATGGATTTTAAGAAGAAGGACGAAAACTGGCACGAAACATATTGGAAAATATAATTATCACAATATCAACGTCAGGTGTAATAAGTTCGTTTGTAGTTGCTGTTGTTAAAATTCCGCGGGCTGTTTGCTTATATTAACTATCCTTTTTTTTCCTCTAAAAGAACGAATTACGTCGAAGGTTTTTAAAAATACCATTATAAAAAAAAGGTAAAAAATAAGAATTATTGATTTACTTTCATTGTTATTTACTTCAAACATATTTTCAATAATTTTCTCTTCAATTTTCCTTTTATTAATACCGAATTTTTGTATTTTATTTCACTTTTTAACAAGTTCCGACATTTCAAATCCAATCGTAAAGATACAAACGATTTGACAGTAACTTAAATAGACATATATGATTTCATAATACCAATTTAGGCATTGATCGGATCTTTACGGTTACAGACCGAATTTACAGTTTATGAATATTAGCCCCTAGTGACTAGTCTGTCCATGAACAAGATTTATAGATCTAGGATTTATAACTAATTCAACTAGATTGATAGCGAATTTAACTCGATTGAACGGAAAATTTAATTTCATTTATAATTCTTTAAATATGAAACCATTTGTGTACTATGATCGAAGCCAGAGTCCCATATTGAATCAAACTATTTTTACCCTGATTGTGATTTTCCATTGTGCCTTTGTGATCATTTTGAAGAATCTATTCTCAAACTAGAATAACTATGAAATTTTCGGTTCTTCGCACGTGTAACAAATTTGGATGAACTCACACAGTGCGGCGGTCCTGAATTGTATAATATAAAATTCAAAACAATTTTAACGAACGTGAAAAAAATAAAAATTTTAGTATATTGTTTTTTATTCCCTATGGTAGATAGTACCAGTGGGTATATTAGTTTTGTCACAATAGGTCTGTTAGAGCAAATTTTTACATTGAAAACAAAAACAACAAAAGAGCAAATCCTACACTACTTTCAGAGCAGGTGTAAACTATTGCACCCGAATTAGTTCAGTTTTCTACCATAAAAAGTGTATTAGCTAAAAGTTTCTCATTTAATTACAATATGGTTGCTAAGCAGCGCTACAAACATTTGAATTAAAGCTTTCTGCTACTCCTGCTCGTTTTATTTGCCACTTACCCTGCTTCGGGGTTGGGTATGGCAAATAAAACAGACCTTAAGTGTGTAACACAACGAAAAAAAGGTTTCAGTTGTGTAGGGAATCAAAAATTATATCGATTTATGCATGTCCTGCCGTCCGTTCATATACAAGATAACTCAAAAATGCGTTATCCGATTTTCTTAAAATTTAGAATGTGAATTTGTTATTCCTTAACTATATTCGGTATTTCACTTCATCAAAAAAATCCACCAAGGAGAAGCAAAGTTATTAAGTAAAAACCAGGGTGGAAGTTTTGCCCCTTTTTTAATATAGTTTTCCGGATTTAATTGGACAATTTGTGAAGGAATTTTGTTTCGATTATTTATATTGGTTCACTACATAAATAGACAACACCATGTTAAATTTCAGTAAAATCGGTCCAAGGATAGTGGAGAAAGAGATAATCCTAGAAGAAAATAAGCCTGTTCATAAAGTTCTTTTGATGTACTTTAAAAACTAATTCACCGATTTGAATAAAATTTGCAGATTAGATTTATGCTATCAGGGTCTAGGTCTACCTGCAAATTAGAAGAAATTTTGAAAAAAAGAAATAAAGTTATGAAGAAAAAACTTTTAATTTTTATTGTTAGTTTCGACAGTTTTTCTGTTCCATTTCTGCCACAGCCGATCAAAAAATCGGCTATAGGCCGATTTTCAGTTACTATATGTTTAATTTTTTTGTTGATACATTTTTAAATACATTATTATGAATGAAGTAAAAACAAAAAAAAAAAACTAAATTTAAATAAAATTAATTACAAATTTAACCTTGCGATAAACCAAAAAAAAAATAAATAAATAAAAAATTGCACTAAGTCAAAAAAGAATATTTTTATTTTTTGTTATATTACCGGACATGACACAGGAACGTGTTTAACGTATAGAAAAAAAAAAGATGATTGGCGGTTATCTTTCAAATTTATCGAAATATGTAAATTTTTTAAATTTTTATTTCGTTATTTCGTTTGTTAATAGTTTTCTAAGAAAATATAAAAAAACAAAATGCATTCCAAAAAACAAAAACAAAAACATAAGTTTTAAAAAAAATCAAAATGTCAAATATTTTTTAAAATAGTACAAAAATTTCCCGGTTAAAATTTTTGTGATAAATGTTAAATTTTGTTTGAATATTTATATTTTATAATTATCCTTGTTAAGAGCTCATTTTAATGTTAATCAAACATTAAAACTTCATCAAAACATGAACAAGGATATTTCCATTAGATTGGAGAAGATCTTGAAAAAAATTAAATATAATAAATTTCATTATAACGTCTTCATAATTAGATTCAAAATAAAATTTAATAAAGTCGAGGTCCCAATCTGACATTAGATTTTTCGATGTAAACTTCTTTCATCAGAATCCGTTTATATCGGGTGTCCTAATAATAGCGCAAGATTTCAATTTCGAGCTATTTTCCTTTTATTAAGTTGACAGTACTAAAATCTTGTCATCTGCCCCATCTGCCATTGTTGCTATTAATAGTCATAGAACTCTGCATGAAGAAATAACATTATTGACAATTTGTCAAGTTTCGAGCGCCTACTGTGGCCAAAAAGACAATTTCAGAAAATTCAAATCGTGCGTTTCTTTCGGAGCATTCTGTACTTACTTAATTATTAAATTCCCCGTCGAATGAAGTGTGGATCCTACCTGTAGGACTTAGAATATCTGAGATATACGTATACCTTCATACTAGTGAATTTTTGGATTTTCCTGCCCTGAAAGAGCTTAATTCGTGTCGCTCATGACCAGGCGACGTAGTTTCAAAGCTTCGCTGAACTATGCAACGATCAATGCAAATGCTGAATTTTATACTTTCAGCTAGAAACTTACCTTAGGTAGTTTAGCTCGCTTAGCTCAAGTGGACGGCAGGCGTTAATTCGTTATTAAATTGATCGTCGAATAAGGTATGGGTTGTATCTATAGGATGCAGAATACCCGAGATAGACACATACTATAAGTTACGCTATTTAAATCCTACGCTATTATTGGGACACTATATATATAATTTTTTAATAACTATTGAACTCTTTCAAATTTAGTTTTCTTTGCTTCCTACATAGAAAACTAAATTTGAAGAGTTTTATACCAATGGAATCAAAGAAACGAGTATATTAAAAGAACATTATTTCAACAATACACATTCTCATTTATTTCTATAGTGACGTAAACTCCTTCACATATGTCATTGTTTATACCACCCAAAGACTACTACTTCAGTATCATTTGAAACTTCCGAAAACAAAGACCAAATAGGATCGGTTTAGTGGGTCGGAGTTTTTTTTTTTTTTCTTAAGTAGATTTTACCTAATTCCATTCATACCGGTTCGGAATTCACGTAAACCCGCTCCAAGAACACTCTTAAAAGAAATAACTCAACGCGAGATGTTAAAATGTTTAGCATATTCTGCCATAAATCTGGATAAGAAATTGTAAGACTTGACACCAATATGCAAGACATTCCAGAAACTAATTGACCTAGCAATGAAGGACCGGTCCAAAGTTAACAAAGAAATACGAGGAAGAATGAAGTTTCTCGTCCGGTCAGATTTGCCATATTCTAAAGACTTTTGTCGAAATAAACAACTAAATATAATCTTACAGAGTTTACCATTTTGTAATTTTGATCATTTTAAATTGCCATATTCTTATTAGGTACTACATAAACATTTCAAAAGAAAAAAAAACAACTCAAATTCAGATGACAAATCAAATGTGTCATGTCCAAGTTAAAAAAAAAAGAATCATATACAATATCGATCAACACTGTAAACTAGGCAAAACATTAAAATCTACTAATTCATATTTAGACGCCACCCACCAAGAGGAGCACAGGTGTCATGGATAGCGAAACACTCTAATAAATTCAAGATCATATAAAAAAACGAAGGAAAAAAAAAGATCACCACTAGACATTTGGTTTAGCCTCGGAGAAAATAAAAAACAATATTCAAGAAAAATATCAAAAATTTCGGTGAAAGTAAAAAAAAAAAAGAAATACCAAAAGAAATTCCTTGCGTCAAAAAGCATATAAAGTCGCTTTGAAGATGTTTGCCCACCCACCCATTCTACTATACCAGAATTTTTTTTTCTTTTTTTTTTTTTTTTGAATAAATAGGTGTACATGAACTACCCACGCATTTTGATGACGAAATGTGTACGACAAACATTTCTTTCTTTTCATTATTTATGTGATATGCGCGCGCAGCTTCTTCTTATCGTCTGTGATATGAAAGTGTTTATCGTTATTGAACGTGAATTGTTTGTATTGAAGAAAACGCGACTCAGGTGAGTTACCTTTATCGGAAATATTTAACGTAAATATTTATAAACAAATTCGCGTTTTTTTTTGTTTCTCAATTTCTACGAATATAATTTTGGTCATTTTTTATGTAATTTTAATCATGTGTGATTTTTGTATTAAAATCATTACTTAAGAATTAAGAAAATGTCGAAATAAAATTAAATAACAAATGATTAAAAATAACGCGGATTTTTTGTTCTTTTGAATTTATATCAGAGTTCTTGTTTTAAAGAAATTTATGAGCAATTTTGATCATATTATTGAACAGTTCAAAAATTAGTTGCTCAAAGAGTATACAGGTCACGTCAACCTAGTTGGACGAAGAAGTAAGAGTAGTAAATATGTTTTATGTCTTAACTTCAAAAAATTACAATGTCACTTTTATCCGTGTTATCTCTTTCGAAGAAGGTAAGGACTATCCCTAGACTGTCTCATATACTACGTGTACATGACGTTCTGAAGCATCGACTAAAATCGAGACATACGCAGACCTATTTTGTACAAATTGCACTTTCCTTAATATTTGTTTGAAAAATCTAGTATGTTGAGTATCCAAATGTACATAATGGTAAAAAAATATTAAGTAGTTATCAGCATAGGTTATTTCCCCACAATTTTATTAAAATTGTAAACGTTAAAGTTACAGACCTTAATAAACAAGCCCATACTGCACCATTGTACTTCGTCCTAAACAGATTAGTCTTTCCAATGAAAGAGATCACCGTGATTAAGTTCAAATTAGCTAACCTACTCTTTTTCAGTGCTCGTACTCTGCAGACTCATTTTCCTCGAAACAGGATTCACACATTATAGTTTCGGCTATTACTATTCTCAACATGTGTTCGTTGAGGAAGCAATATTTTGTCACATTACCTGAAGGTTTTACAGTCGAATCACAACACAATTTTAATCTTTCCGCAATGCTACTATTTTACCTTACCAACACTTACCGCCGATGTTGATGCCGGTGGTGTAGTTGCATACTCAAATCTATTCAAAACTTGAATAAGATCACCTTAACGAAGATTGACCGTCTCCGACCCAGCTGTCATGAATAAGTTGGCTTCATCATTACCCAAACTGAGACAACTACTTTAAACATTATATAAAATACAAATTTATTAGAAGTGGTAAAGACGTCGATACATTATTTAGCGTGACATAACAAGAAGGTGAAACATATTTTTCTGTAGGACACTGACTTATCGACTTCATTGACTTTCTTGTACCAAATTAAGCTCTATTATGGAGAAAATTTTTATAAAAATGTTTCTCATAAACATTATCGAAAGTTATCGAAAATTTAATTAAATGAATATAAAACTATTTTCATTTCGTTTCTTAATTAAAAATTAATTTTCATTTTTTTTTTTTATTAATTATCAGAAAAAATTACCTGCAAATGCACGATTCCATGATTTTCCTTGTGCCTGAATTAAGGCATCAACGGACAACATGGGTTTCTCTTTTTTAAGCATGATTTTTTAATTTAAATTTCAATAAGAAAAATTTAAAATAAACAAAATTTATGGATTTTTTCTTTTTATGAATTCTCTTTTTTTTTAATTTTTTTTTTTTTTTATTTACTTAACACTTTCATCAAGATTTTGTAAAACACTGAAATCACTTTTATTGTCACATTTTATGGTATTAAAAATAATTACAGTAAACATTTTATTGCCAAATAAATTAATTTAATTAATTTAAGATCCTTTTTGTTTTATTTCTTAAGAAAAAAAAAAAAGAAAAAATTTCTTATTTATTTCTTGAATTTTAAATTCTTCAAGAAATTCATTCAAATTCCTAAAATTTGATTATTATGTAATTTTTATTTTTTATGCTATTTTAGTAAATTTTTTTTATATGCTATTTTAAATTGCAAATCAACCAAAAATTATCGCCGGCTAATTACGACATTGACGACGTTTTTTTTTCGCGATATCAAATTTTTTTTTTGATACTAACTGAACGAAAGTTTACTTATTTACTGAGAAAAACTTTTTTACTTTCGCTTGAAAAACTCTTCCAACTACAAAAAGTATAATGCAAAATACTACTGCACTAGATTTCGAGCCGTCATGAATTATTCCCTTTCAACTCAAATTCCGCGGAAAAAAAAATCATTGAACTAAAAAATAATTCACGTCTAGTGTGAAATCCGCGGATTTCTTTATATATAAATTCTGTTTCAGACGGTGTTAAAGAGAACGTCCGGTCCCAGTGGGACTTTCAACAACTGATGAATATGTCTGTGAAATTGAAAGTGATGAAAATGTAAGGTAAAATGGCATAGAATAGATATTTACAGTATTTGCTTTTCCAATTTTAAGATATCAGAATAGGATATGGAAAAGCTGAACAAGGTAGGAGTGACTAAAAAAAGTTAGATTGATATATAAAGAGAAAACCAAGCGAAGAGTGTAGTCCCAGCGTAACTTTCTAAGTTTTTCATATACAAAAATTGCGCCCATGATTTCCAGGCATGTGCAGATTATATGTGACTGGAACTTTTTACGACCAACTTTAACAATTGCGAGTAAATGTAAAAATATTTTACTTAAGGTAATGAAAGGGAAAATGAAGGTAATGACATAGGGCAGCGATTCATTAAGATTTTATATGGTTTGTAAATTATTTTAGGAATTATTAACGCTTGTTCCTATTTTAGAGATATAAACATATGCAGAATGGCTAAGGAACATGATTCATTAAATAAAGGACAATTACGAATGCAACCATGTACACACAGCTGCATGGTAATATTCGAAGTAAGTCCTAAGTTAAGATGAATCATGTAGCTAAGATGCCTAAATGGTAATCTTATGTTAAGGAGATGATGACTTAACATAAGACTAAGAAAATGTCTAAGTTAAATATAAGTCATGTACACTCAAAATAATTTCATAGTAAATTCAACCAAATAAAAATGGTTGATTAACAATACGTTGCTTTGTAATACATTTTCATGGAATCAACCAATTTTTAGGAATGCGCACATAGTTAAAACAAACGATAAAAAATTGTTGTCCAACTAATACTATCTTTTTCGGATATTATTTAAAGAACTAACAATTTTTCTTGGTAAGTTAACAATTTCATAGTTCGCCAACCATAAATTTGTTGAAAACCATTTGTAGCACTTCCGTCGTATAGTCAAATTAGTTTTGTGTTAGTGACCTTCCATATAGTTTTTAATTTTTTTTTTATAGAAAAAAAAGTGTATGCGTGTTCAACTATATAAAAAATTTGCCGAAAAATTCAGTATTATTCATACTTCGAACCTTTAGTGTTTGTTCAAGTGTTTTGTGGTAAAAAGTTTTTTTTTTTATTAAAAAGTGAATTTTTATTCTTCTGAATTGGATTATGAATAATCCAGTAAATAAATATTTAATATTTGCAGATGGTAAGTATAAGTTATTCTTTATGTTTTTCCAGATATAATAAATTATATTTTAAGAAAAAGAAATGGTTTCCTCAGAAAGTGAAGAGAACGAGGTGTCAAACTTATTGGAAACATGGCGACTTCCATTTTTAATTAATGTTTTCTCGCGTAAGATATAATGTGTTTAAACGTAAAAATCTAAAAATATAAATTAATGTTTCCATTAGTTCATAAAATTAATATCCATCATTTGGAACGGATTACTGAAGTGGACATTAATGAACTATTGAAAGATTTTCCATTGGGAACAAGAATCGATTTCAAATATAAATTAAATAAATGGCGTGATGAACAGGTGATTTCGAATTTAATGCTGAAGTTAAATTTTTAATTTGCTTTAAAATTTAGAAAACAACCCGTTCAATTGTATCTGATACTTTGTCCGCTAACTCCGACTTTCATAATTATTTAAATGATTGCCTTAAAAACAACTTATCAAGCAGTTCGCATTCATCTAGTTCGCCAGTAAATCAAGAAAGAAACTTTGTAATTTTCAGTTAATTTAATATAGGTATAATTAAAATAATTTCATTTTTTTAAAAGAATCTACTTGAGACGTTAAAGGGATTTACACACGGAGAATTTGTGTTGCGGTATTATGCGCAAAATAAAAAAATAAATGATGAATGTCGGAAAATAATAGTAGATGCAGTAATTTCTGAATTCCTTCAAAGCGAAACAAAGATTACTCGAAATTGTTTTGAAACTGTTTCACAGGAAATCCAAAATTTATTTCAAGATGATAAAGTTAGAGAATATAATAAAAAAATATTATTATTCATAATTTATTTATTAATTTATTTCTATTTTAGTTAATCTATTATAAAAAAATTGGAAAGCAAAATCCTTCGGGGCGACTCTATGATAAATATTATAACTCTACAAAAAGGTTAAAGAAAATTGGAATTTGTAACCAAACCCAATCAACGAAAAGAAAACTGGAAGATGTAGAAGAAGCAGATCTAGAATCAGAACCGAAAGATGACATTTCAGACGGTACATTACACGTTACACAATATATTTTTATATAAACTTGAATAAATACTTAATTTTAGTTGATGCAGAAAATTTTAAATATTATTTGAAAATAAATAATTCTCCTTGGGTGGAAATTTTAAATAAATGGAAAAAAACAACAAAATATAGACGTAACGAAATAATTTGCGACAATACAAATATATTACTCGAATGGCCTTTGCTTAAACATGCGCACGGATTCAATTTAGTACTTTTTGGAATAATTGATTTCATGCATTTAATTATAAAAATATATATACATATATTGCAGATTGAAGCGGATTTTGAATCTTTGTTTGGAGATAAATCGTATGGATTGATAAAAAACTGGGGCAATTACAGAAGTCGAATTATTGAAAAATTCAATTCGAAAGTTAAAGATAAGCAAAATTTGGGCTTGTTAGGCGAGCTAAATTTATTTAGTGGCACTGATACAAGTACGATTTCATTTATTTCTGACTTTCGTTATAAACTTATTTGATTATGTTTAATAGGTGCTACCGATCCTGCAATTGCACTTTTATTGCACTCAATTTTACCTCCAAATTTTAAACAACAAGCTACTAGAGACGAAAAAACAATTTCTAAGTTCACAATAAAGGATTCTCAAGACTCTTTTTTGCAATTAGTAACAACAATAAACAATTTTGAAACCCAAATTGAAGAATTTAGGAATAAATTGTATAATCGACGAGATACGTTGCAACCATTTATAATTATAGTGGGTGCAAATCTTTTTGAAGGGGCTGAATTTTTTGTTTATTACAATAATATTAAATATAAATTTGATAATTTTTTGGCTGCCGTAGATATATGTTTTAAAATTTTCCATGTGCTCAATTTAAAATACCCTAGAGCTTGCGAAAATGTCTGGGTATTAATTCAAAAATTGTTTTATGACATAAATTTAGAATCTGACAGTGTAGGTACTCATGTTTTATGCCTACTTCGAGATTTAAAGTAAATTCAATAAAAAACTTATTTCTAACAGTATATTTAGAAAAATGGAAATGAAGTCAAATTTATAATTTTGCGTCTAAGATATTTAAAAAATGTTTCGTTGCGATTCATGTTTGAAATTGAAGAAAAATTTATTTTTTGAAAGTGTGGATCAATTTATAATTCACTTGCAATTAATTCACAGATATGGTCCATATGACAATTATGATTGTTCCTATTGTTCTCGAACATTTCAATCCTTAAAAGCATTTAAACGTCATTTTAAAAATCAAAATCAAAAATGTGGTATTAGCAAAGAAAATTGTGGTAATATTGATAAGTTTGGCAATCAAAATAGAAATGATTTACCTGATTTAAATTCTAACACAAATACTAATAAAACTGATTCTATCAATATTAATTCAGTTTTAAATGAAATTGAAAATGTGGCTCTTACTTTTGCAAGTAAACTTTTTAGCAAATCAAATTTGGCGCGATCCGATGTCGATGAAATTTTGGTTGATATATCTTCGAATTTGTTGAACGTCATTATTACTAACATTGAGAAGTTAGTATCCGATATATCCAATTTCGACCTGGGTAATATTTTGAAATTTTGTAAAGACCCCTTCCAAAATTTTAAAACGTTTTACAAATTCTCTAAATTAATTAAAGAAAAGGGAGTATTTTGTGAACCGCAAATTTTCGAAATAATGAATGAAATCGGTCCTATTATTGTTAAAAATAAACCATGTTTAGGTGAGAAACAGAGCAAAGGCGCATTAATGCCATTAAAATTTCAAATCAAAAATTTTTTTCAATTACCTAATGTGTTAAACGATACCATTCAAAATATGAGTGCTCTAAACTTTAACAAATCTAATTTTCCAATTAAAAATATTATCAACGGAACCGCTTGGTCAGAAAAATTATCGGTATTAAATAAAAAAGTATGTATTCCTTTCATACTTTATTTCGATGATTTTGAAATCAATAACGCTCTTGGTTGTCATGCGGGTCAACAATCAATAGCATGCTTTTATTATAATTTTCCCACAGTGCCTCAGCACCATTTGTCATCCTTAGACAACATTTTCGTTGCATTATTATTCAAATCTGTGGATAAATCTTATGGAAACGATGCTTCGCTCCAATTGTTAGTTCAAGAAATAAAATCTTTAGAAAATGAAGGTATGATTTTAAATACTAGTGATGGTGAAACGCATGTCCATTTCGTACTAGCTGCAATAGTTGGCGATAATTTAGGGCTGAATTCTGTATTAGGATTAACTAAAGGTTTTAAAGCAAATTATCCATGTAGATTTTGCAAATGTAATCGCTCTGAAATTTTGAATCTTACAGTTGAAGTCACTGAAAAATTAAGGACGAAAGAAAATTATGAAACAGATCTTTTAGTTGATTCAGATTCAATAGAACGGGCAAAATTAACTGGTATAAGGGAATTATCCATATTCAACCAAATTGATTCATTTCATGTAGTTACAAATTTTGCATCAGATATAATGCATGATCTTTTCGAGGGTGTTTGCCATTATGATGTAACACAAATTTTATATAATTTAATTCAAACTGAGAAATTATTTTCGATTGATACTTTAAATAACAGAAAGCAATTATTTACCTATGGCGAGACGGAAATGGGTAATATTTCAACTCCAATAAAATTAAGTCATTTGCAGAAACTTAAATTAAATATGTCGGCTAGAGAAATGTGGACTTTTTGTCATATGCTACCATTAATAATTGGTGATTTAGTTCCTGCTCGAAATAAATATTGGAAACTTTTGACTCTTTTACTGGAAGTTATTGATCTAGTTTTATTAGATGAATTTAACGAAAATCAAATAAAATTGCTATCTTTCAAAATTACAGAACATCATTTGCAATACATTAAACTATTCGGTAAAACACTAAAGCCAAAATTTCATTTTATGCTCCATTATCCTACAATTATAAGAATGATTGGACCATTAAAGTATATTTGGTGCTTTCGTTTCGAATCCAAACATAGGGAACTCAAGACATATACTAATAACACAAATTCTAGAAAAAATATTCCTTATACAATTGGGATCAAGTGTTCACTCAAGTTTAGCAATAGAATTTTAAATAATATTGGTTTTAAAAAAAATTTAAGTGGTATATGCCAAAAATCTAAATACGAGGATATTCGAAAAAAGAACTATTTTTCTTCAATTTCAAACTTGAACATTATTGAAAATACTAACAATTTCCAATTTGTCGAAAAACTTACCTTCAAAGGTACAATTTACAAAAATTCTTATTTTTTAACATTGAATTGTTCCTCAAATTTAAAATTATATGAAATAATTGATTTGTTAATAACGACTACTGAAGAAATATTTTTGATATGTTTAGAATATAAAGTGGGAGTCTTTTCAAATCACTTTCAGTCGTATCAAGTTATGGGAAAGACAAAGAATTTTTATATTTTCAACATTTTACAATTTAAAACAACACCAATACATTTGTATCAATCTCCAAATAATAATACATATATTCGAATTAAAAATTACATTTAATATAATATAAATTATAATTAATTAATGAATTATATTCCAAATGTATAAATGTATACATAATATAAAGGTATATAAATAAACGTATTTGAATTTATATCTGATTTCTCTTTATTTGTAAATTAAATAATAAAAATTTTAGGAATTTTAAGAAAAATGGGAAAATAGTCATCCTACAATTTTTTAGTTGCTTTACTATATTTTTTTGTTATTTGACAATTTTTGCGGTTAGCTAACCTATAATTTCGAATTTTTATTGTTCGCAAACTATTTTAATTGGTGCTTAACTACTACTAATTGGTGCTACACAATTTTACCTTAGTAAATTTTACAATTTCATTGGTTGACGCCAAATCAACTACTGTTTTTGGTTGATTTTACCAACTTTTTTTTTTGAGTGTAGATAAGATGCCTACATGGCGATAGATATTTAAACTAGGACTAGAGAAAACAATACTTATGCAGATAAGATGCCTGCATGCCTCCATATGTCGTTCCTCTTTGGCTACATGTAAACAAGGATTGACTCAAAATCACTAAACTATGCTTTATAATGCAAGCCAGACACGGATTACCGCCTAGAACATTTCAATTTTAAAGTAATCAATATTATAAATACTAAAAGTAGCAGCCATCGTTTGCCGGAATGCATATGGAAAATATGACTTCAAGTCCCACTGGGATGTATGGTGAGAAATATATACATTCAGAAATAGAGATTATGAAAAAATTAATCATTCAATCATAATTTTTTTCTTTTTAGCTTAATACAGAAGTGAGACGAAGAAGGTGTAAATAAATATTTTACACTATGTCTGGCATATGTTCCGGTCGTGCATTTTAGAACAGATGAAGATCAACATTAAAAATGTACAACGATGTATAATTTCTATTTTTGGATTGTTCTCGACTTTGGTTCAAGAACGATAAATTATTGAAATTACAAAAATCTAACAAAACAAATAATTTTGTAAGCCCCAATACTTTTCTAAAAGCCTGAATAAACAATTTCTCTAGCCCCCACAAAAAAAAAAAACATACACGTTCTGTTTAAAAATTCGCGTACAAATTACACCAAAATGCAATTTTTTCTTTTTGATTTGTTTGTTTGCTATTTATTTATTTGTTTTTGTTTATCATATCGGTCAAGTTTGTGTATGGCAAAGTTTTCAGGGCCGTCACCCCCAAAAGAAAAAAAAAACAAAATACGAGAATAAAACACATTTTGAGATTAAATTCACGAGAATGCAATTTTGAAGCTTTTTTCCGCGGCTAAATTTCTCCAACTTCTCTGAAAATGTTTTTTAAGTTTGTTTTTGTTTTTTTTTTTTTTTATCAGACTGATAAGAAAACAAAACGAGAAAAGCGCGAAAATATTAATAAAAATTGTTCAAAATAAAAAAAATTATGAATAAATATTAAATATTTTGATGCACTATGGTTAGATACTACCAGAGGGTATATTAGTTTTGTCACGACATTTGTAAGGCATATAAATGATCACCAGAGAAAGGTTTTAAGGCTATAGATGCGTAGAGAATGAAAAGTTGTATTATAGATTAGTATACCTAGATTTCCAAGCCAAATGAGCAGTGTGAAGTTCATTATTGTTGTTGTAGATGAACTTAAATAAGAATGGATAAAAAGAGGTTTAATGTGGAAGAAAGAGAAGAATCTATATTGTGTCGCGATATCACGGTACAAAAAGAATCAGTTGAATGCACAGTCGTTGGAAGTCTTTATTATTAGTCTGTCTATAGCTATATCGAGTTATGCTTGCCCGTCCGACTGAGCACAAGATAACTCAAAAACGTAGTATCAGATTTTGACGAAAATTGCAATGTGAGGTTTTTATTTCTTGCATTTGCCCAAAAATCGGCTATAAGCCGATTTGAAGTCATTGTTATTGTTAATAAAATGATAAGAAAAATCAAGCAAAATCTTACAATGTTATCTTTTGTATGGAATTGAAGCCAAATTTTTAAACAATTTCGATAGACTCTTTTTGAAAGGATTTATTTTTTCAGATAAAAATAATTGTGATTGTGAACTAAAAACCTAGAAACCTTATTTTTATTTTGTTTTTGCAAAAATATTCAATTAAAGGTGTTCAATACAGAGTGTTCGACATATGAAGTTTTTCAAATGAGGTTGTGGATCACTCGCTTGTTCATTCACAATAGGTGTCAAATGTAATGTCACATTTCGAGTTTTATCTCAGCAATTCCTAGCCGATTCAATTGTTGTGAGCCTGTATATCGAGTTTCAAAATTTTTCATTTACATGCTTCACACTTATGGAAACATTATCTTCCATTACGTAATTATCTTAGAGCCATGGTTTGCAAATAGTGGGTTATGAGATCTTAAAATTGACCTTCTAATTTTATGGCTTTCGAATTTAAAATGAAGTCAAAAATCGCAACCTATGATTTTATCACTCGAAAAAAAAACAAAAAACTTAAAAAGAATAGATAAAAAGCACTGTTCTTTTTAAAGAACAATAGCAATATATTTTAAATAAATATAGTGAAGGACATTTCGAATAATTTTCAAATTATGCATTTTTTTTTCCTGGTCGTGTAATTTCTCGTTTTGATGAATTGGTGAATTGGCCGCCCAGAGCATGCAAATTAACGCCGTTGGACTTTTTTCATTGGGGTTTTTTGAAGTCTAAGGTTTATGCCAACAGGGTCACGACCACTCACGCCTCGAAGGAGGAAATTGAGCGTTGCATCAATGAAATGCAGCCGCATTTATGCAAAATGATCGTGGCAAATTTTAACAAAAGAGTGCGTATAGGCCAGCAAAACCGTAGAGTCATTTACCCGATATGCTATTCCATACATAACCCTATACTGTATACTTTATGAATCAATAAAAATTTACAATTTTTAATTATAAACCTGTGTTTTCTATCAAAATTACTTGTTGCGTGAATTTTGGGACACCCTTTACATAAGTAAAACAATAATAATTGCATATTCAGCTATAAGAAAATCCTTTTGGCTTACAACAAAAAAAATTTCATTAAAAAGTAATTCAAATTAACATTTATAAAAACTAGTTTGAATATAATTTATTAAAACAACTTAATAAATATAAAAGTTGTCATCTAAAGTAATATAAACACTAAATAAAATTGTTTTTTTTTGTATTTTTAATAAATTAAGTCAAAATGAATTAATTTTCACAAAATCAGTACAAAAGCATGACATTATAATAAATCTTGATGGTCTTTAAAAGAAAAAAAAAAGAGTTTAAAAAGACGTGTATTTTTTTTTATCTCTAAAAATATCAAACTTTATCTATTTTCTTTTTTTTTTTTGAAAAAAGAAACAAAAAAATCCAACAAGTGGGCGAAAATAATATTTTAAAAAAAAAACGCGAAACTTAACTAAATCACGAAGAATTTATTTAAAAAAAATTTTCTTTTTACTTATTTTAGAATTAAAGCTCGTTTTTTTTTCTTTGAAAATCAAAATTCAGCTTAAAGATTATCAGCACAAGTTTTCTGATTTTAGGAGATTAAAATATAATAAAAATTCACGTAAAAAACCATTTTCTTTTAATTTTAAGCGCCATTTGATGAATGTTTTTAGATAGTAGTATTTTGCATTGATTTAAAGATAAAAAAAAAAGAAATTAAATTTATTATTGTTAGTAACTCTTTTTTATAAAAACAAAAAAAAAAGAAACAATGAACGACTAAAAATGAATTTCAAATTCAAATTCACCACAAATTATATTTTAATGTGTTTTAAATTAATCATTATTAATTTCATTTAAGATTAATTACATTTGAAGGTGACACACTACGATAATTATTTTGTTTGCTTTTTTTTCTTTTCTAAATACAGTGAAGTATCGTTAAATTGATCACACCGAAACAAAAACCACGGACAAGTCTATTGTCTTATTTATTTCAAAACTTTATTCTAAAAGCTAAATTTTGCTTAATTCAAGAATCCCACAGAATCGTTATAAACTTTTCTTTAAATTAAATTTGATGATATTAAAATCAAAACACTCTGGCATTAGCGTTAACTGCCCCTAAGCATTAGGGAAACCCCGCTTCATTTTTATGATAGTCAGATACTATCGATAAGAAACCAAATGAAATATTTGAAAATTCGTATCCTAGATATCAAAACTTGATCGAAATCAATCAATCAGTCATTTCGATCCTTCAAAATTTACTTGGAAATTGAATCCATTTCTTTTCTCTCACGCTTTTTAAAGTTGCTACAAACTAGGATATTTTATATACCTACAGATTCTGACGTAATATCTGATTATGTTTCAGAAACTGAACTTCTAAATCCAGTTAAATTCTTGCATTCTGAAAATTCAAAAGCAATTGTTGAACAATCATAATATTTATCTCGTATGAATGATTGGTGGGCTTTACGGGCTGACGACATCATTAGACAGAATTTTGTTGGAAAATAAGGCTGGTGTTGCTGTTATTGTCAATTTAGTGCGCTATTGATGATACATATGTATGTCGACGATTTCTGATTTCAACAAGACGGCGCAACGTGCCACACAAGCTCCTGAAATATCCGATATATTGAAAACCAAATTGAATGGGAGTCTAATTACGTGTAGAGGTAATGCCAATTAGCCAATATAACCAATGACTTTATTATGTATTAATTTCTATCTTTATAGGCTCGATTTTAGCTGTTACTATTATTATTAGCCGTTGGACTTTTTTTATGGGTCTACATGAAAGATGAGGTCTATAAAAATAATCCAAGAACAATTGCAGAACTTAAAACTCAATGTCGAACCCGTAATTCATGAGATAGAGCCACAATTATGCAGAAATGTTATCGAGAATTTTGTCAAAAGAATCGATGTCTTCCATTGCTTGAAGATTTTTGTTTTCCATATAATATTCGTTTTCGCACTATATACCAATTGTACTTAAGGCTCATCAGCTGGACTTGTACATTTTGGCTGTCCAGAAAAATGTGGAACGCTTCACGATTTTGCGTGTCATCCTTGCGCAGGGGCCATGCTAATCTTCTCTGTATCGTTCCAATTTTAGTATATGTTCTGCCGAAGCAAGAATCCATGATATACAATGAAAAAAAAACTGTCCTCTGCACCCAAAAATTCCATTAATATTTTTAAATGCACAATTTTTAGGACTTGCCTGGCATTTAACTCAAACACAAACATTATTATAAGCACGGTTAAATTCTTAGAATATATATTTTGATTTGATTTGATTTTACAAAACTCAAAATGTAAAAGGTTTCACTGTAATTTAAGCAATTAAATAAATTAAAATTTATTGAAGTAAAAAGGATAAAAAATAAATATTTAAAAAAGGATTCAATGCCGCCTTAAGCTTTTACGAAGAAAAACAAAATTAAAATATTTAATTACTACTACAAAAAATTTGACTGGAATTACGATTTCTTTACGGATTCGAAAAAAAAATGTTCATAATTACAGGACTTCTTTTCACTCAAATTTCAATCTCGTTTTAATTAAATTCTTGAACACTTTAAAGATTTCTGAATATCTTCTCAAAAGAAAATTTTATAGGAATTTCTAAAATAAAATTAATTGAATTAAAAATATCCGTATTTTATTTTTAGATAAATAAATAAAGAAAATTATTTTCGAATCAAGTACCTTTTTAATTTCGTTGAATATGTTCAATTATTTAAGATCGTATTTAATTCTAATTTTGAACATTTTAGCCTAACGTAATATGAGTTAAAATTGTTTTCTATTTTCTTTTCTTTTTTAACGCGACTATAATTAGTGGCAATTTTCTTTTCAAAAAATAATTGAGAAAAATATAACTGAAATAGATTTTAACGAAATAAGTGACCAACATCACGCAATTTTGTTTAAATAGCGTAAAAAAGAAGACAAAAAACAACAAGAAATTCCGAATGAGTTTTTTCTTAAAACAAATAAATTATACTGAATGACGTCTATTAAATAATATTAATTAAAGTGGTTTTAGTTGTTTTAGAGAAAAGTAAATAGATACTATGTTAATTTTAATAAGACATCTTGAAATTTTCTTTAGAACTTTGGATTATTGTAAAAAAAAAGTTTGGATTAAAATCTTTGAATATACAGGAAATGTGATTATCGTATTTTTATATAAATAAAATTGAAGCATTTTTCTGGATATTTTTCTATTTCGCACACATTCAGTTGTCTCTTTTCAACGATTTGTTGAAAATCTTTTGCAAGTCTCTCTCTCTCTCTCTCTCAAGAGTTCTCTTATAAATCCAAAACTGTCAACTTTTAATGGGATGATTAAATCGAGAACCACTTAACCGATTTCAATAAAATTCGATACACACGTATTATGACTCGATTTTCGATACTAATTCTAAACTGGAAGTGGATCATTTTAGATCCAAATATAACTATGTCTTGACTACTAATTTTTTTGTGTATAAATTTTTGGCATGATTACAGCGCTGCAAAGCGCGGTTTCTTTTTAATATTTTTGGTAAAAAGAAAAAAAGACTGTAAATATATAACCAAATCAGTATCCAAGTTGGAAACACTATTTATTGTATTCTTTTTGCTATTTATCTGATAATAATCAAGTTAACTACACAAGGAGTCTGATAATCAATTAATTTTTGAAAATGGGTCATTTTTCCAATCTGCATGGTTATATATTTTGGTACATAGAAGGATTATAATAAGGGGATTAATTGCTTTTGTATGAAAATCAGTTTTTCGCCCTTCTAAAGGCCAATCTTACCCGCACCCGAAGATGAAGTGCCATACAAATCAGATAAACATGTTCATCTGTTTTTGAGGGGAATCATTTACAGATCGAAAATTAGTTGGAGAAATCAGAAATGCAGAAGCCGACAAAATTTGTAGGATGATTCTTTTCTCCCTTTCTGTTTAACCAAACTTTGTAGAGTGTTATCCCATACTTGCATCAGAAGTAGGATGTCGGCTGTGTGGAGATTGGCCTTAAGAAAACTAGTTCCTCTCGTTCCATATTTCTGTGGCAAAATCAAATTGTTACCAATTTTTCTGGACAAGCTACTAGACCTAACTAAATTCACCTCTGCCACGTCAATTGAATGCCTTATTGATTTCGATTGGCGAGAACAATATTTACTGAATGAAAAAAAAAAAAAACAACTTCATTACTCGGTGAAACTTTGTTTAAAAAGTCTAAAAAGAAATTTGTGTACACCGAAAATTAAAAAATGATAAACAAAACGTTTCCAATAATATTTTTTTTTTTTTTAGTATTTTAAAATGTCCAAAATATTTACGTTGAAGTTGAAGCCACCAAAAAGTAAAAAAGCTGTCAATAAATAAAGCTTAATTTAGCCATTTTTGTTTCTTTCTTGAATTTCAACATTGTTTTTTTTTTTTGATAATAAAAATAATTAATGTCACATAAAACATTATTTTTCTTTTCTTGTGACAACGAAAAGAAAAAAGGGATGCACATAAATTCTCATTTTTAAAAATGTCATTTGTTTTTTATTTAAAATCAAAAATAAATAAATAACAAAAAATGATCATCGATGTCTTTTTTTTTTTTTTAAGTAGAACTAATTTAATAATCAATCGCGTAATTTTTATTTTTAATTTTATTTTTAAAAAAAATTCTATTTTTTTGTACAAAAATTCTGGCAAAAACAAGTTTGGCGTTCTTTAAGTTTTTATTATTACTAAAAAGAAACCCAAAATATTGTTTTTTTTTTTTTTTAAAACGTTTCAAAACTTTGTTGCTAATCAAAACAAAAAAAAAATTCTGAGAATAAAATAAATACAAACGGAAATCAAAATTCGGTATAAGAAATTCGGTAAAAATTGAAATGCAGCCGCGAAAAACAGTAAGAAATGCATTTCTGAGAAATAAATAAATATTCTGATTTGGCAGACGTTTAAAATTACATTCCACGAATAATAAATTACTACCACTTCAGAGAAATATATTTATTGCAGTTTGCCTGGAGATACGGTTGACACAAGAAGTTTTGTGGATGTTATATCAGTATTTTTAAGAAGTATACCTATCGCGTTAGGAGTAACCATCTAAGTCTAATACTAGAGGCACACATAGGGTATTCATACCATAGTTTAAGGATACCATGTGGTATACCATATGTGTGTCGTCGAATACTAGCTGAATACCATTTCAACATCGTAGCATAAACCTTTTTTACTTAATTTTTTCGGCCACCGTAATCTATTTTTTAGTGATTGTCGCGCTTTTAAAAAAGTGGAAAAATTAATTAAATACGCAAAATTTTATGAGTAGGAATCATATAGAGGATTTCAGAGGAGCGAAACGATATTCCCATATTCTCGCTAAGATGGCAGAATTTCAAATGTCAGACAAATACTACGTTTTATGTGTGCCAACCCCTTTTTATACCATGGTACAAGGCTATACTGTAGTATCGATACTAAGGTATGAATACCCTATGTGTGCCTTTAGTATAAGTACTATCAAAAAGTATACAATAATGAGGGTTTCCAATTTGAGCACGCCTGAAAGCGTCACCTTCTTGATAGTATTTGTTAAAATGACTCTGTGTGATAAAAAAATTTCATGTATTTACAGCGCTGCAAACGTCTCATCAATTTATATAGAAATGATTACATGTGGTACTATAAAACAAAAAAAGGAGTTTTCATAGAGAGCAATTTTAAGTTCGAAACATGAACACGTCTGATTTAGCAAACAAAAAAGCACAACTTCGTGGGAAGTTTTGATACAGTTGTAAGAACATTCGATAGACATGCTTTCAAGGATTTCAAAATAATTTTAAGTCAACTAAGACGTTCTAATACCATAGATTTTGATTGCAGAAAATATCTCGAATATGCTAAAAAGTTAATAGCATATAAAGACGTAGAAAATCTTTATTGAAAAAATATAATTTAGGTTATATAATGGTGAAGAGATAAAGTTTTGAATATAACTCATGCCACATGGAATACCTTAATTATTAAAACAGTACCACACACAAAATAAAAGCTAAAATTCGAAAGATCAAAAACTTCAAAACAATATTAAAAATCATTTTAGGAAGTCTTCATTTAGTAAAGAACCACTGGTGCACAATTTGCCAATGAGATCAGCTTAAGTTCAGTTGGAAGCTTAAAAAAATCCACAACATTAAAGTTATTTAAGCTTAATTTTCATCTTACTATAAAAAGTGAAGAAAACTTAATAGAACTTAAGTTCAAAATCTATTTTAACTTTAACTTAAGGTCTGACTGTGAAATTTGACTTAAGTAAAATAAGAAAATTAGCCTGAGTCCTGTTAAAGAATATCCAATAGTGTGGCACGAATTCATTGTCTGCTGACTGTAACTAATTCATAAATGAAATCTTCTGTTTCTTATTTTTTTTTTTTTTGCGTAATTTACTTCAAATTATTTAAAAGTGGTCATAATTAAAATTTTTTAATTATTATAAATTGTTTTTTTTTTTTTTTTTTTTCTTAAACATAAGAATTAATTAATTTCTCATGGAATTCTCTAAAAAAAAAAAAAAAAAAAACATTTTATTTAATCGATTCTTTTTATTTGTGTAAAATGTAATTATTAAAAAGAAATCATTATTTTATTTGAATTAACTTAAAATGAACTTTGAAAGCTTTTAGTCCTTTTTTTTCTTCGTTTGTTCTTCTTGGGAGGTCGAGGAATGGAGGAAGAAAAAATACATTTAAATAAATGTTATTTTATTGGTCGATAATAATTTGAATTCTATCAGAATAATTTAATACACAACTTGATAAATAATTAATCAGTAAAACATGAGGCCCGACATTATTATTAGGAAAAAAGAAATTGTGGGCTTTCTCATAGTTTTTTTTTTACTTTGAACCAAGTTCAATGTTTCCGTGAAGGACATTTCTTTAGTTCAAGTGTTATTATATGAATGTTATATTTTAACCTATTAAGTGCTGAAGCTATTATAGCCTGTGTACAACAATTTAATAGTTCTTGTATGATATTTTGTTCATAAATAATTATAAATAACATGAAAATAAACTTATGAAAGTTTTTGTTTAAGCTAATTTGTATAGACATTAAGATCAAGATTTTTATCTGTAAAAAAAAGTTAGTCATACAAACATGATATGTCGCACTATTGATGGATTTTCAAGAGAGCTTTATTATTTATTATTTTTCAGTCAATAACAAAAATATGATCGACTTCCAATAGTTATAAAAACCTAATTCCATTCAAAATCGTGTATTTACTATACTTTTTTTAAAAACAAGGTTGCTAGATGCGCCAAAGCTTAGGAAGAGGAAGAAAATTATTTACCACTTGTTCCGGAACAGAACAGTTTTTCTGTGTGTGTAGTTTTTTTTTTTTATTAAAACTTAAGGTTTTCACAATGTAGGTACAGCTACAGGGTGGCACAAAATGAACGTTGTAGTTTGAATTGCAAAAAGCTGAAGAAAATCCAGATTTTATTCACAATTTCATAATGAGCGATGAAGCCCATTTCCAATTAAATGGTTTCGTAAACAAGCAGAACTGCAGGATATAGGCTACGGAAAATCTAAGAACAGTTCATCAACGACAATTACACCCACTTAAGTGTACTGTTTGGTTCGGTGTATCGTCTGGGAGAATCATTGGCCCATATTTCTTCCAAAATGAAGACAGTGTTGCAGTTTTCATCAATAGTGTAGCGCTATAGCTATTATTACAGGTTATTTACTAATGATTAGTTACAAAACTCATTACAGCAGAAACAAGAGTGTGAATATATTCATATGGTTAATAAGTAAGTGTTTATTTGAATTGAAACCGATTCCTGCTTATCTAACCTAATATTATAAAAAGGAAAGATTTGTATTTTTGTATGTTTGTAACGAATAAACTCAAAAACTACTGGACCGATTTCAAAAATTCTTTCACCATTAGAATGCTACATTATCCCTGAGTAACATAGGCTATATTTATTATTATTACTAGAAAAAATTAGGGATCCCTACTAAAACTTAAATAATGTAATCTATAGAAATATTATAAAGAGGAAAGATTTTTACCGCATACATCTGTATCCAATGATCCTCACATTCATGTCTGTCGCGTCTAATATTCTCTGTAGTCTAACTTCATGCACAAAGACCCTTCTAATGTTTAAAAAATAAATGTCCACCCGTGTGAAGCCGGGACGGGCCTCTAGTTTATCATATCTTCTACCCTGGAGCAGAACATAGCAAATAAAACTTGTATATTAAATACGAAGGAGAATCAAAACAATATGCGATACCATCTTGAAAATCATATGCAACTAGTTTCTCAACATGATGTCTGTCCCATGATAGTGAAATGCCTATTTGAATACAAGAGTTTTTGATAAATAGCGATTGTCATGAATTTTCACCGCAATGACAAACTGCGAAAATACTAAATTAATCTGCATTCCAAATTCGATTATATGCTTCCAAAATTGGAGTGTCACTCAAGTTAAAAAAAAACAAAAAAAGGATCGCTCCAGTACTATTCAAAATGTAATAATAAATTATTATCAATTTATTTATTTAAAAGAAAAAAAAAAAGTGATTCATTAAAGAAACAAATCTTAAGAAAGAATAAATATAGTACAAATTATTGGCAAAAAAAAAAATATTTCAAAAAGAAAAAAGGCCCACCCGCTGCTGTTGACACACGAGATACAAGTATTTTTCTTTTTATTTATTTTTATATTTTAAATAAATTTTTTTTGTCCATTATTTTATTTTTTTAACTTTTAGCAGATATGATTTTTCATCTTTTTTCGCGATTGTTTTTTTTTTTTTTGGTTTGGTTTGACAAAAATTTACGTCGTAAATTTTGAACTCTCAAAAAATTTTTTCTATGAAATTAAATAAATTTTTAATGATTTTATTTGTTTTATTTCAATTTTTTTTAAAATATTAAAAAAAAAATTTACACTCTGTTGCACTTTTTTAATAATCTACAATAATTTTGCACACAAAAAAAAACATGAAATTACTTTTTACGGTGTACTGAGATTCAATTTAATTTAAATACAAAAAAAAACGCGAAAAATATGAAATTAAAAGAAAAAAATGCGACTTCCCAAAAATATTATTAAATCTTATTAATTAAAATGTGATATTTAAAAAAAAGTCGATAAGAAACGAAATTTATATTTCGAAAGGAAGACGATATTTGCTTCAAGTATTTGGGGAAATTATAATTAAGTCATTTTCAAATTACTGTTTTATAGAACACAATTTGGTAAAATTACAGTGAAAACTTAAAAAATGACAACCCAGGTAGTATTTGTATTTAAGTCCTTAATTTATGTAACAAGACGAGCCACCTTCAGGACTAAGTAAAGTAACAGTTCTAATCGTATTTGTTTTACTTTACAAAATTAAGAAAAATTTACTTTCCTAAATCAACTGAATCTAGTAAATGCACTATTTACTACCGGGTCCGACAATTTAAGTGCCCGTCTAATTCAAATCGCTGTCAAATGGAAACCACACATTTTGCAAAACTAAAATTTGACATGTATGTTGCTTGACATATTGTCTGTCAGTAGTAAAAATTATTTGTTGGTGAAAAGATGCGTTCTTATTTTTTGTACAATGGACCTTAAACGAAATTCAATTGTTGCGTTTGGAAAGTCAAACATCGAAATTTACCATATTCGCCAGATCTGAATCCGTTGGATTATTCCATTTCGGGAATTTTACAAGCAGCAGCTTCAAAAAGAAACACATAACTTTGGCCCGTTTAGAAAAAGATTTTCCTCGTGAATGGGACCGTTTAAATCGAGACATCGTACAAGCATCGTGTGCATCGTTTAATAAGAGATTGAAGCTGGTGGTTAAGGCAAAAGGTGGTTACATACCATTCGAATAATTGTAAAATCACCCTATGTATTAAAAACTATCATTTCCGTAAATTTTAATAAAATCGACTAATAAACAAAAAAGTTACAGCGCTTTTAAATTCGGACACTTCAGTTAGCGGACCGGATAGATTCAGTTGATTTTGGAAAAAACACCACGAAACGAGTAGTTGACAGTGCTAATTCGAGTCAATTAAATTGCATATTATAAAAAGAATTAAGATTAGTTAAGATTAGATTACTAGATGAATCTCTATTTCCAGACTTTTTAGTATTCTTTACAATTACAACCAGCAGTAGAACTATGTAAGGCCGACAGTGATTATTAGTTTGGTCATTTTCAAAATCGACGAATTCAATTTACTACTTAAAAATAGCAAAGTTAACACTGTGGAGCGATAAATTACCTAACGAAATGTATGAAAATGACCAACAATTATCGCTTGTCGTTTTACAGAATTCCACTGGGTTGAATTCAATTTATGATAAAACGAGAAAACAAGTCTAAATTTGAAGTACCCTAATTGAGACATGAACCAGAAATTTCTCACTACTAGTACTGAGATCTGAGCTATGTGCTATAAAAACACTATAAATTCTTAGGTCATTTGCCTCAATCTATTTATTGAATGTTATCTTAATCCATAAAAATCCTAACTATTTGCACAATGACACATAATATCTCGCCATCCATCTAACAGAAATTAACCAAAATTTATAATTACCATTGAACAATTGAAAAACAAAAAAGTAATTAAGTAAAATTTAGCAAAAAAGGATTAAATAAGAGCGAGGCCAATTTAAAGAGGTTTCACTGTATTTAAAAAATTAATATGAAGTCAATAAAGTTAAACATTTTTAATTTTTCAATGTTTTGTAATTGAGGCGCATTTGGTATAATGTTTTTACAAACAAGATGACCCAAAAGTTACTTAAAAATAAGGAAAAAATAAAATTATTTTATAAATTTTCATTTTTTTTTCAGGAAATATGAACTAATCTTCAAAAAAATTTATGATCATTTTATTGTTTTAAGAGTTACTAAAATTGTTTACACTCTAAAGTTTGAATTCATATAAAAATTAGCATAATTTGTGGTCAACGTTGATCAATAAATAATATTATATTCAGTCGACGAAGGACGAAGAGGCCTGGTTTTTAAGAAAAGATCATAGAGATATATTAGTGGTAATATTAATTTTCTGTCTCAGAGGAGAAAAACCTGGCGTTAAATGTATGCAAAACAACATCTCAGATTTTAAATGCTAACTTGGATAAAACCAAGTGGAAATAATTTAATCTCATTGGTTATTATCTTCTAAGCTTGGAAAACTTGAGACTGAATTATAATAGGATGAGTCAAACATAGACGAACTTATGGAAATGTACTAATCTTCATGAACCGTAATTATAATGTGCACAGCCGTGCTTTCATTCGATTAGATTTCTGTTATGCAATACAAATTCAATTAGTACATTCTGTACGGGAATTTTGAAAAGCGAATTTCAAAATATACATTTTATTCGTGAAATATGGATTCGACGATTCGGTTTTCTCAATTTTAAATTATCAAAAACAATCTAAAAAAACACAGAATTCTTTGATGAGGTACTGTGAAATGCTTATTTCTGCTTAAGGAGCTCATAGACAACAAACATTGTTGTCAACCTGGTTAACAAATTTTGCCAGAGACGAAACGAAATGTTGGCAATTAAGTTGTCAACATCACTTCCGAGATATTGTCATCGGCTTTGGGTGATTTATTTTTGACAGTAAGTTCACAGCGCACAATTCAAGCATGTTGTCAACTTCTCTACAGACGATACAACATTATCGCCAACATCAGAATATCCGATGTTTTAAAATATTTTGAAAACAACCAACATTGTTGAAAACATGAGATACCAACGATCAACATGCCAACAGACGTCCAACATCGACACCAACACGGCAAGTTGACAACAATGTTTCTCGTCTCTGGACCCATTTATGCACATTATAATCGGTTGAACGAATTTGACGTGCATTAGCTAGCATTCGGCTAATTTTTTTTTCATTCCTATGTTTGTTAATTTCAGCATTGTGCTTCAATCGTTTTAAGTAAATAAGCCAGAAGATAAAATACTTGTAGTAATGATTTCTCCCGCTTAGTTTTGTATGGAAACGAAATCTCCAGTTTAATATATCTTTAAATTCAAAAAACACATCTCGAAACATAAAAATTCTAATAAAATATATTTTATTCTAAGATTTGTCTATCAAATTGACAGACAGACTGACAGACCAAACGACAGCGAATTCTTCTTGTGAATGGCAGAGATTTTTAATTAAATTTTTTTATTAACTTTTTTTTTTAAAGTTTGTTTAATTTGAATAAAACTCTAAACAAAAAAAAAAAATAAATAAATAAATAAAAGTAAAATTACAAAATCATAAAAAAAATTTCGCGGTTTTTATTTGTTGAAAAAGATTGACATTGATTTTCCTAATAAAAAAAAAAATAATTTTCTTCTTTTTTTATTAGATTTTTTTCATTTTGTTAATAAAAAAATCTTTTTTAATTTTTAACAAAACAAGTTTTTCTTTTGAATATATTTAAAATCGCATAAATCAAAAAATATTATTTTTTTTAAAGTTCAAAAGAATTAAAAAACCGCTTCCCAAAAACCAAAAAAAAAAAAAAAAAAAATATTAAAAATTTAAAAATTTTATAATCAAAATATTTATTTAAGAATTTTCAAAAAAAAAAAAAAAAACGAAAAATATTTTTCTTTACTCAAAAATTTGTTTCACACACAAAAAAAAAAAAATTTTTGTATTTATTTAAATTTTTTGGTTTTTAACAAAAAAAAAAACATACACAATCTTATTATTTTTTTAAAAAAAAGCACACATTTTATTTAAACTTTTCTTTTTGGCATTGCAAATATGACGTCACGGATATTCAGCGATACAACAAATTACGTCATTGGAAAAATACATAAAATTGAGATAAATGAAAATTCGTTCGTTCAGTGAAAATATTACTAAAAGAATTTTCTTCATTTTTCACTTGACTTTTGTGGGAGGAGAATTAGAACACAAATTCTCATACGTAGAGAAAAAAAAAAAGTTAAATATTAAAAAGAAAAAAAAAACCGGACCCCGAAAATATCGCGCGAAAATTTTCGCGATCGTGAAAAGATTTAAAAAAATTATATATAAAAAAAAAATGAAAATAAATCAAGGTTTTATTTATGTTTCTTTTTTTTTATATAATTTTAAATTTAACCGCCAAAATATGATCTAATTTTTTTTTTTTTTTAATTTTGTAAAATCAGTAATTTTCTGTGCTTTAAAAAAAAAAAAAGAAATTTAAAAAAAAAAAACTCAATGTTTTGGTTGATCGCGAAAATAGCTTCTAATTTATTTTAATTTTTTTTTTTATTATTTATTAAAAATTATTTTTTTTAAATTAAAAAAAAAAAATTTAACACAAACACAAAAAATTAGCATATGGAGTCAAAAAAAAACAACAAAAAATTTCTAATTTATTAAAAAAAAAAAAATCACACATTTAATTTTTTTCTATTAGAATTTTCCATGCGGAAAAATTCGCGAGATTCCGTATTTAAAAGTTCGAAATTTCTGAAGAGTTCTTTAACAAAAAAAATTAACAAAAAGAACTCATAGAACCCGGCAACTCGACTCCGGACTCACCGACTATGAAACCAGCTCAAGTTCAACTAAAAAGCTTCTTCGGTTTTTCGCTTTTTGTCTGGTTTTGGTTTTAAATCATTTTTTTTTCTTAGAGTGCTGAATACAATATTCTTTTTTTTTTAATATGCCAAAATCGACCATTTTTCCCCTCTTCTGTTATTTTTTTTTTTAAAATACAATTTTCATATTATTAACTAAACGGATATGTCTGCTGAATTAAAAAAAAAAAATTTCCTAATATATAGAACAGACGTAAGAAGAGATATGAATTAATTCAAAACAAAAAGTTCACCAAACAGAATAAAATTTCAATTAATATATTCTTAAGGTCATTTTTGTATACTATATTTCTATTTCGTTCGATTCTTAAAAGCTTTTTGCGGTTGTCAATTTATCATCCCCCCAAGAATATTATATAAAACTCCCCTTTTTTTGACATTTATATACGCTTTGACGCGTTTTCTTTTCATTATATAGTTGGTTGTGCTTTTTTTTTTGCGCTTGTATTTTGCAGAGAAACGCCGACGCCATATAGCGAAGTATATGTTATGTATAAGTTTTTTTGCAGCAGCAAAAGTTTACAAGGTCACATCTACTATTGCATTATTTAAAAACAAAATAAAAAAAAAGCTTTTTTTTGGTATACGTCATATTTATGGGAGAAAGGGGAACCTAAGATATTACTCCCAAAAAAAAAAAAACAATTTTAATCAATGAGAAAAAGAGAATATTTCTTTTTTTTTTGCTTTTAAAGAGGAAATTGGTTTTATTTCGATTTCCCGGCAATTTATTTTTTTTTAACATACTATTTTATTACATATTATTGAAAATTAGTATTGCCAGAATTTTGCAATTTTACATAAATATTAAAACCTTTCCGAATTATGTAATAGTACCGGATTACACGCGGTGTTTTTAGGGTAGAATTCTACCGCATACATAGATATCGGTGGGTAGGAGGTGATGCAGAAGATCTACATCTCGAAATGCTGGCGCAACGGAGTTTTTTACGCACACAAACAAGAGTCACTGTTTGTCTCGGTTTCGAAAAAAAATGAAAGTTCCAGTCTGCCATTCGCTTACTGACCGTCAACAGGCAATCAAAATAGTAGATCCTAACAGCTTGACGGTTTAAAGGCTCAAATATAATGTGCTCTGTCTGGCATAGCAAAACTGACAAAATGTACTAATATACATAAATCCTATTCCAAGATTATATTATGCATACGCGTGCATTTGTTAAGTTCGATTTCCGTTTCGTTATGTTTAAGCAATACAAATCAGTTAGTACATTCCGTACGGAAATTTTGACAGTTGAATTGCAAATATTTTTCTCATGAAACGTGACTTATTGAAAGTTTGTTAAGTTTCGAGCACCTACTGCGGTCAAAAGGAAAGTTCCACAAAATTCTTTTCGTACGTTTCTTTCAGAGCATTATTTATTTAATTAATTATTAAATACCCATACCCGTACCCGTAGTTTGACGGGGACCTCTAGGGCCTAGAATACCTGAGATATACCTATACCTTTCATACTATAGAATTTTTGTATTTCCTGTCCTAAAAAGGAATATTTTTGAAAATGTCAAATGCCATTTAATTCGTTATTAAATTGATCATCGAATGAGGTATGGGTTGTATCTTTAGGATGCAAAATACCCGAGATATAGAAATACTTCAAACTTGCGCTTTCATTGGGACACCTTAAATCTTTATATTGTTTTCATTTTTTTTTTAAATTTAATACTGTTCAATCTCAATTGCAATTTACCTTTTATTTTATTAATTCATTTTCTATAATTCAGCAAGTATAAATAATTTATATTACCTGGAATTAGAAAGAAAAACAAGTTTTATTAGAAATTCATTGTAATGTTAAAAATTAAATAAAAATCAGGTCGGCAATAAAATGTTCTATAATTTCAAAAATAAACGTAAGAACAGTTTACACATCTTCTTAGAAAATCATTTTGGCAGATTTTAAAAATGCCTGATCACGATTTCATTGCAATTTTGTATCGACTTGATAAATACTCAAAGCATAGATTAGTATACCTAGATGTCCAAGCCAAATGAGCAGAGTGATGTTCAGTGTTGTTGTTGTAGGTAAACTTAAAGAAGAACGAATGAAAAGAAGTTCAATGTGAAAGAAAGAGAAGAATCTATATTGTACCGGGATATTACTGTACAAAAAAGAATCAGTTGAATGCACAGTCGTTGGAAATCTTTATTATTAGTCTATGCTCAAAGGGTTAAAAGTAAAAAAAAGAAAACAAAAACGAGTGAAAAGAGAGTGAACAAAAAGTATCCAACATAAAAAACAGGTCATGATCTAGAAACCCTAAATAGCACGAGTTATGTTGTTTTCCAAATGTTCAATCCTTATTGATTTTTCAGCATAAACAAAGTGACTTTACATATTCACAAAGAGAAAAATCCAACAGAGTAATATCACAAGATCTAGGCGACCAATTGACAGGACAATTTCTGGAAATAATTGAATTGGTGAAAGTTGTTTTCAAAATATCGATCGTCGCAGTTGCATTATGACACTTGGCCCCATCATTCGTTAAGATCAATTTTAACCAAATTTTGAAAGAAATAATCATTTGATCAATGATCTGTAACGTGCGCTCCATCGTAATTTTTAAAGTAAAGACCGATGACACATGAAACACTTACAAAACTGTTACTTCTGAGGATGCAACAGACTGAAGCAATGATTTCTGAAAGGTTTATTAGGACAAATTTAAACAAGACTTATCGGTGAATTTGTTTAGTACACGTAGTTTAACTAGAGATTGATTATCAGTTGAGAATTTTCAAGTTTAACTCAGGATTTGGGCTTCGATAATATTCACATTAAATTGTTATTTTAAATAAATTTTGAAAATAAATACTTAAGGATTGTATTGCTTTTTCAAAAATTTTAAACAACTTCTTAACTTTACAAAAACAGTACCTAAATTAATTAAACAAAAAGTACAAATAAAAATGTATTTCATATTAAACAGTGAAAACAATTTTAAGATAAAAATTAGAAATTTTAAAAACAAAAAAGCTGAAAAAATTGGATTTGACTATGGTACGAATTTTCAGATAAAAAGTTCGGCCACGTTTTTATTACCGAAGCTAAATAGAAAGTAAAATAAGAAATTTCTAGAAATTTTCTTAGATTGCTTTATCTTTAAATTGCATATGAAAAAATATTCTTGTAAGTTAATAACAGATTTTGAATTTTTAATAAATAGTTTATTTTCTTTTTATTTATAATTTTATAAATTTTTTGCGATATTCTTTTGAATCCAATCAACGTAATAAGAAACTTTAGCATATCCATCGGGAGAAGTTGATCCACATTCGGAAAGAATAAAACTAGCAACACCAACAAGTTTATTATTGTATATAGCTGGTCCACCAGAATCACCACTACAAGCTCCATTATTAGCTGAATGTCCTAAACAAAAGATTCCATCAGATTCTATACCACTTTCTATAGCGCAATCTTTTTCAGGAACAACAAATAAAGTATTATATTTAAGTAAACCCGATGTTGGTCCATTCCTATAAAATAGTCCGAAACCGGAAATTGTAACATTAGCGTTAGTTGGAATTTCTTCTGTTGCAAGTTCGATTGGTTGAATTGATTCACTAAATTCAAGTGGTTCATTGAGAAACAATAAAGCAATATCATTCATATCATTTTTATAATTTCTATGTGCGACCGCTTTTCTAACTGAATGACGACTACCTCCATTAAGTAAACTATTTGTTCCAGCGACAACGGTCACATCGGACATATTTTTTCTATATATTATAACAAATTCTTTAGTTTTATACAAGAATTACTATTTATTAATTATTTTTAACTTACGGATTACCCAAACGACTAACAGCACAATGAGCAGCTGTTAAAATAGCATTTTCATTTATAATAGATCCTCCACAACTATGATATCCTCCAACTAATAAAGAAACTTGATGTGGAAATTGATTTGGTGTAGCGAAAGCGCCTCCAAAAATCCTCGATGTTATTGCAGCACAACATGGAATTAATATAAAACTAAATACCGAAATCAAAGTTATTACACTGAGAGCCATTTTAATGAAGAACTTCTAACACTTGAAAATTAGGATTTAAAAACTTTAGAAATGTAACACAATTGTTACAATTCACTTGACTGATTGAGTTAAAGTGAGTTGTGCCTTTTATAACAATCGATAAGAAATTAGAAAAAAAAAAAATATATATATATATATATGTTATGTAAGCATTTGAAAATTGATTAACTCCTAATTTTCCGGAGGAATGTTTAATCAACATTAAGGCTTGCATTTTTTATTATTATTTATTATTAAATAAATTTAATTTTTTCAATAAAACTGTAGCTAAAGCAATTTAATGTACATCCCACGAATAACACGGTTAACTGGTACCGTGTTATTGAAATTCGTGTTATTCGATACTAATAATTCATACAATTTTGAAAATATCGTTCCGTGCTATTCAAAAACCGTGCAATTCAAAAGTCGATATCCATACAAAATTGTACATTTGGTTCCAAAAAGAAGTAAGCACTCACAACTTTATGCAATGATACTGAACCTATTTTGACCGCAAAGAAGAGAGAAAATCTGTTTACGATAAGAACTCAGATTTACAACTTTGCAAAATTACAACTCTGCAAATCTGTTGTGTACATATGAATTGTGCGATCATTAACAGTAATATGTGTGCAAATTCACAAATTCGTGTCATTCAAATCCTGTGTTATTCAAGGGTTGTCGCAATTTTTGACCGTGTTGTTCCCGTCTTCGTCCTGTTTAAGTATCGTGCTATTCGAGGGATACCTGTACTTAAATTTAAATAAAAATGCATTTCTAATTATCAGAGCAAATAATTGAATATAAATAAAAGAAATTTTAAAAGAAAAAGCTGAAAGCAATTTAGATAAAATTTAATAACTAGAAAGATTTGATATGATTAGGGAAAATATTTTCAAGTAAAAAGTTTCAAATGAAATTGCATAGCTTAAATCGCGAAACAGAATTAAAGGACCAAAACAAAATTGGGAGCAAAAAATTAAAATTAAAAATTTTATTAAAATTATTTTAAGCGAGTGTTGGGCATACCGCAACAAAGTCAATGACGGACTTCTTTTCGTTAGAAATACTTTTTCATTAAGTACGTACCCGTCGTAACGAAAACGTTTTTTGTTGCGTTCCATTGCAAGGTGACTCCTAATGAAGTTTTCTAATCTCTTCTCGTTTTGCATGCTGTTTACGAAAATGCTTTTGTACCTAATTCAACCGTTTGTTAAACCCGACAAATATAAACACCATTTTTACTACAATTGAAACATAAGTTAGCTTCCTCATCCAACAAGAAAGCACAACTTTTTTTTAAAAATTGTGAACTCTTATTGGGTCATTTTGATAAGAGATATTTTTGAGGCTGGAATCATTTTCGAGTGTTTTAATTAAAGTTTAAATTACTTTCTGGATAAAAATTTTAAGGAGAGTGCAAATTTAGTTTCTTTTAGCAAATAAGATAAATTTTTAAACAGTAAAACCACATTTCGACCGAATCCTATGTACCAGGAACTACAAGAACCTCTCTAGCTAACCTAGCGAAAATCGCATTTCTTCCACAATCACTCGTAACAGTATCAGTGTTTTATAAAATTTGGTTATCAATACAGTGTAGCGTTACAGTGGAAAACTATTGTAATTTGTTATAGCGTTACGTTACAAACCCGTTATGTCAACTCGATTTTGAACAACTTAAATTATAGTTTTAACATTTTTTGACACAATCTAAATAGATCTTCAGTTTTCAAATGACAGTTTCTTCAGACTTTAGCGACTTTTCCAACTAATTTAGTTCTGATTAATCTTCAAAATTTATAAAAAAGATGCAGAAGAAAATAAGAATCCTATTTAACGTTCGCCAGGGTCGGAATTTTTTGGATTTTGAAAGAATCACTTTTAAATTAGGCCGTTCAAGTTTTCACTATATGGAAAAAATTCTTGCAATTCAAGTACACATTTGCAGAATAAGAAATATAGAAAAAATAATTATTTATGTCTTTTGTTGCTTCTTAGAAATACTTTATTATTGGAATTTATGAATTTATAAATTTTCTGCGATATTCTTTTTAATCCAATCAACGAAATACGAAACTTTAGCATATCCATCGGGAGAAGTTGATCCACATCCGTTAGGAACAAAATTAGCAACACCAATAAGTTTATTATTGTATACAGCCGGTCCACCGGAATCACCATAGCAAACCCCGTGTCCAGCTGAATGTCCTAAACAAATAATTCCTTCATATTCGTATTGTTTAGCGCAATCTTCTTGGTCAAGAGCAAATAAAGTGTTATACTTAAGATCTTCTGAAAATGGACCATCACTATAAATACGACCCCACCCGGAAATTATGACATCAGAATTAGCTGGAACTTCTTCTGTTGCAAGTTCGATTGGTTTAATTGATTCACTAAATTTAAATGGTTCATTGAGAAACAATAAAGCAACATCATTTTCAAAGTTTCCATAATCTTCATGCGCAACTACTTTTCTAACTGAATGTCGACTACCTCCATTAATTAAACTATTTGTTCCGGCGACAACAGTATGAACGGCTGGGTGATATCTACATATTATAATAAAAATTCTTCAGCTTCGTATATGAATCTAAAATCTGCTCAAGATTTTTAACTTACGGATTATTATTCGAACTAAGAACAACACAATGAGCGGCTGTTAAAACAACATTTTCATTTATAATAGATCCTCCACAACTATGATATCCTCCAACTAATATAGAAACTTGATGTGGAAATTGATTTGGTTCAGCGAAATCACCTCCAACAATCCTTGATGTTGGTGAAACAAAACAGGGAATTAATATTAAACTAAATGCGGAAATTAAAGATATTACACTGCGAGCCATTTTTGTAAAGAGCTTTTAACACTTGAAAATTAATACTTTAGACATATAACACAATTGTTACAATTCATTTGACTGATTGAGTTGAAGTAAAAGTCTTGCCTTTTATAAATATCGATAAGAAATTTGCAAAAAGAAAGGTACTAAATGTATTATACGGATATAGGTACACATATGTATGTATATAATACAAATTTGCAACGTTTTGTGTAACGTCCAAACGATCCAATCAATCTCAATAAAATTTGGTGCGGGGGATTTCTTATTGAGTTCATTATAATCATTTTATAAATTATTGCAATGTTTTGTTTTCAAATATAATGCACTCCTGATAGATTGGAAATATTTGTATCAATTTAAGGATATTTTTAACATTAGCTGTTATTGTAGCAATTGATGAAAGAAGTTTTTCGTAAGTTAAATTAATTAAAACTTAACTTCTATCCATAATGGTTTAGGAACGGTTCATAGCGGTCGTCGTAAATAGGTGGTACGAATGCCAGGACTGACACGTTTCAAATTTTTGCTGGGGTGTTACAAATTTCATGATTTAAAATTAGTTACAAAACATACATATAATCTATTAAAATTGGCTTATAGCCGATTTTTTGATGCGCTATGGTGGAAATATCACTCGTAGCTAATAAATCCATAATTTCAATGAATTAATTTTAAGAACAAACAACAAAGTTTAATAATATTTCGAAGTTTTTTCTCCAGAAAATTATTTCCTCTTCCTGAAATTTGCTCTAACTCACAGGTAGTCTAGGGCCTAAATAGCATTAATATCTTCTGAAAATTTGATTCAAATCGTTATATTCGCTTTTAAAATACATCTTTAGAAACATGGTTATCAGTTTTGAATATTTTTTTGTTAACTACTAGCACGGATATCTCTTAATTTGTGTTTGTCATTGTGTTCCTTTCTCTGTGCTACAAGTAGCAAGTCCCATTTCTACCGTAGGGCATCAAAAATGGGCTATAGCCGATTTTAAATTAGTTATTTTCGTTATTTTTCATTACTTAAACATATTTTTAAATGAGAAGTTTATTTTAAAATAAAAGTTAAGTCAATAAATATCCGCAATTAAAAAAAAAGAATCAGCTCAAATAAAATTGCACATTTTTATGGATTTGGTTCTTTTTATCATATCCATTTTAAAACGCTAACTTTCGATCGAAACCTTTATGTACGAGGCACTGCAGGAGGACACTCTAGCTAACTCAGGGAATATTTTATTTCTTCCGCCAACATTAGTAACAATATCAGTGTTTTATAAAATTTGATTGGAAAAAACATATTCTTGCAATTTAAGAACATATTTTGAAGTCACGATGAAATTCATATCAAAAACAAAACAAAGAAATAAAATTTGCAAAAATTCTTGGTTTTGGTTGCTTTTATAGAAATACTTTATTTTCTTATTTTTACTTTTATGAATTTATAAATTTTTTGCGATATTCTTTTGAATCCAATCAAGGAAATAAAAAACTTTAGCATAGCCATCAGGATAATCTGAACCACATCCGGAAACAACAAAATTAGCAACACCAACAAGTGTATTATTGTATAAAGCTGGACCACCAGAATCACCATTGCAAGCTCCATTATCATATGAATGTCCTAAACAAATGATTCCATTATGTATAATACCACTTTCTTTACCGCAATCTTTTTGAGGAACAGCAAATAAAGTGTTATATTTAAGATCATTCGATAATGGCCCACCACTATAAATACGACCCCACCCGGAGATTATTATATCAGAATTATCTGGAACTTCTGCTGTTGCAAGTTCGATTGGTTGAATTGATTCACTAAATTTAAGTGGTTCAGTGAGAAACAATAAAGCAACATCATTTTTAAAGTTTCCATAACTTTCATGTGCAATCACTTTTCTAACTGTATGACGTTCACCTCCTTTAACTAAACTATTTGTTCCAGCGACAACGGTATGAACGGATGGAGGATATCTATATATTATATAAGAATTCTTCAGCTATTATATATGAATTTAATTTCTTTTCAAAATTTTTAACTTACGGATTATTGAAGTAATCAACAACACAGTGAGCAGCAGTTAAAACAACATTTTCATTTATAATAGATCCTCCACAATTATGTGATCCTTTATTTAATAAAGAAATTTGATGCGGAAATTGATTTGCTTCAGCGAAATCACCTCCAACAATCTTTGATGTTGGTGAAGCAAAACATGCAATTAATAGAAAACTAAATGCGGAAATTAAAGTTAATACGCTGCTAGCCATTTTGGTGAAGAACTTCGAACACTTGAAAATTAGGATTTAAAAACTTTAGAAATGTAACACAATTGTTACAATTCACTTGACTGATTGAGTTTAAGTAAAAGTCTTCCCTTTTATAAGAATCGATAAGCAATTTAGAAAGAAATAATTACAAAAATAGGTTTATCTTAAGATAAGTTAGATTTATTATATTTTCAATTAAAAATAAAATTTACAATGTTCATAGAAATGGTGGACAAATTTCCGGAGAAGCTGATTTCAAAAATTTTATTAACTTCAATAAATCAATTCAATTGATATATTTACACAGGGTTTTTTATCGATTATAATTCGCATACAATATAGTTTAGATAAAACTGATTATCAGGCTCCTAATCCTTCCGCAAAAAAACCAAATTTGTTATCGAGAAATTTCCCATATAATATTTCTGATCGAGTAAGTGATCGAAGAAAGCAATACTACTTAAAGTCTCTTTGTTAGATCTTTCAAGGGAACGCCGGGTAACATAATATCAAAATTTGTTTCACATGAAATGCATACTAACTCCATATTATACTTAAAGCTTAAACTCAATAAATAATTGTATAAAAGAGTTAAAAATCATTTATGGTAGAAAAAAGTCCCAACATCAACAAATATCATCCAATTAAATTATAACCGGCCTTTTTAGATTATGGGTATTCACGCTTCGTTGTGTGAGAGCTTATATCGTACTAAAATTGCTAAAGATACGTCCGGTTAGACATCCATCATTGGCTCATCTTACATCCAATTTTCCGAGTAAAATCAAAAGAAACTTATGAATTAAGTGAGTAAGTTTTTCGATCATAGACAGAATAATAGCAAAAATGATACAATACATAAGACGCAGTGATGGCGAACCTTTTTGAATAGTGGGTCAAATTTTGTTCTTTATTTTTTTTTTACTACTAGCTGGTAAGTCATTAAGTCACTCGGAAAGGCGGAGGGAAGAATGGTTAAATACTACTTTTTTGGTTCTCACTTTTAAAATCTTCTTAAAAGTTTACGTTTCTTTTTTGTTTTACAACTTTTACTGTTGCAAGTAAATTATTAAACACTTCTAGACGCACACGACAAGGCTACCAATTAGTTCAGTACAGGTACATATCCGAGCTGGTACATCTTCACGATCTACGATGCAACGAATATGTATGCGCGTCAAGTTTATGACATTAAATATATATACTTTATTCTTTTTAAATATGTTTGATTGTCTGTTCTCTCTTTTATGATATAAAAAAAAAGTTTATAAAAATCAACGCGTGGGTCTTTTAAAAAGCCTACGTGGTTCATTGTCTTACTCGCGGGTGATAGGTTCGCCTTCACCGCGACTAGAGTTATCAATTTGTTATCTCAAGTGGGACAAATTTTTAGTCTGTAAACTAAATATCTCGTTATTAGTATTTGTAAAAAAGACTCTGTGTGTTATTAAAATACATGTATTTATAGTCTTTTTTACAAACTCTAATAACAAGATAGATTTCTTTGCAGCTCTGGAATGATGGTAAAAATTTATACATGAAAAATTCACTCACTAAACATATGTGCAGTTCGAAAAGATACATTTTCTGAATTATTTACATATTTCGGACAATTGTCTCTATTTAAAGGACAAAATATTTTCGTTTGAATTGTAGAAATTACACTAAAGTGAATATTGGATAATATGATAGAATATTAAAAATATTTTTCCGATTTTATACTCCATCTATTATCCAAAATCTAATCTAAGGTTTGAATGTCTTATTGTAGAATTCTTCTCTAATTTAATACTGATTTTCTCAAAGAAAACAGGTATCAACAAAATCATCGATCACGCCGAAACGACTAACTCCTTCCCTAAACATGCTTTTTAACTTTCAACTCAATTTAACCAAAACATCATCATCACATCTTCGTTTTAATTACCATAACTCAAAAACTATTTCGAATTTAGAGTTAAAACTATTTTTAAAACCCAAAAAACAAAAAGAATTTTCGAAAATTTCACAACTAAAAAGGAAAGATATCAATAAGAAAGATTTTAGAGAAACATAAAAAATGCTTTATTCCATTAATTATTACTCGCAATTAAATTATATAAAAAATAAATAATATTGTTTATCATTTATAATGAATTTTATCAATTCTCTGCGATATTATTTTGAATCCAATCAATAAAATACGAAACTTTAGCATAACCATCAGGTATATCAGAATAACATCCAATTTGCATAAAATTAGCGACACCTACTAGTTTATTATCGTAAACAGCTGGACCACCAGAATCACCATTGCACATACCATTATCTATTGCATGTCCTAAACAAATGACACCTTCATAATCGGTACCAGTTCTCTTAGCACATTCTTCTTGTGTAACAGCATACAAAATGTTAAATTTAAGTTTTTCAGAGAATGGTCCACCACCATAAATACGTCCCCAACCAGAAATAATAACCTCAGAACCAATAGGAACTTCTTCAGTATCAAGTTCGATTGGTTGAATTGATTCAGTAAATTCTAATGGTTCACTGAGAAACAGTAAGGCAACATCATTTATAAAGTTTCCATAATTTGGATGTGAAATAACTTTTTTAACTGAACGATGAACACCATCACCAACTAAACTATTTGTTCCGGCGACAACGGTATGAACGGATAAAGGAAATCTATATTAGAATAAATTCTTTAATTATATCTTATTTTTATTATGCAAAACATTTTACTTACAGATTACCATTGTCATCGAGAACACAATGAGCGGCTGTTAAAATAATATTTGTATTTAAAATAGATCCGCCACAATTATGTGTTCCTTCATTTAATAAGGAAATTTGATGTGGAAATTGATTTGGTTCAGCGAAAAATCCTCCAATAATTCTTGATGTTGGTGTAGCGGAACATGCAATTATAAGTAAACTGCATGCCGAAATTAAACTAATCATGTTGCTTGCCATATTGTTTTCGAACTAAGTAAATCACACTTACTGACTTTTCGATACAAATTAATGTAGCTTTTATATAGGATGGACAATTTCTTATCATCATGATTTATTATTATCTATTTCATATTAAAAGACAACTCGTGTATGATAAGAAATTTTAGAAACTTAAGATATTAATATCAGAAATGCACATCTGATAAAGTTCATATCAAATATTATATTAATTCGTTACAAATGAATTACCGAAATGTTCTTAGAAATTAAAGAAATCACGACAAAATTAATACAGTTTTGGCAATTTCTGATCCAGCCGGAATTAAGTCTTTCACAATTAACAAAATGGTAATTAATTAATGCAAGATCCGGTGAATATGGACACGATGGTCACAGCATGAAAGAAAGTTTTATATTGCAACTTAATAAATCTTTGGAAATTGTCTATGGACTCCAAAGTCCTAATAGCAATCCACTCTCTTCGACGCTGGAATGTTATAATTACTTATTTTCTAGTAGGAAACAGGAAAAATCTTAAAATCCCAAGGACCTGAATTTAAACTGATGAACATTTCTTAAGGCTTATCCCAAACTAATACGAAACGAAATCGTTGTCATTATTTTTGTTTCTAGTTCTTGTATTTTTCCTAAGAACTATTCCCTAGTCTCATTATTTGTATCGAACGCCTTAAACTATTAAACTGTGTCCGTTCAACTTCATCAAGTGTGGATTTCGGATAATCATCCAGGTATCTAATAAAATAGTCTTCGTCAGGTATGAAATTAATACCAATAACAATTTGGCTAAAAAAAAGGAGGCGAAAAGGTTGGTAATGGTTCTGGCATTGTTTGACGAACTATCATGTATCAGCCTGAATGATTATTACAAGAAGCAATTGCTAAACTCGCTTGATTCATGTGAGTCTTCTGTTAATTTTTCACGATTAATTTTCCACATATTGTATACAAATAAAAATATCTCAAAATACGAAATTTCATATGAAACAACCTAATATATATTAAATCGGAAGAATGGAAACAAATTCGGCAATAAAATTGAATTGAAAACATGCGTTTTGATAAAATTGATTAATACCGTTGATTATTATTAAAATAAGAAGTCTTTTACAATAAATAGATTAATTCAAAATTTCAATAAGATTGTTTTCTATGAACTCTTAATCTTAGCATTGATTAACCATCAATCGAGATTATTGTACTATCTGGAAATGTGACAACTTGATAGTCCTCTAAAATTACAAATTTCCGTTTAATTTATGATTTTTTTATTAATTTTATTGTAATTTTAATTCGATTTCCAAGAATATTAAAAAAATATTGTTATTTTCAATTTTTAAATGTCATAGAATTAAATTTGAATATAATTAAATGTTTACTGTTATGTTATGACTCATAAAAAACAATAAAATAAAATGATTTAATTAAAATGATGTAAAAAAATAAAATATCTGGTTCTTTAGTTTATTTTCGAGAATATAATATAGATCATTAGAACAAGCAAATTAATCCAAAAAAAAAAATGTTTTTTAAATAATATTTGTTTACTTAGCAAAGCGGTATCTAAACGTTATGCTGTAACGAAATACTACAATTTTACACTGTAAGACCTTATATTCTAGACAAATCTCCAATTTTAATGATCATTATTGTCCAAACAGTCATTAAAACTCGATAATGACCTTTATTTACGTAATAATGATCAATTTTAAGTATCTATTTCAAGCATCATTATTTTTTAAATTATCAAATGAAATTGTGAAGAGGTCCTCAATTTTTCCCTCGCACTATTTACAGGGCCATCTACATTTGAATATTTTAAAAATTTCATCTGATTTTGACATGTTTTCTTCTTTCACATAAACTTAAAAGGAGGAAAAATGGTTAGTATTCTAAAAATTCCTTAAAAATTTAGTAAAATACAATTTAAAAAAATTAATTCTATTGAATCAAAATGAATAAACAATCTATTCTGAAAATTTTAAACAAAACAGTAATTTTATGAACCTTTTGGAATGACAAGAATAATGATCATTGTGAAAAAAGAAGATGTGTCATGGGTCATCAAGAAGTATCATTAAAAAATAATTAATTAATCCTTCCGCAAAAAAACCTAATTTGTTATCGGTAAATTTCCCGTATAAAATTTTTGATCGAGTAAGTGATCGAAGAAAGCAATACTACTTAAAGTCTCTTTGTTAGATCTTTCAAGGGAACGCCGGGTAACATAATATCAAAATTTGTTTCACATGAAATGCATACTAACTCCATATTATACTTAAAGCTTAAACTCAATAAATAATTGTATAAAAGAGTTAAAAATCATTTATGGTAGAAAAAGGTCACAACATCAACAAATATCATCCCATTAAATTATAACCGGCCTTTTTAGATTATGGGTATTCACGCTTCGTTGTGTGAGAGCTTATATCGTACTAAAATTGCTAAAGATACGTCCGGTTAGACATCCATCATTGGCTCATCTTACATCCAATTTTCCGAGTAAAATCAAAAGAAACTTATGAATTAAGTGAGTAAGTTTTTCGATCATAGACAGAATAATAGCAAAAATGATACAATACATAAGACGCAGTGATGGCGAACCTTTTTGAATAGTGGGTCAAATTTTGTTCTTTATTATGCCCTATGGTAGGTACTACCAGAGGGTATATTAGTTTTGTCACTAAGTGTGTAACACATAGAAATAATAATCGGAGAAAAATTGCAAAGGTATGGTTGTGTAGGGAATCAAAAGTTATATCGATTTATGCATGTCCGTCCGTCCGTCCGTCCGTCCGTCCGTCCGTCCGTCCGTCCGTAGACAAGATAACTCAAAAATGCGTTATCCGATTTTGATGAAATTTATAATTTGAGTTGCTTATTCCTTAACTTGGTTTGGTATTGCATTTGAGCCAAATCGATCCACGGGGGCAAAGTTATAAAGCAAAAACCAGGGTGACCAGAAAGTTTTGTCGTTTTTTTCGTTATGGTTTTTCGGATGTAATTGGAAAATTTGTGAACCGATTTTGTTCAAATTAATTATGTAGGTTAACTGCATAAAGAGACGATACCGAGTTAATTTTCAGTCAAATCGGTCCAAGGATACTGGAGAAAGAAATAGTTGTAGCCTAAAATAAGCCTGTTCATAAAGTTTTTCCAATGTATTTTAAAAAGTTATATACGGATATGAATCAAATTTACAAAACGTGTTTATACTATTAGACGCCAGCCTACCTGTGAATTTGGGCCAATTTGAGAATGAAGAAACGAAGTTATGGAGAAAAAAACCTTAAAATATTCAATTAAGCAGAAAGTTCGTGGCGTTTTTTTTCCAATAGTTGGCTTTAGAATCGTATAACTTTAGTAGTTCTAATCCTATCAAGTTATGTTATAGCGCGCTGAAAAGGTGACATCTTATAGAATACTTAGAAAAAAAAAATTGTGAAATTCTGGCAGAACAAATTGGGGTAATTGGGTTTTGAAAATGAGCCAAAATTCTGAAAAAAATTCCCTATATTAATGCTCCATGTTTGGTACTACCGTCCGTCCGTTGACAAAATAACTCAAAAACGCGTTATGCAATTTTGATGAAATTTAGAATGCTACTTGGTTATTGCTATAGTGGTTTTGATATTGCATTTCAGCAAAATCGACTGAGGGGCAGCGAAGTTATTAAGGAAAATCAGGGGCGGCCATAAAGTTTTGTCGTTTTTTTTATATAGTTTTTCGGGTTTAATTGGAAAATTGGTAAAGCAATTTTGTTTAAATTAATTATATTGGTTGACTACATTAATAGACCATACCATTGTAAATTTCAGTGATATCGGTCTCAGGATAGTGGAGAAAGAAGTAGTCGTAGGAAGAAATAACCCTGTTCAGAAAGTTTTTTTGATGTATTTTCAGAACTAATGCACTGATTTGAATGAAATTTGCAAATTAGACTTATGCTACTAGGGTCTGAGTTACTTACAAATTAGAGAAAATTTTGAAAAGGGCAAACAAAGTTATGAAGGAAAACCTCGATATATTGTTAGTTTTCACAATTTTTCTCTCCCATTTCTACCATAGGGCATCAAAAAATCGGCTATAGGCCGATTTTACATTACTTTATGTTTTTTTTTTTACTACTAGCTGGTAAGTCATTAAGTCACTCGGAAAGGCGGAGGGAAGAATGGTTAAATACTACTTTTTTGGTTCTCACTTTTAAAATCTTCTTAAAAGTTTACGTTTCTTTTTTGTTTTACAACTTTTACTGTTGCAAGTAAATTATTAAACACTTCTAGACGCACACGACAAGGCTACCAATTAGTTCAGTACAGGTACATATCCGAGCTGGTACATCTTCACGATCTACGATGCAACGAATATGTATGCGCGTCAAGTTTATGACATTAAATATATATACTTTATTCTTTTTAAATATGTTTGATTGTCTGTTCTCTCTTTTATGATATAAAAAAAAAGTTTATAAAAATCAACGCGTGGGTCTTTTAAAAAGCCTACGTGGTTCATTGTCTTACTCGCGGGTGATAGGTTCGCCTTCACCGCGACTAGAGTTATCAATTTGTTATCTCAAGTGGGACAAATTTTTAGTCTGTAAACTAAATATCTCGTTATTAGTATTTGTAAACAAGACTCTGTGTGTTATTAAAATACATGTATTTATAGTCTTTTTTACAAACTCTAATAACAAGATAGATTTCTTTGCAGCTCTGGAATGATGGTAAAAATTTATACATGAAAAATTCACTCACTAAACATATGTGCAGTTCGAAAAGATACATTTTCTGAATTATTTACATATTTCGGACAATTGTCTCTATTTAAAGGACAAAATATTTTCGTTTGAATTGTTGAAATTACACTAAAGTGAATATTGGATAATATGATAGAATATTAAAAATATTTTTCCGATTTTATACTCCATCTATTATCCAAAATCTAATCTAAGGTTTGAATGTCTTATTGTAGAATTCTTCTCTAATTTAATACTGATTTTCTCAAAGAAAACAGGTATCAACAAAATCATCGATCACGCCGAAACGACTAACTCCTTCCCTAAACATGCTTTTTAACTTTCAACTCAATTTAACCAAAACATCATCATCACATCTTCGTTTTAATTACCATAACTCAAAAACTATTTCGAATTTAGAGTTAAAACTATTTTTAAAACCCAAAAAACAAAAAGAATTTTCGAAAATTTCACAACTAAAAAGGAAAGATATCAATAAGAAAGATTTTAGAGAAACATAAAAAATGCTTTATTCCATTAATTATTACTCGCAATTAAATTATATAAAAAATAAATAATATTGTTTATCATTTATAATGAATTTTATCAATTCTCTGCGATATTATTTTGAATCCAATCAATAAAATACGAAACTTTAGCATAACCATCAGGTATATCAGAATAACATCCAATTTGCATAAAATTAGCGACACCTACTAGTTTATTATCGTAAACAGCTGGACCACCAGAATCACCATTGCACATACCATTATCTATTGCATGTCCTAAACAAATGACACCTTCATAATCGGTACCAGTTCTCTTAGCACATTCTTCTTGTGTAACAGCATACAAAATGTTAAATTTAAGTTTTTCAGAGAATGGTCCACCACCATAAATACGTCCCCAACCAGAAATAATAACCTCAGAACCAATAGGAACTTCTTCAGTATCAAGTTCGATTGGTTGAATTGATTCAGTAAATTCTAATGGTTCACTGAGAAACAGTAAGGCAACATCATTTATAAAGTTTCCATAATTTGGATGTGAAATAACTTTTTTAACTGAACGATGAACACCATCACCAACTAAACTATTTGTTCCGGCGACAACGGTATGAACGGATAAAGGAAATCTATATTAGAATAAATTCTTTAATTATATCTTATTTTTATTATGCAAAACATTTTACTTACAGATTACCATTGTCATCGAGAACACAATGAGCGGCTGTTAAAATAATATTTGTATTTAAAATAGATCCGCCACAATTATGTGTTCCTTCATTTAATAAGGAAATTTGATGTGGAAATTGATTTGGTTCAGCGAAAAATCCTCCAATAATTCTTGATGTTGGTGTAGCGGAACATGCAATTATAAGTAAACTGCATGCCGAAATTAAACTAATCATGTTGCTTGCCATATTGTTTTCGAACTAAGTAAATCACACTTACTGACTTTTCGATACAAATTAATGTAGCTTTTATATAGGATGGACAATTTCTTATCATCATGATTTATTATTATCTATTTCATATTAAAAGACAACTCGTGTATGATAAGAAATTTTAGAAACTTAAGATATTAATATCAGAAATGCACATCTGATAAAGTTCATATCAAATATTATATTAATTCGTTACAAATGAATTACCGAAATGTTCTTAGAAATTAAAGAAATCACGACAAAATTAATACAGTTTTGGCAATTTCTGATCCAGCCGGAATTAAGTCTTTCACAATTAACAAAATGGTAATTAATTAATGCAAGATCCGGTGAATATGGACACGATGGTCACAGCATGAAAGAAAGTTTTATATTGCAACTTAATCAATTTTTGGAAACTATCTGTGGACTCCAAAGTCCTAATAGCAATCCACTCTCTTCGACCCTGCAATTATATAATTACTTATTTTTTAATAGGAAACAGGTAAAATTTTAAAATCCCGAGGATCTGAATTTAATCTGAACACTTCTTAACAGCTAGGCTTATCCCAAACTAATACGAAACGAAATCGTTGTCGTTATTTTTGTTCCTAGTTATTGTATTTTTCCTAAAAACTATTCCCTAGTCTCATTATTTGTATCGAACGCCTTAAACTATTAAACCGTGTCAGTTCAACTTCATCAAGTGTGGATTTCAGATAATCATCCAGATATCTAAAATAGTCTTCGTCAGGTATGAAATTACTGCCGATAACAGTTTGGCTAAAAAAAAGGAGGCGAAAAGGTTGGTAATGGTTCTGGCATTGTTTGACGAACTATCATGTATCAGCCTGAATGATTATTACAAGAAGCAATTGCTAAACTCGCTTGATTCATGTGAGTCTTCTGTTAATTTTTCACGATTAATTTTCCACATATTGTATACAAATAAAAATATCTCAAAATACGAAATTTCATATGAAACAACCTAATATATATTAAATCGGAAGAATGGAAACAAATTCGGCAATAAAATTGAATTGAAAACATGCGTTTTGATAAAATTGATTAATACCGTTGATTATTATTAAAATAAGAAGTCTTTTACAATAAATAGATTAATTCAAAATTTCAATAAGATTGTTTTCTATGAACTCTTAATCTTAGCATTGATTAACCATCAATCGAGATTATTGTACTATCTGGAAATGTGACAACTTGATAGTCCTCTAAAATTACAAATTTCCGTTTAATTTATGATTTTTTTATTAATTTTATTGTAATTTTAATTCGATTTCCAAGAATATTAAAAAAATATTGTTATTTTCAATTTTTAAATGTCATAGAATTAAATTTGAATATAATTAAATGTTTACTGTTATGTTATGACTCATAAAAAACAATAAAATAAAATGATTTAATTAAAATGATGTAAAAAAATAAAATATCTGGTTCTTTAGTTTATTTTCGAGAATATAATATAGATCATTAGAACAAGCAAATTAATCCAAAAAAAAAAATGTTTTTTAAATAATATTTGTTTACTTAGCAAAGCGGTATCTAAACGTTATGCTGTAACGAAATACTACAATTTTACACTGTAAGACCTTATATTCTAGACAAATCTCCAATTTTAATGATCATTATTGTCCAAACAGTCATTAAAACTCGATAATGACCTTTATTTACGTAATAATGATCAATTTTAAGTATCTATTTCAAGCATCATTATTTTTTAAATTATCAAATGAAATTGTGAAGAGGTCCTCAATTTTTCCCTCGCACTATTTACAGGGCCATCTACATTTGAATATTTTAAAAATTTCATCTGATTTTGACATGTTTTCTTCTTTCACATAAACTAAAAATGAGGAAAAATGGTTAGTATTCTAAAAATTCCTTAAAAATTTAGTAAAATACAATTTAAAAAAATTATTTTTTTGAATCAAAATGAATAAATATTCTATTCTGAACATTTTAATACTAATTCCCAATTTTGAGGTTAAAAATGGACGAAAAATGTTGAAATAAAAGCAACTAATAGTCAACTCTTCATTAGAATGAATGGAAATTGAAACACTGTTAGAAAAACAACTGATCAAGGAAAATATTTTTGCAATTATAAAAAAAAATATAAGGAAGATTTTTCATCCGAAATCTATTTATTAAAATATTTCCCACGTTTTGTATTATTTTTTTATTAAGAAATAATCTTTGAAATAGTTAATTTTCCTTTGAAAAATTATTTCTTTCATTCTCATGATCCTGCTATAACTTAGGCCTTGGCTCCGTGTTCCAGCAAATAAGTAGATATCGATTAAGAAAGTTTAGTTGATAAAAATTCCCTAACCCCCACTTATAGTGTTTCATTTTCATTAAGGCAACACAAATTCAAAAAGCATATATTTCATGTTTCATTTCAAAAAAATGGAATAAGGAGGAACACAAAAAAATCACTGCTCTTTTTAAAGAGTAATTACAATCTTTTCCTGTTCTTTGAAAACCATATTTTATGTCATCTCTAACTACAATATCATGTATTAAAAGCATTCCTTAATCTTATTACACCATGATCCAACAGTCTGAAAAAACTATATTAAAGGACACTATCCTTATAAGTTTCAACCAGAAGAGTTATTAATAAAAAAATGTGAATTTAGGCTTAGCATGGCCTAAGAAATTGAAAACGAATCTCTTGGGAACTTAATTACGACCACTTAATTTTGATGCAGCTAAAGGCATCAATGAGTTGCCAACATATTAGGCTAAAAATTATATGTTAGGAATCTTTTATTTCAAAATTTCAGACTTAAAGCTGACTGCACCTTAATTATTTATGTAAATATATAAATATCCGACATTGAAATTCCAGTTCTATTAGTTTTTTTCCAAGAATTTCAAAATATTAGGATATAATTTTCGAACTTTTATTGCCGATGGTGTGTCCCAACGTTAGTTTACGAATGAATCTTGAAATTGATATGGCCATGAAATGTTTTTTGGTGTTCTTAAATAAAGCTTTTTCTAATCAAACGAAATATTTGCACATGCATTCGAATTGTTTTCTTTAGCTGCATTTATTAACTCTTTGAAAGAAAAAAAAAAGAAACTGCCAACTTTTAAACCAGACAAGAAGAAACCACAAAAATGTCTTTTCTTTCGTTGGTGGGACAAAATATTATTCTTATTCGAACACATTTGAAATTGGGTCTGGAGACTTCATTTTTTTTAGTCGGAATCTAGTCTGGTGGTCTAATTTTTATATTTTGTTTGTGTTTTTTTTTTCTCCGTTCGCCCATTTGTCCTGTCTCGACAAAACATAAATTCATCCTGCTATACTTCTTTTCTTTTCTTTTCTTTTTTTTTAGACATAATAATAATAAAATCGTTGCAGTTTTTTGTTTAGCTTCTTTTTTATTTGTTTTGTTTGTGGTGCAACACAATATTTTTTCTTTTTTTAATAATGGTTTTCTTTTTGGGTAGACTAAACAAGATTTTTAAAGTTTCGTTCGTTCCCAGCAAATTCTCTTCTCTCACCTGCGGTTTTAACCCTTTTTTTTTTGTTGCACCCAACTTAAGGCGAAATACAAAAAACAAAAAAAGAAAAATAAATTTTATAATACGATGATCATGATGTGGTTCATGCCTTGTAGCTTGTTTAGCAGAAATTTGTTGCGTCAGTTGGATAGAAAAATGCGGGTCGCAAAATTCTTTTTTTTTTCAAAGTTTTAACTTGAATAAATTTCAAGGGTAAAGTTCTTATATATAGAAAAAAAAAGCCTCATATAGTTGCGAAGGTTTTTTTCTTTAATCACTGCAATATAAGGCTACGATCACACGACACCAAGTTGTTACTAAATCGATCGTGGTGATATATTGTATTTTGGTCAATCAAAAATTTTGTGAAATAGTTAAGTTGGTTTACCACACGACTCCACATGACTTATTTCAAGACTTATTTTCAGTCGGACTGAAAAAAAGTCTTGTCGAAACTCTAAAAATTGGACGAATTGGAAAATTGAAATAAGTCGAATGGAGTCGTGAGGTTACCTAGGAATTCGTTTGAAACCAAATCGAATTGCAAATGTATTACGATTACTTTTTCGATACAAATTGTATCAAATCGAATTACACGATTCCACTCCTGAAGTCCTATTCTCTTAACTTAATCGAGTGAATTCGTATCCTTCTTATTCGTAAAGGTTTAAGATATCGTATTCTCGTGACAAGTGTTTCGTATAAAAAAGAGGTAAGTATAAAATCATGAAACTTGAATATTTTACTTCAAATTTTTGCACTAAGGGTAACTCCTTGAAGTTTTAAATTTTATATGTAATTAGTCAATTTTCAAAAAATTACTAAATTCAAAAATATTGCAAAAGAAAAAAAAACACATTTCCGTAACCAAGAATTAACTTTCCGCTGGTTAAACCCAGTTGAGTAGTCTCCGTATTCTTGAGTTACGAATTCACTCGGATAAGGACGAATCAGAATATTGATTTTGTAAAACTTGAAACGATTTAAAATAGATGCGTTTTTTTTATCGGGGTCTAGTTTTAGGTCTGCTTCATAACATGTAAAAGCAACAACAACATAACACAAATAATTATCAGGGTCATGGCATGAGACCCCGATAGATTTTAGTTACGTAAAATTGCAAGAGATGGCATAGCCATCGTTTTCCATAATAAATGTAGATATCGTACTATAAATGTCATAATTAATTTCATAAATTCGTGAAAAAAATTATTTTTTAATATCATTCAATAAAGATATTTGAGAATTTGCTATTATTTATTTTATTTCAAAAATGATCGCAAAAGTTGAATATTTTTCAAAGAAAATTTTTTTTTCTTCTCGAGACCCAGATCGTTTTTTTCGAAATAGACCCAGACCCTGATGAAAAAAACACACCGATTAATTCCGTATACTAGTAAAGTCGATTGAGTTCGGGAATAGACACCACACAGCAGTTCTCGGTTCTTCACAATTATTTTATTTTCTTTTGCTTACAAAAATCCTTGATACTGATTTTTATGCGGAAATGAATGTGAAAAAAAGAAAGAAGTACAAATTAAAAATGGGATTCTTCGAGGCTGATTTGGATTACAAGAATTAGAAAATTATAATTATTTCTCTTACAATTGATTTTCTATCATTCTTTTTTATTTCTTTATTATAATTTCATATTTGCAAGGCGTTTTTTTTTATTTTTTAATCTATTCTTGTTTTTTTTTTTTCTTTTCTTATTCTTATTCTTTTTCCACAATTCTTATTCTTATTGTTTTTTGTTTTTTTTTTGCATACTCACAACTACATAAATAATTCATTTTATTCCATATGTTTTTTATTCCAATTTTTTTATTTATTTTCATTTTTTTTTTTAACTTTTGTTTTGTATTAATCCATTCTTGTTGTGGTTTTTTTTTTTTTTTTTAGTTTGACCTTCAAAATCCGGTTCCGTTCCAAAGATCCATAAGAACATCGTTAAGAATCTAGTTTTTTTTTTTTTTTTTTGCTTTTTGCATTAGTATTCAGCCAATATTAATTTAAATCCATAAATATCCCCTCTATTTTTTCATAACATTATATTTTTTTTTGTTGTAAGCAAAACAACCCCTTCCCCTAAATCAAAACGCATGCGTATTTTAATATGTAAGGAAAAAAAAGAAATTTCCCTTTTCCAAGAGTTTTTGGTGTAATAAAGTAAAAACTGACCATGGTGTTTTCGACGTCATTACAATTCAGCTAATTATTTATGAAGCTGAATAAAATTCAATTAATCAAGTATATATCGTAAAAAAAAAAAATAAAACTTACACACGAATATTTTGACGCTTTTTAAAGTGGGCAAAAAAAAAGTAAAAAAAAAAAAGAATATAATTTTCATTCAAATTTTTCAAGTTTAGAAACGAAAACCCACATAATATGAAGAAGAAAAAAAAAACAAGTTCTCAAAATGGCAACATAAGAATATATTCAAAAGAACTAAGTAAAAACCAACGAGATTTTTCATTCTATATGCAAATCCAAAATGATAATAATAATAATTGCATAATTTTTCAATAGCGTGAGAAACCAACTGGAAACATTCGAGGTAACCTGATGTATTCGCACTTCCTTGTATTACGAACGAAAATGAAAAGGGTTATTCAATAGGTTTTGATAGAACTTCTGATACTACATTTGTGGGCTTATCATATCGTATGACATATTTTGATTTAAGATTTTGGCATACAAACCTACAAGATCCAGCTAATGCAAGAATTAAGACTAAATGATTATTTATTGAGTCGCTAATTGGGCTCTTGAACAACTGTAAAATGACCCAAATTTTGATCGAAAAAATTTGCTTCAATGATGAAAGCTCATTTCTGACACGTCAAGAAACAAAATTGTTCTATTTGAAATGAGGAGTCTATTGCAGTATGTAACAGCTTAGTATGCGTCTTATGTTGGTGGTGTTATCGGTCTTCATTTGATGTCAAAATGAGAAAGGAGCGCACGTTAGAAATGAATGATTAATATGTAGATAAAAATTAAATGCAGTTGAATTTGGTAATAACAATTGAGAGGTTTAAGAAAAGCAGTCGTAAAGATTTGAGAATATTAGAAAAAAGGCAAGTGAACAGACTAGTAGAGATAGTGTTGAATGGTTTAGTTGGTTAAGACCTCGACCTCGCCTCTAGAGACTGGATGAGACACGGATTCAAAACCAGGTCCTCATATAAATATTTCTTTCAAAGTTAAGATAACATTTACTTCGTTTACATGGCGATTTCAGAATTGACTTGAGATCGACTTGAAATTCAACCCGAGTTTTTTATCTTTACCGGATTGAAAAATTGACTTGAAACCAACATCAAATCAACGTCAATTTCAAAGACTCTTTTTTAGGTTATGTTTCCCCTCTTTTCATACTCCATTTAAAATTTTCAATTCGATTTGAAGTCGATCTGGGTTTACATGCAAATTTCAAGTCGATCAGAAAAATTTTTGTGATCGGATTGACTCAAGTCGATTTGAAGTCGATCTGGGTATACATGCACGATATCCGGTCATGTAAACGAAGTAATTGATCTCAAGGAAATTTAGTTTCAACAGGATCGAGTTACATACCATAACTACAACAATTTTCAACGATTCAATCATTTCTTGAATTAGACTTGCCCATTGACCGCCTAGATCTTGTGTTATTGATGAAATTGGAATTGTCAGAAAATTGCCTCTAAATACTGCATTCTGTGAAAGGTAATCATGGCATCATTAATGGCATCGAATGATATTTAAAATAATAAAAAAAAAATTCATTGGTACTTGACTTTTTTTTTCATTCCATTTTAAAGTTGGATAACCCTTTATTGACAAAAAAAAGACAATAGAGAATAATGCTAATAGTTTCATCTCGTTCTATTGACCTTGATTTTATATTAAACGAAAAAAAAAAAGAATGCATAAAAAAATTATGTAAATATGACGTCAGAATTTATGTAAAGAAAAAAAACATTCGAGAATTTAGAAAAAGAAAATAATGAGATTCAAGAAAAAAGAATAAATTTTTTTGAGTTTTCCAAATAGGGTGGCGGAGGACCATCGACCTGGTCGAATGAACCACATTTTAGAGTTTTCTTTTTTGGTTGAATTGATTACCCTAATTTTATTTCTCATCCATTTCTGTTCCCTTTTATGGACCTTTAAAGGTCACCATTCATTTTTCCTGTCATGGTAATTTTTTTCCATTTAAGTGGGTTTACAAAAGATGAGACTTGCAAATACACCTATCTAACCCCCGCGATATACACGGCACTCGAATTACACGATTTCGATTTAAAACAGAATACTTTTTCTTATTTTTGTTTTTAATATTTTATTATTGATTCGAATTGCACGTTTTCGAGTTACACGATTTTTTGCAGAACCTATTTTTAGTGTAAATTCGAGGCATAGCAAAAGATTAACATTAAAAATTTGAGTGGAATTCGTTTATAATATAAAAAAAAAATAAATCCGACACCCTTTTTGGAGGACCACTTATAAAAAAAAAAATTTGAACTTTGATCTTCAATATACGTTAAAACGTACTTCAAACGATTGGAAGTGGGATAAATGACGTCTTTTTTTAGATACTAATGCCCTTAATTCTAGTCTAGCAGTAATGGATATGTTTTAAATGTTAAAGAAGAAGATATTACCCAAAGCCTTCTTGGTATCTAATCGGGCCAATATATAGACGAGGATGACGTCCTAAATTTCAATGCATGAAAAAGGGAAATAACTATAGGACAGAAAGATTAAAAGATAAAAATGTATTTCTCTTGGTTTAATCGTTTTTTTTCACGATGAGATTAAAGACATAACTGTCATCTACATGTTCGCCTGATAAGATCTCAAGAAGACATTTCTTTATCCTAATTTCAGATTGATCTAACATTAAAGATTTTCCTAATTTAATAACACTATGTAAACCAAAGCCTTACAAAGGACTTTTCAGTTCACTTATGTAGTTCCCTACGAATCTCATCTACTATTTACGACTTATAGGCACTTCGTTTTACCTAATTTCATTCAAATATTACAACAAATCATGTAAAATTAAATAATAATCAAAGAACTGTTTTCTTATCTTTAGATTTATTTGAATGGAATTTATAGAAATTCCATATTTTGATTTAATCTTTTTTTATTAGCTCAACTTATTAAGTCACTTTCTATTGTTTTTAATTATTTTATTACAAAACAAATAAGCGATTATCTTTGAGTTGAAATAGAAAACTAGAAAAAGCTTTATAGTTTTAGTATTTGTTCTATTTTAAAGTAAGTTTGTTGGAAAATCCAGAGAAAGTGCCAAAGCCCAAGGTTAACCCTTATAGGTGCAAGTAAGTAACACAATTCGAAGTTTACATGATAATACTTAATAACATAAATCTAATAACCACTCTCATCGTAACTGTGTTTGCAGAAGAACATTTAACAACTGGAAAAACAGTTTGACTAACCCTCAAAACCTTAAAAATGTCGCCAACCCCTAATAAAACAGAAAGGAATAAAATAAAAAGACCACACGTAAGTTTTAAATGGATAGGCAAGGATACACAAAGATCCTCGGAAGTACAACCGCATGAACCAAGATATTAAAAGGAATGGGAAAAATGGGAAGATGGGAAAATCAGCAGAAGAATAGAAAATAGGTGAGAAGAATCGAATCGTTAGAATTTACGAATAGAGCTTCTCATGTGCTTGTGAAAATTTTAGGGGCATTACTATCAAAACAAATTTGCCTACAAATTTGACAAGCCCATGAGAAGCTCTATTCAAGACAATTCGATTTAAATCCCAGAATAGTTCGTGCTGATTGCCACACTAACAGTAAGTCGATTCTAAATCCGTATAAATCGTAACAAAAAATCAAAGTTCAACAAAACGAGTAAGAAATAGCTGTAAAACCAGATTTCCGAGTTTGCGGACTGACGAAACTTTTTAATTTAATTAAAGATGTTTAATTACTTAATTTTTAAAAAAATATTTTTCGAAATGTGAGTTAATATTTGTTTTTAAAAAAAAGACCATGTAACCTCTTCACACCGAAGAACTGAAACATCTTTGCTATACATATACGACAAAAAATTGGGAACAGGTTGAATGATTTGGGGTTTCCGAACAAACCGATTAAGGGCAAAGATCCTGACCAAGTCTTATGGATGAGTGAAGTGATCAGGAGCCATGGCCTTTAATAAGTTATATAAAAAGTGACGAGTAAAGCGGTGTAAAGTCTATGAGAAGATGTAACGACTCCAGCCCCAAAGCGATGAATGATAAAACTATAGGACCTCTGCTAGAAAATATGTTCCAATAGTGACCGACTTTATCTACATAATTCTACATTCTATAAATATATAAAATTTCGTGACGATTTTTAAGGCGGTAATTAAGGGACCCTGGACAGGTTTTCCATCTAATACGAATTTAACAACAATATTTAAACTGACATCGAAATAATAAACTATGTTTTATTTAAATTGAAAAATAAAATCCAATTTAAATTTTCTTGGAAACAAATTTAAATTTATATAAATATATAATTTTATAACCCACTGTAATTAAACTGAAACCACTTTTTTCCTATACGATTTTTATTCACCTGTGGCTGTGAATTTTTGTCTAGCCTAGAATGACAGTTCAATTCGCCGCATATATTTTCTCACACACATTCACATCAATCTGTTCTTCATTCTAGCTTTTTACCATTAATAATTACATTGCTTTCTTAATTTTTCAAAGAAAATTTTATAAAACAATCATTTTCTAATCAAAATTAATAAATATATAAAACTTTAATTCAAGAAAATTATTTAAAAAATTAATAAATAAAATTTCCCTCCCACACATATGCATCTTCATATTTTATATCGCAATATTAAAATGTTTCGTTAAATTTAGTTTTTTTTTTTTTTTTTGCTTACCTCTATCATTGCCCTCCATTTTTTTTTTGTTGTTTTCCTTTCTGATGTGGCCGCAATTTCTGTTTTAAATTTTATTGGTTTTGAATGCAAGAAAAAAAAAAATTTTTTGTATGAGAACTTTTAAACTTTTATTTCTTTTGTTTAATATTTTTATTCTATGTAATTTGAAACAATTGAAAAAAGAAAACAAACTAGGTTCATAGATTTTTTTTTTTGTGAACACTTATTTTTATTTCACTTTAACAAAAAAAACAAACAACAAAAAAAAAACGTTAACTTTAAAATTCACTTCACACTTATTTACTATTTTATTTTTTCCGATATTTGCTAGCAAAATTTAATAATTATTTAATTAAATAAAAAAAAAGAAATGTTTTTTTCAAAAAACTAAAAAAAAAAATACGCATGCACACATTTCTAAACAAATTTTGGGATTAAAAATTATTGCATACACATACACGAAACTTCACCAATCCATTTGCGATTTTTTTGGAGATTTTCGCATACATACAATTTCTTAACAGTAAAATAATTTACAAGCGAAAATGAAAAAAAAAATCAACGAAAAATCTAGCTGTCAGTGACTTTCGAGGTCGATGAACCTATTTTCTTCTCTTTTTTTTCTTTTCTTTTTTCAATACTTCGTTTTTTTTTTTTTTATTTCTCTTTCTTTCTTTTTTTCTTGAAGACAATTTTTGTGATAAACTTTTTTTTTTTTTTTTTTTTTTCAAACAAAAATTTTTTCACAATTATTTATTAAAATTAATTACAAATCATTTGGAATATATTTATTTAATTTTTTTCTAATAGATTTTCATTTAAGAAAATGAAATTTATCATAGTTTTTCACAGCAAATAAAAAAAAAAATACAATTTTAAGTACGAGGAAAAAAAAACAACGACAATTTCCCTCTCACTCGAAACCAATAAGAAAAAAAAAGAAAAGTATGTTTCGCTTTTACAATTTAGTTACTATGTTGGCCGTTTCGTTAATATGTTAGCAGCACTATCAAGAAGGAAATTTTTCGAATTTATATTTTACATATTTTATATTCAATTATTATTTAAACATAATTTTATTAAAATACTAATAAAAATGTTTTTCTTTTGTTGTTTAAAATTTATAAACTTATATTTATTAATAATAAATTAAAAATAAACAAAATTTCAATTCTATAAAAATTTTTGAATATGGCAATGCTTTTATATTTTGGGTAATTTTAGTAAAATGACAAATAATGACAGCACACATGTAAACAAACAAGTGAGGGTGGAATTTTGTTTTTCTTTTTCGTGTCGGCATGTATTCCAAGAAATTAAATTGAATTAATTCAATTAAGAAAAGAAACTATTAAACAAAATAGAAATTTCAGAAATGTAATTAAATTATTCAATCAACATTTTTATAGTAGTTAAGTTTTTTTATGTACAAAAAAGTATAAAACGTGAAAATCAATCAAAAAAAAAAAAAACGCAAAAAAATGTTACCGCGACTTTGTTTTAGATTTAAAGTGAAATATTTGTGCCTCGCAATTATATCGATTATTATTTTAGATTTTTTTGGAGCCTTTACTCATATCTTCGAATTGGATTATTATAGGCTTTTTAGGTATCCGCTTTATGGTGATGTCTTACGATATGCGCATCAGCAACGTTTTAATCAGGAAATCGAAATTGAACCAATCAATTTATATAATTATTCGTTTTTAAGTGATTGTCGTGCCAAATGTTTTGAAGAAGGGACACCGATTAGTCCACAATTAGTATTTATAATAAAATCAGCAATGAAACATTTCACCAGACGAACAGCAATCCGTAAAAGTTGGGGCTATGAAAACCGATTCTCGGACGTTGTAATACGTACCGTATTTCTGTTGGGAATTAGTGATAATCGTGAATTACAAAAACATATTGATATTGAATCCCAACAATATCATGATATTGTACAAAGTGATTTTTACGATACATATTTTAATAATACAATTAAAACAATGATCGGTTTTAAATGGGCAGTCAAATATTGTCCGAGATCGCGTTTTTATATGTTCGTCGATGATGATTTTTATGTTTCAACAAAGAATATTTTACGTTTTATACGAAATCCAGCTAAATATCCAGCATATTTAGAAGATGCCGATGAAACATTACGAAAATTAGCACGTAAATTGAATAATTCAGATTTTCGTAATGCATCAGTTAATTTAGAATTGAAAAATGAAGCACAATCAATTGTTGCGAAAGGTATTAATTCGGTAGATCATAAAAATCATTTTCATCGTTTAGAAGAGTTCATTGCAAAAGGACCGAATGCCATCGAAAAGCAACCGGAACGTCAAAAACGACGACGCAAAAAAAGACATTTACTCGACATGGAATTACCAATGGATGTGAAATTATTTTCCGGTTTCGTTTTTGTATCATCACCGCATCGTCATAAATCAAGTAAATGGCATGTAACTTTAGATGAGTATCCATTCCATTTGTGGCCACCTTATGTAACGGCCGGTGCTTATATTTTATCACGTGAGGCACTAATCGAAATGTATTATGTTAGTATGTATACAAAACATTTCCGATTTGATGATATTTATCTGGGAATTGTCGCTTTAAAAGCTCATATTGAACCACTTCATTGTGAAGAATTCTATTTCCATAAAGCCATATATTCTGGACCGCAAAGTTATCGTTATGTGATCGCTTCTCATGGTTATGATAATTCCGAGGAAATGGTACGTGTTTGGACTGAAACAAAATCAGCTGGACATGCTTAATTTTTTTTTCGTATTATTTAGTTTAATTAGTCATTTTTGTAGGAATTATTATAAAAATATATATAAAAAAAAACTTATGTAACATTTTGAAACGATATTTTTTACGTTTTTTCTTGTGCCTTTTTGGGTAAAAATGAAAATTGTTCTAAAAAAAAAAAAATACTCGTTATAAACTTTCAAAATTTGAATTCACTTTTTTTTCTCGTTTGTTCTTTTTTAAAATATATATCAACATTTTAAACTTTTTAAGATTATATTTACTAGAAATTTGAAATTTATAAAAATAAACTATTAAAATTTTATTGAAGTTTTTATTTTTCTTCTTAAATGCGGTTTTTTAAAAAAATATTTGCTACAAAATACTTGAAAATCTTCGCCATTATAATTAGTACTACCTCATCGAATTGAAAAAGGAAATATAAATTTCCCTTCCTTCTTGTTTGTAAGAAATGTCAAATTGTATTTTTGTTTTATATTACTTTTTTTTTTTGTTTCTAATTTGAATAAAACTAATTTTAAAAATTTCTATAAACAAAAGGAATTAATTACAAACCTTTTATAATATTATTTTTAGGTGAATACACTTTATTTTGGTTTTGTGATACTCGTAAAACATGTTTTATTCTAAAAATGAATTCTTCAACAGGTGGATTTATTTCGTTGACACTTTTTCTTTCTTTTTAGTTTTTCTTAAAACAAAATTTTAATTATTTATTTTTAAAAATTCTAAAAGATATTTTTAAATATTTTATGATTTGTTTTATATTTACTTTTTGTTATATGAACACGAAAATCGAACTTTTTGATGAAGAAACACAGTTATGAGAAAAAGTACGAACATTTTATATATATAAAAAAAATGAAAATTTGTTGAGTTTTCTTTTCGTTTAAAGAAAAACTTGAAGTTTTTTTAATATTCAGAACAAGAAAAAAACATTAATTTTTTGTTTCCTAATTGAGTTTACCCGACACTTTTCTGCTACGAAGAATTGTGAAGCAGGCAAATAAACTTTCTTAATACAAAAAATTCCATTAAACTTCCTGTTTTTTGTGCTTTCCGAAAACAAATTATTTGATAAAATATTTTAATTTATCAAATTTACACATTTTATTAAAGTACTATTTAAATCGACTTCTAGAATGTTTAAAAAAACAAATACTTAGTTGCTATAACAACACAACGAAAAAAACTTAACCCAAAAAATTGTTTCAGCCCCCATCTTATCGAAAATCTAAAAAGAAAATCAATTTTAAATTTAATAAAATTAAAAGATTATTATTTAATATTATAATTACTTACGTTTATTTATTTTTTTTATAGAAGTTTATATTTATTAAAACAATACAAAAAAAAATGTCCGAACATGGTGCTGTTCTTCAATCTTACAATCAAGAATTAGTTAAACGTAAAAGCATGATTTTCTTAAATTTAAAAAATTACAAAATTTATATTTTTCTAGATATTGAACATTTAAAATTGCAACGTGATAAAATAACGCAATCAATTGAGGAACAAGAACGGGAAAAATCAAAAGTTATTCGATATAAAATATTTTAATTTTCAAAATTGATTTACCTTTTTTTTTTCTTTTAGATTTTAGAAGATATCGAAATTTTAAATAAACGCCTTTCATTAATTAATAAGAATTTAGATGATAAAATACGAATTCGTGATGAATGCGAAAAGACTTTAACACAAGCCGAAACTGGATTAACAAAAGTAAATATAAGTTTAAGAATTCTAATTCAAATTTAATTTCCAATTTATTTTCATTTCCAGATTATAGAAAGTTCACAAGTTTTACTAACACTTGTTCAACGGGAAGCCGGAAGTCTTAATTATTAATTAGAAATTGCAATTTTTTTTTAAAGAAATTAAAGTAGAAATAAATATATACTAAAATATAAATACGTTTTTTCAATAAATCGTAATCCCAAAAACCAAATTAGAAGGAGATTGTGTATCAACACAAGTCAGACTCCTTTAATAACTTATTTTATGGGATTAGTCATGAAAAGGCTTACAAATTTTCGAACTGATCCAAATCCCTTGGGAAAACCAAAGAATAAGAAGGGTGTTCTGTAATAAAACGATCTAATATGAGTCAGAAGTGTGATTCCTTTACTTATCTGACGAGATTAGTCATGAAAAGGCTTACAATCATCCCAATCCTTTGTTTAAGAGTTAATTTATGATAGAAATATTGGTTATTCCCTATATGTAGAGCCAGCTCAAAACGTGTACACTTATTGCACTGACAGGGCGCCAAAATTAAGCAAAACTAGCGTTCTCGAAAGAAAGCATATTTAAAACAGCCATCAAAATGATATTTTCAAATGATAAGTTGCAACATATTGCTGACAAGGATCTAGCCCGAGGTGAAAGCACCTACAATCAACTGATACGGTGTGTCAAATAGTATTTTGAAGGGAAGTAAAATGGCTTGTTTATAAATCGATACTTATTTGCTTGCGATCAGCTACTACCAGCATATCTATTATATAAAAACGTTTCCTCCGCAAATCAATTATAAATAATTGTATGCATACTGATAGGCGAATCCCTTTATAATATAAAATAGTTTTTAATTAAAGTGTGCATACTTTTAGGCGAATATATTTAAGGAAATACTTTTAAAAATCAATTTAAATATAACTCACAAATTCAAAACGAAGAATAGAAAATTTAGCATCTTGCAATTTACAATTTATTTTGTACAAAAATTTCGAAGTTTTGTCCGAGCACCCAAAGTTATGCTCCAAATTTCATAAAAAAAAAATCCGAATTTTGTTCGGCAGCTACTCGAAGTTGTAATCGGATTCAATTGTTCTTTCATTGAAAAAATGTTTCATGCTAAATTTCATTGAAATCGGTCCATAAATAATGTTACAATACCCTGTAATGTAAAAACACAAAAAAACGAATTTTTGTTCGGTGGGTGGGTACCCGAAGCTTTAGTCCGATCAAACCAAACTTCTGATAAAATGATTCTCAAGAGGAAAAAACCGCACTTACCAATTTTCGTGGAAATTGCTTCAAAAATACGGCCGCAATCTTGTACACGACAGACGGACATTGGATAAAAATGATTGCAAACGATTTAGGAATCTTATAAAATGTGGAGATTTGCATCGATCATGATTCCAGTAACTTATATACTTCGTATAGAAGTTAAAAATACCTTAAAGAATCACTATAATCAGCTTCTTACAATACTATTCATCTTCCTTCGTCAGATAAGCATAGTCTCTAAACTAGGTTGCTTACCTTGCAACTTGTTTTTTTTTAACGCGTACTACGTTTGAGCATGTCTTCTTGAACGTGCTCGTTGCCCCAACAACTATGCCCATATTTGCATTTATGAGAACAAACCCCATAATCCTCAAAATCCACTTTTTCGATTTCTGTTGTGAAATACCAAATTCCTATTTTATCGACAAAGACAATCGAGTCGAGAAACCAAAAAACGGGCCCACAGGAATCAATAAAAACCCGTTGATTGGGAAATTCATAGTTTCTTTTTTTTTTAAATATAAATAAAATTTATTTTTTTAAAGTTTGTTTTATGTTTTTCTACAACGATTTTCTTATTTATTTTGTATTTTTTTTCTTTTTTGTTTTTTAATTTTCTTATAAAAACAAAACCCGAAAAGAAAATGTAAAAAAATAAGTGAAATAATTTTCCTAACATTTAAAAAATTTAGTTTAAATCTAAATTTCTAATATTTTTTTTTTCTTCTTGTAAAATTTTCCATCGTTTTAAAAACTACAAAAAATGTTTTTAAATATATTTTTTTTTTTTTGTTTTTCCATCCAAAAAATTTTTTATTTAATTTTTAAATACAATATTTTATTTTATTTTAATAAAAAAATATAAATTAATTTTTTTTTTTAAATATTATTTAAGAAATAAAGAAAAAAAATTTTTTTTTATATAAATATTTAATTAATATAGAATTATTTTCTTTTTCTTCGTTTTGGAGCAAATTTTTCAAATGGCGACAAAAAACAAAAAAAAAAATTATAAAGGATCAAAAAATAAAGTCGGAGAAATTTTTTAGTCTCGACACAACAAAAACACAAAAAAAAAAAAAACGGATTTAGTTTAAATTATTTTGCTTCATTTTTCTTTCCTAAAAATGAATGAAAAAGAAAAAAATAGGAAAATTAAAAATCAACAAAAAATTCTTATTATTTAAAAAAATATTACTAATATGATTTAATTTGGATCTGGCGATTGTTTTCAGACACAAAAAAAACAGGGATACGTACATCCTGTCCTCTCGCGCTTGAACTAACTCTAATAAACAAGGACCTGGCACTAAATACTTCAAAAAATCAAATCAGACTAATATACAAATAATTAAACAAGGACTGAAAAATAAATACTTAAGAATGCCAACCAACCCGCTCCCTCCCAAGAGGGAAGCAAAATAGAAATAAGAAAAACATTTGGATACAAAATCCTTACATTCGTCAAACAAGGACAAGAGAAGATATGTTGATGAGATTTGGCACTCCAATTTGTCGCCATTCTAGAGTTTACCATATACAAAGCTTAAGACGCGAAATTAGGCTCATTATTTCAATACAATCCTGCTTTATTTATGTAAACAATTTTTAGTAGACCAATAAGGATTTATATTCTTTTGATGGTTGTCCTAACATGGTAAACGAATTACAACACAATTTAGTGATTAAAATTTTATAAAGTCTTTTTTATAACTGAATCGAAAACATCAAAATAATATATGGTCCTTTTTTCAATAATGCAGAAACTCCAGTTGAACAGTAGCAGATGTCGTTTTCGTGAGTCAAACCTTGGAATGGTGGCTATTAACTTCTACTTTTTGCTGGACAACAAAATGCAGCTTAACATTAATACACGCGGTCCTTAAGCTTAGTACGCTGTTGAAACTTAATCGAATTTTCCATACAAATTTAACACCATGCTGAAATTTCGCCGCTGAAATTTTGCTAGGTAGTACGTTGTTCGATGTTAAAAACATGTGAAAAGTTGCTTTTATGGTTGTTGTCTCCAATATAGTCTCCACTTATTTTACCATCATTTTTATTGTTCGGTAGATTTTAAACCTAGTAAAAAGTTGACAGATTGAATTTCCTTTAAGTTTTTTGACGGAATTAATTTGAATGCTGTGTTTCGATTGGTTTTTGGACTACAAAATGAAATTTTATGAGGCCTTAGACGTTTATCAATTCTATTTCTCCACAAATTTTTTCTCTTAAATTTTTGCTACGATTTAAATGTACCTTTTTGGAGATCGCGTTAAAATTAAGTTTTGCTTAAACAGCATACTAAGCTTTAAGGTCGGTAGATATATAAAACTGAATACGGTAGAAATAACAAAACAGTTTTCCGAATGCTGAGGTTGATTAAGCCAAGGTGTTTGATTTTAACTCAAGCAAAAAAACATTTGCTGCTTGCATTAAGGAATGTTAAAAATAATAAATAATTATGCAGAATTTCGACAGAAGAGAGCATTAAAAATGCTTCAACATATCCGATCTGAAGGGACATAGAATTTCCATGATGAACGCCTATTCTGGTGGCAATTTGAATAGATTTTACAGAACAGAAATCTACTTGTTTCAATTCCCCCTCGTCATAAACCTTCATTTGTTTATGATAAACAATAAATACAATTGATATTTATCAAAACTAATTACTTGCATTAAAATTATTGTAAATAAACACCTACAGCTCGACCATCCTGACAATACAAGCCTAGCACAGCTGACCTCACGGATATAACACAGGACAGTCATACGAGTCTGTAGTTAGGCACAACACCATACAATAAAGTTAACTACAAATAATTACAGGAGTCACACATTTTCTTACCAAATTCCTGATTTATAGGAAATTTGAGAAAAAAAAAATGTAAATATTGTCAGTTGATGGACCTGACCTGACCTGACCAGACTTCAAGGAAAAACAAAAACAAAAACAAAAAAAAAAAAATTACAATCCCGGACCAAAATTAAATCACATATAAATATTTTAAAAAAAAATAAATATAAATGAAACAAAAAACTAGAAAATCTAATAAATGCTTTTTAACAAAATTCGCCATTTTGTTTTTTTCCACATATCAGTTTTACTAAAAAAAAAAAAAAAAAAAAAAACTCGACTTCAATGTGGAGGCAAAAAAAAAGAAACATTATTCTTCATTTTGTTTTCTTTCTATCATTAAAAAAAATTATATGTTTTTATAAATATTTTAGTGTTTTAACAGACAAAAAAAAAATACACCCGTTCCCCTTCTCTGCCAAAAGATTCATGTTTTTTTTTTCTTTACGCTGAATAAAAAATCACGTGAAAAAAATTCCCGCTAGCCAAAGATACAAATGAATAAAGATTTCCAAAATTCAAGAATCTTTTTTTAGCACGAATTATCTAAGATTTAATTAAATTAATTAATTAGTTATATTATGGTAAGCTGTTGAAAAGCTTCAAAATACAGAGTTCTGCCATAATTCGAGGCACAGATGTAAAATGAGGGGAAAAAAAAATAAAAATGGAAGTATTTAAAGGAAAATTTCAAAATTTCTCATTCCATTGTACAACATTTAAATCTAAGAAAAAAAAAATAATGAAAATGAGTATCCTTAAATCAATTTTAAGTGTGCAGTTTTTTTTTTCTTCTAATTTAAAACAATTTTTAATAACAAAAAAAAAAAAAAAGTATGGCGGCTTTTTCTATGGAAAAATTGTCTCGCTGTTGTCCGCGGGTGTAAAAAAAAAAAAAAAAATAATAATCACCACCCACAAAAAATAAATAAATGTATGTAAACTTTTTCCTTTAAATTTTTATTATAATTTAAGTTTCCTTATTTTTTCTTTCCCTTGAAATAAAAAAAAAAAAATAAAGACGAATATTTGTGAAAATACAAAAAAAAAAAAAATAAAGAAAAGTGGAAAATTTTTCTTTTAAATTTTCCACCACAAATAGAAAAAAAGAAAATTAAAAAATTTCTTTTTTCCTTTCTCTTCCCCTCTCCCCCTTTCTCTCTCCTCACACACATCTTTCTCTAAACAATTATCCATCCATCCCCGCGCCCCCTCCTACAATCTACCATCATTCCGATATCTCGATCTTCCTCACTGATTAGGACATTCGTTTGGTGTTGCTTTCTTTTTATTTCCAGTTTTATGTTGTGGCTGTTGTCCAGTATTAGTATTACCTTCTTCCTCTTCGGTATCTTCTTCTTCTTCGTCCTCTTCTTCCTCCTCTTCATCATAATCATCATCGTCATCATCATCAACAATATCACCAGTATAATAGAGAACAGCTTTTGGAATAATTCTGGCTCTTAAGAAATGTCCAATTTCAAAATCAGTTGCTAAAATCTTTAGGAAAAAAGTTTGATTATTAAATTTTGAAAAAGACCAACCAAAATGAATGCGATTAAGAGGAGACTAAAGGAGCCACCGCCTACATACAGTCAATGTTACATGACAAGTAATATTGACGATGGAAATTGCCTCCAACATGTAACAAAATGAAGAGTATCCAAACGTATCAATCGTTACTTGAAACACGAGTCATTCAAGTAACATTGACAAGTAACAGTGTGAACGCGTGTGTAGGCTGGGGCTCCCCTCTTTATACACTTACACCTTGAGATTCTTCATCAATTTTATCTTTATCTTCAGATACTTCTGGTGGATTAAAGAAATTGAAAAAAGAATCATTTGGAACTTGTTTTGTTATAGTTCTGACAGCACCACGTTCCTTATGCTTTTGCTTCTTACGAATTGTTTTAATTGTTAAATTCATTCCTTTCTCCCAATTAATATTACAACCCTAAAAAAAAATCAAAAGAATAGATGTTAACAAAAAAGGGTAACTGGGAAAAGTAGTTCTTTTTACTTACAGTGCATTTAAATATTTCTGGTCCTTCAAATCCAAACGGATAATCTTCATCGACGGATGTTTTTAGGAAGTATTGTTTCGTAAGAATTAGATTTGAGAAATATTCATTTGGTTCGAAATGGAATTCTAATGTGTAAGACTGGAAAAGAAAATCAGAAAAAAAATAAAATGTTATAAACTTTTATAATTCATATTTTGGATGGCGCGTTCTTAGATTGATGACAAAATAATGACATTGGTTCAAAGCTCAATTGATGTTTACTAATGGCACAAGAGAGATTGTGCTGGAAATTGTTGAAACCATGTATTTCGATTGAGACAAAATCGTATGGAGGAAATGTATTGCTATGCTTTTTTTCCGATACCAATTTGGTGGTTCAACGATTCACCACTTCAGAATTCATAGAATCGTAAAAGTGTTGAGTTTTTCATTGTAATAATATTAAGACAGACCACATACAAGTTTGTGAACATTCGTCAAAAATTACTGAGATCTGGAGGCTCTGAAACATTTGATCCTTTTTTCACACCACCAGTTTCCAATTTATTTCAGATCTCTGCAAAACTTGTTTAATTGTGTACATTTTTCGATCAAAAGAATGTCATGAAAATTACATGTTTCGCATAGAAAATCCCAAGTGACGGGGGATAATGGTCCTGGTGCTAGGAAAATGACAAAAGGTCATCGACCAATATAGGCAATATTTTGTTTAATAAAAAATATCGCCTTTCACTCACACAGGAAAAAAAAACGAAACGACTTTTAGAAACATTTTATAAAAGCTTTTAAGAGAAAAATCATTCAGATTCAAATTTTCCACAACCGTAAAACTATGTAACCGGTCTTACGATGACTTGGCAATTTAGCAATTCTTTTAAAGAATTAAAAATCATAATCCGGACAATTTTACAGAACACAGATTTACGACAATTGATTTGTTTCCAACTCACATCAATCTCAAATCAAAAAGAAGACATTTTTACACATTTTCCTTTCGAAATTCTACTTAATTCGATTTCTATAAACAAAAATGTAGTTTTCTGTAGTATGCTACCTAGTAAAAGTATTGTAGGCAACAGTTGCAAATAGAAAACATTAATATTGCACCACAATTCTCCAATTGAAATCATCATATTATCAAAGTGATTCCAAATAAAATAATAGAACAAGTGCGAAAATGTATATCGACAGGATTAACACAAAACATAAACGTTCTTCCTTCTTCTTACCATTGGATTATCAGAATATACAATTTTAATATCATGTAATTTCTTTAATACAGGCTCATCATGTTCCTGTACCATTTCAGATAATAATTCTGTACTACGAAATATTGTTAACCAAAAATCTGGTACACCTTTAACATCATCGGGATATTTTGCTGTAAGATTCCTGCAAGAGAAATATACAAGAAGAAAAAAAGAAAAAAAAAACTTTCATATAATAATTATTTTAAAAAATTTTCTCTTTTACTTATTATACTTCTTGATTTTTAATGATATATCTTTCATTTTTTCAGTCATTTCTTCTTCTTCATCGTCCGATTTCCAATTAGCTTCTTCTTTGGACGGTTCTAGCTCACCAGCAACAATTGATTTTCTTTTATCAAATAATGGTTGATAACGTTCCTGATATTTTCGTTCCAATTTATAAACATCTTCATAAAATTCAGCTTCTAATTTTAATTGTTCAAGTTGTACATTTTTTAATGCACGTACACGATTTTGAACATTTTCTGGTAATATTTTAACCATTTCTTGTAAAACTTGTCGTCTCATGACTGCATTCATAAATCCAGGTCTAATAGGAAAACAGAAAATATATATATATTTTCATTTTCTTTTTCAAAATATAATATTAAAAAATTTCAATTCTTACGTATTGCAAAGGTATTGTGTGGCACGTCTTTCATCACCATCAGAATCACTTGCGTGTTCCACAGTTTCATTTTCAGCTTTACTCATATTGAATAATAATCTGGAAGAGGAAATAAAATATAAATTAAGTTTCGTACTTTCCTTTTCAAATTAACACAAAGATTTATAAAGATTTTTCAGGGTGACGACGACGGAATGAGTTTGTTTGCCAAGAATTCTTTACACACTCAATAAAATTAACTAGGCCAAATGATTTTAACTATTACTCCCTGTGTCCAAGAATATGATTGAAATTTAGAAATTTTGTCAGATTCAGTTAATCACTTTAAACAGCGGCTATTTTTATGGAAAATTTATCTAAAGAGCGTCGCAATGTGTCAATCTTTAACGAAAGAAACTCTTCAAAAGACAAAAACTAAATGAAGATCGTAGTTTCACCGGAAAATTACACGAAAAAAAAAATTGTGCACAACCATGAAAATAAATTTAGATGGGCGCCCTGCCGTTTTATCGCTAGTCTTACTTCTTGCTCCTAAAAGTGGGTCTGGTGGATTAAAGTTTTAATAACTTTATTCGTATACAAAAAAAAAGTCAATTTATGTAGGCCCTGACTTTTTTTCAAATTTTCTTAAAAACACATTAAAGTAGCCCGCTAACAGTCCTTGACTACAAAGTTTGTCCTCTTTATTCATTGTAATCTTATCTCCTTCAGTAACAACAATAAAAATTTCCAACGACTTTGCATTCAACTGATTCATGTTATGCGCACTAATATCCCTACACATTATAGAGATTTTTGTAAAATTACAAAAACAAAGTTACTTTGCTTAAGGGTTTTAAAATCTTATATTTCTTTGGACAGAGGGAGTATTTTCTATAATTCGAAAGATTTCTGGAACCTTCAAGTACTTATCGTTTAAAGATGCCTTCAGACTATCTGTTTTGTCATATATTGATGTCAAAAATCTGCATCTAGATAGCATAAACTCATTGGTATAGCGACATATGGCAAAGTTTAAGCATTTTTTTTCACA